>OY101441.1:123340507-123993007 GCA_956483585.1 Gymnocheta viridis | reverse complement strand
TTTTATTATTAAAATTCATGCTCGGTTAAGAAAGTGCATCATGCACTTCATCCATTTTATGGTCAGTTTGGGCGATCTTCTGAGGCGGCTATTCGTAATCTTGTGACTAAATTTCAACCAAATTTATATAATTTGATTTATGCCATTAACACGCATGCGTAGAGTGCAGACAGAGGAAAATATCGCAGCTGTATCCGCCAGTGTTGTTGATGACCGTGAATTATCGATTCTGCTCTACCGTGCATTGATTACAATTTTTTAGCCCAAAACCGAAGTTATGGGATTAGCTGATATGTGGTTTCAACAAGACGGTGCCACATACCACACAACTCGCGAAACAATGGCCCGATTGGAAGGCGATTTCAGTGAACAGTTTTCACGTTTGGGCCGGTCAATTAGCCGCCTAGATCGCACGATTTAACGCCTTTAGACTATTTTTTGTGGGGCTATGTTAAGGATCATGACTATAAGGAGCAGCCCCTAACGGTTGACGGCCTGGAAGCCGATATTGAAGAATTTATTTCGTGAGATACCGGCTGATATGTTGGAGAGAGTATGCCAAAATTGCACCCACCGTATGAACCATTTGAAGCATAGTCGCGGTCAACATTTACATAATCATCTTTAAAATTTAATTATATAGATCGTTTTATCGACTCAAATAAAGATTTTATAAATTTCTCTAAATTTTATGTTTTTTTTTTAAATTAATTCGAAAGCTCTTAAAAAATGCAATACGATAAAATGCAAAGACAAAAAACATTCTACATTAAAAGCTCAAAACTTATTAGCTCTCGTTAGTAAAAGCAAATTGTAGAAACACTCGAGCACACTTCGTTTATTTTTCAACTTGAACCTGACACATGCATGTGCAGTTAGTGTTTATGGATTAGTAGCAACTTTGAACGCTTATAGCTTCCATAATACTGAACCGATTTTGATGAAAAATATATTGTGCACAAATGTGAATAAATATCTTTTGTCGAAATCCGCTGTTTAATATGAGCGCAAAAGGGATCTAAAAAACGTGTTTGACTGTTAATTATTGTAGATAGATGAGAGATTTAAAGATGACTGTCTTTTGTTGCGCATGCTTGAAAGAGCTTCAAAACAGTGCATTTGAAAGGCTTGCATAAATTTTATTGCTTCCAGAATGTGCTTCGGGACAGTTGTAATTTCTGGTTTTATTATTTTTAAGTATGATCAAGCATGTTAATTTAATTTTTTATGGACAAAAAAAATATTTCCATTGCCACACAATTTAATTGTATTTTTTTTAAAGAAACAAAATTTTGTGGTTGCATTTTATTTAATTTTTTTTTCAAATTTATCAATAATATTTAAACAAATAAACATATTATATATGTTTATTTATTTATATTAACTTATTTATTTATCTATTAATTTTTTTCATCTACTTTTATTTGCTGAGGATTTTTAAAAATTTTTAAAAAAAGGTATCGATTAATAAATTTTAAATATGAGAACTTAAGTTAAAAGTTTTTATTAAAAATCTGTGAAAAATTCCAACTATTTTTATTAGAAAATTATTAAGAAATTTTCGATAATTAAAATGAATTTATAATTTGAATTACATATAATAGTTAAAATTTGAAAAATGAACATGACTGTTGGAGTTATCATAAAATAAAACAACCCTCGCAACATGACAGTATAGCAATTGAAATATTTCAAAAGCTAATTCTTTTAGTTTTCAGTGTTTGTTTAGTGTAATAATATGTTCTAAATTGTGATTTTTTTCTCTTCCTTTTCACAAGCATATAAATATTCATTGTATAAAAATTGTAAACGGCTGAGAATATATTTCAAATTTCACACAAAAATATATTTAAATCTACACAATCACTTTCGTACGTACATTCATTCATAGTATGCCCACATTTATGGTCATAAATTACAACTTAGTTGTAGAAGTAACAATGTGCAGAGAAAACAAGGCAAACATTTTTGGCAAAATGTGTTTGAAAAAATATATATATACATATAAATAAAAGAAACGAAAATACAAGAGACACACTCCACATTTGGCAGGTTGCATCATAAATTTTGAACTATTTTTGTACGTTTTGAACAAACTCGAACGAACATACATTCGTGCATTCGAATTGTAAAGAAATTGTAGTAGATTGTAAAGAGTGTGAAAAAGTTTGTGTGTGTGTGTGCTGTCACTTTGCTTGTGTTATGTTGGCAACTCTGGCAAGGATTTATGACCACTACTGCAACTGCAATTTTGCATCATTTCAATTTAGTTCGTGTTTAGTTTTTTGTTTGTTGTTTTTCTTTTTGTCTTTTTTTTGTCTTTTTTTTGTTGTAACTCTTTTATCTTGTATTATATTTTTAATTCTTTTTTTTTTAGTTTTTTGCACTCTTAAGTCAAGTTTTGCCGCAACTTCGTGCAATTTTCAGCCATCAAATGTGAGAAATAATTGCTGCACTGGCTTCGTCTGATAGATGGTATTATTGTTGTCAAAATTTTCGCGTTGTAGATTTATCTTATACATCATCTTATTTTGCTGTTGTTAGATTTTTTTTCATTGGTTTTGTATAGTTTATAGTTTTGTTGTTTTTTTTTTGGCTAAATTGATAAGAGAAATGATTTTCATTTTTACTAATTGCAAATTTTGCAATTAACAGATTTATTGCAGTAGAATGTACTCTACATTTGGCAGTAAAGTACTATGACATTATAATAACACAACTCTTATGACATTATAGCAGCTGATCTTCAACGACATGTGGAATTATAGAATAATAGTTTGTAGGCAGTCATAGCACTGGAACGTATAATTGATTCACACAGAAAAATACACAATATAAAACCAGCGAAAACAAGCTTGATTTTACATTTTTCGTTAATGATTTTGCTTCATAGTCGTTTCGTTTTAAATCAACATGACTTTACGATAACTTGCAAACAACAGCAGCACACGTCAATATAACTTGCTAGTCTTATTGAATGAAAATGTACCCACATTAAAATAACATGACGAATCTTGTTGAATCAAAATTATTTCAGTTTGAAACAACATAAATTATTTATTGAATGAATATGATTTCAGCAGTGTTGGTATCTCTAGAAAGAACAAAAGCACCGTAACCGGTTCCAAAAAGGGTAAAAAGCGCAAAAAACTACAAAAAAGTGAAAAAAAGCACCATAAAAAATATTTTAAAAATTTTAGTTATGCCAAAAAATATTAAGCAATTTACAAAAAGTTAAAGTAAATACCCAAAATACAATTTTAAGTTTTTGCTTCAAAACAAATAAAGGACTTTAGATCAAGTAGCAGAATTTATTAACATATTAAAATAAAATCAGATTTTTTTTAAATAAAAGTAAAAAAACGTAACAAAACGTAAAAGAATATACATTAGGTATATATAAGTATATGTATGAATGTACATATCGCTCCTTTACTGCACCGTAGTCATTTATCGAAAGTGAAATATTAAAAAATATGACCTGCATTGGCTTTTTAGTGGGTATCATTTGGTTTATATTAACCCATACATATGGTACTGAAAAATTTTTACATATAAAGAAATACGTTCAACATAATTTTTTTCCCAAGTAAATTAAAAGTTTTGGTTCTTTAAGATATGATCATGTTTCATTAGAGGAGCGATGTGTAGTAGGTATACAAATTTCTGTAAATTCGAAATAATAAGGAATCGATTAAAAAGAGGGAATTCAAAGTCGAATGAAATTGATGATAGCATTTCAATCGATTATTATTTCATTTTGGTTTATTTTGCTATCAAGAATATCCATTTCGCCTTCGCAATCAGGCCACAAAACAGATGTAATAAAATATTGAGATTTTTGGTATGATTCGTTCGAATTTATTTTTCTACAAACATTTAAAGGCGGTTGAAAATTGCTACAACATGCATTTTAAACCGTATTTAATATGCAGTAACGCTTTTACTGAATTTGAAGATTACCGGTTTCTAATTTTTGTTTTAAATAAATTCATCAAACTGAATGTGATTTCAATCTCAGCGGGAAGAAATCGTGTTTGCTTAAAAAGTATTATGTGACCTTAAAAGAAATAGCCAATTTTTGTAACTAAAAACATTTCTCAGTTGTACAAGAAAGCCCGAAAAGGCAAAAAGCACCAAAAAAAATTCCCGAAAAGCAATAAAATGCCATCACTGGTTTTCAGCATGAAATTCATTTAATATGTAAGTAATTATAATGTTGAGTTATTACGACTCAATGATTGATCTAGCAGGAAATTGTTTTTAAAATTAAACCGATAAACCGGTGCTAACGCTAAATCATCAGTAGACCTTAAATCATATTTTTGAAAAGTATCAAATCAAACCTCTTATCTTATACGAAAACTTTTAAAAAACCAATGAGAGTTTCTTATATTTTAAAAGTTTGTGAAATTATCGTTGAAATTTGTGGAATACTCACTAGCAATGTTGATTTAAAATGCAGAAATATTGTCGTTATAATACTCAATGTTGATTTTATCAAATCCAAAGTTAATTTAACGTAATACTTTTTTTATTATTTTACTACGAAGCTGAGTTGTGTAAATTCAACATTGCACAATGTTATTTTAACTACGAAAAATGTTCAATATACTATTTGTTAGTTAAATTGAAAGTTTTAAATATTGAATCAATATGAATATATATTAGCTTTCAATAAAGTCAATATTTTTGCAAAATATTACATGACAGGAAATCAACATTGTTTAATTTTGGTTTTACATTGATGTTTTTTTCTGTGTATTAACACGTTGGCCTTCTGTGATGCTATAGAAATATGTATATGGTCTCTCAATGTCTAATGTGTAGCTTAAAGTAAACAGCTGCACTCGATATCCTCTTTAATAATAATAAGCTTCAAAACAATTCACTTACAAATACATTTTTAAATATGACTGACTTTCTTATTGAAAAACATTTTTTTAAATAATTTTAATTAATTTCCAATCGGTCCTCAGCAACAGCATTTAGCTTAGCGAATAATTAATTTTTCTATTGACAATTCAATTCTTATTTGTAGCACAGTTTTTATTGTGCAATAAATATTGCACATTTTGGTAAAATTTATAATAAATGTTTATTTTCTCTGTCAAGGCACATTATCTGCGTTTAAAAGACACAACCATCAACAGCACCGCATTTGTTTATTGTCCAGTGTAATGCTCGTAAAACTACTGCATAATGACAGACATTTATTTTTGATTTGGTTGTATAAAAAATTGTAAATTATTTTTAGATAAATTAAAAAACAACAAAACAGCAACATAAATAAATATTTTACTGGTCAGTAAAAAGAAAGAAAAGCAAATAAATTTGTTTTTGTGTGTGTGTGTGCTTGTTGCTCAGCTTGAATTGTTTCATCAATCATTTTTACTTGACACTTCAAATGAAAGAAATAAAAATGTTGAATGCTTATAATAAAATTTTTTGTTGTTGTTGTTTATTTTAGTTTTGGTACGACGTATTATACACCGAATTGCTACAAATTGTGTCTAATTTTTATAATAAATTATAATTAAAAAAAAATATTTTTTTAAAGGTTTTTTTGTTTATTGTGATACAATAAGAATTTATGCTAAAAAACTTTGAATTATCAATAATTTTGATGTAAAAAAATTAGTTTAATGACCGCACTTTCCACAATTATAAACAATTCAGACAAGTCCGACTCCGCACGGAGGCTTCCACACTTGTGTATGACCGGCGGCACCCTCTAATTTTAAGTGATTTTAAGGGCCAATCGAACGCACTTTTTCAGGCTGAACTCGAACATAAATCTGAAGAGCAGATTTTTTTTAGACCAAAACCGTACGCGAAATCAAACTTTTTTAACTGCCTGGCCCACGATGTCAAACCATATAGTTCTTTTATGAAATTACATTTAAAACAAAAGTTCAAAGTTCGAATTTGCGGAATTTCGAACTCGGCTTTTTTCAACACAAATGGGTTAAAGTCTAAATTTTGCTGTAAAATAGATTGAATTCCGAAGCGCTGAGGGCAAACTGAATTGATAATTGGAAAAGGAAATTATTGATTTTTAATTTGTTAATTATTAAATTTATTATTCGAGACAGGTCTCGATATATTTTTTCAAAGAATTCAAATAGTTTTGTTTGTTGAGGATTTTTAGCTAGTCTATTTACATGCATTTCATTGGTGCTAATGCCAAATCATCAGTAGACCTTAAACCTTAAACAAAACATTTTTTTAATTTGTTAATTTATTGTTATTTGAATTGTTTCATGATTTCTTCCTCCTGAAGAAATTTTATACAGAAGTAATTGTCGGAAAATGCATTCAAGTATACCATATTGATTCTTATGCATTAGTCTATGATAAAATATGTTGCTTTTTAAAATTTTGATTTTGATTTTTTCGAGCAAGAATAATAGTAATTTTTTGATTTTTATTTATTTATTTATTTTTAGCAAAATTAAAATTTATTTTTTGCTTTTTACTTTTTTCAGCAAAAATAAAAATTATTTTTTGCTCATTATCTTTTTCAGCAAAAATAAAAGTTATTATTTTAATTTTTATCAAGCATATTTTAAACATCAGAATTTAGTTTTACTATCACTAGAGCTTCCAAATTGTCCACTGACAAATTGTACCGCAACTCTCCTAGAATCAGTTTGAGGGCTGAAAAGGATCTCTCTACACTAACTTGTGTCGCAGGTACAGAATGCACAACAAAAGCCAGTCTACGCAGCCAGGGAAGTATATAACACCTTGGTAGAAAAATTTTTGGCTTTCTTGTAATTCTGGTTAAAGTAAAAACTGTGTGTAAATTGGTAATACCCAAACAACTTCGTAACTCAGGCAAACCAGCGCCCACCATTGATTTAGAATAGTATACAAAAATGTGAGAAATCACAAAAAATGTAATCATCATGGGGATTTTTTATGCACATTAAAATATATTTAATTTTAATATTTAATATTAAAAAAACTATTGTAACACGTACATTTCGTTAGAAAATAAATTTTATTTTGCTAAAAAAAATAAAATTCAAAAAATACCTTTAATTGTTGCTCGAAAAAATCAAAAGCATAAAATAACTGTTACGTTTGCTCAAAAAAATAAAAAATAACTGTTATCATCTGACTTTTATGAAAAAAGGAATAATTATTACGGTCCCTGGAAGTTGCTTAAAAAGTAACGAAATATTGAGAAAAAATAAGTTTGGGTGTTTTTTTTATAAAAATGTAGCCTCAAGCTTAATTGGAAAAATAATGTACTAAACATATTAAGAAAAGCTCGACAAATTATATATTAAATTCTATTTTAAAATTATTCCTAAAATCGTTGTAAATATAGTTTCCAAATGAATATAAAATAGTTCCCCAAGAAACTTTTTAACCATTCGCCATCCTAAAATGGAAAAAAATTTATATTTATTTCTTTTTCTGCAAAGCTAAAAAACTCAAGGGTTGCTCGTTAAGTTTTCCCCCTTCTCTAAGAAAATTAAATATCTTAAAACTTGATAATGCTTTCTTTCAAGGAAAAAAAAACCTCTTACCAATATAAATTGTTTTATTCTCTTTTAATTTATGACTTCTATTTATATTTATCGAAATAAACTTGTGTGATTATTATCAAATGTTCGTACTTTAAGAATCATAAACTGAGCACATGAAACATATTTTATATTTTAAGTTGTACAAAAAAAAACTTGCAACAACGACAACAAAAACAGCAACCAAAATTGCTTTATTGCGTCAATAATAAACAATAAAAAAGAAACAGTGTGATTTATGATTAGAAGTTTAGTCTAGTCTATAGAGCAGTTAAAAATTTAAGTATCTATTGCGCTCGCAAGCCATCCATACTGGTGGTCATGATATGAAATGCACATTAAGCAAAATGGAATTAACAAAATCACGCTTTATTCAATAAGTAAAAGGAAACTAATTTTAAATCAGGCCGTATTTGGTCAATAACTTGTCAAATGTTGATTTCCAGGAATTCATTTTTTTTGTTAAGTGCTTATTTAAAGAAAATTCATGTTTTTAAAACTATAATTAAATAAATAGCATTTATAATTTATTACTATACATAATCCCATAATCGGGCTCACAAGTGCACTAATAATCCAGGAATTCAATTGTTTCTGGTTTATTGGAGTTCTGAAATGACTTCACATACATCGAGAGAACATAATCTATTGGAGTAAAAACGCATGATTAAGTTGCGCAGTTGACAGCAATTTTGCTTATTTTATAACGAAAAAAATTTCAGCATATACATATAAATGTTTACACACGATTAAAAAACTTATTAACTTCTGTTTATTAAATCACTGCGAATGTATGTGTACGTACGACAATTAAAATATTAAAAATAATTTTTTTAGCAGCTCAAATATTCTAAAAAACGTGCCAAAGACAAATTAAAGAGTCTCCTCCATATTTTAAAAAATATTCATACTCTCACACGAATAAAAGGAGGTTTGTATAAAATCACTACAATATGGCGGCACCTTTTGCCATCAATTTCATATTTAACGTGTTACATCATGTGCGATAATTGCTTCAAATTGTATGACCGACTCTGCCTGAACGACCTTAGCATACAGAAATAAAATAAATAAAAAGAAAAAAATATTGGAATAAAAATGGTAAAAATAAATGAAATATAAAAGAAAAATCCAACAAGAACAGCAGCAACAACAACAACAACAACAACAACAAAAATTGTAAACTACAAACAAACGAATTGAACATTTTTCCAATTCCTGTCAGGTGGAAAACAAGAAGTGTTTAACGGACTTTTCAGACTATGATTTACCACACTTTATACACTGAACTCGTATTGTTTTATTTTTTATTTTATAGTTTTTATTTCTTTTTATATATTAAATACAATTGGCGTTTTATTTTCTGTAAAATGCAATAATAAAAAAAAAACGAGAGAGAAAGAAAAAAATTCTAAAAACCACCTTAACAAAAACAACAATGGCGGATATAAAAGTTAAAAACATTTTACCAAAATGTTGGAAAACAGCGGAAAAAAGTCCTGTAACAAAGAATAGTTTTTTGTTGTTGTTTTCTTTTAATTTACCACCATCACACGAGGTGACCATACATGATACACAATAAATTTGTATTGAAGTTTGTAAAAATTTAAAAGTCGCAGCTGCTTCAGCTTAAGAGTGCGACATATAATATTTCCCACAATAATGTAAATCCATTTAAGAAATACTTCTAAATATTACAAACACCGCCTTTTACAGATTATTGTCCTTATTCACAAACGATTATTAAAGTTATTGTAGGTTTAATGTTGGATTTTTATATGGGAAAACCGGTTTTAATGTACACATTAACTTTATTAAGCGTTTGTGAATAAGGCCATATTATATATTTAAAGTTTTTATAGCATTTTTTCAAGTTAATTAGGTTGTGTTGAACACGAAAAAAAGTAATTTTCATATTATTTCGGACAATAAGTAGTGTTCAAACTACCTTTGAACACACTTCCTATTAAAATAAAACTAACCAATCATAATATGTACTTCATTATTGTTTTATAAGGGCATAAATATTAACTATATTGAATTAAAGAAACGTCAATTTTATTTGATATCGTCTTTTATAATAAAACTGAAGTATTCTGAAACCTTTATTCCTAAATTTATAATTTCTTTGCGATTTACCTTCAACAAGTTCATTTGTCATATGCGCATTCTTAACAAATTTACTTACTTTTGAATTACCTTAGTCCGAGTTTAGACAGGCGAACATTTGGAAGGAAAACATCTGGAATTCTTCATACAGACGAACATGTTTTTGGCAAGATTCCCTTATTATTTGCTTATTATTTGCAAAATGCAAAGCAAATGTCAACAAAGAAAATGCGAACAAAGCGTGTCGCCGAGTATCGAACACAAAATTGATGCTCTCTTCCCCATCCGTAATATGCTATTAAAATAAATGTTTCCCTTCCAAATGTTTCCCTGTCTAAACACAGCCTTAGAGGGAAAAGAAGCTGTCACTAGACACGTCCACATGACTGGTTCCCAGGGACTACCAACCGGTTCCAGTTCCCGAACTTTATATGAGATGTACCGGTAACTTTTGCATGGCTTTGTTATCGGAGGTGGTCAATGGACATAATGAAGATACTCGGTGACAGGTTTTAGACCTCACCTTTACGTAATTGTCCTGTGATGGTATTCTTCGTACCAGTCCCAGTAATGGTTCCTTAAAAATTGCTAATAGAACTATCCTAGAGTAATCTGTGCAAGTCTAGTCCTCAATAAACATAACACAGAGTAGTTCCTTAAGGACTGGTATAAAATTTAGTCCTTCGATGACCTATCACCGAATGAGTCTAAAAGTTTCACAACAATAAATCTGTATGTAAAAAATGAATTTAAAAAATAAAAATTTCATTATATTTTCTATTATTTTATAGGGTGCAATCGTAAATGCAATGAATTTGTGCAACCGGTCTGCAAAATATTGCAGCAGTAAAATAAAATGCTGTCGTAGTTGAACCGATATGTAGCAGAACAATCAATAATTTGAGTTAGGAAACTTTTGACAAAAAAATGTTTGCGAGGTGATGGTTTCCGAACGCTAAACTTTGATTATTGTACAGTTACTGCAATTAAGAATGTACCCTATATGGCTGGTATTAGCCTTTCAGTGGGTATAACTTCGGTTTAGATTCAGATAAGTTTCTAAATTTTGTTTTTGGTCTAAATCACCAAATGCATTATTGTTTTATTCAGATAATATCTGATAATTAAAAGTTTTTGCTCCCAAATAACTTAAAAAATAACATGTAAATCTTCCGATGTTGCGCAGAGTGAGGGAGTTTTTTTTCTAAACACTTTTGTTCTATTTTGGTGATACGTCCTCTATTCACCAGCCACGACGCAGGAACTTTTTGTACCATTCCCATTTTCATCAGTCAGAGGACAGGTACGTTCAGGATAATTGATACAAAATTTCCCGTAGGGTGTTACATATATCTGAAAAGTTTGAAGAAAATATAATAATGCTTAAATCATCATCTGCCTACATCAATTTATATTTAAAAAAAAAAAAGTTTTAATTCAAAAATAAAATACATTTGGAATAAATAAATACAGTCCGCTAATTTAATTGGAATTCTTTAAAGTTCATCAAAAGGTACTCGTAGCTTTTAAACACAATTGTATTTTTCGATGTATACCTCTCTTTAAAGCCTGCCAGAGGCAAAGGCGGGTTCCACTAATACATTTTCAAGATATATTTAATTTAATTGAATAAAAATTTTATTAATAATTATTTTGTTATTTTCTACCATAAAAACGGAAAAAGTCAATTTCGAAAAAAATGGCGCTTATGTGTTTTAAAAAGAAACGCCAATTGTTCTCAATTACCAACTTTTTGCTGGATCGTTATTACATTTCATTAAATAAGTTAAATCATTGAAAAATTTTAAGTTCAGCCCAAAATCAAAATTTAACAAAAATTTGCAACTTTGGGAAAATTTAACCGAAAAATTATCTTAATTGCAAAAATTAAAATTTTTTTTTTCATCACAACAAACTATTTCAAAATTGATTAAAATACGCTTAAAGTACAAAAATTACCAAAAATAGCATAAATAATATTTAAACAAAATTTTTAACTATTAAAATATGTGAATGTTATAAAAATCTTTCTACTATTTTTTGTTAAAGATAAGATAAAAAGAATTAAAAATAGTAAAGTTGTTAAACAGAAGATAAAATACATTTTTTTGTGACTTTATGAAATTAGTTGATAGAAAGTGGCAAAAAAAAACATTTAAATCTTAAAAATTCAAAACTGTTGGAACTTCTCAAAAAAGCCAAAAAATTACGACATTCAAAGTGTTTTCTAAAGTTTTAAAGAAATCGCTAAAATCTGCTTAAAAAAACTTGAATAACTTATACAAGAACTATTTTTCAAAGTTTATTTTTCGAAAAAATTCTTTCCAGCAGAATAAAACACAAAATAGTTTAACAAGACTAAAACTTCTTGAGGATGGAACATTCAATAACATTCAATTCTTTAAATATCTAAAAGCTACATCGAAAATAATTTTAGTAAGCAAAATAATGGTTCACCTTTTCTAATGTTAAATGTATGGCTGGCACATTAAGGAACATTTTATTCCTACTGCTGCTCAACTGCATCGAATAAGTGCAAAGGGTAACAATAAAATAGGAAAAACAAAAAAAAATGCTCCTTCCAATTTATTTAAATTGTATAAATCATGCTGTTGAAATAAAAAATACATTCGGTTAAAAAACAAGTGTTATTATTAGCACTCCTGCAAAATCGAAAAAAAAACTTTTGTAGGTTTTTCCTTTTTGCCGAAAAAAAAGAATGGAAACTTCTAAAAACGAACATTTCACTACCGGACTGAAGTCACGAAATGTGATATTTAAGTTAAATCTTAATAAAAACTATGAAAAGTTTTCCGTTTCACTCGTATTTAAAACTGCACAAAGGGAACAAAACTAACAGAGTTTTTTCGGCATACATGACGTTTTTTTTCAATTCTTTTACTCACGTGTTTGTTTTCACAACATACATGCAAATATCCTTATTTACTTAAATTTTTATTCTTTTAATTTGTACATAAACAGGTTAAAAAAATAAGTATTTATTTAGGTATTTATGAAGATAAAATATTCTTGTGCATTTTTTTGATTTTTCATTATTATGTATGAATGAGTGAATGAGTGGAAAAACAACTTTAGTTGTAAATAGTTTTTTAGTCAGTTTATTACAGTTAAGACTTTTAAGTTTTTAACTATTACTTTTACTTTAAATCACTCACTAAATTGTATGGTTTTTTCCATATTTATTATTATTTTGTAAATTGAAAACTTGGCTGCTTGCCGTTTTGAAACCCATAGCAAAATAGCGAAGAAATCTCGAGAAAGAATAAAACAGAAAAAAATTCAAGTTCCATATTTTATGGAAAAAAGCTCATGAAAATTACATATATTTCTTTGATATTCCTAAATTCACAACCCCTAATGATCCCCGTATCATCTACTTTTCAGAAAAAATATTTTAATACAAGTTTGTTCTTTCTTTAGGACACTTTTGAGGAACAAAAATTTTTTTTCTTCTTATTGTTTTCATGCATGATTACATCATATTTGGGGCTCTAAACAGGGAATTTAACATGCAAATAAATACAGCACATAAATTTTAAATACAATGTCCATCTAATTAAAAACCGATATTATTTTAGTAACAATAATTGCAAAAAAGTGAAAAAAGGTTACGGTCTAAGTTTTACAATGGAAAATTCTAATTTTACAATTAAAAGTTATAGAAATATTAGTATGATTCTGAGGTTCACTCCAAAGCATTGGCATCGTAAACGGCATAGACTTGTGACTTTCTTCAAGCCAACCTCTCAATGTTCTTGAACAACTGTTGCAGCAAATTTTTGGGAACCAACTTTTATCCCTCTCAGCGATAGAGAATCCAAAATAAAGCTGATAAACTTTTTTACCAATATCTGTTATTGCATTTCGCTGTGTTTTAAGAGTAAAATCACCACAAATGTAGCAATAAAACTGTAGACTTCTCTCGGCATTTTATATATAACCTTTAATTGAATGGAATTTATTAAAAAAAATTTTTTTAAATTTATATTTTATATTTATTATCTCTGTTTATAAAAAAATAAATAACCTACACATAAAATATTTAATATATATGTATAATATGGATTTAGTGCAAAACTTACTAAAGTATTTGATATAGAACGTAAACAATTAAAAGATAAGTTTACAATCAACTGTTCTAAAGTCGTAGTATATTCTGCGCAGGCGCATATGTACTACCATAGAAATCACTATTGGCACTTTCCTTCTTTCTCTTACAACTAGCAAAAACCTATTACGTATATACTTATATACATTGTTTATAAAAAGAATTAAAAAATCCTAAATTTATGATATTTTGGAAAAACATTCATACAGAAAAATTTAGACGTGATAGAAAAAATTGGCCAAAATCTTCATATTTATGACACACTTTTTCGAAGAGCAATTTTTGTGCAGACCAGTGTAATGCTTCATATTTGCTGAGGCTTTAATATTAAAACAAGAGTTTTTCAATAACCTTAAGTAGTACCAGTTATAACAATTTTGGAATAATTTTCAGAATTTTGAATTAATATTTTTTTAAGTTTTTATCAAAACATTAATATTAAAAAAACCCAATAAATTAAAGAGGTTTATTTTTAAAATTCATGAAAAAAAACATAACAAAAATAAAGATTTTGTTAGATAATATTTATATTAAAAATAGAATATAAAATTAAAAAAATATATATTAACTTAAATAGCACCAATCAATGTTATGACAATTTAAAAAAAAATATTGGGAATTTTTTAACTCGAATAATATCCAGAATTTCATATTGAAATTAAAAAAAAACGGAGATGAATTTTGTTAAATATTTAAGTTCTTAAAAAAAATTATTATTTAATTCTTGCATAGTCTTTAATTTTATAGAAATTTTATCATAATATTAACAAAGTTATAATAATTGAACAAAAATTTGCAAATTTTTCCTCTTTTTCGGAATTTTTAATTTTTTTTGTTGAAATTTTTATTATAACATTAAAACAGATAATAGTATCAAGTTTTGTATAGGAAAATCAAAACATTGAAGATGGATTTTTTTTACTAAATGTGTGTGCAAAAAAAACTATATATTTAAATCGGCCAACACACATGCAATATAATTGTGCAATCTTTTATATTGTATAATAATATAACAAATGTAAGATACTGACATTAGAATATGATACAAAATATTTACCAAAATCAAAACTAGAATATTTAAAAACTGTAAAAAAATAAACATGTTCATTTTCCGATGGAGTCTGACTGAAGTCGCTCCACAAGCCCAACGATGTTTGCATATAAAAGCAAACACGCTGGTTTATTGCAATGTAGTCACATGTAAAAAAATCGTCCTTCTGAAAATGACCTTAAAGTCTTTGAGCTGAGCTGAGAGTAAAGCTTTAGAGAAAAACAAAAAATATTCGTAAGCAAGATAATTATCTGCTAATTCTGCATTCTTAACGCAAAAATCACGTTGAGATATGACTATTTTGCATTAAAAGATATGTAGTTTTTATAGAAAGGGTTAACCGTTTTTTCGCACAATACCGTGTTTGATACCAGATTCAAAAATAAATTTTTTTTTATTATATCGATAACCGATACTCTGATCAAATTCTTTTTGATTCTTGTTTGACAACCAAGAAAAGTGTTATTTTTTCTTTATTATGTTGGCGACATTACTCAATGTTGTTTACTTTTTTTACAAACAGTGGCAACAGTTGTAGCCTGGGACAAAACGGAAAAGACATATTGTATCATGTATAGATTTAGCCTTTGATTGATTAAAAATATTTTGTTTTTCCAAACTTGTCGTACAATATTAAAGATAGCCAAATATATATGTAATTTTTTTTTTTAATTTAAGAAAAAAACATTTTTTTTTTGAAAAGGAACCGTTAAAAAGACATTTCAATTCTTTCTTAGTCCTTCCTTGTTTTTAATTTTTCAATTATCATAAGTAGAACCAAAGTTAGGATAACTAAAAAATAAATTAAAATTTTGAACGTAACAACGAAACGTACCGAGTTTAGTCAAAATCGGAGACCGCTCACGAGAAAGGTGTTTGGTTATTCATGGAACTGCTGTCATAGTTGGTGCCTATTCCACTTTTTAGATGGCTATCAGATGTTAAGATTAAAAATTTTTACCCATATTAATAAAGAATATTATTTATTACATTTTTGGCAAACTTACTTGATCTGAAGTTTCCTGACAATCTGCTTTATTATAGTTTCCTTTCTTCTACCAATTACAATATTCTTTTACCAATTAAAAGAACGAATAATTTTTATTACACAGTTTCTTTTACCAGAAATCTCTTGTCAGGACTATTTGCATCTTCATCGCTACGAAATAGAAAGAGACCGCTGTCACAGCTAAACCATTTTATTGATTATTTGATTTGATACTAATGAAAATTAATGAAGTCATAACATAGACAGAATTGATAGAACACAACTTACTTACGCAAGAAAGAATGTCTATTGCTCCAAAGCAATAATCAAATTAAAGTTGAAAAAACACATTAACAACCTCAATTGAATTGCCAAAATATTGAGGCAAGAGAAATAAAATTGAAAAAAGAAATTGGACAGAAAATGACTTCATATCTGCAATGTAAGGTAATAAACTTAAAATTGTCAGCATAAAAAATATCTTTGAAAATCGTACAGAATCAACAACACCACACAACCACAAACGTGTTGTTTAGTATAGAATTACGGCCATACAGTGCATTATAAAAGTATCATCAGAATAAAAAGTCAAAGTTTGATGAGAATCAAAAATCCTATTACGAGTGTCGCTGTTGTATATGAACTTCTATAGTTTTGTTCTCGATTACAAATAGCAAACATATATTTTTCTTTTATTAAAGATGACTCAAGAATGTGTTAAGATGTGCTAGTAAAGGTTTAAACGTCCAGTAGGTAGTAGATGTAGTGGGGTAAGAAAGGTCACTCTTCTTATGAATTTGTTATCACGTGTCCTTGGTTCCTTCTCGAGCAGCATTTTTCTGGAGTTTTTAAATATATTCATCAATTAATATTATAGTAGATAAAAGAATTGAGTTCTGAAAAGAAAGGAAATAAACAAGATGAATGGAATTAATTTAATTCGGAATAGGAAAAACTTGTTTTTAATTATGGAGCGTACTGTGTTTAAACATATAATGACTTAATAGAAACTACTTTATTGAACGAATGCTTAAATGCATATACAAACAAGCCAACAACTATAACAAACAACAAAGCAAATATTGCGCAGGCAGGTAATTTTAATTATGGTTACGCAAAACAAAAAAACAGGACTATTCTTTCCAGGCATGTTGTTATTGTTGTTTTCTTTTTTAAGTTTATTTTTTTAAATGCACTCCATAATGTCCATGTTGTAAATATTGTATTGTGTATGTATTTTGTTGTTGTTGTCTGTTGTTGTTGTTGTTGTGTGTTTGGTTGCATGCGACATGCCAAGCCAAATGGGATGCAAGCCAATTGCAGATGGACGCAAAGACAAATTACATAAATTAAACGAAGCTAAACACAAACGTGCACGCACACACTTATCACATATATAGCATACACATACATAGACGTACACATACACATACACGTACACATACACAAATGTCCACATACATACACTGGTTTGATACTTTGAATTGCCAGAGAAGTCTTTCGGCGAGTACATTATTTTTTTTTAATGATGTTAACTATTATGGTGATGATAGTGTTTGTGGTATCACAATCATGCCCACCACCAACTATAAATAGAAGAAGACTAAAAACAATAAAATCAGATAAACGAAACGAAGCGAAGAGAGAAATCCACTGCCAATAGTACCAAAGGAATTGATTCAGTCAGAAGCCATTACAATCATTGCCCATCAATGTGAATATATGATATATTTGTAACTACTATATTTGTATGAATTTTACACATACACTTAGAAACATACCCAATTGACCAAGTCATGCGATAATGTCTACGCCTTATGGCGTTTTCTTTTCTAAAAAATTTAACATTTTTTTTTACTTTTTATCGAAAAAATAGCTATTCAAAGTTTTCTTAAGACAAAAATTTTGTCTTGTAATGCTACAATGTGTGTGATGCTACAATAACTTCTAATAAACTCTCTATTTCAAAAAATCATTATATTGCAAATTATCAATAAAAAATGCAAAAATGTTGCACTTTTATTTAGAAAATTAAACGCCATTAGAATAGTTTTAAAATAAGCGGCAATATTAAAGGATTTCATTACCCTTTTCTCAAATTTTAAAGAAACAAATTTTTTTCAAATTGATTTTTCATTCATTTCTCTTGAGTATTTTTTAGATCTTTTGTGAATGTAGGTTCAGTCTTATGGCATCCATGAGATCGAAAAAATTTAATTTCTATATTTTTTTGTGCACTTTCAGCTCAATAATATCTTCCAACAAGAATATTTTCATGACCGACTTCACGCGTTTTCCAAATTACAATTCATCGAGTAATTAATTTACGAATTCGAATTCACAAATAAAATAAAAATTCTTTGCTGAAGCAAACTATCATTTACTTTCGAATCGAATGTTATGTGGGTTGTAAAATGTATTTTTTTTTGTAAGTGTATTTATTATCATACTTTGGCTGTGATTACAAAATCAAAATATACAAATTTAATACACTCTTGTGTAAAACATCGTAAATAAGATACAATCTCAATTTTCCGTAACTCTGCTGTTGCTGCTGACTTCTAATGCCACTAGAATTTCCAATGCACATACAAGTGTTATGGGAACCAATACCAGCCACATCTACTTACCTGACTGCCTTTTGCCTGTTTTATTTATTTGCTTCGTTTTTTTTAAGGGCGATATCACATTTTCTAAGGACAATACGCAATGCTTACGACAACTGCTGAACCAAAAAATAAATAAATACAAAATGGATATGGAATAATAGCCAAAAAATCTCATTTCATTAAATTCTGTTATATAAATTTCCAAAGAACAGTGTTTGCCATCTTGTAGTATGCGGCACAAAAATTATTCTAAAAATTATATTTCATATAAAATGGAGAGCAACTAATAATAGTAATAATAATAATAATAATAATAATAATAATAATAATAATAATAATAATAATAATAATAATAATAATAATAATAATAATAATAATAATAATAATAATAATAATAATAATAATAATAATAATAATAATAATAATAATAATAATAATAATAATAATAATAATAATAATAATAATAATAATAATAATAATAATAATAATAATAATAATAATAATAATAATAATAATAATAATAATAATAATAATAATAATAATAATAATAATAATAATAATAATAATAATAATAATAATAATAATAATAATAATAATAATAATAATAATAATAATAATAATAATAATAATAATAATAATAATAATAATAATAATAATAATAATAATAATAATAATAATAATAATAATAATAATAATAATAATAATAATAATAATAATAATAATAATAATAATAATAATAATAATAATAATAATAATAATAATAATAATAATAATAATAATAATAATAATAATAATAATAATAATAATAATAATAAAAGGACGACAGGAGTCTTGAGGAGATCTGAATAGAAGTATGTTTCATGTATTAATTACAATGAAATTTATGAACATTATTATAACCAAAGCAAGTTTAAATATGCATAAAAATTAACGTAATATGCATGAAATTATCCCTGAAAAAAAACTTTAAAAAAATGCACAAAAATATGCAACCGAAAAAACACAGACTAATAACTTTTAATCAGTTTTCTTTGAACAAATGTTTATTACAAAGTATAATCATATTTTTTTAAGTTTTCAAATTGAAAGGATTTTTGATTCTCGCACAAAATGAACGAATATATTAAAAATAGACGTTTAACATTAATATATGTGGTTCTTAAGTTAATCCAACTCGTGCAGGAGAGGGCAAAGAATCATATCGGTGTCAGTAGGGTAGCCAGCTCCATGGAACATCGTGTCAATTTGGGGTGTGTTTTGCTCTATTGTTATATCTTCTATATTATTAATAGGCATACACGTTTTTTTAGATCCCTTTTGTGGTCGCAATACTGAATTTTAAAAAGATGTATTTGCTTTTAATGGGGATTTTGCAAAGATGTGCACAATCTTAATTTTATTTGAATCGGTTTAGTATTTTGGGAGCTATAAGTGTTTAAAGTTGCTACTAACCCATGTACAATTATTATTACACATGCATGTACGAGTATCAGCTTCAAATTGTAAAATAAAAAATTGTGTATGTGTGTTTGTCCAATTTGCCTTTGAATAGAAATGAGACAGAATTTATTTATACATATTTATGTAAATGCTTAATATTTAATTACTAGAACGTGGTCGAATCGCCGTCGATCGCTGAATTTACTAGTCGATATTACAATGGAATATGTTCTAAAGAAATCAGGGAATTTGTTCCCGATAGCCGAACATTTTTGCGAACCACACGCTTTTCATTTGAGGCCAGTAAATCGTACCGTGCATTACAGAGAACATTTGTTT
The DNA here is from genome assembly GCA_956483585.1 of Gymnocheta viridis. Classification (NCBI taxonomy): domain Eukaryota; kingdom Metazoa; phylum Arthropoda; class Insecta; order Diptera; family Tachinidae; genus Gymnocheta; species Gymnocheta viridis. The sequence continues at coordinate 123,972,804 of OY101441.1, read as the reverse complement.
TTTAGTCGCACAGTTCGTACGCGAAATAAAGTCGCCGCAGAAGTCTTCCCCGCCACTTCTAGACCGTGGGAAGATTCAAATCGAATATCCACGGGTAGCCCCTGTAGACTAGTAGATAGTTTACTAGACTATTAGTCTGGGGGTCGCAAGTTCGATTCCTGACAGGACGCTTGGTGTTTCTGTGGACAAGTCGAAATGGCTTCGCGGTTTGTGTTTGTTCTTAAAAAAACTACTCCGTTTATCCTTCTTCCCGTAGCGTATTCTCCTAGTTCCGCATAATGCACTGCAGGGGCTATGCCATGATTTCTGGCCCTAATCAAAAAAACAAATAATAAATAAATAAATACTTTTTGAAATTAGATATCGGATCATATCCCGAATAATAAATTAACTAAATAAAATATATTATTGTTTTAAAATTCATATTATTTTTATTAATCCTTCTGGTCATTCAGCACACTGTGCAATTTAGTTGCCACCATTATGTCCGTCTGTCTGTTTATATCTTTGTGTGTGTGTTTTTCTTTGTGTGTGTGTTTTTTTTCAGATTCCTTTAATATTCAACTGTTTGAAGCTGTACTTTTTTGTCGTTTTGCTGCTGGCTGCTTCCATAAACTAGTGCAACGTCACTGCGTAGACGTAGCGAACGAGTGGTACCAGTTGAAGAATATATTCGTTACATATTGCTGCAGTTTGGGAATTGGTTTTTGCTTCAATGAATGTGCATTCCATTTCTATTAGAATTGTTGTCCTCTTTTTGTTTCCTGTCCTTCTCAGTTTATGCTGTTTATCTGCTCTTTTCCCTGCTTAAGCGTTTGAAGTTGGTATCCAATTCAAGAGTGTTTATTTTATGGCGTGTAACGTTTTTTTTATATAGTTTTTATTTTGTAATACTTTTTAGATTGTGTTCCATTTCTTTTTTATATTGCTGTCAGTATTTCACCTTAAATATGGTTGAACTAGTGGATTTGCTTGGGTTAGTATGTGTGTGTGTATATTTTTACGTATTCAAATAAATAAGCACACAAATGTGTATGTGTATGTGTGTTTCCCATTATAAAAGGTAAAAGCATAAATAATTTGGTAATATTTCTAATAGAATCACATCAGTAGATAAATTAACAGGAGGTATTTTGTATTACCAGTTCGGTATTAATTTTTTAAGAACGTTCTAGCTGATTTTTGAAATTTTCAGTAATTATAATTATGCAAAAGAATGTAATTTATTGTGAATTACAAGCCAGTCTGTATGCTAAGTTTCACTGGTGCTTCTGTCAAGTCAACCTTTAGAAATTTTTTTTATATATTTTTATTTTTACTTAGCAATTTTTTTTTTACAAACTTTTGTCACAACTTAAAAATAAAGCAAATGAAAATGTTACAAACTGTGGGGGCAAATTACGGCATTCGATATCGAACGAAATCGCATACAAAATATTTTGAAATCGTATGGAAATTTCGTTCGGTATCGAATGCTGTAATTTTCCTCCTGATCTAATTTCAATTCAACTTCGTTTAATTTCCAAATAGAGTTCGAAATAAAAAAATAATTAAGTAAAGCCTGAACTTTAGTATGTTTACTACTTTGTTACATAATTAGTTGAATATATAAAAATAAAAATGCTAAAAGATGACAGAAAATCAAAGCATATTCACACACTGAATTATTAGAAACAAATAAAAAATATTTGAATTAAGTGAAAACAAGAGAAGAAAGAAAAAAATACACATAAGATAGAACCAATTAAGTAGCAAGGATTATTTTCATGACAATAAGTGATAACAAATTTGAAATTTCCACATAATTCGGGAGTACTTGTATGCGTTCGAATCCTAATAATTCTCGTATTCTATTTTCTCAGAAGATTTGTATAAATTCTTTTACTACTTCTTCTCCTGTCGGCGCATAGGGCCTCTTAGAGGTTTCTGTGATACCTTCTAAACATCAACTGCTCTTTCCCACATAAGCGGAGCTTACCGCCGGAGTGGTAGGATTCGGCATGTGTCCGTGATCTCCTGAGAGATAAATTATTTTTCTTGGTGTATGATTCATTACTATTTTTGACTGTTTGCTTGTAAGCATAAAGACTTTAAATAAGCTTAATCCAAATTATCAATTACTTTAGATTAAGAAACACTCAAAAAGAACCTGTAAGTTTCGAATGCTCATCAAGTTTTGTCGGGTATAACACAAAACTAATTGGTTTTTTTGAAAAGAAAAAAACCTTTAAGAAATGGATTTGCTTTAAATAAGTTTGTTAACACTAGAGGTGGCCAACACCTTTTTTTTAATATTAATTGTAAAACAGATATGGAAGAATTTATGTTTGCTTAATTTGGTTGAGAACTTAAAAAGAAATACGAAGACAGGTGTGTCGGTGTCTACCATCGACCCAAGTTTTATGTCAATCAGATTATTTTTGAAAGTGTTCTCGTACTTTAAATTTAAAAATTCGTGTTTGGATTGCAACTTTGATATCGCATCGCGTTAATTTGCTTTCAAATGTGTGTGTGGCAGAATGATGTGATTATTTGATGAGAGATGAACTTTTCATTTGGCGTATCTTCCTAAAATTCCATAGTTTTCTTAGCCAATGTATTCCAGGTTGACGTACAGAGTCTCAAGAATCTATGACAGCTGCTTATTATTGCAATAAGATTCAAAGTTTGTGAAAATTTTCTTTTTAGAAAAAATCACTAAAATTTGACAAACATTAATTAATCTTTATAAAAAATTTCAGAAAATAAATTGAAGGAAATTTCCGAAAAACAGATAAACCCTTAAAAATCGCTTTTTCAATTCACAAGTCATTTTAAAAGCTATATGCTGTAAAAATGATGTTGGTAATTTCCTTGTAAAAATGCTTCTAGGCAAATGTTTGCACACAACACAAAACTCATACAATATTTTATGAATTGCATAACTATTTTTGTGACATTCTAAGCAAGAAATATTTTTCATTTTGGTGAAGGGAATATAAGTTTCGTCATAGTTGAATATGTAGATATTACAAATTCTTTCTATTCATTTTTGTTTGTGCCCTTTTTCCACAATGTGGTTTTTTGCGAAGATTTTTGCGCATACTTTTTGTATATTTTGTCTGTTTTTTTTCGATTTAAATTTTCTTTTTATTTGGCAAAAGTCAAAGGTTTACGATGTTATAAAAAGATACCCATATACTCCGTACCAGCACTAAAACACAGGCATCTATCTACCTGTATTTATTTGGATCACAAAGGAGTATGTGTATTTATGTGTGTGAACGTGTGCGTGTGTGTGTATGTGTGTAAGTTGAGACACGCAGTTGATAAAGGTGCAGTGTAGATATGGCATCATCGTCATCTCATGACAATATTCTCTATGTTTATGTACGTATGAGTACGAAATAGTGGCTGTGGCAGCAGCTTGGGGTAATTTAATTTATGATGCAGTAAAATTGAAAACCCTCATGGGAGTATGTGGCTGCTGCAAGGCCTGTTAGATGTTATTCTATATCTTTACTAGTAGCAGTAATTTTCCAAAAAATATCCATATACACACTATCTTACACACAAATACACACACACACACACATTTAGGACGTTACACCAACAGAACACACTCGCTCACTCGCTCACCTTAATATGGAATATATGAAAAGAAATATTAGTTTTAGGTTTTTATTCCTGTCACATGAGGATATTTTACCATGGCATTAAATTATTAAGATTTGTAAGTTATTTTCGTTGTAAAGATTTTGATGGCTCCACAAATCATGGAGCTTTTTTGATGATGGATTTTTAATAAATTTAAACAACATTGCAAAGTGTCAAAGATGTAGTTGTAGACTGGATGTTGCTTAATTGCTTAAGCATAATTAATGTGTGCATATAGATGTTCTGTTTAGCGTTATTGCAGGTGAATGAATCCTCCTCAACTTAAAGCAGAATGTACTAGAGAAATAACAACAGGTGGAATTATGTTGCAAGTTTGGTTATATTGATTGATGTTAAATTTATACGTTGTAATATCATCAAGCTTTTGAAGCCGACTTCTTTTTTAGCTTTAATAGAAATATGCAAAACATTAAAGACTTTTAAAGATATCACCCCTTTATTGCAACGTAGTCATATCTCAAAAAAAAATCGTTTAAAGTTTTTAATTTACACACGCATCATTGGAAATATACAAAATATTCTTCCGTCAAGAGATGAGTAAACAAGATATTTGTATAGATTTTTTACACAAAATGAAGAGCGCTACGACAGATATTTTTGCATTCTTAACTCAAAAATCACGATTTTTGAAGAGAAAAAACTACCTAATTACTTATTCCCTTCGGCATGGAAAAAAACAATAAACGAAATAAAATTGCATACAAACACGCACATTTATAAAAAAATCTTATTACTCATATATATAAGTATGTATGTAGGTACTCTTGAACACACGCATTGCTTTGCTCATGGTTTTACTTGAACCAATACTTCTAAAAGTGTGTGTACGTGTGTATTTTTAGCATTTGTAGTGGTGTCAACTTTATGAGCCTTTTATTCCTTTAATATTGAACCGATTTAAATAATATATAATCGGGTCACAAAAGCTCAACAATGTTTAGCACTTGGCAAAAGAATGAACTAAATCGGTTGGCAAACAACGGGGAAAAGGAGATTTAAAAATTTGTCTTTCCATATTTATATGTAGATATTTCAAGAATAAGAAAATTTATATTTATACATATTTATAAATTTTTTAGTTTCATTAAAATGTATAAAGAGTTTTTTCCTGCCATGTTAAACATGAGGAAATTAAACATACACTATTATCTCCATCTTCCTACCCATAATCTCTTTGCCTACACAGCGAAAATAACTAGTACTAAATTTTAGTTTCTTTTACTTACTTTTAGTACGAGTCCTACTTAAAAATCTAAGAACAAATAATACTGAAGCGTATTAAAAAAAAGCTGAAGCGGGAGTACTTAAGAAAATCAATCATAGAATTAAGTATGAAAATCGTATTTCTTCTCATTACGCTCTCATTTATACTCAAAGAAATTTCATTAGTGTACAAGTTTGCTTTACATTTTATTATATAATTATATTGAATAATTAATAATTGCTACAATATATGAAAAAAATCATGTTAATTCAATATATAAAATATAAAAGAAAGCTCTTTTTTGGGACTGTGTATGACAACTAAGTTATATTGCTACTGTTTGCTTATTTATAGTTATATATAAGATTTTTGTTTGAAGTATGTTTTATTCCACAAAACAGAGTGTATTAAATAGCAATTCTATGAAAAGTTATATATTGTCTTCTTGCAGAATGTCCCACTGTGCAGCGGAGAGTTTTGTAGGTAGGGCAGGAAACCGGAGATGATCTCCACATATACAGTGCCTTGTCCTGAAACTACTTATCCTATCTTTCACCATCCATCCAAATCCTTGGGCCTTAAATCGATCCTGAAACAGACTACATAATATATATATAGTTATTTCATACTTAAAGTTTATTTGTGTACCTAATTGTTTATATTATATTGTTTTATATTGATGTTGAACTCAAGTAGTGAATTATCGACGCTGTTAAAAAACTCATCACACGTTTTGCAAATTTTTTTTATAGCAACTTTGCTGTGCCTTTGGTGTAGGCGCTTTAATCTTTTTCTATTTTATATAGCCATTTTATTAATTATTTTACTTAGTCGATGATTTCGCTACAATACCGATAAAGGAGGGCGCATAGACCAGTATCAATGGCTGCCGGTATTTCTCAGTGACCAGCGCAATGCCGCCTTCGTCACTTAAACAGTCCAACAACAACAAATACAATGCAAACAAATACACATCTGGATCTTCTGACTTGCCTGAAACTGGACTCGAATCCTTATTCTCAGTCATCACTAGCTTTGTAGTCAACCCGGTAACTACTTCAGCCAACTGCAACCTTGTTAAGTTTGAATCTGCATTTAAATTTTGTAAAAGTGTTATGTAAAATAACTTTTTTTCAAAAGTTTATTTAAATTTAAATACAATATTTTCACTTTATAAATCAAATTATTGCGAGTTTTTAAATTCTGCTATTTAATACACACAATACGTTCAGTTCATGTAGTGAGCATAACATTACCAGCACACAGCATATATGTTCTTGTTCCATTAAAGAAAACTAGTTAAAAAAAGCTCTCAAGCTGAACATAAATAATGAAGAGGAAACATAAAGTTAAAAACATAAAAACTTAAATGCAACTTTCTTATTTTTGCCAAAGAAAATAATATTTCTTTGAACTCTTAGAAAATCCTACTTAGCCAGTATATAAATGTGTCACAATTTAACGAATTGTCTGTGATCATCTCTTTTTTTAGTCCTTAATATTAACACATATTTCTCAATGTATGTAAATTTCATATGCACATATGCCTTAAGGAGCAATTTACTTCTTTTCAACCCAATTAACTTGCATTGCTTTGTAAAAGATTTAACCTGAATGGTAAAAAAAGGTCAACAACATGTCAAGTAAATCCAAGATTTTAATTAAAAATAAATTAATTCTTTTGAAAATACAAATGCTTAAGGGTCACCATTTACTTCAACTCTTTGTGTGTGCACTATAACTTGGGATTATTTTGGTTTAATACGAGTACGAGTGCGAGTGTAATGAATGCCAGTATATTAAATTTTTTTTTGCTTTATTTGCAGTGAGTGAGATTATATAAAATTTGCTTTTCCTTTTTTGCTTCCGTAAGATTTGACTGTTTATTTTGGTAAAATAAATTGTAATTTGACTGATGTTTTACCAAAAAGAATCTCTGGGGTAAATTTAATTATTTCAATGGGAAAAATACTGCAGTTTATTAAAAAAAATCCCCAACGGTAAGACACAGAAAACATTTATTAAAATTGAAAACAGTTTTTTTGCTTTATAGAAACAATACGGAACATAACTATTGCACATTTTGTGTTGGGACATAGTTTTGAAATACGTATTTTTTATAGTCTTTTAAACCAAATAAAAATTCATCTAATTATATTTCACTTCTTTATTTTTGTTACACAGCTATTCGAAAAGTATTGCTCAATCGGGGCACAAAAGCATCAATTAATACAAATGCATTGAAGTTTTGACACCTGGAATACGAGGAGGAAATGATAACCTTTTAGTTCAGTACGAGAAAGCCTCCAGTAAGGTTCAGCAAGACGGGCATATTAGAACATTTTACCTTAAAGGGAGTTGCAAGATCAATAAGAAAACTCATGATGTGGGCAGTGGAAAAGAACATTTCGTAACAAGGGGACAGAATACAGGACATAGTACTTCTATGGACAGAAATAGCACGAATAATTTTTCCTGCATTTTTATATAAATTTCATTCTTCCAAAGTAAACATCATACAGGAAACTGATGTTAATGAAATGAACTAAAGGACACCCAATTCACACAATTTTGATTAAAATTCATTACAAAAAATTGAGATTTTGTTGTTAAAAAATTAATAAAATTCAAATTATAACTTAAACTTTAGTGGCGACCGTATATTGAATTTAAAATTACTCTTTTTTATTAAGAATTTTTGAAAAATTCGCATTATTTGATTCGGAAAGTATTATATATATTTAATATTTTAATTCCCAGTGGAATTAGGGCCGCAGCATTTGTGTTGGTTTCAATAATCATTTTAGCTTCGGTTAGAATAGGTGATTGGACCACAGCTTCCCTAGGCTGGTGCTGCCACCAGTTGGGCTTGGTGACAAGTCATTAGTAAGCTTAGCGAGTATATCTGATTCCCAAGACGCCATATTTTAAATAGCCATTCGGACATGATAAGTACCGTCGCTTGTATTCGCCTCTAACTTAAAAGAGGTGGTTCCCAGAGAAAACCGCGAGGACGAAATGAAGTCAGTACGCTGATCTACGAGTCGACTTGGAATGACTAACTAAGGATAGTGGGAACACTTTATCTTATGCTTTTCATTTAATTTCACGAAAAGTTTTACTAAGGAAAAGTAATATTTGGAGCATTTTAATCAAAAGACAAGCAGAGCAGATCAGTCACCGAATTCGAGGTAATTGCTTCAACTCTTCAGCGTTCTTTGTTCAATCTTACCAATTGACATGGTGGATATTAGGAATTGTTCTGATTTATTCTACCTTTTTATTAAATTTTATTAAATAATTTATTCAAGCTTTAGGTCCAGAAAAAAATATGAATGAAACAAATAAATATAAAAAAATTAAAATAAATCATTTATATATATTTTCTGGACCTAAAGCTTGACTAAATTATTGAATAAAAACTAAGTAAGAATATTGAAACCAAATTATTGAACAAATTAGAGTGCAAAAATTTTTTATATGAATTTTGCAAGTTAAATCAATTTTGATTAGTAAGAAAATGCCATCCCTGGCAATTAATTATTGCATATATTATTACCATCTTTGCTTTTTCCAATGCAATTGCTGGCTGAGATCAAGCTTAAAAAAATTCAGTTACAAAAGACTGAAACGCAATTAACATAAATAGAAAAAACTTGTTCTTAGCAGTTCTCATGAGATCTTGTGGTGACTTCGAAATCCTTATGCACTGCTACATTAGCAAACACAACTGTTATACTAGCAATGCTCATAAGATGGTCGAGCGTACCAATGCAGTAGAATTAACCATGACCGTACGCGTTTTGTTAACCAAAAAGTAAACACTGGTTGCATTCATGTTCTGACACACAAATACTCGTACAATTACAAAATGAAAAATAAAACAAGAAACACAAAAACAACAAGAAAGAAATAGAGTCAAAGGTTATTTCTTGTAAAAACATTGTAACTTACACGAGCACTCAATATACGAGAACATCCTCTCAAAAAGCTGTTACTGTTACAACGGCACACACAGTGGCAGCTACAAATAAACGGAGCGGAACACAACCAAAATATCAAAAAAAAAAAAAAAAACAAAACAAAAAAAACAATTGCAATAAAAGAAAATCGTATTCAATTTACACAAAAGCTGCCACACAAGCACGTGCGCACACACGCACACATACAAAAGTAAGATTTAAATGCAGTTTAAGTGAAAAAAGCAAGAAACAAAACAAACAACAGCATCGCATTCACACACACCCGGGTTAGATTTTTATGACCTAAGAATGCATAAGCTGGTCAGGATCTGGTCAGTTACACCTATTTTTATGTGTATTTCCCCAGCCTTTTCCTTTTTCTTTTGTTGCTCCTTTTCGCAACACATTACTTGTTGGTGTTGGTAATTGTACAACAGTTAACGTTACATGTGTAATTATTTGATGAGATTTATTTGCAGTTAAAGTTGCAACTTCCACTTACATCGGAACAGAAACAGGCATTCATGCCCGTGCATGGTGTTTGCTGGCTGCTGCAAGTCGATGCGAGGCAAGTAAACAATGGACTTCTTTCGCATTGTACTCGTTGTTGCAATCATGCATTCATTCCGTTGGCCACAAGTGCTTTAAAGTCTTTGGGCTCACTGTGGGGTTTTTGCGGTCACTCATCACCCAAAATGGATGAGCAAACGAATGTACAAATGAAAGGATAGATGGATGAACAGTGGAATGAATAGATTGGGGTGATTAAGAGAGACGAATGACAAAATATTTGGTTGGCTATTTGGTTGGTTGCTTGCTTGGTTAGTTTGTAGGAAGACGCGTTTGTAAATGCGACAAAAATTCCAATTGAAGCGAAAAAAGTGAACATACCGCAGAGAACAGCGACAATTGAATGAACGAATGCACGAATGAATGAATGTATGATAGCTAATTCTCTATGCAAAATTAACATTTATCTGACACCTTTGTGATATTTTCCTTACACAAACAACCAAACATAAGCTTAAGAGCGCACATTCATTCACATGTCACACATCCATATGAAACAAGAAGTGTTTATGTTTGCTTTTAAGGATAACGAAACATAAAACCTCAAGTGACCACCAACGTGTGATAAACATTCATCTTTTCTTCGTATCATATATTTTAAATACTTTTTCCTCGTTTAGCGATAACGCACGTCTGTGGTAGTACTTGGGAATTATCCATCAAACCAAACATGTATGTATTTGCCAAACACCTTGGGGATTACATTGCAACATGCAGACATGTGATATTTAAAACTCACTATTACGAGCGCTAGCATGATACTTGCAAAACAGATTTTAATATATTTCTTTCTTTTTTTGTTATCTAAATCTTTTTGTCACTATAATTTTATCGGTAAGAGTTTTACAGAAAATTTTTTATGGAGTGACACATTTATTATTTTAATATTTAATAGATAAAATAAATTAAAGCTTGTAAGATGACGTTAGAAAAATAGTACCAGGTGCTCAATTTAGTCAGATTAGTTTATCCTTTATTAGCAAGGAATTAAGCAACAAGAGCACAATTAAAAATTTATAAAGAAATTATTTTTTACAATTGTTTTCGTTAATTAAATAAACCTGCCACGTTTGTTTAGACATTTTTAATTTTAGATCCGTCTTGTGCCAGTATGCCAAACCGCTTCTTAGTAAATTGTATTATCTATGATTTAATTTCTAAAAATGTCAAAAAAAATGTTTTAATCTATTTTAAGTTAAGCCTCTTTAGGTTAGTAAAATTAGTAAAATCGTTAATTGACACCCACTAACACAAAGTTTCGTTATGCTTATTTAATTTTAAAGTTTACTAACCTTCAGTTGGTCTAAACTTAATTTTTAATTGGAAGTTAAAAATGTAAAAAAAATTTAGTTAACTTACAGTTATCAACTATTGTAATTCACTAATGTAAATTTATTTTTGGGAAATGCAAAAAAAGAAAATAATACCATCATCCAAGGACATCTGAACACGATTTCTGCACAAAGGTGTGCATTTTCCACAATCACAATATTTTTTTCAGAATTTATGAAAAATATTTTCAAGATAAACAAAAAAAAAATAAATTTTTAAATATCATATTTTTTCAAGTTAAAAATCTAAACTCAGAAAATATTTCAGTTAATTTTATTTAAAAGTTAAATCTTAACAGAGCTTCGTGTTAATAAATTTTCATTAACCAAAGTCAAAGTTTTGAGTTTAGTGTTAAGCTCAAGTTAATTTGTTATTGTTAGCGGCCCTTACACCCCAATAACACAAAGTTCAGTTATCCTAGTTTTATTTGTAAGTTTACTAACTTTCAGTTAGTCAAAACTTAATTTTAAGTTGATAGTAAAACATTTTCGTTAACAATAAAAAAATTTCGTTAACTTGCTTTTATCTACTATTGTGAATCACATCAACAATTTATTTTTGAGAAATACAAAAAGGTGTAAGTGGAACTACATCTCAATACGATTTCTGCACAAAAAGGTGCCCTTTTTGAGGAGAAAAAAGCTCCCATCATCACCTATTTTTTTTAACAATTTGTGAAAAATATTTTTGAAATAAACAAAAATTTATTAATTTTTTAATATCACAATTTTTTCCAGTCAAGAAATCAAACTCAAAAATTATTTCAGTTAATTCGAAATAAAAGTTGAAACTGAACAGCAGCGCTTTGTGTTAATGAATTTTTACTAAATAAAGTTCAAATTTCGAGTTTAGTGTTAACTTCAAGTTAAAATTTTAATTGTTTCAAATTTTCGAAAACAAAATGTGATTTGCACATAAATTTTAAATTACTCATTTTATAAAGTGGAAAGTCTACGCAGCTTTTAACATTAAAAAACGTCATCGAACGTGCTAGATTAAATTAAAATCGGTTAGACCGTACAAAAGATATCGTTTACAAAATATTAGAAAATATCAAGTTTTAATAACTCAAAAATGCTTCATTTGTTTTCTAATATTATTGACTTTTCTTTGTTTCCATTTTGTAGTTTTCTTTTAATTGGGCTTTTAAGGTCGTTATAAATAAAAATAAAAGGTTATTTATTTTTGTTTATATGTTTCGTTGGAAATTCCCAACTTTCTCAGGGATGTGTCTTTTTTAAATAAACATTTTATATAAATTTTTATATATTTCAATTGTTTAATTTAATTTTGTTTTGCACATTATAAAAATAAATTACAAAATGGGAGCTAGCTAATATTAGTCTGGTGGTCGTAGGTTCGATTCCTGTCTAGACCCTGGTTTATTCTCCAGACTAACCAACAAAAAAGGTTTCGCGGTTTGTGTTTGTTTTTATAAAAAATATATGTATATGTATGCAGTGCCATCAAAGTTTTGCTTCATCCAATAGTTTTATAGATATTTACTGATTCTTGTGGATAAAAAACCGCGTCAATCGCTTTAAACTTGATCAAAATCGATACAACAGTGCGAAAGATATCGTTCTCGTAATTTTTCATTAAAATTGTTTTATTGTAGTAACATCAAACGTTTTCGTTACATAAATTTTCGATATTTATTGAAAAATTTATAAATTATCGACCGCTTTCAGGCGGGAAGTTTTGGTGATGGTCTGCAAGGTCAACCGAAACCCATAGTTTTTTTAGTTGAAGTCAAAAAAGTATAAGGAAAACAGCTGCTTAAAATCATTTTCCTATATGATTTTTGTTTTCAAAGTGTAAAATTAGTATACGAATTCGAGGACATTTTGTTCATGCTATATTTTTCTATTTAACAAAGCAGTGTGCTTTGCACTTTTGCTATCAAATTCGAAGCTTCGAATGTTCCAGTGATAAATAAATCATTACAAAAAAATTGTGCAATTAACAATTAATGTTATTTTTAATTTCTATGAAAACAATTGCTTAGAAAATGCAATTTTCTTTAAGATTTATGCAATATAAAATTCGTAGAATTGTATCAACACAAAATTTTCTAGTTGGATTATTTTTTTTTTGTTTTTCAATAATTCAAACATAAGGTACATACATACATATGTACATACATAAATATATTTTGACTTTGATTTTAAATTATGACACCTTGTTTGCCAATGAAACATCTGCACTTGAATTTAATATCATTATGAAAATCTAACCCAAATACCAATCACACACAAACACACTTTCTCACACATATCAGTACATATACTTACTAATGTATGTGTGAGTGTATGTCAGCATAGATATTTGTTTGCACATTCCCATAAAATAATAATAAATGCAATTAATGTAATTTTTAGCAGTAAGTATTACTATTTTGGCCGACAGCATAAACCATTATGTACTCGTATCATCATTATTATAACGATATTTGAAAACTTTAATTTCAGCGGTTTTGTGTTGAGTTGATTATTTCTCTGTTTCTGTTATCAATTTTACTGCAACCATAATGTGGTAAAATGTTCAAATATTTTATAATAATTTCAATAATTTTCACTTAATTATTGGTCTTAAATAATAGAGCACGAGTATATGAAAAGTTATTTTATTTGCGGATGTAGAGAAGAAAATATAATAAAATTTTCAACAAATTACCGTGTTCAGCCCACAACATCGTTCAGCCACACTGTTCAATTATGTATGAATTTGTTATTGTATTTGTAGCTTTTGTGTATTCACACACACTCACGCACACACTTAAAAATTTATACAAAAAATAAAGCCGCGTTTTAAAAGTATTTATTGGTTGAAGAGAAATGCTATTTCGGATAAAAAACAATATTAGGAATTAATAAAATTGAATGAATTATTTCATTTAGTTGTGTCTGCTAGCACGTAACTTTACCGACATGTCAGCCAAATCACATGAGATACATCAGCTGGCATCTGTTGTTGGCCTTCATATTAAAATCGATAAAATCAAAGTTCACAGCCAACAGTGTAGAGCTCAAAGATGTATAATCGTTTTGCTACTTAGGAAGCATCATATCCACCACCGGCGGTTCACATGCCGATATTGCGAATCGCATAAGAAAGTCAAAACAGTCATTTGGAACATTGCAAAGAGTATAGAGTCACCTTAAATCTGTACAAAAACTAAGCTCTGCCTTTTTTCCTCAAATGTTCGCTAAACCGTTGCTATACGGATGCGAATCCTAGAACTCTAACGCAAGCGACATGAAATCCCTGCAAGTTACTTACGAAAAATACAACGAATATTTTGGCAAAAGTAGTTTCCAATAGAGACCTTTGGCAAAGAAGAAGCGAAACACCAATCCGTTGGTTGGGTTTACGAAAAAATAACAAATATTCAAAAAGAAAAAAAACTTAGAGAAGCACCTGGTGAAAGCTTAGGGAACAAATTTTGGCCTTCAATATCGAACGAAATCCCATACAACATTTTTTGAATTTGTATGGAAATTTTGTTCGATATCGAATGTCGTAATTTGTGCCCTGAGCGTTCAGCAGGTGCTTCTCTAAGTTTTTTTTCTTGTTGATATTTTTTCCTAAACCCAACAATTTTGTCACCATCGCTATCAACGTTAACAAACTTTTGCCTCAACATCACATTTATTGGAAAAGTTTATTATCTCTATCAACATTATTAGTAGCTTTATAATATTAATTTAAAAAAATGAAAGAAAAAAAAACACCAACTAAAAATGGAAATACATTTTCATTTACTAAAGCTGTCATATTTACCGAGAAATCATCGTCATCAACAACTCCGTCGTCAACTTCAATTTTAGTAGCAATATAAATATAAATGTATGTATGTATGGCTGTATTTTTAATAACATATTCATCATACATACAAATGTTAAGGTTACTCGGCTGTGTTTGTGTGTGTGTCTGTGTGTATGTGTGTGTGATGTGTTCATACTACATTCATGCAACAATATTTTAATTTAAACGTATTCTGACCATGTTTTGTGTTTGGTTATGTCTGCATTTTGAATAAATTTTTCATCATCGACATCATCATGATCATCAACATCATATTGGTACCACATAAAAATTAACTTTGTTGCCACATTGTTTGTTTGTATGACAAACTATGGATTTGGTATTCTCACATTGTTTGTTTGCTTCTCTGTTTGCCTCTGCGACGCCACCTCCCTCCTGATATGTTTTCCAGTTGTATGTGCGCTTATAAACACATTACGATTGCGGTCAATATGTCATGCAGTCACTTCTTTACCACTCATTCAGCCATCAAGCCATTTGGCTAGAATGTTTGCCTTGTTTGTGTATGAACGGATATGAATATTGTAACACTTTTGCAGACACGAGCAAACGTTCATTCATAATTGTATGGATTTTTGTTTCAGTGCACTAAATTTGAGTTACTTCTGAATGTGAAACGCCCCCACTAGTATTTTATGATGGCAAAGGAAAATTCATAGTTATTGATATTCAAGCAAATACAATTTAGATGTATTGATTAGCTTCACTGATGCTAAATAATTGAGAGTTTTTAAAGAACTGCAAACTATTAATTGCTTTCAATATTTGGAAAAAAATTTAAACAACATCTATCTGATGATATAAAAAAAGCAATTGAATTGAAATTACAAGAAGAACCACAAAATATGAGAGATACTTATAACAATTGTTTAATAATAATTGAAGACGCAGTTGTTTCTGTAGGTGGTGAATATTTAGCAAATACTGATCTACCCCAACCATCAAGATCAAACGAAATACAACCAAACTGAGAAAATCTAATAGAAACCTACTATGATCTTCAAGTTTTGGAAAGTGTTTAAAAGTTTTAAAAGAACGTGCTCTCAGCATAGAACAAAACAGAGTATATGATCACCTTATTAAGGGTATTGAAACCAAATCAGGTGGTATATTTTTCCTTGATGAACATGGTGGTACTGGAAAACATTCCTTATAAATCTCCCTTAACCAAAAGTTCGCAGAAAACGCATTATTGCTATAGCAGCCACGTCATCAGGTAGAGCGGCAACATTGTTGAAAAGTGGTAGAACTGCACATGTTACTTTCAAACTTCCGCTTCAATTAAGTCGAATTGAAACAGTTTTGTGTGGTATATCAAAGCAAAGCAATTTAGCACATGTCCTCAGAGAAAGTCAACTAATTGTATAGGCCTGAGAGCACTATGATTCATAAAAATGGCCTTGAAGCATTGAACAGAACTCTACAGGATTTACGATCAAACATCTTTCTGATAGGAGGAGTTACTGTGTTGTTTTCCAGTGATTTTCGGCAAACTCTACCAGTAATATCTAGAGGAACACGTGCAGTTCGCCTCCAAGTTTCGGCCTTTTCCACGATCAAAGTTTACTTTGACGAAGTCTTTTAAATTTTCTTTTAAACTTTGTTTCGCTTCTCTACACGCAAAGTTTGCTTTGAAAGATTTTGTGTTCGTTTGTTGGATGAACATGCATACCAAACACACACATGCAACCAAATACAATTATGTGTAAACGACGAACAAAGAAGAAAGCAACCTTTCGAGTACAGCATAGTATGTACCACCCCCTTTCTTCTTTTTCTTTTCACCTTCAAACACAAGACTTTGGAAAGTAAACTTTGACCGTGGAAAAGGGCTCATGTTATAGTTGTAAAAATGTATATCCTTAAAGGGCAAACAATGATGCAGTGCAAAAATCATTCGTTTCATCTGAAATGAAATATCTCTCAATGGATTTTGTTACAGAAACGAAAATGGCTAGTTTACTGCCAATAGAATTTCTCAATTCCCTTAATCCTCCTGGATTCCCTTCGCACGATCGTATCCTTAAAATACAGGAAGAGATTTGAAACTTTTCAAAAATATGGTTTAAGATCTACTGGTGATTTGGCATTAACAACAATAAAAGATATCGAGACCTGTCTCGAATAATAAATTTAATAATTACTTGAAATAATTAAGTGATTCAAAATCTATTTTTTATTGTGAAAAATTCTAAAATAAAATAAAAATATTAAAAAAAATATTTTTCAATAGAAAAAAAAAAAACAATTAAAAAATTATAGTACATTATGACAATATCAGTGATAGCACAGCTTGTGAGTTCCCCAAATAATGAATGATATATGAAAAACAGTCACATCAATTTTCTTCCTTAAATGAGATATTGGTGTAATTTGCAGCTGTATGGAAATGCGTTGCACCTCTCTATCAAGATACGGCTGATTTTCTAAGCTCAGTTTTGTTTTTCAAACAACGAGTATTAAAGTATATTTTTGCAAACGATGATATTTAAGATGTTAATTTTCAGTCTTAATATTTTTTTATTTTTAATTAATGTTTATAAGTAATTAGTCGAACTTTTATTAATATTTTTTTATATATTGAAACGATTAATTTTGGTTCAAGTTCAAACCCGAATTTACCCATTTATTTATTCTAATTTTTTTATTTTGAATTTTTATTAGAAAATCGAAATCAGTACTGATCCGTTCTGCTAATATGATGAATAATAAAAATTGTTCTATATATAGTACTCTCTTAATAAAAAATAATGAATTTATCCAAAAAATTTTCTAATAAAAATTAAAAATAAAAAAATTAGAATAAATAAATGGGTAAATTCGGGTTTGAACTTGAGCCAAAATTAATCGTTTCAATATATAAAAAAAATATTTTTTATTTTTATTTCATCGCAAATTTTTTTATTAACTAAGTGGCTGACATTGTAAAACCTCCTTAATGCTGGAAGAAGTGATTGCTTTTTAATTGCAGAAATTTATTAAAAACTTTATTAAAGTCATTTATTTAATTTCTGTTGTAGTTTCATTCTACACGGCTGCATTTGTATTTAATACACTAAATCTACTTGTGTTTCAGTACGAATGAATATATTAACAAGTATGCATGTGCATAAAATTTATTTAAATATTTTTGAGGCTTTTAATACTGTAATTTAAAGTAATCAGTTTGTAATTTATTACTTTCACTAAATTCAATTTGAACATAATATAAATAAGTACATATTACTGCTCGTATAATTTGAGGTTCTTTTGTGTTTTTGTTATTTTTGCAACGGCTGCCTTTGAGTACTGACAGAGGCAGTAATTATGCCCAGGATACATCATTTATATTTTTAGCTATTTAGTAGCGGTGATAAAGAAGTTGCAGAGGTATAATAAAGATAAATACTGTAAGCAAATATTCGTATATAAATTTTGTGAATATATTTTTGCACATGTAAATCATGGTATTTTAAAAAATTTCATTTATATTTGTGTTTGTAATGAGTTTGAAATAAATATGGCAAATGTTAAGCCTACAAACAAACGAAATACAACAATTACAGTGTTATATGTTTAAAAATAAAAAGTGTATAGTTAAAAATAATTGAGGCAATAATATTATGGTCGAGAACAACACAGTATGGTTGTAGCTTTTTTATATTTCAGGCATAGCTATAATCGTGATAAAGATAAAGCTCACGTTTGCATTTCATCATTTAATTATTAACATCCATAACAGTTGTAACATGGTGGAGATGCAACCAAATTTTTATTAATATATAAAAATGAATTTGTTTGTTTGTAAACAAATTATGATTAAAAATCATAAATTTTCTCTTGTTCCTTTGGAATATTGTGTGATGTCCATTTCTTTCTTACTAAAAATGTTACGAACTTTAGCTAAAATAATAATCGCTTTGGATTAAAAACCACTAACAAGCAATTTGTTCGAAAAATAATCACATTAAATAAATCCGATTAATTCAATTGTTTGGTAATGTGCGTTATAATTTTTATTTAATTAACGTTAGAAATAATCATTAATATTATAAAAATTGATGGACATCGATCGATTTCACAGGAATCATTTTAAAATGGTGTGACAAATTTCGAATGATATTGAGAATAATTTTCGAGCTGATATGAAATTACTGACTTCAGGAAACCAGACCAGAATATAATAAATATACAGACATTATAAATTTATTTTCAAAAGAAATTTATTATAAAATTCTACGAGTATTATAAACATATTTTGAAATATCCACGAAATGAAAAACTTTTCTTTTCTACATCTTTTTTAGTTTTTAAAATCCATTTCCATTTCTGTGACCGTGAATATTTTAAACATATCAGGCGTACCCACAATCGAGCTTTGACTTCTGCAATACTAAAACTTGTTTTACTGGCTGCTCGAGAATTTTATGATTATCATGATGTTGATGTGGAACCACATTTCGATCATATTTCATAATAATAATAATAATATAATATTATATAATAGTTAATTATAATATTATTTTCGCTCACTTCTAGCAACTTCATTCAATCTCAAAAGAAAATGTGGTCATTGATTTTTATATTGACACCCAAAATTTCTACTTAGCTTAAAGGACAATGCTTTTATATTTCTCTACTTCAATAATATTATCGTTTTTAAATTTTGAAATAAATGTTTAATATGAACACAATGTGAGTGCGAGTATTTTCAGTACTCCAGAGTAATCTTCTAATATCAAATTCTGTAGAGTTTTTTTCATACATGCACTGCCGCATTAGTCTCTTTAACAAATATACGTCAGCGTGTCGCCATTATTCCTCTTTTTTTTTGCTTAACTTTGCCACCTATTTTTCATTGGCAAATAAGAACAAAAAAGAATTCACTAAACTCATATATTCAAGGCTTGTGTATTGGCTTTAACGGAAACGGAAGTGCGAAACATTATTTTTTGTGAACCACTTCACAAAAAAAATCTCTATTGCACACTATCAGCATATTAAGCATGTGTACGTGTGTATTAGAGATGAGCGCTGCTCACGAGATTTTCAGATTTTTCAAATGGAAAACATTTCAACACCTTGGACATTTAATTATTTTTATCAAACACAAATTAAAGCCTTTTTGGTTTGGTTATCGAAACTCAAGGATTTTGGCAGGAATCGAACATGCGACCTCGTGACTACTGATCCCAGCTTAGAGATGAAACTTTGAGATTATGTTTTAGCGCAAATCAGCTTTTTTCCCCACGTTTCTTTCGAGGAGAACAGATAGCAATATCATGTTAGAATAAGGGAAAATAAACAAAACAAAATTAGAGCATTTTGCAAGTAACAAATTATAAAACTTTTTACAATTTTATATATAAGATAATTAATATAAAACAGAGGAATTATTAATTTCTTCTCTTATTGAAATGTGTGCAGTGAGAAATGTGTCGTGCAAGTGCTAGTAGTTGTCTAGTGTAATTGATATTAAGATCCTAAATGAAATATTTTAATAGTGCGTGTGGGTGTGTTTTTACATGTACACGTTTGTTCCACGAAAGTTTGACATAAATAATTTTAATTTACATGTTAATTTACCTGTTAATAAAACAAAGTTTTTAAGAAATTTGTGTTAAAAATTTCTTGCGACAGAAAATGGATCAAAACAAAACAAGAAAAATCTTTGTTTGGATTTTTTTCGCTTGACAGAGTCAGCAAAACAACAACATGCCATCTCGTGTCACCTCTGGTCTTTTTTGCTCTACTGATCTGACACACTAACCGTTAGTCGGCGAGCGACTTAATACTGTTGTCTTAATAAATTTGTTTGCACAAGTTCATTATTTCCAAGGGCATGCAGCTCTACGTATACTTTACATGGAATTATGCGTAATCGCGTATAAAGTATACGCGTAGGCAGGGAAATTTCTTTTTTGGGGGAGCATATTAATGGCAGAGATATCTGTGTCAGAACACTTTACCGGCATGTATAGTTTTTAAGGATAAAATGAAAAGGATAAGTGGTCGTGAAGCTTGCAACATTCACTGACATGATTACACTGTCCGACAAATTAAAAAAAATCTTTACGCTTGAGCAAGAGTATTTACCTTCGTCTGAAACGGTGGATCAAGTGGAGCTAAGCTGCGATTTGCATTGTGCACATTCCTTTTTTGCATCGCGGTTTTATTCTTACAGCACTGCAAAGTTTCCAAGGAGTAAATTTTTATATTGAAATAAAAGTTTTTGGCTTCAGTTCAAATCTGAGTTTACCCAAATTGCTTAATTTCAAAGTCAATGATTCTGGAAAAAGCGCGAGAGTATGGAATATTCGGAATAATTAATCATCAGAGCTGGTATTGCTAGTCAGTAGTATCCACTGTCAAAAGTGGTAAAATCGAACAAAGAACGCTGATGAGATGTTGTAGCGACCTCAAAATCTGTACTGATCGCTTCCGCTGTTCTGATGAATAAATTGCTTCAAATAAAAAGTACTCTCTTAATAATAAAAATAATGAATTTATCTAAAAACAATTCCTTAAAAATTAAGAAGAAGTGGGTAAAATCAGATTTGAGCTCAACCCCAAAAAAAATTGCATTTCAATATAAACCTTAAACAGTTCAACAATTACATATAAATATTAAAGAGTAAATTTTTCTAAAAATACTTTTAAATAATATTTTCCTAAATCCTAAATTGTCAATATTGAGGTCACATAACAGCAGACAGTCAGAACTAATTCAAACAATTATTTTTTTAACTCTAAGCAGAAAAGGCATGCTGATAATTTACTTTGATAAATTAGAATTTTTCTTTAAAAATACAACATTAAGTTAAAAAAAGCTTTTAATAAAATCGAAAATTCCAAATAAGCAAACGATTCTGTAAATTAAGCGATTTGCTTGTATATTTCTTGGATGTGATTTTTCATGATCTTCATCAATGTTTCTATACATTAAAAGCTAATCACGAAATACTTTTCCTGCTCGTGGGAATGTATGGGCGTGCTCGTGAGCATAAATTAATTGCTGATCTCATCTCTAGTTTGTTAGCAGGCTCATATAAATTTACAAGCATAAAAACCCATATTTTTTCTTAATTTTTATATGAACATAATATTTTTTTCTAGTGCATTTTGTACCAAATCCACTCGGCTTTTTTCACTCACACAATTTTTCTTTATTTTTTAATGGGTTCTCCCCAACAACAGTTGTTTGTAATTTTTTATGGCTGTTGTTATTGTAATAATCTTTGGTTATTTTTATAATGGAAATACTGTTAAAGTAGTGCCACCCTGCCACACGCCAATGCATCTGCGAATAATTGTATGCACATTATTATACTTTTGAGCCCAGTGTATAAAACTTGAAAATGAAATTTACATTGAATTACAATTTTTTTTAGTTTGTTGCTGTTGCCACATATACATATATATTCATGTATGTATTGTATGTAAATGTATGTATATATGTGCATACTCTTATTCTTCTTATTGCAAAACTAAAAATAAATAACAGAAATTGTACTCGTATCTACTTGTAGTCTGCTACTCTTACTACATTTTTTTGTCGTTTTTTATTTGGTCAAGGTTCATAAATATTAATATATTCTTTTTTATTTATTTATATATTTTTTTTGGTTTTGTTTTTCATTTTTTTTTTGGTTTGTTTCTCATTTTTTTAAGTCCCATACGTTTCTTTGGTGAACCTTTTCCAATAAACATTAATTTATACAGTTTTGTTGTGTGACAATATTTAAATTTTGAGGCACATTTACGTTACATTACTTTGTATCAATTCAAATCGTTTAAAAATGTTTATATTTTATTGAGGTAAATTCAATTTTGTCGCCGAATTAATTACAACATGTGTGAATGTGTGTGTGTCATGTATTTGTATTCTGCATACTAATGTGTGTATGTGTTACTTATTTTTAGCCCGCAGCGTCAAGCCTGCAGCAGTTTAAAATGGAAGTTATTAAATTTATCTTGAGTGCTACTGAAGAAATTGCTTAATCGATTTATTTATAATTTTCTTTAAATTATTTTACTAAGAAATACGTAAAGGGGGAACTAATTTACTGCCAGGACTAAAATATTGCAAACTAAACCATCCGGGTCGTTCGCTATTAATGGAAAATGTTTACAATTGCAAAAATATGAATATTATAATGCACAAGATTGTGTGTAAGCCTATTGTCTATTACATCAAAATAAACTTTTACACATTGAAAATGCCTTTTCAAAGTCCATTGATGCAACAGGGGCGACCATATTTAAAAGATTACATTTCCTTAACATCATATTTGAAAACTCCTTTGGGTTCTGGAAAGTTTAGTCTGGAAACAAGATGGAGATGCCGAAAATGCAGCAAATTCTTTTTCCTGATAATTATAAATAAGAAAAGTCATCTGTTGTTCAGAATTTAAATAGATTTTTCGTGTTTCGTTACGAAAACATCTGTCCATGAAGTAACAAAATAGGCTTTCAAAAGGTTTAATTTGCTCTATTAATTACAAAAATTATGTTAAAAATATGCCCTTAACACTGAAGTATGCAAATATGTTGTAGAAGGTAAAATAAGCAATAATATCTACTAAAAAAAATCTATATGATTTTCTTAATAGTTTCTGAAACGGATCCATGCCATTGCATTTTTCCTGCTTATAATAAACTTATACACGAAACAAAAGAATAACTATTTTGTGTGGTCAATACCTTCCACATCTGTGTTTTCTTTTTAAAGGACTTTGATATTTTTTACAAAAAAAAATAAATTAGTATTATTTTCTATCCTAAACTATTGATATAAAGGAAAACAATCAGGACTATGCGATGCCATTACATTTATATCGCCATCAACAAAAGTGGATGCTGGTAATGCAACTTCAAAAACGAATCCTTTCCGATTTTTAACATAGATTTTTGAGACAAATACATATTGAGGACTTGAATTTTGACTAACACACAATGAAATTTCATCTTTTTAATTAAATTCAACAAATAATTTCGTAGCTGCCCTTAAATTGTTCACTGGTTCTTTATTGTAGATTTTTAATTTGCAAAAAATTTGGTTTCTTTTGAATATAATTTCTTTTTTACATAAAGAAAATATCATATTGTTAATATATCATTATTTACTTTAATATTTCAATAATTTTATTCTACTTATCTTTTGCTAAATGTGTATTTTTACATTTATTTATTTAAACGAAAAAAAATCATACCTTTTAATCTACAACTTTACTGCACTAAACATATGCTCTTGAATGCCACTCAAAATGTCTTTCAGAAGCTTTCGAACTAAATTTTTAAAGAAAAGAAATGACAAATGACAGTTGTTTTTTACTTTGTCTAACTGCAGTCATTTTATGTACAACCGAAAATAAAAATATCTTTTAGTTTCCACACCAAAAAGGAAAAAGTTAGTGAATCTAAAAGAAAAAAAAAAAACAAGAAAAGAAGAAAAAAACGGATAAAAATAACAACATGAAAGAAATCATTCCAAAATAATGAGACACTAACAAACGGTACGAGTAACTAACTGCCAAAATAAATTTGAAAGTGTGTTGTTCGTTCGTTATAATGCTACTAAATACACACAAACACATGTGACGGCATATAGGATAATAGCATGTGTATGAGCAAGTATGTATGTGGCACATTTATTTATTTTATTTGTATTTGTATTTGTGTGTTTTTGAAGCAATTGAAAACTATTAATTTATCTTTCAACTTAACGTAAGTTGAAAGAATTTTTTTTTTCTTTTGGGGAGGTATAAGAAATTAAGGTCTTTCTTTCCTTATAACAGCGTTAAAAGGAGAAAACTAAAATGACTGCAAACTTCATGACATCATGCATCATGACCATCACGACTTTATTTATACGTCTGCGTATGTGTGATGTATGTCTTTTATATTCCAAATGGAAATATTTATTTTTCTTAAGGATTTTTTTTGTCGCTCGATTTCATTGAAACCAAATGAGAAATTAACTGAAGATATTTATGTTACAAATCCTTAAAACCTTAAATTTGATACAAATTCCCACAAATCTGCAATGGAATTGCACAATTTGTGATGTATTATAAGAATTTTTTTTGTATTAAATTTAAAAAAGATTAGGATATTTACAATTAACATATGAGATAATTTTTTTTTTATATTTTCATTGTGTTAACCAGCAGAATGCTAAACACTTT
The DNA here is from genome assembly GCA_956483585.1 of Gymnocheta viridis. NCBI lineage: Eukaryota > Metazoa > Arthropoda > Insecta > Diptera > Tachinidae > Gymnocheta > Gymnocheta viridis. The sequence goes on along the minus strand of OY101441.1, from coordinate 123,948,085 downwards.
TGTAAAGTGTTGCCAAATTTATACAATATTTATTGCAATTTGAACAAGTATAATATTGAAGTTCAATTCCTTTCAAATCCTTTCCAATTGGGATTTATTTCCAAATAGTTGTAGAAGGTGTAGAATCTCTTTTTGATTGCTAAAACACAAGTATGAGTGACCGAATGAGTGAACGAGAGAGTGTGAGTGCGAGTGAGCAACTGTGAGTGAATGTGTGGGACATGTGATTACGTATCATTATTGGGGGCGAAAGTAAATACTATTGCGGCATAACAATATAACAACAGCTTTGCGGTATTTGTTGAACACAAATCTTTTAAATTATCGTAAATTGTGTGGTGGTTTTAACAATTTTCTCTGCCTCGATTAGACTGTTGCTGCTGCAACAACAATTGTTAGTTTCTTTGTTGTTTCGTTTTGGTTTCTTTATTAGAAAAGTCCAATGAAAGCAATTTATGGCTCTTGACAATTTTCCATAGGATTATATATTTTTTTTGTCTTATAGGACAAGTGTTTGTTTCATTTTCTTTGGCTGTTTGATTGTTTGTTTATGTGTATGTGAGTGAACTTTTAAGACATTTTAATAGTTTTATGGCTAATTTAAGAAAAGGACATGTAAGCAATTTTGATCAAAGGCCAGCAAATAAAAGTTGACAAGAATTGCAATGAATTACAATAAGTGACATTTGCTTTTATATTTTTAGACGTACAGAAAGCCGTTTAAGTTTTTGCTAACTACAAACATTTAAAATTTGGAGAAAGACAAAGAGTTTTTCGTGAACATTTTCAAAATCTTAAAGACTTTTTACCTTTTTCTAAAAGAAGTTGTTGAAAGTTTTATACTGCTTAAAAATGAATCAGTTTCGAAGCCAAAAAAGCAATTTGTGGCGAACAAAGAAAAAAATTAAATAATCTAAAAAAGGATTATATAAATTGGTATGTGACAAATATGTGAAAAGGCCTTTTTTCTAAGTATTTAACGCATCTAAATTGCATTTTTAGAGCAATATGTAACAGAAAATCAGTAAGTTTTTACTAAAACTATTTTTGGTGCTGGCGACTTTTTTCTGTTTCCAAATTTTTTGAAATGGTTGGGAAGATGAGAATCGAATTGAACCTTTTTTGTGAAACTTTCAAATTCTTTTGCCAGGGAGGACTTTAAAAGTCAGGCTATCTCTAAGTGCAGTGTATGGAGATAAAAAATGAACTGTATTAAGTTTAAACCTTTAACAGTGCTTGTGTATTTCACGAGGTTTTTTAAAAAGAGCGTATGTGCACTTACGAAAGCATATTCTTTTCTTATTCACATCGTAATTACACATTAATTAAGAGTCAACTGTTTTTTTGTGGAATGTAACAATGTAAATATAATAATAGGAGACAAAAAGGTGAAAATAGGGTTACTAGATGTCATTTAAATGCTTTTAAAAGTTAAGTGGAATGAAGTTATTTCAAATGCACGGGGCAAGGGCCACAGATGCCAGTCCTCATTTCATTGTATTTGTTGTAAATTAAATTTTCAATAAATAAATGAATAATAATAATAATACGAAATACATATTTAAGAAACAAGTAATAAAAAAAGAACACAACTTTCCGAACCAAGAATGTACCATCCCACTATAGAAAATTTTACCAATTTTTTTTATTGATTGAACTCAATTTTTGTAAAAAATTATTTAAAGTTTCTAAAGATTGAATTAAGAACAAGTGTGATAGAATTTGCATGTATTTCAAATAGCTTAGAAAAGTCAAGTGGGATCTTTGAGTTTTGTTGGACGCTAAGTGAGGTGTATTCTTGGTTTTTTCAAAAGATGGGCAAAAGAGTTTAATGATTTATATGTTACAAAGCAACTTTATGTTTCCCTCGTCAGACCTATCTTAGAATATGAGTCTATAGCTTGGGAGCCTTATACGTAAAGCAATTTTTTTATTCTGCCTTCGTGGTCTACAGTGGAACCCATTAGATCTTTTGTCATACAGCAGCCGTCTTGCTCTATTCAAACTTTTAACTCTTAAAAGCCGAAGGACTTATATTAAATTTAATTAATGGTGATATTTGTTGTAATATCCTGCTCGATAACATTTCGTTTAATTTTAATTGTTAGCATATAAATTCTGCAGATCAAATTACGTAAATGCTGATCCATTTAGAAGTATGTGCAGTCAGTCAATTTAATAAATTTTATAAAGTTAAAGATTTTTCTTTAATAGTGATAAAGGAAGTTGGAAGTCCTTTCAATATGATAACGGATCACGAAATGGAAAACTGAACACGCAGTTTTACTCCTTAACGTATCTTATTTTAATTTTATACCATCCATCCGCTTTAAGTGTACTTACTGTAATACAGTGCCTCATATCATTGTTCGTACTGCTTTTTTCTAGTACCAAAAAGCAGATTTCTATGGTGCCAAATTAGAAATTAATGTAAATACCTCAGAAGTTATGGTTGCATTCTTTTCTTTCCTTTTAAGTTATCACAAAATATTTTTATATTTGAATAAGTATTTAATGATAAGTATTTAATTAAAATGATTTTAAGCATTTGAGCTGACATTTCTATGTTTAATTGCATACAAATCTTTTTATTTAAGACAAAATGCCAGACATTTTTATAAATAAAATGCATAATTTCTAACAAATAATTTGCTCACATTGGAAACTATGAGAGATACTAAGAAAGCAAGCAAGCATTCAAGTATGTTTAGAACTAATTTAAATTATCTTTCTATTTGCATTTTATAATTTGTTCAGTTTGTTGCCTTCTTTTGAAAAGAAAATACACATGTTCCTCGCCTGGCGGGTTGCTTTGTTAATCGATTTCAATTTTATAAATTTTATTTATAAAATAAAATAATTAAACTTTCAACTTTTTTCCAGGACACTGCTTTTGTCGTATAACAAATAATTCCTTTAATTTATATAAAAACCAAAAATATTGTTTAAATCGTTAATCAGTATTTTTAGATTTTTCTTAATGCACCGAAATTTCAAATTTATATTTAAACGATTTCCTCATTAACTGTCTGCAAATCGAGGAATAAGTGTACTAGGCTTTTAAAAAAATAAAGCATGTAATTACATTTGGGGAACTTTTCAAAGAAAAAAACACATTGAAGAAAAAAAAATCCAATCAAATGCGACTTGCAACAGCTCTATAATATTTTTTATTACATGCGGGTAAAATAAATATATATTTCTTGAAATTTAAATATCAAACCAAAAGCTAAAATACATAATATTCTTCTGTGTATTTGAGAGTTTGGATACTTCTGAAATTGAAAGAAATAAATCCTTTTTATCCTTGGTCGTTTTAGAGTGACTCTTAGTCCAGACTTACAAATAATTTCATAATAATACCCACAATATCTAAAACATAAATTTTATTTCAAAGGTAGAGAAGCATATGGTGGACTGTTTTTGCTACCATCATTTTTTCTTCACTCATATTTCTTGTTTTTCTATCAAAATTTTAGTATCTTGTATCCAAATAGGCATATTATTTTTGCAAAATTCTTTTCATTTAATTTAAGTTTTTTGTTTTTAAATTTTTTCTCCATTTTTCAATATGTTTGAGCAAGAGTTTTTCTACATTCGTTTTTTTTTCTCGTTCTCAAATATGCGAGTACGTGTTATGGATATATGAAGCTCATAATAAATATATGCAAGTCCTTCATGTGCCATGGCTGAAGGCAATTTTCATTTCATCATTTTTAAGTACCTTCTAGCAAAATACAGCAAAATGAAAAGAGAATAGAATATTAAAAAAAAAGAAAAACAACACTAATAGCAACAAAAACTATTTATCCACACATATGTACATACATATTTATAACTAAACTTATGTGCAGAAAACTAGTTTTTTTTTTGAGAAGGGTGTGCGTTTAATGTTTCTGTGTATAAAGAAGTGCCGCAAAACTTAAATTTTTTTTAAATTATATTAAGAAGCAATTTAAAATAAAGATGTTTCATGAACATTTTTATTGAAAAAATTAAAAATATTCAAAACAAGTCTAATGCAAATGTTGGTATTGAGACTCAAAACAAATAAAATTCAATATAAGATTGTTGGAAATTCATTGCGTTTCAACAAATTTTTATCCCCAGCCAGTGAAAGTAACAATTTGGATGCTGACATAAAATACAATGATAGACCCTTTTTAATATGACGTTGGGGGAAAATGAAATGAGAAATGGCATAAAGAGCTTTCTTTCATTTATGTTTTTTTTTTCACCAAAACTATTGGGACTTTTTTGGTCGATGAATTTATAAATAACTCATAGCTTAAAAAATCAATATTAATAATATTACGAACGATGTTTTAACACTGTCTGACAGTACATTTTACCCTTGAGTGGAATATAGATATGAAACTAAAACTAAAAACCAAAACGAGCTATTCTGTGGAGGGAAACTCTGTTTTCAGTTTCTTATTTATTCGCCAGGTTTCGTTTGGAAAAAAATTCTAAACCCTATTTTCTATCCTAAACTGTCAATATTAGTTTTTCCTAATGAAGACAATCAGTACACAGAAAGAAAAACGCCATACTCAAGTATTTTCTATTTACTTTAAGTACAAATTGTACCTAAAATTTTGAGTGCAAATTACAATAAAATGTACTTTAGTCAAGTCGAAAACGGGATTACTTCAGATAACCAATCGTTGATTTTCTTAAAATGAGTACAAAATTCTTTAATCACGTGACAAATCTTGAATCAACTAATAAATCTTACATTAAAGTGAAAAGCTTTACACTTGAAAAGCGTTGGAAAACATCGCAAGTTTATTATCGGTCATTGAATTTTTGGCAGAAAAATTATCGTAAAATAGTGCTATCAGCGGGCTTGGCAAAGTAAACTGAATGCTTCGGAAATGCGACACATACAATTTATCTTACAGAGTGCCGTTAAAAACGGATGGATGGTATCAGAATAATTTAGGAATACTTCACACCCTTAAAACTAACATTGCCCGAGTGATTTGTGAGATAAAACCAAAAACCGTCAACAAAGTCTTGAAAAATACGATTGAGAATATGAGCTACTGCGAAGCCAGCCTTGATAGTCACATGAATGATATCATGTTCGCTAAATAATGGATTTTTTTTATTCAAATTTAGTTATGTTAATTTTATTTAATTTTTAAAAAGTGCACAAAATAATTCTGTGTCAAAAATGAATAATTGCTTAAGTCGACATAATAATAATTTTAGTTTTTAGTTAATTTGTAATCTTCATATTCAGAAGTAATCCTTTTCAAAGTTTAACTTATATTGCAGAATTTTTCTAGGAATTTATAGTGTAACGTTTTTTCTACTTTTAATATCATATTAAATAACATCATAACTTAACATATAATCTAGTATATTTCAAGTTGAATATACTCGTATTAGCTACAGACTGTGCAGGATAGTTTATTCCTAAATTTGAGAATCGATTTTGGCAACTTTAACTACAATGTGAAAAATTTTGTAAAAATCCACTGAAAGATAAAAAGTGTCTCCTTTAAAAAAGTAAAATATAACTTAAGCATGATGCCACAGAATTTATTTTGCCATTGGTTTTTCGTGGAACCATGGAGCGTATGATTGTTGTAAATATATTGGGAACTTCTTAAGTATACGCTCAAATAATTTTAATTGTCGATCTAAATTACAAAGTCAATCTTTTAACATTGAATTAGGAATTTTGTGTAGAAGCCTTGCAAAATGCAATTTAATTTGTTGTTAAAGTTCAAACTAAAATGGAAATCCCATATTCAGCGGGTTCTGTTCAAATTAGTTGCGCTCACGTTCGAATCAAACCATCTTTCAAATCCATTTAATTTACATAGACATTTTGATTTGGAAGCCCTTGGAACACAATGGCCAGTTACTTATATTGTGTATATGTAAGTTTTCACTTCGCAAAATTTGTAAAAAGAAATTAACTGGAACCAAGTTTATATTTTAATGTTTTTTTTTATAGATTTTCTTTGTAGAAGGATCTACTAAACACCTGCATTTTGATGTGGTTTAAAATTGCCGAACAATCAAAAGATATGCGAGACTATAATTGTTTTAAAATATGAAATAGTTTGATCATGTTGTAAAATGTCTTATTTATTTCAAGATATAAAATAGTGTAATACTTCAACAAACTACATAATTTATTAAGAATTAGCTCAACTGATCCCAACAACTGAATTCATGAAACTACTTCTAATTTTTCTAAAAGAATCTAGCATAAACAACCTTTTAAAAAATCTTGTTAAAAAAAGTTTGAATAATTAATGTAAGTTTTACAATTTCTAAAACACTTTATAAAAATAATACCACTTTATCGAGCCTAAGGCCCAGTAGCCATGACCTGTCCTTTACACATTGGTCTATAATTTGTAATTATTTTCTAATGATACAAATAAATAAATAAAATTAATATTTAGATTTAAGATGGTAACTATTAATTGAAATAAAAAGAATATTATATCAATTATTATATTTTTTTGTCGATTTTCTGGGACACCCTTTCAAATCGTATTGTTTGTAAAAATCCATGTGTTTATTTCAGTTACGTTTCTTAAACATTGAAGTTTTTTCTTTTCTTTCTTTCGTTTGTGTAAATTTTGTATTACAAACAACAGCCGCATTATACGAATAGTACGTTTATGTTGTATTTTACACACGAAATCACTAATAATAAAATTGAAACGAGCAAAGAGCACAGTAGTTTCTTAGTTTCACCAAAACGAATGCGACTTTCTAAATGTTTATTTGATTTGTAAGTTTATTTGTTCATACATTTTAGAAGCGTGTGTATTTGTGCAAGTGCCAAAAAATATGAGTGTATGTGTAAATGATTTTTTTTTATTTTTATTTTTGGATGGATTGTAAGAAGTTTAGACTATAATCTATTCTGTTAACGTGTCGTATCGTCATGTTAAAAGAGGCATTGCAATGCACTGCTTTACATTGCATTGTATATCGTAGTATGATGAAGTGAATTCTTGGGAATATATTTTAGCTATTAACCCATTAAGTGTGAAATACATTTTTAATTTTCATAAATATTATTACGATTACTAAAAGAACTATTAACATTGTGTAAAACTTAAAAATTCAAAAGAGCGGAATCCAATTGCTTTTTTTGGTTTACAAACGGCGACGGTAGCGGGTTAGATTGTGTGAAAACACTTAATGTCAAGTTTTAAAGTCCGTTGATGGTTACCATGGCAAGGCAGATGAGTACTGGGATGTGTTTGTAAATATCGCTTTTATTGTATAGGGGAATCCATTTATTTTTAGTGGGGAGCCCCGGTAGATCAGTAGATAGCGTACTAGAATATAAGTCGAGGGGTCGCAGGTTCGATTCCTGCCTAGACCCTGGGTGTTTCTGCACACAAGCCAAAATGAATTCGCGGTTTGTGTTTGTTCTTAAAAAAAAACGTGTTAACACAGCTATGTCGTTCTTGATAGTGCAATATTGTTTCCCATTCAGTGTGAATAAATAAATAATTTAAATAAGTTAAAAGAACTTGCTTTTTTCAATTTATATTCGCAATTTTTTCCACCAAATGCAGTATAATTGTAGCGTTAGAGGATTACACAGTACAACATTTTTCAGCTGATTAATTTAGGACTCAATTCTTAGAATCGAACTTCTGCATCATTTGTTTTGTCAAGTTGGCAGCGTTAATAATTAATGATTACATTTTAAAACCAGAAGAACAAAGAATATTTGAATACGGAAATTAACAAGTATACGTACGTACGGTAGGTATACCGACATATGACCGTATTAAAATAAAGAAAAATAAATTAAATAATTGAAATATGATGGAAAGCTGTTACAATCTCATGGCGAAAACGAGAATAATTGTTCCCCATTTTTAAAGTATGTAACAAATATGTATTCAAAATGTGAAAAGAAATAAATAATAAAAAAGACTCTCCAAGATTGTTTTTACAGCAGCACTTACTTGTAACATATATAATTGCTTCTCGTTAATACACAGAAAAAACAGTAATAGAAAAAACCTAATAAAATAGAACAAAATTAATAAGATATCTCTATGATTTTTTTTCAAGAAGGAAGTCTTATTATTTTAATAAGGAAAACCTTTTTGAAAAAATCAAGAAGGAAACTTAGGGTTTTTATTAGGTATTCTTCTTGATTTTTTCAAAAAGGTTTTCTTCTTTATTTTATAAGGCTTTCTTATTGATATTTTCAAAAAGGTTTTCTTCTTGATTTTATTAGGCTATCTTATTGATTTTTTTTAAAAAAATAATTCTTCTTGATTTTATTTGATAATTTTATTGATTTTTTATTAATAATTTTATTGATTTTTTATTAATATATTTACATAGGAATTCATTTGATATAATAATAAAAAGTAAGTGCTATTACCAGTATTTTTTTACTCGAATAACTTTAAGTCCATTGTTCAGTAAGTAAAAATGGATGGGCGGTCCGTCTAAATCGATCAAGTTTATCACGGCATATGTTTCGGTTTCATTGCCGATTAAATAAGATTGAAATCTTTGTGAAAAGTTCAGGTTTATAAATTTCTTACCAACAATTTTTATATTGTTTTCTTTGCATAAAAAATAAACTATTTATTTAGTTAAGTTTAAATTTTATTTTAATTTTATTTGTCTTCTTGATAAAATCAAAAAGATTTACCACATGAAAATAATAAGGAATCTCTTCGGAAAAATCTTCTCTTCTTTCTGCTGGGATACCCCTTAGCCTAAAAACGTTTCATAGAGAAAATCTTCTTGATTCTATTAGGCAGTTTTGGCTCTGTGTAGGAGACTTACAGTATGACTTTATCCCTTGCATTTTTCTTGAATTCTCTTTTATATGCAGGTAGTTTTAAAACTTTTTTTTATAATGCGTAAAAAAACTGCAGTTGTATAATCCAGTTAATTGAGGCCTGGATTTCTGTTTCACAAATGAGGTAGTTTGAACCTTTTTGTTTCTGGGTATAAATTAAACCGCAATTGTGTAATGCAGCCAGTTAAGTTTTTACTTTGTAAAAGTAATGATCACTACCAGAACTTATACAATTTTACTTAAAAGTGCCATAATGTCAACTTGAAAAAACTAATGATGCAGAAGTTTTTTTTTTGGGGCTACTTTCAAGCGCAATTCTCAAAGTTGAGTCCCAAAAATATGTGTTTTACTGTGTTATACAGGGTGGCACCGAATAAACTATATGGTTTAAATTGTTTTTAACTTTTCTATTTGTGTGATTATTATTAATTTGTTATTATATACGATATATTATTGGTAATTTTTTGATATCCTGTGAGTAGTGGTCATTTTTTTCTTCGTACACACGTGCTCCATATTTTTCATAACTTGTCACAAAATTTTAGGTTTAATAACCATGATTTTACTTATAATGTTGGTTTTTAGTTGGCAATAACTCTGGGCTTTCTGCTTTTTCATTCAAATATCTGCAAAGAAAATTGTCAGGAGATGTTAAATAGTTTTCATCGCTCATTATCAAATTGCGAAAAAAGTCTGGAATATTCTCCATCTTTTTACGGAAACAAATAGGATATCCAAAAATGGAAGAGAATGTTATATTAAACTCTCCATGTCTTCTTCACAAAATGCAGAAAAAGCAAAGGAACATAATAGTTAAAAAAGTTATACAGAATTCAACCGTATAGCCCATTATGTGCAGAAATATATATTTCCTTTCCAGCTCATATTTTACTGAAAATGGTCCCAAAAATTTTATTAAAAATTCCAAAACCATAAATTCAGTTCATAAATGCAAATACGTGTGTTTTTAAATGATCATTGGTCTTTCGCCTTAAAGGGTTTGAAAATATTACTAGTTTTCTACAGCAGGTTAAGATTCAATGCTATACAGACAAACACAATTTTTAACATCCTTGAAATAGCAAAAATGTATTCATTATTCATGATGATACTCAAACGAAAACGATACCAGCAATATTCTCAATATTATACTCAAACCAGAAAGTTTTCTTTTTGTTAATATTCCAGATATTTTTTATGTTTTAGACTTAAAAGACTAGACCACTTTTTAGTGTTGATTATTTGTTGTTGATTATTTTATGTTTAGATGACAAATAAGAACATCTAAGAAGCGAAAAGTTGCATGTCCTTCAGAAAATCTCGTTTACTTTTAATGGGTTAATATCACCAAAAAGAAAATAAACTTTTAAAGTGTTATAACAAAAAGAAACTACAACATTGAATTAAAATAAATATAAAAAAGCAAAAAAAAACAGTAAATAAAATAAAAATGAACATAAAATAGTCCTGAATGCAATTCCCAAACAGAAGTTAAACTACGGCAATGCGGATGTTGAGGACATTGCACTACTTTCTGACCCATATTTTCACTATAAGCTCTTACAGTTTAAATGCCAACAACAACAACAACTGAAAAAAATAAACTAGAAAATCTCGTACACTAGAACGTACCAACATGCAAAGTTGATTGTAGAAACCAAAGAAACGATTTCATACGAAAGCCAAATACGAACCACAATAACCGAAAAAGTCCTGATGAAACAGGAGTAGCACCACAACGACAACACATGCATACATGTGTGTATGTGTGTTTAAAGGTGTATGGGAGTATAAAAATGAACATTAGTTTATGTGCATGTACAACTACTGGAGCAAATCGTAGTTGAATGTGTTGCAGTGTCCTTATGTGGTTTGAGTTATGACTAAAAAGCCGCTTCCGCCGCCAAAAATCGTAACCCAAGTTGATCAACAAACCAACTCAAACAAACAGGCCAACTGTTATTGTTGTTTTTATTCGTTATTTTTTTTTTCTTTGTTGGAAAATTCACACCAAACAGATTTTACCAGCAGCAAAGAGTCTAACAATACTCGTACAACAAATATAAGGACAAACGAACATATGCGTCTATGAGTAACGAATATAAAGGGCTGCAACAGTGGCTTCTGACAAACAGTAGTAAGTCCATGTTAGTGGCATTAAAAATAATGTATGTACAAGGATTGCAATTCACTTTATAAGAAAATTTTTGGTGTTTGTCTATTTTTTTTTATGTTTCTAATTTTTTAAGACTTTTAGATATCTGAATACTAACATTGTGATAATGTCTAGTGCATTAATTGTTTGCTAATAAAAGTAAAATGCATGCGAAATTGTGTTTGTTTTCATTTGTAAGTATGTCAAACACACTTCTTTTGGAGATTTTACAAATTTATTATGGTCTTTTCTAGAAAAAATGTCAGTTTGATTTTGTTTCTACTAAAAAAAAATTCTGCGATCTCTTAATACAAAAATATGGACTGCAAATTTTCCAAAATTTTTAGAGATTGTAGTCAATTTAGCACTTAAAAATGAGGATGCCGAACAAATATAGGGTATTCCAATAAAAGGTGTTATTTTGATATGCAAAGAGAAATGATTATTTTTTTTAACGAAATCATCGAATTTTTATTTAATGGTAAAGAGGTGGGGATGGAAAACAATATTAGCCAAATGGACGTCACGGCTACGCTTGCAGGATCATATTCTTTTCATGAAAATGTCCATCTCTAATTCGAAGATTTGCGGCTGTATGTTATCGACAGCTTCACTAATTCCATCTTTGAGGTCTTGAATCAATTGTGGGTCCTTGGCATAATATTTATCTTACACGTAGCCCCAAAGAAAATAGTCTGAATGTGTTAAATCACAAGATCTCAGTATTCAACTCTGATCGCTTCTTCAAGAGATCACAAGGTTAGAAAATTCTTCACAAAAAAGAGCGTTATATTTTTTCTTGTGGGGCACGCACTGCTATTTTGTTGAAAATAAATGTCGTCCACATCAATATCTTTAAATTAAATTTTTACAAAATTATTGATCACTCACCGTGCCGTGGGGCCATTTTATGGAAATTTTATTCCATTCTTAATCGGAACATGCCTTGTTTACAACACTACAATAAAATAATCACAACTATCTCATAAAATAATTTAAAATGAAAAGAGACACCCTTTGGAAACCCTCGCCGACCCTGTCCCTCCTGTTTTGGAGCCGTCAGTAAAAACCTTGACCGATCCGTCGAGGGGGTAGAGTTTCGTTTACTTCTGCCTAACGAGAATAAGTACGACTGTCTGTGAAATAGAAATTGTATCGAAAATGCCGCTAAGAACTTCATTAACGTGTGTATCAATATTAAACAAGAGTCCGACGGAGCGGAGAGCAACATTTTTCTTATTTGTCCCGTGTTATTCGGAACCGTTTTGTAATGGAAGGTACTCCAGCCTCATTTTCGAAAAGTTAAGGTCCAATAACGCCGCACAAGGGAGTATTTGAGTCAAAAAGCTGACTAAAAAGGCAAAAATGAATTTAAAGAAATCTTAAGATTTAACATTTTACATCATATTGTCAATTTGAAAGACTTTATGTTGCGATTTTTAGCTCTGAGACACTGCTAAAGTCGGGAAAGTGAAGAAAATTATATGCTTTTTTCGATTTCAAGATGTTTACATAATTTTTTTTCATGGCTGAACGATTAAAGGTATTACATGAAAGATTTGATAAAAAACTATTTTTGAAATTTAAAAAAGAAATTAGTTTAAATATTAATGTTGAAACAATTCGTTTAAAAATTTTTAAAAAAAATTTAATTTATACACTTAAAAAAACAAAGGTTTTTAAAAGTGAAGGTAGCAAATGTAGAAACTATGTTTTATAACACAATAAAATTTAGAATCTTTTATTTTAGACCCAAAAAAAAGTTTGCGAAAGTTTGGTACATTATTTTTAACGATTTCTTTTTTGACATCATCATATTTTCTTTCATTTGAATTATTGATTTTCAATGTTATTCACGTCACTTTTAACACTTGATAATGTGATTACCTGCCTATAAAAATTAAAAATACACATCCATGTATGGGTTGTTGCATACAATTTGTCCCAGAACCATTTTGTAACTTCCAGAGATAACATGGAAAAGGTTTACACAAGATTACAGTTATTCCAGATAGTAAAGGAATCTGATACTGGAGCCATTGATAAGAAATTGCAGTTTTTAGCTAGAAAATTATGGGAAATTTCAAGGAGATGGGGACATATAAAAATGATTTCGACGTTTTTAATTACTCTAACTTTTTCCTCTGTTAAGTATTAAATAATAATATAAGATAAATATTATATATCTGCATACACATATAAAGAAGAATCTGTGTTTAAATATTTCTTTGATAATTTGTTTGTTTGCCACTCACTACGAGAGCGATCTTTTGATAATTTTGATACTGTTTTACTTACGACTCGGAAATTTAAATAGGTTTATTTATTTTATTTGATAATGCGGTAAAATTCAAAGCTATTTTAATTTCCTTATATCTGCACAACTGAGATGGCTCTGAGAATAAAAAGCAGTTTCAAATTAATTATTGAAGGAATTCGATGGGATATCGACGGATATTGGCCATACATAATTATTAGAATTGCTACATTTGCACAACAATGGGGTCACGTAGCACACCGGGCGTGGCTATTTAATAAATAAATATGAAAAAAAATTATTCTGTGGTTGGTGTGGTTGGATGGCGGAAAGGGGGGCTGTTGGAAAAACATCCAAAAATCTGGCACTAGATTTTTTATATAAAGTTACACCTAAAACTATCAAAAAACTCAATCTTTTAACTCAAAAAACACGTTTAATAATTTTGGCCAGCTTTTCGGGCCAAATACTCCTCTGTGCGCCGAGAGACTCTTTTTGAGTGATGTGCACGAGTTCGACCCTTCACATCAGTAAATTGTCCGTTGCAACACCCCAAATTTTTCTACCAGTGCCGTGCCGGTGCTTAACGATGAAAAGGTTCTTCTTTTGCAAACTGTGACCACAAAATTTTCACCATTTTTGTAATGAATTTTAATAATTTAATTTGTGTTTGGCGTAGTTTTTGGTTGTCACATATCAAATAATTATAGGTTGAGTCATTACACCTGTTCAAATGGCAGCCGACTGCAAATGAAACATCTCATTGGAACACCATGTACACTCTCCGATGTTTTTTGCATAAATCCATGAAATCATAGTGTTGAAACGAATTGTGTAGAAAGGGAAAATATGTGGTTGCGGGGGAGAAACAGGATATGTAGAGATTTATGAAAATTTCACCCGGCCTCACTGGTGCAAAGTGCAACTGAGTTTAATGCTTTTTAACTTCAATCATTAAGTTAAATCTGCCAAGAATATTGCTTAGTAAACTGGGCCAATATATTTAAGATTTAATTAGCCTAAAACAATATATACCAGCAATTTAAAATAATTAAGCGTTCTCCTACTTGATTTAAATTTAAAATTTAGCAAAAATGGCAACTAAAAATGCCTTCAATTCTGTAAATTTATTTGTTAAGATTTTAAAAGTTTTCCTGGTGCCATTTGTTTGTATGAGTGTTTGTTTTCTTTTGACTAAATAACAAAAAATAGATATTTTCCTAGCTGACATTGCTCAAAATTGTTGGATTCTCAGAAGCTGATTTTCGAAATGCATCTTTAACCGTAAACACTTGGGATATTATGGAAGCCTTTAGATTAGTTAGTATTGCGATGCGAGACTCTAGGTGGCTCAAAACAGTGGAGTAAATTGTTAAATGTATTGTGGCTCTTTTCATTTGCTCATATGTTTGCCTGTATGCATGTGTTGATATTGGTATGCTGGTGCATGAATACGTGCTATTTGTCTAACCTGCCACACGTATGGGAGCTTGTACACTTAGAGTTTTCTCATTTTCTCAGCCATGGCAGCATGTCTGCGTCTGCCAATTTAACTGCTCTGACAGACTGACTGTATGACTTTCATTTGAGAGCATGTTAGCTGCTACGGAGTGTTAGAGGTTCTGTTGCCTCACTGGCGGCTTAATATGCATCTTAATAGTTTTCCAACTGGCATGACATGCCACTCATATGGTAGCATATCTTTAATTCTCTATATAGAATATGATGGCTGGTTGTGTGCCTGGGCCTCTGAAATACTTAAGTGACATTTTACTGCAAAAAATTCACAAAAAAAAAATATTTAATGTTTTATGTGTTTACACATGTTGTATGTTTATATGATTTTATTTGCACCGTTTGTATGTGTGAAAATGTATGTAATCTTGTTGCAGGCATATGGTGTTTAAACTAAGGAGTTTGTGCAGCAGGAGCAGGAGCAGCAGCAGCAATGTGGAAGCATTTGTATGCACGTAACTTGAAAATTTTGGTATGTATTTAATGCTACAATTTGCTTGTTTGTGTGCAAAGATTTTTTTAAAATATTGCATGTATGTGCACTGGCGTGTGCAGCAGTGTTAATGTAAAATATTGTGCCACTAAAAATGGGTCTGTTTTGTTGTTGATATTTTTTTGACATTTAAAACTCAATACTTCTAAATGTATAGTTTCGTTGTACATATTAACTTTTCAGTAAAATGATTTTATTTACGAGTATTAGTGAAAAAATGTTTTCATATTGGGGGAACGAGTATCATATATTTTTTTAAATAAATTACTTTTCAAAATGTTCTTATTTGTTGTGGGTTAAAAGTACGGTTTGAGAAACGGGAACTGTCGGAAAAAGACACATTAATATGGGCTTAATTTTTTAGAAGAATAGTGAAATTAACATCTTTATTATTAATAGACAAACACAGTTTTTTAGATTTGTTTTACGGCCGCTATACTGAACCGATTTTGGAAAGATTTATATGTTTTTAAACGGGGTTTTACATAGATGTGCACAATCTTAATTTTCTTTAAATGGGTTCGATATTTGGGGAGATACTAGCGTTTAAAGTTGTTACTAACACATGTACACTTATTACACATGCATTACTCGTACATGCTTCAAGTTGTAAAATAAAAAAATCGTGCATGTGTGTTTGTCTAATTTGCTTTTGCATAGAAATGAGATAGAGTTTTAAGTTTCTTATTTAAAATTTATTGGAAAATTTACACAATTGTTAATTTTTCTTTAAAACTATTTTGCAGCTCATTGAAATCGCTAATAAAATAAATTCTTCTTGTTAGGAATTTTGTTGATTTTATAATGAAAAATCCTTGCGAATTTAGCAAAGCGTTTTGCTCAATTGCATTTCACTCAATTAAACTTCACTTAAAACTACACTTCATCTAAAAATTTTAAATAAACTTGACAAATATCAATCGGTTTATGTACAACCGATGAAAACAAATTGTATTTTGATAAAATATTCCTTTAAAAAAATATTAATTTATATGAAGTTTACCTATTTAAAATTTATTTTATTTGAAAATTTACATTCTTCTTAGTGTAAGCATTAAGGTGCTTTAATTTTATTTTCTCAAAGCTAGAGAAAATAAAAATCACAGCAAAATATTTATTGAGTTAAACTGAAATCCGTTTATTACACAAAAAAAAAAACATTCACAGCTTGATTTTACATAAAAGAAAATGAGCAGAAAAAGGAAAACCTAAGGAATCTTAAAGATTTTCTTGTAATGCAAACAACTTACATTAGTGAAATCTTATATAAATGAAAGAAAAAAGAAAACCGAAGAAGAAAAAGAAGTCTTAAATTGAAGAACAAATAAACTTTGGCATAAACTCATAAAACAATTGAACCAGTCATTTGTAGTTGCACAGTGTGCAACACCCTTAGCCCACATTTTAAATGCCAGCTACTACTACAGCCACTACTGACGGAGTTGTCGAGGCAGCTGCTTTAATTTTAAATGTGCGGATAAAACTGTCGCTAGGAGTATTATTGATGTTACAATGTCCGATACAATGATGTCCAGGAAAAGGGTTAAGGTTGCCCGCTTTAGCAAGAAACTTTTATGCCATTTCCATGGCGTGTAAATAATATTTTATTTAAGACAAGTTTCCATGGGAGTTTAACTCCATCCAGCGTTATTTGCGGATTTACGACATTTCTTTAATATATTCGTTTTGTTTTTCTATAAATTTACTTCGCAAACTTTTTTGCTTCATTTAGTTCATTAGCTACTAACAGAACCAAAGTAAAACAGATATTTTCCTAAAAATTTTTTACATATTTCATATGGTAGCATTGATTTTCCGGATATTTTTTAATGGGTGAATCGTGTTGAAAACTCTCGGTCAACAACATTTATCCGGACAAAAATGTTGCCCGAAACAAATTAAATAATTCACCTTAAGCATCTTTGCTATTCGGTTTACTTCTTATTTTCATTCTTATTATACCAGGAACCGCAAAAAGAGGACTTTTATTTTCAAAAAAGAATGAATAATATATTCTTTTAGCCAGAAGAATTCTTTATAATCTCTATGACATTATATGGGCAAGTCCCAGAAACAATCCACCAACCGAAATTTTTCGAAATTAATTCTTTTTTTAAGGAGTATTAGATTAGAAATATCATTTTATAACTAAAATAAATGTATTTCCATGATCATTAATGCACAAATTATTACCAAATGATACCCTATCTAAGATCTTCTAATTTCATAACAGAAATTAGAAATTTTTAGATATTCATATGATTACTTTAGTGTTAATGGAAATGGCCCGATCGAAAGCCATATTTTTATACATTTAATTCACTTTACAATTTTAGTAAAAAAATATTGTCTTTACTATTTTGGAAACATTAAAGTTAAGTGTGAAATTTCAGAGATTGAAAAATATGTAGCGTGCGTCCCGTAGCGTGCGTCACAACAAGTTCACGTCTTTTGATAAAAAGCGACCAAATTTTTTTGGTTGCAAATAAATTATTTTAGAATTCTCTTATATTAATCTTTTTTAGGAACTAGATTTTGTGTGCTTTATTATGCAAAATTCGTTAACAATTACGAAAACACACATTAACTTACAAAGCTATTTCCGTCTTTTGTAGCGTGCGTTAGAAAACTTGGCGATCAAATATTTCGCAACAAGTACCTGCTAAAAAATAATTTTTTGTGCCATTATATCCCACTAAACACCATGCATAAGTCGTAGGAACCTCTTTTGAAAACGCATACGAATGTGAAGTTCGTCACGCAGGATTTACTCATACAGAGTTTTATTTTTACGAAGCTGCTGTTGATAGTCGTTGGCAAGAAGATATCACTGTGGCATATGTCAACCTGTATTTTTAGTCTATTAGCCATGGAATTCTGCGGTTTATTCTGCCCAATTAACAATATTCAACTTATAGTGAATTTCAAGTGATTGAATAGTTCTCTTATAAACAAAAAATCGCTGCTGTCATGACACTTGGAAAGAAACCTAACTGAGTTTTATTGGACATAATTTTTGCAGCAACAATAGTAGCTTTTTTGAGTGAATTCACGGCACTGCGTAATGAGTCCCCAATAAATAACGTACCTGCAGACTTAAAAAGCTCAACAGTATACCCAGACCTACCTCACTTTAGAACACACTGCACACTAGATTAGATTCGACATATCGTCGTCCCGAAGTTATCTTCACGTATATCACAAAATCAAAAAAATTAGATAAGACCGCTTCTCTTAAAAACTCAAGACTTGACGAGTCAAACCTGACGTGTTTGAACAGGGCAAAATTTTTGTCATAGTCTACTTATATAAATTTCCTATTCCAAAGACATTCGAAAATAGTTTTTTAAAATATTTAATTTATAATTGATAAAACTTGGCAACCTCGTTAACAGCAGGGAAATAGTGTGCAATTCTATTTTAGCATTGAATGCAAAAGACTCCTGCACCGCATTTCGATAACGTTGTGCATATAAATCCCTAAAATATGAACGTGAACTATAAAAAAAGAACCTAAACAATTTTCCCTAACCCACATACTGACGCACAATTAAAAAAAAGGAAAAAAATGGTACACAATCCACAAATTGTCAGCACTAAACTCGAACAATTCAATAACTGGAATGTGCGAAAGAGCAACAAAAATGCACTGCTTGTTTGAACAAGTGAAAACACAAAGTTGGTGTGACCGAACTGTACACATGATGCCCTACATCATTAACTTTAGCTTACGTGACTAACACTTTAATCAGTTAAGAATGCCGTTTGCTGAAGTAGTTAGCGCATTGACCACAAATCAAGTAACTACTAAAAGCGAGAGTTCGGACAGGTCATAAGATCCAGATTATTTGACTAGCGCGATCATTTCGCAACTCTTTTTAAATCGTCCAGGCGATTGTTGGAGTAAAATTACTCTTTACTCTGTTTTTGTGAGTCATTCTGACGATTGTTGGACGATTTTATCGTCGTTTGCGCCTTTTTACGATGATTTTCATCATCGTTTAAGTATTCTGACGACCATTGAAAGATTGGTTTTTCACCGTAATCGTCTATTACTTTTGTTAATGATATTGTTGCGAGTCTTTTCGTTTTTTTATGTTACTTTAAAATTTACGCATTCTAGCGATAGTTAGACATATAAAGTGATGATAAAAAGTGTTCTTTTGTTTAAAGTGTTTCCTTTTAAATTAAAGTAATTTTTTTAAATAAATTACATATCTGTTATTATTATACTTGTTATTATTATTTAATTTTAAAAAATATAAAACAAGAAAAAAATACTTATTATTTAAAAGATCCTTTTTCGCGTATCGTAGAAGACTTATTACGGCGATTTATTCAAGGCTCGTTTGAAGTAAGAATAAAAGAGTCTTACACAAATTTATTAGACGCATGGCACTCGACTCATATGAAAGAGTCGCCGTCTTGACACAGTTTTTTCCGTTGTACAGAACTTGCGCGATCGGAATACGACATCCCGGACGATTAATTTAATCACCTGCTTCGATCGCGGAAGATTCTTCTACGATATTATAGCAGACGATTCTGCCGGTAAAGTAAAATAATTAATAATATTGGCTGCACAGCTTAAATAAAATTCACTCGCCTACTTGACATCCGAAAGTGAGTGAGATTGAAAGTGAACAAACCCCGCAATAGCAGAGTTGTGAAACATGAAACTTTTCTATTCCAGCCCCTGCCCTCTCTCAATATTCCATTCCTAAAGAAGGTGACACATCTACTGGTTGGTAGGCAATAATTGCCTGATTGATACGTTTTTGTCAAATTATAACAAACTTAGGGTATTAAAATTGTATTCTGAAGGGGCTCCCTTAGCTTCATTTAACATTTAATTCAAGTGGTTTTCTAAATATTCCATTCTGACATGCAACTGTGGCTTTTGGCGAACAAAACGAGTCATGACTGCAGGACCTATTAGAAGATGAATACTCCTATTTTCTTGAATGTGTTGGCTTAGAAACTCCCAAGCTATCACCTTTAAAGCATTTAACCAGGTTTTCTACTCCTTATTTCTCTTGCCTTGAAGTGCCTTTTAAAAATAGATTCCAAGAAATATTTTTAAACTAAGGTTCACAGATCAACTTAGAAACACCAAAACGTATTCCCAGCTTACGATACTATCGATTTACAAAAGCTATGTTACCAACGGAAAGATAAAGTCAATATAACCAACATTTCTTTTACCTTTGCTGTTGGCTACAACCACGCACTCCTACTGGCAGCATGCAGCGAATGCATTCAACCAAACATTCATACAGATTATAAGCTTTCAAAGTATTCAGAGCAGTGTGTAAAGTATTTACCACTACTTACCACTTCTTTTCGTGTATTTTTCTATTTTCCTTTATTGTTTCGACGAGCATTGGGAAAACATGCTTTTCCTTTTTTTATATACATATATTTTTTTATGCTTTTGAATTTCATAAATTTAAAAGGTGGTGGCGGATGTTGTTGTGGGGATTCTGGCGGAGTACGACGCTGGATGGTTGGTTGGTATTGGGTGGCAAGTAGAATTAACGATAACCGTGGCTACCTGCCAATATGGGTCGCAATATTTTTCACAAGAACAAAGTGGTTGTGTTTTGTGGCAAGTTTAAGCCGCCAGTTGAATAATTGCTTGCAAAAGCGCGCAAATTGAGCGCACAAAAGCTGTATGGCTTAAGTTTTTATTTTTTTTTATATTTCGCTTTTTCTCTTTGATGCACAAGATGAAGAAAAATAATACGAAATTTGCACAATAAGAGAACATATATAAAATAACTTTATGGGTATAAAAAAATTATAAAATTGAATAATACTTGGTTCTGCCACACAGGCTGATGTAGTGCGTATAACAAGTTAAAATACTTTGTGGAAAATAACAAAAAAAAACTTCAGATTTTTTCCTTTTCCAAATACAAACGCAGCCAAAGACCAATCAAAGAGAGTAGAGTTAAAAGAAATTTTCTTGAGTTTTCAAAAATCCTAGCAAATATACTTACAAATATTATTGTGTTTGTGCCTGTGTGTGTGTTTGTGCATAAATACAATATAAAAACACACTGAAAATCTAAATGCATTATTCTGTGCTACTGATAAAACGTAGACAATGCTTTGATGTAGATTTTCTTTAATCTTGTATTATACACCATTGAAACATTGAAAGCTTTTTGTTTTGAATGTTTTGAAAAAAAAACTTTTACTCAATACAAAGTTTTGTAAAGGAAAGATCGTTGCTTTTAACACGCCATACGTTCTGTTCCAATTTGAAATTTTTTAGTCAGTCTGAATTGTTAAATCTATGAATAATATAACTAAGTGGAGTAAATTAAATATGAAGAGGCGGCAAGAAGCTCTCGATGTTGACCACACACAGTACTTTGGGCTGCCACAAATTTTTTAAATTTATATGTTTTTGGTTTAATTTTCCTTAATGAAACTAGTAAGTAGAAGTGTATTCAACGAATCTGGTTTCTGTTTAATTTGTTGATTGCTCGCTTAGTTAGGCGAAGTTTTGATAATATCATTTAATTTTGAGTTAAGCTGTAAACATATTCGCAACAGCGGGCTACCGACTACAACCTGTCAAAAACAGAACACATGCGTGTATATGAGTTATTTTCACGACTACACGGATTCAGGTATTTGTTCATGCTATTTTTGTCGTGCAGTCAAATTAAACCAATTTCTATTTTTTATGGCTACGAAACGAAAAAAGAGTTGACAATATAACAAACTGCGTAAAGCAAATTAGTGCTTAGAAATATTTTCTTTTAATGTAAAATAAAATAAAATGCAAAACTTGCAGCTCTTTTTTTGATATTAAAAATAGTTTTAGCATAAAAATAAGGGCAGTGAAATTCCTGCATGTAAGATCCATATTCTGTGTTCATGCTTTTGTAGTATTTAATTAAAAAGTTTTTGATTATATACTTTTAATTGCTTAGAGCTAATTAAGAGCTCCTAAGCTGTAACTTTATTAATTGATTGTGAGCTCCTCTGGGAGCTCCAACTTTATTAGAGCTCAGCGAGGAGCTCTTTAAGATGTTTGCTAATTAATTGAATTTTAAAATAAAATACATTGTCTTATATACTAGTTATGAGAATAAATCTTAAGGGTATCTTAGAATAAGAGCGAAAAGAAAAGATATATTTTATTAGTTAAAATTATTCTTTTAGTTTCCCACGGTGGACATGCGGCGTGTGTCTCGTCAGTGATTTGTAATAATTATTATTGCTTATATTCACCTATGCATGCAAGTGTTTATTAAATAAGATTTATTTAAGTGCTTTATGCCGTTGCCTTTGAACAAATGCATGGGTGTCAAGTAACCGTCACCAAAACATTCCAGTTGTAGTCTGGCAATGCAATTCGACACTGCTGTATGCACTGGTAAAACATTGTTGGTTATAGCGACAGTTAGTTCACGCTACACTTTAGTAAAATCTTAAATTAAACACATGAAAAATTATATACCAGTAAAAAATTTAGTTTAATCGCTTGATGAATCCAAATTAACCGATTGAATCGATAATCGAAAATGGCGAATATCTAAATTAATCGGACACATAACCAGTTGCCAATTGAATAGCCTGGCATATTACAAAGGGCGATATATTTCAAAACGCAATTCTTAACGTAAATAATTTTTTATGGAATAATACCCAAATACACAAACAAAAAATACCAAAAATTTGCCAACGCTTGGCGTTGTGTTTTACAAATTAAGGGCCGAAGCCCTTTGATAAATTTATGAAAAAATTAACACAATTTTGTGGCTTTCAATTTTTATTGATTGATACTTAAGAGCACTAATTTTGAGAACGATTTAAAAAAAAGTGCATAAAATCTTTTTTTGCTTATTTAATTTTATTTACTCTTGTATCTTATTTTATTATATTTATATAATTAGTAAGGCCACCCGTAGACGACATGTTTTTTCAGACATATCATACATATCGTGAGGTTTTTTTTTAAAGAATTACAGCCTGTTCTATTTTGATTGGACAAATTTTCTCACAGCAGCTGTTTTTATTGTGATAAAAAGTATTACCAGGAATCTATGCCCTGAGGAAACAGCCAGCGGCGGCTTTCGTTATTAATTTTGTTAATTTTTAAATATATTTCACAAAAAAACACTTTTAACAAAAAATTCTAATAAAATTTGCCCCCAGATCAGCTGTTGCAAAAAAACATGGTCAAGGTCCAACATAATAGTAATTGTGAGATAATATGTTAAATCTTCCGTAAAATATCAATTTTGACAGACATGCTCAATTACATATGAGTCACCAAGGTGACAATTCAGACGTAAAAAATATGTCGTCTACGGGTGGAATAAGTAGTGTTTTGAACTTTTCTTGATTTATATAATTTTCCAAGTAAATAAAGAACAAATCCAATATAATATCTTAAAATTTTCGGAATGCTTTCTTTTCCTCATTTTGAAATTCAAATATTTTTTGTTTAAGTGGCATTTACTTTCTATACAGAAAAAACGGACAAGGAAAATAATTAACTTAGATTATTTTGTTTAATTGTTCAATTAAATATCATGTATTTTTTTTTTGACCGATTTGTTTGTTATCCTGAAAAATGTACACAAAGGAAGGGGTAGCGAAATATGGATGATAAATATGTTCAGACAGTTTTTTATATAAAAGTTGCCTCAATCTGGTTATTTAATTGAGAAATTATATATAGATTTATATAATTATATAAAATTTTTAAAATAAGTTTATGTTTGTGTTTAATTAAAAAAATTAAGTTGGCATTTTTAGCTTAATAACTCTAAAAGATTTCTTGCAAAATTTTTTTTTCAAAATTAGTTTTCTAAGGAAATTGAAAAGACCTATTGTTAACTACGTTTTTAAAAAATGCTTGGTCATATTGCCGCCAAAATGTTAAAATTTATTATTGAAAATCTAGTCTTTCCATGTACTTATTTTATTTGCAAAAAAGCAGCAATCAAAAATTAATGTTCTGCATGAAATAAACTATCGTAGTTGTAGAGACTTTACACCAAAGAAAAAAATGCATTTATTAGTGCGGTAGAAGAGCAATCAACATTTGTACAAATACTCATACAAAAACGCACGCACACATTCATGTTAACTAAAATATTTCAACCAAAAATCCTGCCAATTTTTAGTGAAAATTCTTCATGCAAGGCAAGTTTGAATGTTGCTCCAACCAAAAAAATAAATAAAAAACAAAGAAGCAGGAGACAACGACGATACTAGAAAACAAAAACATTTTCTAGCGCCTGCAAAGGAAATTGAGAAAAATAATAAAAAGGCTCGTGCGAAATAATCTTATTCAGAGCTGCTTGTGCTTCGGAAAGCAGCTTGTAAGAGAAACCTTAAATGTAGAAAAAATTATAAATTATAATGGAGGACACTTGAGCGTCGCTTAGTCTGTGGCAATGTATTTATTGGCCACATTAACGTGATACAAGTAGAGCGTCTACTGACGCAGTAACCATTAATAGCTGTTTGCTATTTTTTTATTCTTTGCTTAATAAGACTACATATTCCCACCAGCAAACGATTTTTCACATATATTTTAAGACACGTGATAATGAAACACGCACTACATCAATCAGTCATCTATGATGCGCGTATAAAAGTATCGATTGCGAATATCCTTGTGCCACTTATGAAACTGTTGTTATCCTTATAATAAGCAGTACGAGATGTTATGTCGTATAATAAATGGCATTGCTGACGGTAAGTGAAGCAAAAAAGCAGGATGATGTTACCGCGTCTTACAGGTATATTGTCAAATGACTTAAAGTGTTGAATATACAATATTGTCTCCTGCATTCCTAAAGAGTTTTGATGCTAAATGCAGAAGCTTAGGGAAAATAGTTTACATATTTGAAAACATATTTAAAGCTTATAGTCTTACATTTCAAAGAGATTTTGTATCTTGAAGATTTTTGATTTCAAGCAACTAAATTCAAGTAATGTAATTATAAGCACAGATAGTAGAAGTTAAAAAATTAAGCAGTATATATTAAATATTTTAAATATCTGCAACATGAGTTAAGCCATGACCTTAATTACAATAATAGCAATGTAAATAAATTTGATTTTGCCGAATTCTATACACCCTTCAAATAAATATGAAATAGTTAATATATTCAAAGAAATTATTTTTGATTTTTTTTGAAGAGTTAAAGATGAAACAGAACTGGGCCTGAACGATGTTTTCCATAAAGTTTGACATAAAATTTTGCCAGAGAATGCGGTTGTGAAATAGAATCTTGTTTATTTAATGTGATTATTTTTCGAACAAATTGGTTGTTAGTGGTTTTTCTAATCCAAAGTGATTATTATTTTTGGCTAAAGGTCGTAACATTTGTAGTCAGAAAGGATTGGCCATGAGGCAATATTCCAAAGGAACAAGGAAAACTTAACATTAATTAATTTCAACTTACACGGCAGAACAGAAACAGCGTTGTTTTTCGGAAGTCGCTACACATCCATCATCAGTGTTCATGTGTGTTATCATGTATCCGCCATTATTTAGTTGGCTCGGTTGAAAGCAAAATGGCACATGAGATGAAAACAACGTGTTGCAATGGGTTAATTTAACGTTAATTAGTGATGGTAAAATTTGAATATTGATCGTGGTGAAGTTGTGTTTGATTTGAAAACAGTGCAAAATACCTCCCACAATATAAATGGCTCTCGTATCCTTTTTCGGGTCATAATTTGTATAAATACAGATAATAATCACTTTGTATAAAAAAACACTAGAAATCTATTTTATTTTTACTGTGTTTTTTTTTATTGCTCTCAATTTTAGACACTCATTCGCTTAACAATGTTACAGGGTTTTAATGAATCTCATACATGTTTCATGGGAAAATTGCAAACAACAGAAAATTAAAAAATAAGAGAGTATTTGAAGTTACTGCCGTCGATTTTATTTGGGCCATCAGCGTTTGTTCCTGAAGTTGACGACTATGTTCTATTTCATCAGTTATTGAAAATTGTTCGAAGTAAAATATTACGAACCGTTTTGTCGGAATTTGTTTTCTTATGATTTTGATTCTATTTCATCATCTTGAAGTTTTTTTCCGAATTATCTATTGATAACAAACATTGATAATACTATAAAAATAAATATGAAGAAGTAATAAGTGTTGTGAATATTTTTTTTGTTTATTTATTAACAAATTGCTTAACGAAACACTCACCTTTCTAGTAAGTTACTCACTGAAAATAAACAAGAACTAGTGGCGACTTAATATTCTTATTTTAATATACTTATTTTTTTTTTCTCTTTTTTTGTCATAACAAAGTTAACCAACAGCAATAATCATGCAAAAGGATTAATTGAGTGTAATAATCTGCATTATTAAGTAAAAGAGCTAATGCTGTTCCTTCTTTGTAGTTATTTAAGTTTATTAACTTGTATTTGAGACATAAACTAATGATGATGGCTTGCAGCAGTGATTTCTTCTGGCAACAATTACTCTTATAAGTATCTCATACTTTCATGTACAATACAAATGACCAGTGTCACCACTTTAATATATCCTTAAAAAGTCCTTATATTTCTAGCAATTTCTCTATTCCCTTTTCTCTTATCATATTTAGTTTGTCTAGTGCTGTATATAGAGCATGGAAGGCTTAAGTGTGGCTGTCGCTGTAGCTATTGTTGTTGCTGTTGATGGTGCTTTCATGTGCTTGGTATCGTATAATCTTTTTGTTAAAAGGAGAAGTTTAAGCTTAAGTAATTATCCTTTAAGATATTAATAACAGTATAAGTATTATTATGTAGGCAACAACGCACACAGCAGCACACGCACAGACAATAATAGACTCCTACACACACACACACTTATATCAAGTATTTAGAACATTACGAGATGGTTAAAATGTTTTTGGTAACCTCAGGCGCTCATAAACAACATGTTGCTGCAGTCAGCAGTAATAATTATGTACAAGCACTTGCAAAAGTAACCGCAAACTAATTTCGAGTGGTCTAAGAAACTGATATAGTTATACTTTCTTATGACTTTCTTACACTGACACAGAAATTGCCAGCGGTTCCAGAACTCTGCAATGGAGGCAGGCAGCTGTGAATAAAAGTTATTATCAATCAATCAATCAATCAAATTATATAATTAAAACTATTCGAAAGTAAAACCTCAAAAAACACGAAATTACTGCAACAGATTTATTAAGTTAACTTTGCAAAACCTTTTGGGAACATCTGTTAAACATGTATTGCACACGCTTTCGTATGCGTGTGTGTGTATTAGTGGAAAATATGTGCCACACATGCAGTTAATAAAGTTATTAGAAATTAACTTTAAAATTTCTGATTCCACTTGAACTGTGAAGTAGTCACTCTCAAGGAGTCTAGATAATAATGTTATTGTCGTTAGTCAACAGCAAAACTGTAATTAATTGCAATTGTTTACTGCATGAGTTTGCAAGTAGCTGCAAGTAGCTGCAGGTTTATGTTTTAATTTCTTTTTGTGCACATGAACTGTCAACGGCGTTAGTCTTTAAACATAAAGTGAAGGACTTTAAAGGAAGCCTGCATGCATTTTTTCATTAATGAAAATTTAAAAAGAATATAAATTTGAAATAATCTTTTGTAGGTAAGAAGGCATTCTTATCTTCACAGGTAAACTGGAGTTACTCCAGTTGGAATCGCGAAATCGGTTTTATTCGACAAGATTTTTAGCATCGACGTTCTTATTATAAATAAACCTTTAAATAAATCAAAATAGTAAGAAGCTCAGGGATAACCAAAGAGGCAACAAACTTTAGTTTAAGCTGCCTAGTAAAAATAATGGGAAGTTATTCCTACGGAAACTTAATTTTATAGCATCCAAAGAATTAACAAGACGGCTTCTCCGCATGCAAAGTTTAGTTTGACAAAAGTTTTTAAATTTTCCCTAAACTTTCTTTCACTTCTCCACACGCAAAGCTTACTTTGACAAATTTTTTGTTGTTTTAATGGATGGACATGCAAACCAAACACAAAGATGCAACCAAATATAATTATGTGTAAAGCATACTTTGCCAGTATATCAAAGTCTGTACTCACGCTTACTCACTCTTTTCCTTCTCACCATCAACCTCAAGACTTTGTAAAGTAAACTTTGCGTACGTAAAAGGGTTATGAGTGAATTTTTTTCAGAAGCTATTCGGAAGCTATTCCATAAAACTTTCTATTTCAAGTAAAGAGTGGGCAAAATTGTGGTTAAGAAGTAAATGAAATGTTAAGAATTGAGCTGCCATCGTTTGAGGTTTATTTAGCTAAAAGTTTAAAAATTCTAATCATAGATCGCTACGCTATTGAACAAAGAATTTTAATATCGAATATTTACTATCAAAATGGTGAAATTATTGTTTCAATCTCGTCTGCGTACATGAACGTGAGTATAAAAAAATTTTGCATGATTTTTGGCGTAATTGTTTCGAGATTCTTTTTTTTGTTTTATTGTATTTTTTTTTCATATAAATTTTTAATTATCTTGTGTTTTTTATTTTGGTAAGTAGCTTGTAAGCGTGAGCGTGAGCATGCGTTTTCGTTATTATGAGTAACTTTTTTTCCACTCACGTGAGCTTGCATGACCACGAGTCAAAAATATAAGGTCGTGCGTAATTAATTTTTTTTATCGAGAGCGTTAGTGAAAAGTTACTCACAATTCCATCTCTAGTGTGCATAAGGACAACAACTCTGTATGTCATCACTTATATATATATATATATATAAAAACAAAATTAAAATGCGAAAATGTTAAAACTGTTTATAAGGACTTTATTTAATGCACTAAACAAACACTTTGCGAATATTATTCCTACTACTAATTGCACTTTAGCAGTTGCACTTAACTTTAACTTTGATTTGATTAGAGCTCATCAATTGTACCAATATTCAGAAAATCATTTAAGAAACAATATCTAGATATTGACAGTGATGATGAGTCCAACAGAAACCTTAAAAATGCCAACACTTTCAACAAATAGTAAAACATCGCACTAAATAAACTCGTACGACAGCAACACAGCTACAGACATGCAACGCAGGTACAGACAAAAAGTTTACTGCATTCACTTAGAATATAACGCACACATATACATTACACTATCCAACACTATTACACTTGAAAAGATGAGAATATTAATACATTTTTTAGTTTCCGATTTCAAAATTTCTAAGCACTAAATTTTTTCAAAATTAGTTTAAACATTATTATTTATACGTATTTACGTTCTTTGAACTGTTTAGGTTACAGTAAAAAGTTATTGTTGGGCTCAAGTACAAATCGGAGTTTACCAAATCCTTTTATGTAAAGAATTCCTTAATAGCTCCAAATTATTTTTTTAAGAAAGCAATTTGGGAAAATTTATAATCATCAGACGAAAGGAACGGGTCAGTACTGATTTCAAGGTCGCTACGCAATTTAAAGTTTTTAAACTTTATTTTGCATCCTAAACTGTCAATATTAGTGTCGCATGAAAAAGTGCTATCAGAACTATGTTCAGGAAACATTTTTTTGTAGCTCTTAATGAAAACGATTAAGGCGATAATCGACTTTCTAGGAATTATCCTTCCATATCATTTGATATTTTTATTCATAAAGAAATTTAATTTTTCTATCTTTATTAGTGAAATGCTCAATATAAGTTTACTCAAACTTATTTAATTTAGGCAGACGTTCATGCACTCTCACGTGAATGGGAAAAAGATTACGAAAACTCACGCTCACGAAATACTTACGAAAAATTAAATTAAAATAATTACACTAAAATTAAAACTTTAAAAGACAAAAACTACAATAAGCAACAAAAAATTATGAAACGATCACGTTAAAAATCTGCTCATGCACGCTCACTGACGTTACGTTTTTTATTCTCACGTTTATGTACGCTCACGCCATTGAAATATAATACTAACTAATGATCTCGTATGAGTCACGCTAATCACATGAGCGGGGCCCATCTCTAATTCAAATTAATGCACATGATTTGCTTTTTTGTTGTTTATCGATTTCATAGAAGTTTAGCGATGATACAATTCTATTTGCGTAATAAGACACATGATTTTAGCGCTTTTTATGTCAAAAATGCGAGCTCTCAAGTAGGAACAAAACTCATGCCCTCTGTAAGCGGAGAAGGAGAAGGCACAGAAACTCTCACTTAAAAACCCACTTAGCGCTAATCTTTGTTTTGCTGGGGTGTGTAAGTTTGCTTGAATGTGCACACAACAACACGAACATATATCACGTTGCTTTCAAATGCTTGACGCACATTCCACTTACACATGTGGAATATATGTGAGCTGTTGCAAGATGAGAAACTAATTTCAACAATCAAAAGATTCTTTAACATCTCCAAGCATTCGCATCTGCAGATATTTGAAAGTCCAAACAAGTGTCAGTGTGTCAAATGCCACTGCCTTCAAGCTTCTGGATATGAAAAGGTAAAAAGTGTGATATCGTATTTACTAAATAAACGACAACAAGGATACAATTGGTAACTGCTACATTTCCACATTCATAAAAACTCAATTTTAACTATCGTTGAACAACAAATTATATTATGAAGTAGTTCATCGTATTGATGTTGCAAGTGTCTTTGCTGTTGATGCCGTAGCTGTGGTGTTGTTGTTATTATTGTTATTGTTAAATATTTGCTTGATCCGATGAATTTATAGAAGAATGGATGGATGGCTGTTTGGTTAATTCGCTGTTGTTGCATCGCTGGTTGATGGGTTATCTCGTTTGCCATCTACCAGTTATCTGTTGAACTTGCAGGAGCACAGCATGAGCTTTTTCTTTTTTTCTTTATATCCTTAACAATTGCTCTAGCAAATTTGTGCTGATGTTGTTGGTATTATTTTTGTACGATGCTGATGTTGCTACTACAACTCTACGTATACGAGTACTCATGATGATGCTGTTTGTTATTTTGTTTGGTGATGGTGTCGAAAGTGAATTTGTATCGTTTGATGTACAGACCAGAAGGTTTGGCTGCTAGCAATTCATTTCATTTCATTTGTCGTATTTTAATTTTATAGTTATGAAACAGTTGTTTGTTTAACTGAGTAAAAAGATTGGCCAACCAACACACACACACACACTGTTAAGTGCGGAATCACGGGCTTGCTTGCACTGGCGAGTGTCAGTCAGAGTGTGTAAGTGTAATTGACAAACCATTCACATTTGCATTATCACATTGATTTGTTTTAGTGTGCCAGTTATCGCAGTAGGTGTCTTTGCCATTCTGTCTGTTTATGTTGCTGTTATGTGTGTGTGTGTGTTGTTTGTTGCGCGTTCGTTATAATTTCAGTTGCAAGATGTTAAGATGTCATTGCATCATTTGCACACATGCATGTACTGTTGCTGCAATTAATAAATATCAGTACATGGCAATTCATTACAGTAAATTGTGACTTGTGTTTTCTTTTGTTCTCTTTATGGCTTTTTGCCGTCGTCATCAACTCTTATTCTATCAAACAGTGGGACTGAATTTGTTGGCTTTACATTGATTTGCACCAAAAAAAGATTTTCTGCTATCCTTTTTGCTGTTGCATAAAATAATTATTAAATGCTAAAGCCTTTTAAGCTTGTCTGTAAAAGCACACAGGTTCTTGGTAGGAATCGAACCTGCCACCATCTGCAAGTTTATGACGACACGCGATAGCACCATCAAATATATCTTTATCAACCATGACTTAAGTGCTGCTTGAATTTTTAAAGGACCAGCCATATAATTAAATTGAGATAAAAATTCTTACTCATAGGCCCACTGTACATCGACTGAAGTCAAATATTACACAGTGTACTTGTTTTTTTTTTTAAATGTGACACATTAAAAGTCTTTATTCAGCCTCTAGCCTTTCGTGTTTAATTGCATTTTCCAATGATTGTTATGACGACGACGATGGTGATGGTGACGATGGCGTTAATGTTGAGAACTTTATGGTAATTTAAAAACGGCGAAAAATAACTTAAGGCATCGCACTTTCAGGAAGCCAAAGAATACATGAATCAGCGCATACCGATGGCAAATATAACAATGTAATGACGATGATAATCGTGGCGATGATGATGATGACGATGATGTCGATTTGTGTTGCTGCTGCGTATGGCGTCGTGTAATTGCCGTGATGAAGTACCACACTGTGAATGGGCAACAGGAGTCGTTGTGTGCCACTTGTGTAAATGTCTGTAATGCCATAAATATCATTGATTACTGCAGTAACACAAATATGTATAAAAAGGCAACAAAAAGAAAAAGAAAAATTTTATACGAAATATATTCCTGGGAGTAACAGTGATAACTGTATGAAAATTAAAAGATTTATGCTATTGCTCACCTACATTTTAAAATATCAGACAAATGCTTAAACAAAAAAAATTTACTTGCCTTTATTTATTATTTTATTATTTATTCTACATGATGTTATAAGATTTGCATTTTAAATTGATCCATTTTTATTTATGGTGAAAACAAAAGTAATAATTTAAGCTGATTTACATTACAACTAATAGTGCTTAATGCTGAAGAGTCATGAGTGAAGATCTGTTGTTTAAAATGAGATTTTTAGTAAAAGTACTTGTTCGGTCTTTTTACCACTGTTCCAAATAATTTATGGAAAATTTATTTTTTCATATTTTCTATTCTCTTTCATAACATTTTTTCAACGCGTGGAATAAACAAACTAAATAAACTCAGATATGAGATGGAAATCGATTTCGAAAACGAAGCCATTTTAAAAGGCGTTTCTTAATAATATTTCTTTATTAAGAAGTAGTTTACCGCAAATATTATAGAAATATTTCTTGATTAAGAAGAATTTTATCGCAAAAATTATAAAAATTGGATAAAAAGTGTATTGAAAATTACCTTTAAAATAGCTTCGTTTTCGAAATCGATTTCCATCACATAGTATTTACATATATTTTTTATCGGCCTTATTCACAAAAGTTATAGTAGGTTTAATGTTGGATTTTTGTAGGGAAACCCGGTTTTAATGCGCACATTAACTTTATTAATCGTATGTGAATAAGACCATCGAGAGTTTCTCTTAATTTTTGTTCAAAAAGTTAAAAACTTAGCAAAAAAAAACGGAAGTCTTTTATTTTATTATTTTCAATTTACTAATAAAGCTAAAAAATTTCAAATTTCTTTAAGTGCTATTCAATGCTCCAGCTCTAAATATATATTTTTCTCCAATATTTTTGTTAGGAAAATTCAAAAAATATTGAAGTATAAGTTTGCGACATCCTCTTAGACTTACATAAAAATAATTAAATCAAATGGTATTGATTGTCCTGTTTCATGTGACATCAATATGGAACACTCAGGATAATTTTATTTATTCATCCAGCTTATGAAATATATTTTCTTACAGGGTCGTAAAATTAAAAAAAATTGAAATAAAATATGAATTGTATTTAAATTTGTTAAATAATAACAACTATAAATTAAAATTTATAAATATAAATCTTTTTTAATCATCATCATCAGATATAAAAACACTTTGAGGATACAAGTTGTTGAACTCCGCACACATTTTTTGGAATAGATTAAAGTTTAAACGGAGATATTGAATCTTGTGATTCGAATTGGAACAAATCGTTGAATTTAATGGAGCGAAAATTGGGAATCAATAATAACACTAAATAAATTACTAATGAATGAAATATTCATATATCTTCTCATATTTTTTAGAGAAGCAAGCGAATAGAAGGGAGATTAATTTCCAAAAATGGCTGATTATAATCAGCCTATGGAAGTGTTTGGATAAAAGAAACTGTTTCTGTTCAGACTCTATTTTGTATGAATTTCATATTGTGAATCTCATACCATGAAAGCATATTGCGGAATCGGTGTAACCAGGGATGCTGTATATCTTACAGATCTTTAAAGTAGTTTCTTCGATTATATCATTCATTTTTGTTTTGGCGAGCAGTTGAGCATTTGTCATGTACATTAGGCCAACAAATTCCAAGTATTATGAGGACGCATCTGTTAATAAAAACTTGAATTTTACGTTTAATTTCTTCAGTTACAACTAATGTTTCGCATCCATATAATAAGATTGACAGCACACATGCTGAAAATATTTTTAGCTTTGTCTTTTTACTGTATTTATTTGAATTCCAATTTTTTTTATAATATCGCAAAAGCACCTCTTGATTTTCATTTTTCCATTAAATTACTTTAATAGAAAGGAATTCTAAAGCATATAACAATTGAAAAGACAAAGAAAATTCTTGAATGCACGACCTCAGATGTTTCGAGATCAATTACGATCGCATCATCAGAGTTCTTGTGCTGTTTGCTTTCATATCTATCACGGTACTTGTATCCAAAGTAGATTGATAATATAAAACGTTAAAACAATTCATGGGCTTCTGAAACTAGAGAAGCTTTTTTTAATTGCTTAGAATCATATTGAAACTTATCCTAGATTAATTAAAAAAAATTATTTAAGTAATTGATTTTATTTAGAGAGAATATCTCTAAAAAATTATTTATTTTTGTTATCACTCATATTTATTTTTAAACAAACACATAAACTGCAAAGCTTTTTGACTTCTGTCAAGAAACGCCTGGTGTCTAGGCAGGAATTAAACCTGCGGTCTCCAGTTTTGTTTAATTTTCTCTGGTCTGCGGTAGCTTCCCCGTAACGGCCTCATTAGTTTTAAATTTTTGGTACCGTTCTGTGCCGTTATTTTCGGTAGAAAATATTACTTACTTACTTGTTCTGTGTCTGAACTTGTGGACGATCTAATTATAAGAATGAATTTTGTAAATTTTTGCAAAATGTTTTTTATTTGAAAAAATAATATATAAATCTTTAAAAATTTTAATTAAAATAAAATTTTCTGACTTTTAATACAAAATTTGTAATATTTCACACCACTAAAAAACTAATACATACAAACTTTTAACTGTCACTTAACGTTGTATCCCACCAAACCAAAGGTTTCGAGTTTTTCTGAACTCAGACTTGTCGTAAAGAATTCGTTAAGACATTTCGGTAGTTTCTCTGAAGAAATTTCTTTGTGTTTGTGCAAAGAAAACGTAAATAAAATATATATAAAACTTTGATTTAAATGTAAGTGAAAGTGAAAATATTAATGGAACAGATAAAGCAAAATAATAATCAAACGAAAATATTACCAGAAGAGAACAAACTACGAGTACTTCGCGAAGACAACTTCTAAATATTCCAATATTTTTCAGAAGAGTTTATTGCACTAAAACAAACAATTGAATGCAGCTTAAAAACTTTAGATAGCCAAATAATATATTTGTTGGCCTTTGAAAAAAATTTAGTGGACGACGACGATGTGGCATTAGAATTCGCAAGTTCACCTCCTTTTTTCTGTAGACAAAAATAATCTTATATTAATTTTACTTTCCTATTTGTTTTGAATAGATAACAAAGTTTAATAAGCAATCAAAGGATGACAAAGAAATTTATTGTTGAAAATTTAAATGCAATATTCGCAATGACAGTTTTGCATCTAAAATTTCATGGACAATCATCAACAGAAACAATGCGGTGAAGAATTTTAAATTTATTAAGATTCTTAAAGGTACGTTGTAATCACACAATGGGAGCTAAATAGTGCGGTACTCACGACGGCCATCCTTGAACGAAATTCCAATTTCAACCACTCAAGTAATGGTTGGAGTTATGAGGGTTTAACGGGTAAAAGACGAAAGAAAGAATTAGTTCTTCGTGCTTTTATGTAACTGGTAATAGGGTACTTACTAGTTATTTGCTTTTAGGAATTAATTAGGTAAATTTAATGTTCTTTAATAACAAAGTTTTTATTTTGTTGTTAATAGCAAAGGAATAACTACTTATTGAGTTACACGATGTGAGCTGATGGCGAGTTGCAAGGTAAGTAAAGTAAGTAGTTGTTCTCACCAAATGTTGATCTTGAGTTTAATACAAGAAACTCGGTAGCAAACCCGAAGTCAAACGGTTTGACCGGTTGGCATTTACATTACGGTGAGGGTAATTTTACACGACATTGGGATAGCTACAGTGAAGTCAAGGTAAAGACAATTTAAGGTAAGTATAATTTAGGTTAAGTAAGTATAATTCAAAATAGGTGGAACTTCAATATTAACATTATAAGAAGTTGAAATAACACATACTAAAATTTCCATATTTCTGCAGATTAGTGCATCAACAATAAACTATTGAAAAATAGAGGAGAAGCTGGAAATATTTTAATACCGCAAAGGGCCGACTTTAAAAGTCATTAAAAAGTAAAACCACTGATGACTCTAATCCGTCAATTTAAAAATTGTGATTGGTTTTATATATTATATTAAATTAAACTGTAGCTCATAAATAATAAATTAATTAATACATAAATTTAAGGAAAATAATTTTTATCTCTTAGTGAAATCGTACCTACACATCGTTGCGATTTCGTGCCTACTTATCGATGCAAAGTCACGTCAACCCTTTAATATTTTGGTAATATTTTGGTTCCGAATTCGTAAGATTTTGTCAAACATTGGTTAAGAATTCTTTACGAAATCGCAACATTTGGTTTGGTGGGATTCTATTTTCTACCGAATAATCCGCAACAGAACAGAAGGAAAATGTAACAACAAACCACTCAAACAAACTTTCAATAGAATGGAAAGAAAGCAGCTGATTCATAACAGAATAGAATGCACAAAATAATTCGGCCCTAAGGCTTTTCGATCGGGTTAGATTATTCAATTTTGAAACTAGTGAAGTTATATGATTTCGGTATAGAGAACACCATAAAGGATTCTTTCAGTTTACAGAACAATTAATTTAATTTTTTTTTCATATTTACGTACTTGCAGTCGTTTAGTCTAAAGTACACTCAAGAATAAACTTAGTCCCATGAAAATGCATTTCAATCAACTCAGTTGTGTAAAAAATAATTTTAATTTAATTGACCATCCAGGATGTTACCGTTTATGTACACTATAAAATATAAAAACATGTGTATATTATTCATAAAAAATAATTTATTTCAAACATTTTAAAAGGGTGAAGTTATGAAAGTTATTGTTTATGAGCAAACCAGTTAACGTCCACAAATCTTTGGTGACTGTAAAACTGTCAAGTTTGAAAAAGAAAATTAAATTACTAGGTGACATAGTATACATTGTATGCCATGTAAAATCATTGATTGCATATAAGCTAAAAAAAGATATATAAAGAAATAGCATATTTGCGTTTACTAGCAACACAATGAATGTGAATAAAATTGTAGGGTAATGAATATGGCAGCAAGAAGGAGTAAAATAAATGATAATAAAGAGGAAAAAAATATCTAGCAAAAACTTAGCAAACATAACAGGACACACTCAATAAGTGTCGTAACTGATGTAAGTGCAACAGTAAATAAAAACAAAGCAAATTTTGCTGCACATACACAACGGAAGTCATCTACAAACCAACACACAACCACACACTCACACAAAAACACACACATGCATGTGCATACAACACAAAGTTAAGACATAATGGCAAACAAACTACAACAGCAACAACATTAACAACACAAAAACATTTTAGTTATGTGTTGCAGATGCACTAAAATATTTGAAACACAAAAACAAACAAACAACAAAAAAACTGGAAACCGAAGAAAACTAAAAGAAAATAACAGCAAGTTAAAGAAACACTTGAATCCTTAAACTCTTAAGCAACTAAAACACAAGCACACAAGAATGTTCACACACACTTACACACACACACACATACACACACACATGCAGCCATGCACACTCTCATTCACACTTCAACTTTGATATGTTAGTTATGTTTGTGGGTATGACTGTGCTTGACAGAGTTTGGATACGTGTGTGTGTGCATTTGTGTATGTGTGTGTGTGTGTGTTATAACAAACGGTAACCCAACAGGATATCTGCAATGCTAAGTGGGTCGATAGTGGCCAATGGCATGTGAAACTGAGAATACTTATCCTCACACACTCATACACTCACTCACACATTTGCAAGGCGGTTAGTCTGAAAAGTCTTTTGAAAAGAAAGGATTCATTTCAGAAAAGCTTCTCAAACAAAAATCCGGATTTGTTGATCGGTTGTCATATTTAAAGCGAAAATCTGGTACATGATCTAATGTCATCTCTGAGGTTGCAAAGTTTGCCCTCGTAAATATGCACATACATATTCACGTGCGTTGGCTTCGTTGTTCGTTTTCTTAATTTGTCTTCCTGTTACAATGGTCACACTTATTTGCACACTCTCTAATACTTTTAAAACAGCTTGAATGCAATTCTCAAGTATTTGTTACATTGTTGCTCCTCCAGCTTTAAAACAAAAAAAAAACGCCAAAAAATACAGAATAATAAAAGATGATGAAAAGAAGAGAAACGAAAGAAAAATGTGACAACTTTAGTCATTCACTTCTCTTCTAGATTCTTTATAGCAAGTAGTAGCATTACTTATTTCTTATTGTCTTGTTGCAAAGTTCTCAAGTGGCAGCTTTTAGAATGTAGTTGGCTAAAATGCTACCAGATTTTGTTGCAAAATTGGGTAAAGAAGATCTACGACCATTTGGGAGTGTTGCATAAAAATTAGTATTGGTATTGTACACTTAAGCGATACTGCACAATGGTGTAGCATAGTAGGACATGAATTCACGATTTTAAAGTCATCCTTCTAATAAACGCATGAATATCACGTATCAGTAATTAGTAAAATCAAAATTGAAGTACGCAGGACAGCAGACGTCACCCGACATTTTGTTGTGTGCCGCTGGTTGTTGTTCCACTGGCACTGGAAGGTAGTGTTGTTTTGGTATTTCAAATGCTCTGAATTGTGCTGCGCACTTCACTTTTCTATTATGGGAAGATACTTAGAGGTATTTAGGCTAACCTTGAACAAATAGATCAGGTGATCGTTGTTTTCCCATAACGAAAACCACTCGAATGTATATTTTGGGAACTAATGTGCTGTTCATAGAATCCAAGCAATCGACTTGAGTAGAAAATATGTATGGAAACCACTCGAATAACTGAATTCTTCACTCAGTTCTTAATGCACTCATTTTTAGTAATCTAGAACTTCTCACAAGTAGTGTATAAAAATAATAAGAATTGTTATTAATAAGAAATATTAACTTGAATTTAAGAGCTTCATCAGTGAGCTCTAAATAAATAAATAATTAAATTACAAAAAACCCTTTTTTATTTATAATGGAGACATCCACTATTTAAATTGTAAAGTATTTATATGTTCTAAGTCGTAAACTTGGGAGTTTCAGGGCAAGATTTTTGTAGTGAATGCAGGAACGATGTCACAGTTGGTTAAAGTTTATCCCTCCGTACAACTTCTGTATGAAATGAATTACACAAAGCTACTACTACATGCCAATGAATATGAGCGGGCTAAAGTATAAATTAATTTAATAGCATTTCTCTTAAAGATAAAGAGCCTTAAAATGAAATTAAGTTCTGACAGTTAAGGTACAGTCACACTTGCCAAAAAATGTGATCAACAGACAAGCTAAAATTGCATTTTCTTTAATTCCAATATTTTTTTTAAAAATATGGGTTGGCATTTATTAAAAATAATATAAAAATGGAATTTTGCGGTATACTTGACTACATTTTGTAATATAAAAACCATGTTAGATCACACTAACCCAAAGTAAAAGTAGTTTATGTTATGTTTTTTTGGGCTAATGTTTGCCAAGAGTGACCGTACCTTTAGTGTTAATTGGCATGCTTTTATTTTTATGCAAAAGGTAATTCTTTGTTATTTATTTATATCTACATATGTTGCTCTTAGTCCTCTAAGGAGCATAGAGCCGCAACAAGTGGATTCCAATGAGCTCGATCGTCAACGAGGAGATGTTTGAATTCATTCCACTGTAGTCGTTGTTTGAATAGTTCGGTTGTTATTTGGCACTTCCAGATGTGTGACAGTCGTTCGATGCGCATGCTTCCCTGGGTGTTCCAGCGTATGGCTTTCTTAGTGATAGCATCTAATGGCTTGCGTAGAATGTGTCCATGCCAACCCCATTCGCGTCTCCTTATTTCCATCTCAACCGGTTGGTGGTTTGTGTCCGACCAGAGTTGGGCATTGGCTATTAAGAAGGGCCACGCAAGATTCTGCACAGGCATTTGTTAACAAGCACTTGAAGAGACTGGGAATCGCGTGGTGCCATATTCCACATTTCGCATCCGTACGATAATGTTAATTTAATGTGAATTTAATGTTGGAATATGAAATTTTATTTTTGATGTTATGTTAGACGATTTACAAACGCGGTTAAGTTGGGCAAATGTTTTGCGTGCCTTATTAATGCGAATAGCAACATCTACTGATCAACCACCGGATTTATCGAGTATACTGCTTTGATAGAAGATTGACTCCACATTGCCATGTATTAGGAGTTTTCGGCCTGCGTTAGCATTGCTCCTCAGTATTTTCGTTTTGTGGATGTTTGTCTTCAATCCAGCGAGATTTATCTTTGACTGCATTTCGGAGAAAGAATGACTTATCCGCATAGTCCAGGTCTCCTAATCTGTCTTGCAAATCCCATGTTAATCCCTCTCCTATGACTTATTTTCTTTGCATCACTACATCGAGGGCACAGTTAAAGAGGAGTGGTTATAGCCTTGCTGAAATTTGGTTCTTTTTTCCCATTTCTAATTAAATATAATTTCTTTGATATGGCTCGGACGAAGTCTGATTGTAAAGTCTAATAAATGATTACTTTTTGCAGCAATCAAGGTGGTATTCATTACGTAGGGAACGTTTCCTTCCGAGGTGTGAATTGTCTGTGGCTTATCGGCGTAGACCAGATGATTCACATTTACCCAACAAAAAACTGTACAGCCGTATAAAATGGCTTAAATTACACATAATAATTCGTTCACTGAAAGATTTTTTTTCAATAAACCTATTGAGGTGCACCATGAGCATGTCTCATTGGAACCCCAGATGTACAGTGGGGCAAAAACGATCCAAGGTTGCTCTAATGAATTGCTCTGATGAAAAATTCTTCCAACCGTAAAATGGACGATGAGTGTTTTGCGTTGAAACTCTGCAGAATTTTTCGTGAAAATCTTATTTCATTTTTTTAGCCATCTGGCAGTACACAACAGACACATCTGCACACATGTTCATATAAATAAATTGATGCTTTCTGCTTTTGTGTTAGTGTAAAAGAAAAAGGATTCGAGATGATGCCTGAATGTTAAAAGTGCTGCCTGTTTTAAGTGCGACTTTGGCAATTATGAAAAACTTTGTTATTTTAGCGAAATTAAGCGTATTAAAAAAGTTTCGTTATCTTTCCTTTCATTTTCTTCTTTTTTTTTCTTTTTGATTTTGCACATAATCTCAATTGTTAGGTGTTGACAATACTTAAGTGGCCCAAAAACGAATAGCAAAACTGCTCATCACTTGTATTCAGCATATGAAATTTGAAACTCATTTGAGTTTTTGTTTGCAAGTTTTTCTTTAAGGACCTTAAACTGGGTTTGGTTGCTAACAATTAAAAAGGTGAGTGTTAAAAGAAAAGCATTTAATTTGCTATAGTTTTTTAGAGTATTTATTGAATAAGAATTTGTTTTCTATATTGAACGTGTGTTGTTTTTTAAATTAATATTATAATTATGCAGTGTAATATTAACTGCTTGTTGCAATAAAATGAAAATGAAATTTCGTTTCAGAATGGATTTTGAAAACAGAACCCAGTCTTTTTGTTGTTTACAATACAAACAGACCGTAAATATTTTCTTAATACACTGAAATTGATTATTGAGGGTTCTTCGGTAGGAGCCCTGCAGATCATGGGAGAATCTTTACTCAAATGTTATTGGAAAAACTAGTGCAAAACCTAATCTAATCGGTATCGATACATTGTCTGCTGTTGGCAAGAAAAATACCATATAAGTTTAACATAATTGACCTATTCACCTTTTACTTATAAAAATATATTTAAGTACTTGTTAAGCAGAACATGCAAATGTTCATAAAATTATACATTGCAGAGTGTTTGTGTAGAAAACAATTGTATACTTTAATATTTTAAGAAATACTTAAATGGTTTATGTTCCGCAATAAAATAATTCGATACAAAAGTATTTACAGCCATTTAGACTTTAGCGAATGTCCAATTCTGCCAGTAGTTTAGTTGTGGCACACTGCTGCCGTTACGACTACTGGCACAATGACAGGATGTCTGCTCTTAAAAGAGTTTTTAAAAATTCAATTTTCTTTTAATGAACGTCATTTTTCTTTTAACTAATTTTAACCACCGCACCTGCCACGCATCCTTATTGTCATGAGTTATTTCAAATTACAATAAGAGTAGCAGCGAATAGTTACTGGCAGAAAGTAAAACATTAAGGCATTGTCCTTTTGCGGAATAGAGTTAAACAGGCTTTTAAAACATGTTTTTGTTCTTTTTTAACAACAATTGCGAGAGCAAGTGAGAGAGTGTTTCTATGTGTTTGACACCATTATTCTTTTGGCAATTAAAGTCACTAAATTCTTCGTAAAACCAACACTTTATTTTTGGTTTTTGCTTTTACAAAATTCAAAGACAAAAAACAAAAAATCGGGGGTTCGGTAAGGAAATAAGCCCCAGTACAACATTTAAGGGGTTTCGTAGCAGCCAACAAAGTGCTTATGCAAATCCCTTTCGGATTTATGTGCTTGCAGCTGTCGTTTACAATGAGAAAATTATATTGCAAATACTTTCAAATCAGTTGC
Organism: Gymnocheta viridis; assembly: GCA_956483585.1. Lineage (NCBI taxonomy): Eukaryota > Metazoa > Arthropoda > Insecta > Diptera > Tachinidae > Gymnocheta > Gymnocheta viridis. Next base: position 123,905,100 of record OY101441.1, on the reverse strand, counting down.
AAAAAATTGACTTTTGTTGTTCCATACGAAAAGTGTAAAAACGGATTCCTATTGTTTTCGCTAAGACGTCTGTCCGTATGCAGTTCTGTAACGTACTTCTACCTCGGGAACCATAATATGTAGTTCTTTGTAATTTTCACAATATCAAAATTAATATTGAATATAAAAAGATTTGTGGTTTTTAATATACAATTTTTTTTAAGCCCGAAAAGATCTGGATTTGGCAACATTGTTCTGTTTGACAACCGATTTGACAGCTGACAGTTGCTTTGTGGTTACTATTGCTTGCCATTTTATAATGAACAGTTTTACATGAGAGCAAAGCTTATAATTTGTTGTAATCTCAAAAATACTACACAGAAAGAAAAACGCCGTACTAAATTCGATTATTTGCCACTTACTTTGAGTACGAATCGTATTCAAAATTTTGAGTTCAAATAACAATAAAATGTACTTTTATCAATTGGAAAATGAGATTAGTTTAGATAACCAATCGTTCGTGAAGTTCCTTGAAATGAGTACAACATTTTTTAACTACGTGAAAAATCTTAAATCTGCGAAAAGATTTTTAAATTATATTAAGTTTCAAAGCCTACTATGCTTATACTATTGTAATTTTTATAATTCTCATTGAGTTTTTAAAAGTTTTTGTATAAGTAAAGAGGTTTGAAACATTTAAAAATTAGGTTTAAGGTCTACTGATGATTTGGCTTTAGCACCAGTGAAATGCATGTATATAGACTAGCTAAAAACCCTCAACAAACAAAAGTTTTTTAAATCTTTGAAAAAAGATATCGAGGCAATCTCGATTAATATAAATTTAATTATATTGAGAACTTAATTAAGTTTGGACTTAAATCAATCTTTATGTACTTAATTTAAATAAATCTACCACCGCTTGGAACTGATTTCAGTACGAATGGATTAATTTTTCTTTTGAGTGTAAAAAGAAATACTGGAAAATAGAAAATTTCACACAACTGCTTTTAGTTGACCATCTTGATCGTTCGATCTAACTCCTTTAGATTATTTTCTCAGGCGATATGTGAAACCAATTGTCGACGACGGTAACCCAAAGACTATTGGACAGTTGGAACACAACATTCGGCGAGTTATTGGCGAGATATCGCTGCAATTATTGCCAGAAGTGTATGAAGATTGGACATGCAGATTGCGCCATCTGGGCGCCAACCACGGCAGCCACATGGCTGCAGCCATATTCAAATATTAATGGAATTAATGGGAAAGAATTATCTTTCGAATAAAGCCAAATTCATGGCAATTAACACAATTTATCTGTGTTTTATTTATTTTTTAATATATTAGTCGAGGTTACCTCGATATAATTTTTTCAAAGGTTTTTAAACAAAAGTTTTTGAAAACGTGTTTATATTAATTACTTTCAAGTTCTATCGGATCTAAAAAACTCCTTCAATATTTAATTCATTTTAATATTGTATAAGTTATCTATTAAATAAGTCTAAAAAAATTCACATTAAATTAAAAACACTGTTATCAATATCTATAAATAAATAAGGAAAGCTAAAGGAGTTTTCTTATCCCATTTTCTTCTTACATTTTTTTGTGTGCTATCTGTTGATGAGCTTAAGTGTCGAAGGCATGTCTTATTCAAATCTGCTGGGTTTCTTGGAAGTTCTTATATAAAACATCACACATCCAGCAATCATGCGGGCACTGGAAATTCTCACAGGGGTATATAGACGTTTGAATAACAAATATAAAAATATATTTCAGTTAAAAATTTGATGGTGTCCCTCTACACAAGCAAATATCGAAACCTTCACTGTAATGCCGGACTCGCGCTTGGCTGATTTGATTTAAATTATTCTTCTTCCAAGCGGGTATTATCAATATAAATAGCATGGCTGTTGCAAGCGTGTGTGTAGGCGGAAGTATGGGTTTTCATTTCCTTTCAAATCAGTTTCTCATAAAACTTCATATTTTACTAGAAGCTTTAAAAAGTTTTTAACAAAACAAATCGTTCCAACCCGCACCTTTGATGCTTATAATCAAACCAAACATATATGTAAGTGCATTGGAAGCCACGTTGATGGCCGGGCATTTTCTATATATATTCATACCATAAACTCCTGAAAATTTCAGCCACTAAGAGCTAAACATGGTGGAAAATTACCGCATGCGATATCGTTCGAAATTTCGATTTAAGTTCTACTGAAATTTCATTCGATATCGAATACCGTAATTTGCTTTTGGAATCTTTCAAATCCATACTTCTGTATTTCCAGTAATTCAATTTAAGTTATTTCAAAATACTTTTGAACTATAAACTAAAACCCTGCACTAAGACTAACAGTAGCAGCTTCTTAACAGTTTTTGTTTTATATTCTTTTATTTATTTCTAACAGCTTTGCTTTTGTTTTCTTGTACGTTTGGGGTTTTCTTCCTTTTATTTTGACTCAACTTGTGTTCTAATAATTCACTTAGGCTTTCTGCGCTGTGGCCATATAACACTGATTGTTGGCTGCGTTGTCGCGCGTTATTAACGAGCAGTGACACGCAATTTTAATGTGTCGCGTTTTATCGTGCCAAGGGTCGAGTAGGAGACATGTTAAAATGTTTCTTTATTTTAATTTTTTCTTCTTCTTTCAGTTGCATTAATTTCTTGTTTTTTTTTCACAAAATTCCGCAAGTTCATAAATTGAGTTTTAAAGTTTGTTTAGTTTTCATGTTCAACTTGTTCATGCAAAAGTAATCGACTGATAAGGAGTGAGAGGGAGCACTGAAAGGGTGGCCCGACCATAATAATGGTATAAATGTTCAGTCATGCTTGTGAGTCATAAAAAAGTCTAGAAAAACTTTAAAAGTTTTTTTCTTAGCCTCCTTCTATATGTTTGCACTTAGTTTTATTTTGTTATTATTATTATTATTTTTTTTTTTTTGGAATTTTCGGTTTGACATGTTTTTTAATTGCAAAAAACTGCAGCAATTTTTACCTCAATATGTTGTAATTGAATATATTGTTCGGAAATTAGCAGCAATTTAAACTCAAGTCAGGATATAAAACTATGAATATTTATGGACGTAATGGAATATTATTTTTCATTTGTAAATATTTTGTTGCCACAAATATTCTGTGCACCACTTGTGTGCATGACTGGAGAGAAATAATTATTGATTTGCTCAGTTGGCATTTCCGGTTAACAAATTGTTGATCATTTGTTTTGTCGCCGCTAATTGTGCGAGTCAGAATTTGTATATTTTTGTACATGTAAAGCTTGTAAAGCAAACAAAATAAGTATGAGAATTACAGCAGTAATATTTGGCTTGGTAAAGCAATTTGAAAAAGAAAAGTTATAATAACTTGTAATTGTTGGTCACAGGCATCGCCTGAGTTTTATTTATTTTCGTTAAATTAATTTTTTTATTAAAAATTTTGTATAACGAAATTTTATAAATAAGATTTCCGAACAAAATCATTATTTGTTTTGGATTACAAGATGATCTTTATACCTACAATTTGCTGCTGTTTAGGTCAGCTGATCTATAGATCTTCCACCAAATATACTTTTATAAAAAATTTTCAACTTTAAAATGCTAAACTTAAACAAAGATTATTTCATTAAAATTATTTAAGCATTCAGTAGTCATGTTCTCTAACTAAAGTGAGAACTTTTCGATGAGATACAGGTGCCTATTATGGGCAACCTTCGTTTTTCGATTGTGGTCGAATTTACTGATCCAACGAATTTTCATTTGGTATTATGTCGAACATTCGATAAAAATAGCTTTATTAAAGACAAAATTTAGTGAAGGAGAAATTTAATTATTGAATGATTAATTAACATGACAACGACGGAATTATGGTTCGATGACTCGTCTGGTGAAGATAAATATGACAGGAATTGACAAGAGGCAGAAGGCGGCTGAGATATGCTTCCAACGCTTTAGAAATGGATTCCACCACGTAAGTACATGAGCTTTTAAGAAGGATATCATTTAGAAAGTTTGTTTACAGATTTGTTTCAAGGATGTGCAAGGATGCGTTCATGGATTTGCTGTCTACTGTTGATAAAGTGATGCACCAATGCACATAAGACAGATCAATCCCAAGCATGCTAAAATTATCAACAGCTTTGCGCTTTTGCGCTCAAAAGGTGTTTTGTACTTAAAACCTTAGACCTGCATTAAATCAAAATAATTTCCAGCTTGTATTTGCAAAAAAAAAATGGAATTGACAAATACTTACATTTTTAATAAGTTTTACAAACTGCCATAAGGCATCGTTTGATAATTCGATGTGCAACGAAATATTCCATAGTGTCACCAGCTCATAATACGAATTTGAAATTCGATATTCGATGTTCAATTTTCGTTGGAATGCAATTCATAATAAGGGCCACAACTGTTATCTTCCTGTAAAACCGGGGCGAATGAAAAGAAAATATTTTTTTTGTTTTACTGCCGGGCCAATAATGTCGAACGAATTATTTTTATTGTACAATTACATTTAAAACAAATCCAACATGTTACAATTTGTTGTTATAGGAGAAATAGAATTCGTTCAACATCGTCGGACAGGTAGTTAATGTAATATCGAGGGTCCATGTTAAAATAGTTTTGTCTGCAAATACACATTTTTTTTAGAAGGGCAACAAATCCTTTCGTGATCGTATTACTAAAGTTTTGCACAATCAATCTTCTAATAATAAAGTTTTCTTTCTTCAAGCCAGATAGAATTTTAAATCAATTAAATAAAAAACACATAAATTGTACTAATTGCCATGAATTTGGTTTTATTCGAAAGATAATTCCGTTCCATAAATTCCATTAATATTTGAATATGGCTGCGGCCATGTGGCTGCCGTGGTTGGCGCCCAGGTGGCGCAATCTGCATGTCCAATCTTCATACACGTTTTGCAATAATTGCAGCGATATTTCGCCAATAACTCGCCGAACGTTGTGTTGCAAATATTTAATGGTCTTCGGCTTATCGGAGCAGACAATTGACTTGATAATAATCTAATGGATTTAGATGGTGCGATCTTGATGGTCAATTTAAAACATCTTTTGTATTTTTTTTTATATTTTTGAGATTACAGGAAATTATAAGCGGTGGTTTAGTGGGAATCTAATCATTATAAAATGGCAAACCAAACTATCTTTAAAGCAACTGTCAGCTGTCAGAACGGTTGTCCAACAAAGCAGTGTTGCCAGTTTAAAGTTCTATCGTGCTTAAAAACCCCCAATATTGTTGAAATTTGTTTGTTTATTAAGTTATTAATATTGTGGAAAATTCTTTGTCCAAAACTTTAGCTGTAATAAGTTGTCAATATTGTGGAACATTTTTCGTCCAAAACTTTAATGATAAGAGACCGAAAGAATTTTTGCTCTGATAAACAAAACTTTGTTTTTGTAGATGGCACTATTTGAAAATAGGCCCATGATATATTTTCTTTAATTAGTTACTAAACCGCCCTTGAAAAGCTGATTTAAAACTAATTTAGTTATTAAATGCGAAAACTTTTCACGATTTTCGGAACATTATTACAATTTCCCGACACAACTTTTTCAAATCAATACTCATATTAAAATTTAATTCAACAACTCAGCAGTACAATGTGAAATTTATACAGAACCGTTTTTGATTAACCTCATAATAAATATTTAAGAGAAATGCTATTTTTTCTTTTTGTCTCTGTAATTCATTAAGATTTTATCAATTTATTACAAATTTGACAGCTGTCAACAAAATATATAAATTGACAATTTATTTAATTGCAAAAGTTTATAATGTTGCTGGTACAACTTAAATTTCAAATATTATAACGATTTTATTTATGCCAAACTGGGAGAAATAATGACTGTTCAGTTGACTGAAGAAAAATGAGTTTAATGTGATACATTTGTTTTATTAATTAACGACCTTATTTTAAGTTTTATGTTTACATTTGTTAATGAACGAACACTTTTTCTAGTATAAACCAGCAATAAGATACCTTATTTATAAACGTTTAATAAGACTAAATTATTAAACGTTTATATTAGTTTTATTGAGTTGCATGTTTTGGGCATACTTTTAGGAGTTGAAAATAATAAATATTTGTTGCACTGGCTTGGGCTGTTAATAAGTTTAAGGTTCCGCCTTAAGGTGCCTAAATGTCTTATATTGTCGTTATTTATTATTTTGTTTTGTTTGTTTACATTTAGTGGCTTAATGCTTAAAATTTGGATTAAAGTTTCTATCAGAAATCAAATAGAATTGATATTATATCATTAAATTTGTGTTTGACAATTATTTTTATTAAGTGTAACTAGAAAGAAGCACCAGTAGTTTCACTTGTATATTTTGAAAAGTTATTTTACTGCAAAAAACTGCTTAAAGTTTATGGTTCGAAATCACGAGGGGATCGATTCTGGCCCCAAAAGTTTTCTCATCATTTCGCATTTGAGCAGTGACACCTGCAATATCGAATGATTGCTATACAAACTTCCCGAATGTAGCGATAAAATTTGTACATTTATTATGTACATTATTATTTATATGTGTATGCATGAATACATACATAATAAAACAAAAATAATACTTAATGCCCAAGACTTTTTTATAACTAAAAATGTCAGTTCATTAAAGGTTTACAGCCATATGCATAAAAACTTACCGTAGGCTTATAAACCGCTCTTAAGAGAAATTCAATAAAGTTGAATTCATAAATTAATAGGCTTTTAAACGTTTAATAAAATTATGAAATCTAAAATTTTATTGTTGATTTCACCCTTGTTTAATCCAAAAATAAAAGGAAACTTTGCCCATTTAGCATTTTGTTAAAATATACTCGTATATTTACATTTTAGTAAAAGATTTTTCGGGAACATTATTGAAAAAGTGATTTAATTAATATTACGGATTCGATAATCACAATTCGCCTAATAGGAAAGTATTATTAATACAAAAAAAAAAGAAAATTTACTAACAAATACAAATATTTACAAGTACTTTGGCTCAGATATCAAATTATCGGCAACCAAAAGTGTACTAGAAAAGTGCGAATCCATACTTCATCACAGATGAGCAATTTAAAGTTAAAGGAAAACGGTGCGTTGGATAGCAGACATCGTGTAATCAATCAGTAAGTTTGAAAATTTACAATGTTAACATTGCATAAATGCAAAAAAAAATACCAAAAGTGTTGAGGCAAGAATTCGTGATTCCGGGCCATCAATCAGCAGTATATTTGAAATATAAAAAAGTAAAGAAATTGGAGCTTGTGCGAGTTGCACTTAAAAAAATAATTTTTAAGAAAAAAATTCATTTTATTTAGTTCTGTTTCATTTTCGATAGCAATCGTTACTTAAAGGTCAAGCAAAAAAAATAATAATGAGTAAAGACAATTTATATGGCTGTAATAATTGTGAGTACCTTCAGGCGCTAGATTAAAGTTTGTTAACACACAAAGCTTGCGAATCAAGTGACAGTCTGGTGTGCAATTTGGTCAGGAGGAATCATTGGACCTTACTTCTTTGAAAAGAAAACGGCGTAACGGGAGCGATATCGTGATATGATTGAAAACTTTTTAACGCCACAACTGCGTGTTTTGGGCTTGATTAACATGTGGTATCAACAAGACGGTGACACATCGCATGCAGCCAGGATTACATTGGCATTACTGTGAGATCTCTTTCAACAACAAGTTATTTCAAGAAATGGTGATGTTGATTGTCCTTCATGGTCGCCTGATTTGACTGCTCCGGGCTTCTTTTTGTGGGGATATCTAAATAGCAATGCTTATGCAAACAAACCAGAAACGCTTGAGCAACTTAAACAAAATATTCGTGATGAAATTAATGAAATACCACGAAAAATGTGCTCAAAAGTGCTCGCATTTGTGAGGCTAACAGAGGCGGACATTTATCGAATATTGTATTCCATACATAATTCCCGACATTAAATAAAACAATTATCAATATAAGATCCATTCTCTTTCATTTAATCAGAAATTAAAAACAGACAAAGTAGTATACCTCCCCGGCGGACACCCTTACAACAATTGCAAAGAAACACAAGATTTATAACCGATCTGTTAACAATTTATACAAATTAATTATAAAGAATAGTAATAGAGCACTTCATCAAAAAACACAATAGATAATAATTAGCAAATATACTGAGCAATTTACCTTTATTCCTCTCTCACTTTATAAAAGAAAATTCACGTAAATGTATTTACATAAAAAATTTATAAAAGCAAGTATTCAAACATGTAATAATTGTGTCAATGTTTGAACATATTTCTAGTAATTGAAATTTACCAAAAGTGTTACATGAACTAGAATTGCTAAGCATTGGATTTTACTCTAAATATTTTAACAAACTCATACACGTTTAAATGCATGCCACTACACATTCACACACACACACATACACAATCGCAAACATATCCACCTCAGCCAACAACCAAACACTGTTAACAGTTTCTCCTTTTTTTTTTGGCAAAAACAAGCAAAAGCATCTGCCAATCAAGCTTTAATTTTAACTGCAATTGCTTTAATTGCCACTCCGTTAGTTCGTTCATTCTTTCGTTAGTTTGTCTACAAAGTCGGACTATTTATTTGAGTTTCGTTCGTCTTTGAAACTTTTTTTGTTGTGATTTGTATTTGGTTCATCGTTGAAGCGATCCGCTAACAAGCGTCTGTGTATGCGTGTGTGTATGTATTTTTTGTGTGATTAAGCTGTGTCCTCTTTGAGCTGTCCTTTTGCCAGTTTCTAATGAAGTTTACCGTCGCCATTATTTAACAAACGTGCTTTGGCCTGCGTTAAATGGCTTTTTTTATTTTGCGAGCTTAGTTTTGTGCAGATGCGAATGTGTGTGCATTGTTGTCTTCTTGCATGAGCCGACATCATTGTTTACAGTGGTTTGGCTCGCGTGTAATTCGAATGCAAACAAGCTAACAATAAAAAAAGTATAAAATCGTGTTATAGAACAAAATGATTGTTGCTAACCCAACGAAGGTTCACTTATTCGTTAGTCTCTTATTTTGGCGAACAAAAAAAGTTCAAAAGCAGTCTTTACGTTACAGACTAAAATATGAGGAAGGAGGTGTTTGAAATATAACTTTTGTAATATCTACAAAAGGTCCTTGGTGGTCGCGGTGCTTAAGGCCTATAAATAAATGTGCAAGAATACATAATTTTAATTTTATGGAAACATTTTATTGAAACAAATTTAATCACACAATTCCTTTTATATTTTTTATAAATACACAAAATAAATTTAAAAAAAAAAATATTAATATAAATTAAAAATATGCAATAAATTATACTAATAAATTTTAATAAATTAATAAAATTTAAGGAAATAAAAAGTTTCAAATTGAATGCAACTTATTTGTTGAGTTTTTTCAACATCTTTTTGAATTTTTCGATTTTTACAATTTGAATAATTCTCATTCCTCTTTCATTTTATTAGAGTTTTTATATAAACATTCGATATTCGTTTCATTTTCTTTTTGTCTACAAAACATACGGATTTTTTAAGTTTATTTTGTCCAACACAACAAAATAAAGAATTGCTGAAAAATTTTTATTAAAAAAAATTGAATGTTGCCTTACGGAGTCTGGGCACTTAAAAATTAAAGAAAATTCAAGGGCTTGTTCATGTTAAACAATTTCTAAATTTCTGTAAAATTTGGAATCATTAAAAATAGTTTTTCTCATAGTTTTTTTCATATGAACAAACACTTCAAACTTTTGGCGGGTCGTTAGTTTTTCTGATTTGAATAAAAACTTAAATTCAACTTTGTTGCCAAAAAATGCTTTTCATAACCGGCCGCCTCATGGTTTTTTCATCTATAGTATTTCGAACACAGTGTTTGCTGATATTTTTCTCATAGCCGGGGTTTGGTCATTGGTTTTCCCCTCTCGTTATATCAAATAGTGGTTTCGCTGAATTAGAATTTTCTACCTTAATGCAGAGAAGGAAATACGTAACCCAAGCTGAAGGACTATTGGCAGAATTTCTTTGCTTAGGGAAGCAGCACACCGACGTAGTGAAAGCAATAAAACTTTAAGTTCGAATAAAAATCGTTATTCATGGATGCCGCTTTTCTGCGTATACGAAGAAACAAAATTCTTAAGCACGGCCAAGGTTCAGCAATGTAAAAGCTCTTCATTTAGCAAAGCCAAAGAATTTTTGGAAATTGGTGAATCTTTCAAAAAAATATTTTTTGTTTGAGAAATGGTACCTTCGGATCCGGGGTGACATTTTATAATATCTAAACAGTGTGTTTTGGGTGTTTTTTTCTGTGGTGGATCACGCAACAATCAGTATTCTTTTAAAACAAAAACTGTCAATTTGTAAAAGTTATATTCACTTTTTCGAATAAAGATTATGCGAGAAATTTCTAAGGAAATTATTATATGCAGAAATATTTTCTCAAAAGAAAACGTCAGTATTCTCTAAACCTTTTAATTCAAAATTATTTGTAAAGAAACATTTCTAACAAATATGAAGTAAAGAGAGGACATATAAAACGAATGAAAAGTGTCAAAATCCGTATTTTGGTAGATGAAGGAAGATATCAAGAAAATAAAACAGAGAATGGAACTAATTTATGTTTTCTAGCATTCATGATCTGAAGTAGGCACCAGCGAAATGCTGAATATGCGTATTTAGACTTGTTTTTGACTCAAGGCCAATAATGACTTGTTGAAAATTTATAAAATAATAAATATACGAGTATATAAAAAATAGCATTAAATATATTTTAAGTTTATGTAAAGTTCAGTAAGTTGTCTAAGATCCACAACAAAAAGAAAACTTTCCATAATTTCACAGAACAGCCTTTTCAAAGCAAATCTGTATCATTAACTGGCTTCTATTGAAAACTTTATTAATATATCATAACGCTGCAAACAACCTATTGCAAGTTAGTGCTAATGCCAAGATTTGCGACAACTGTCTATATACTTAGCTCTTGAAATTTTTTCACATCTTAATGATTTCAAGGACCTGGAAATTTCTGTTGCCTCTGTTTGTCATGTCAACGTTATTTGAAAAAGTATTTCCAAAACAAATCATTTCGTTTTCTGTCAACTAAATCAATCGTTTTTAAAAAGTTTGACTCGAAATATAATTTCTTTCCACAGTGGCCATAATTAAATGGGAAAGCACTGTAAATGAGCGGACGTTGGATAAACATTTATTTGCTTATGCACTCATTCTACGTCTACACGGTTAATTTTTTGTGTTCCCATTTTGGCCAAGTTTAGTTTATTATGGTGTCTGCTTATAAAAGTTTGTGCTTGTGTATGCAATTGCTTGTTTGTTTGTTTACTTGTTTGTGTGTTCATTTTCTAACGCTTATGTGTATGTTTGAGTTAATATTTGTGTTGCTGAGCTGTTTGTGTTTTATATGCATGTTTTCAAGTATTGTTACTTTTGTTTCAATTGTGTGAGTGTATTTCACGTACAACATTTGTACGTTTGTCAATAAGTGTGTGCAAAGTGTCTGCTAACGCGTGTGTATAGATGTACTCATTTACGTTCTACTGTTTGCTGACACAAATACTCGACAACTTTTGTTTGTTTATTCTATACAAAGTGCACTTTTCTTCTAAAGATTTCCTTTTCATTGTTTCAAAAAGGTCCTTTTGTTTTAATTATTTTATTTAACAGCAATTCATTTCAAGAATTATAATATGAGTGCTTACTTAGTAATTTATAGTAACGAAAGCTATTTAAGCATTTAATTTTTCGCTTTCCATTGTCAGGCAGTTTTACTTGAAGTATTTTCAAGTTTGCTAATTCACTTACTTGTGACTATTTTTAATATCAAGTAAGTTTGCGTTCTGGTGTATTGTTTTGTTAGAGCTCATTTCAGTAACTTCCGCCAAGATTGTTGAAGCTGTTTCATTAAAATTGTTTCTTTTTACTACAAAGCAAGAAAAGAAATGTATTAAAATTTAATTTAATTTTCTTTGAAAAGCTAAAATAAAAATTTCATTACAGGTCTGTGGTGTTCCTGGTCATCTAAACATCAATATGACAGTTTAACCCTCCATTAGTCGGAACTGATCTGCTTGATACAAGCAAAAATTGTTTAATTGTATATTTTTCCGGATAGATGACATATTTTTAAACTTCATGTAACTTAATATTTTTGCTTCTTTTGCCTGTTTCTTTAATATTCGCAATTTTTTTTGTTGCTCTAGAATCTCAACCTATTTTTTGTAAAAAATTATTTTCAATCGCGACTTTTTCTTTATTATTCTTTATTAGTATAAATTTAATACATTGAGATTAAAAACAGGAATCCTGTCCCTTCTTCTTGTCAAATGTATTGTACACAATTATAGTAGCTGCGACTCGGAAACCTTACTGTATTACGTGGGGCTTCAATAGCCGGTAAGAGGATCTTGATTATGCATATGTTGACATATTTTTTAACCCCTCAAGCCAACATCTGTACGTAAGGTGCAATCAAAAGTTAATGGATGACGAAATTTAAAACTAGAAGTGACGATGGATAGGTCATACATTGAGAAATGCTCTATTGCCAAAGAAGCCTTTGAATGGAACCAACAGGGTAGCCAACGTTTAGGCAGACGCGTTCAAATATGGAGACGAAAAGTTCAAGACGAACTAAGGAAGGCTCATATAATGCGGAGTGAAATAAAATTGTTAGCATTAAAAGAAATTAATGGAAAAGTTTTATTGTGGCCCTGTGTTCCACTTGGGAACTTGAATAATAATATTAATAATAGGAATAAAAAATCTCAATTGAGAATATTAGTTGTCTATATAAAAATACATACAACAAAATATTTGTTTTAAATCCCATAAATTTACAACATTTTGTTGATAAAACAAAAATCAAACAATAATAAAACACAAAAAAATATAAAGCAATTTTTCTTCATACATTTTTTGTAGTAAATTTTTTTATACCAAAAATAAAAATCAATTTTGAACTTAATTGAATTCATGTGCTACTCTAATGCTACTTTAATTTATAAAAAATATGTAATATTTTTTGACTTTAAATCACAAAGTTAACAAAAACTATTATTCGAATAGTAGTGAAACAAATGGTTCATTCGAAATTATAAAACAATAAAACATTTAAACAAAATCAATAAATTTTGGAGCATGAGTACGTTTCATGTAGTTATTACTTTAAATATTATCTGTCTGTTTTTATAAAATGACAACAAAATTGTGAGTGAGAGTTTATATTGAAAACAAAAACAATTTTTCGTATTTTATTATTATTTTCAATATTAATTCTCAATCGCAATTTTATTTTCATTTTATAAAAACCGGCAGTATATGGCAAAAAGTTATGGTAGTGAATTAATTTTTTTATGAAAATTGTTAATTTAATATATTTAAGAATACATTTGCACGTTTGCATATATTTTTTATCAAATCAAATGTAGTGCAAAACTATATCAGTTGGAAAAAAATTTGAATTATTAATTTTTTTAAATCAAACAGGCTGCATTGTATTGCACCATCGTGGGAGTTTGTTATTCTAAGATCTCGAGTTTGTCAATGATCAACGTTAAGTTTTCTAACATCTGCAAGTGTCAGTTGTTGCACACTGAACTTATAAATTTCGCAGCAGAGTCCCATACATTATACAATATTATAAAATATCTTATTGTATATACTATCGCCGTTTTGTCTGTGCTTCTGAATAAGTGACACAATACCTTAGCATAATAGCGCAGTTTATCGCAGTATATATTTTTTCAAATTCATATTACCCAATAGACCATTCCACAAGCAAAATGTAAATGAGTTGTATAATAATTTGTAAATATCCTACAACTCTTTATGAATATACTTATTATAAATTTAATAAAGTAAAAATAAAAATAAATAGTGTTTTAAAAAAGCTTTTCATAACAATAATTTTTACAATAAAACTTGCTATATACTTAGTTTGAATAACAATTTAACAAATATGATTTCAAATGACTTATGCTCGCTAGAGTTTTGTAAGTGTTAAAGTATTTGTGTTTTGTTTGAAGAGTGAAGTATTTTAAAGTATTTTAAGCAGTGTACAATTAAAAAAAAGTAATTAAATTTTATATTAATAAAAAACTTTTTGCAAATATGCCATATAAATAAATGGTAAGTCTTTCAAAATAATGGAAACATTTTTAAATTTCTAAATGTCTTTGAAGGCAGACAATAATTTTTTGAAAGCGTTTGTAAGTTAAAAAACTCGTTTCTCATAAGTTAGAACGCCTAAAAATACGTTCATACGTTAATTTCATCGTTGGAATTAAATCTCTTTGCACCGAGCCTTTTCTTTAGGTTTGGAAATAGGAAGTAGTCACTAGGGGCTAAATCCGGAGAATATGGCGGATAAGGTACTAATTCGTAGCCCAATTCATAGAGTTTTGCCATTGAGACTGCACACATGTGCACCCGTACATTATCTTGATAAAAAATAACTTTTTTTATAGGGTTCGTTTTCTTTTTAAGACCTCATTAAATCTGTCTAATAAGTTAGCATAATATTCGCCGTTTATTGTTTTTCCTTTTTGAAGGTAATCGAACTGACCTCAATTGGCCGTCCAGAACGTTCAGCGTCATTTGTACTTGTGCGACCTCAACGAAAGTCAGTAAACTTCTTTTTTGCCATTGAAATCGATGGTGCAGAGTCCCATTGTATTTATCAAGCTTTTGCTCGGTTTGATTAACGTTTTTTTTTTTTTCGAAAATAATAGTGTTTAATGAGCACTCGAAAATCACTTTTTTCCATTTTTAGAGAAATAAACGAGGTTGTATGTTTTGAACAGCTGTTAAACGCAAAGTAAATGACGACACGTGCTCAAAATTTTACAGTAGTCTACTAACAGGTGGTACTTGATGGGAACAGTTTCGCATTTCATATAAATATGAAAAGGCACGCTCTCGTATTAACAGGTTAGCTGGCAGATCATTTATGCTGGAAGGGAACGGCTGAGAAAAAGACTGCGCAGAGCCAGAGTGTAGCTAGAGCGATAATAAATAAAGTATTTCATATATTGTATTCATAAATACATTCATTTACTTTTTCATTTTTACAGAGGCTACAATTTCTATGGGAGTGGGAGAGAACGAATTTGGGAAAAGCACAAAATCTTTCTTTGAGTTCGCCAGAAACAGATAAGAGTCCAGCAGGAAATATGTGGGTAAAGAGAAAAAAAATATTTATAAATATAATATTTTATAATTATTACATTTATTATTAGAGACAAATCTCTAATTATTTTTTTAAACAAAAACAAATAAAATTATTATGAAATAATTATTTTCGTTCAGAGTGTAAATATTATTTGACTATATTCTTAAGCTTACAAAAATATTAGGAATGTGCTTTTTATAAACTTGATTAGAAAAGTATTTTTCTGTAAAGTTATTCTATAGTTAGGCTTCTTAGCTTAAATTATTTTATAGAAAAGTAATATTATCGCAATGGTTCTGTTTTCATTATTAAACAATTTTTAATAAGTATATTATTATAGTAATCACAACACTTTTCTAAGGTTAAGGTTTATGTTAGTAAGCTTGCTACAAGTTAATTCTTAAACGTTTTGGTTTGTTATGATATTGATTATATTGCATCTGTATGGGTCGCTTAAGAAGAATTGGAACCGCACGTGAAAAAGAGGGGGCGTATGATTTATTTATATTTTAAAAAATTTTCTTATATAGTAAAAACGTAATTAATGCAGTCCCTTTGATGCTCTTCTTATTAATTTTTGACAAATTAATTATAAATCTCGCTCCTTTCCAAATCTTACATGCATTAGTTTAGCAATTTAAGTTAAAGACTTTTATTTGGTTTGCCAATGCTAAGTTTACTTATCAAACAATTTGTAAATTAGATTATCTTTAAGATCAACTGCTTTGATAATTTCAATGAGAAACATCTTTGTGTCATCAGAAATAGGTCCGTCAACACACATGAAATCATCAATATGCTCTGATACAGTTTTAGTTTAAATAAAAAAAGGTTTCAACAGAACATAAAGTTAAAATGACAATGTTTAATACATTCAATATGTGAGGCATGTCCAGTTTTAAGAATAATTTTTTTCTTTTTTTATATTTAATTTCATTTTTTATCTCTTAACTATATTGTCTTTTTTTGCTCACAAATTCATTGTTAACGAATTGCAATTTGCACAGTTTTCCAGTGTTTATTTAATTTATTTATGTTTTGTTTTTCTGTTTTCAAACAAGTTTTGTTTTGCAAAATTAAAACACAAAAAAAATTATAAAAATAATGCAATAAAAACTTAAAAAGGACATATAAAAATCGACGTTTATATGTGTAGTAGTATGTGTTCAAATGTATGTGTGACCAAATGAATGGATGAACGAATGAGTTCTGTACGTTTGGATGTATTTTTCACTTCGTTTTGTGGTTGAAGCGTGAACAGAGTCATAGAGAAAAAACAGCTAGTGGACCAGAAATTGAAGCAGAAAAAAAAAAAAAAAATAAATAAGCACACACACACATAAATACATATAAAATGGGCAATCACACACACATTAAAGCACAATAGAATTTAAAAGACACAAGCAAACAGACAACAAATAACGGGCAAACAAATAACATTTTTCTAGAAATTAAGTTATAAAAATTTATCTGTGTGTTTTATATGCAGAAAAAAAGCTAAAAACATACACATACATCTACATAAATAAATTGTATATTACACACACTAAAGTAAGAGTAACGGCATACACATACAAAAGTGTATTTATTTTGAAGTTTGCTTGCCTTTGACTTTTTTAGTATTCGTTGGAAAAATACACATACATTTGCTGTTCTGCATTTGAATTGTACTTTCATGTGCGTTTGTTTTCGTTTGTAATTTGTGGCAATTGATGCAATTTAGCGGAAGTTAAAACAATAGGATATTAAAACCTACAAAAAATGTATTGGAAAAGAAAAACCTGAGCCTCTAACAACTTATTGCAAAAAAATTATTATACAATTGCTAATTGAAAATTGGCCGAATTTTTTAGACACTTTGTAATGAAGTATTAAGCAGCCGTAGAGTATGCTACAGAAATAAAATTTGGCAATAATTTTTCTGGAAAGAAATAGTGAATTTTCCCAGACTATAAGAAAAAAATAGCTCAACATTTTTGGTACATCTATAAAATATGAAGTTTTAATTAGACGCTATCGATCGTCAAGGAATATATTGGGTGAATATGGCAGAAAGGGCGAGACTTTCCGGTTGAGTGTTTCCAAGTAGATAAGTATTGTTTTACAAAATAGTCATTATATCATTATCATCATTACTAATATCATTAGTAATAGTGGTGACATATTTTATTTACTACTTTAAATTATAGATGCATCTCAAATGCTTATTATGTGTATTTAAAATCAACGCACCTTTATTTCCAAAGGTTTCTAGCACATTTGTCAAATAACTTGAAAATTGTAGGTTTTTCAAGCCAAAGAAATTTTTAGTGGCGCACATCTTTCTTCGTTTTTTTATGAGACTAATTTATTAGATTAAAATTTATGGTTCAACTCGAGCTCAATTCCTAGTTTATCAATTTATTATTTTTTGACAAAATTTTGATAACTTCATATAATTTTACATTAAGCAAATAATATTTGGAACATTTTAATCATCAGACTAGAAAAAGGGATCAGTACTTATTTCGAAAATAATATACCATTCCATCATCGCTTTTAACTCAATTTTACCACGGTGACTAAGAATTTTAACTGTTTGACAGAATTTTTAGCAAATTGGAATACGAAAATTATTTCTATTTATTTTTATAAAATAACACAATTTCTGTTTTTATTTAATTAATAATTTGTGAAGAAAGAATTATAAGCTGTTCATAGAATCCAAGCAATTGACTTGAGTGGAAAATATGTATGGAAATCACTCGAATAACTGAGTGGTTTTCATACAAATTGTTCACTCAATTTAATATATATATTTTTTTGTTTTGAACATATACATACATTTCGTAAAAGTGTTACACAACATAATTGTAATCTTAGGGTTTTTAAAGAGTACATGCTCACCGATGTGATCCAACACTTATATCACTCAAACACAACAGAAGTGACATAACTCAAAAACCTGACTTTGCAGAAAATGCAATTTAAGTTTTAAATTTATACATAATTTTGTGAGCAAAAATATAATATTCTTCTTTCAAGAGTTGTATGATTTTATATGATGAACAATTCTGCCTTATTAATTTGAAAAAAAAATTTTTTGTTATACCCCTTTTGTAGTGCGTGGGCGATATATTCTCAATATTGTGAAATAAATTCAATAAATAATTAATTAAGTACTAAGCATTTACATAAACACATTTCTTTCCGAATAAGACAAGACTGTATTCGTGTGAAGAGAGAACTCTTATTACTCATATAAATATTTCGTTATTCTTAAATACTCTTATAGCTTTGTTTATGTTTTTACTTGAACCAATACTTATATAAATTAATGTACGTGTGTGTTTTTAGTATTTGTAGTGGTGTCAGCTTTAATAGCCATTTAATCATTTTATACTGAACCGATTTAAATAATATATAGTCGAGTCACTCAAGCTCAACAATGTGTACCATTTGGTAAGAGAGTGAAGAAAATCGTTTGGCAAAAAAAGGAGAAAAAGGATCCGAAAATTTGTCCTTGCCTATTTATATAACCGATAAAATACTTTAATTTAATATTTCATTAGTCAAAGTGATGAACAAATATAAAATTTCGTTTTAATAAATTTTATGTGTTTTAAGATAAATAAATAATTCTGTGTTACCAAAGCTATGAAGCGGCGTTAGTTATACGCCGTAAAGTGTTTGTATAAAAAAGAACCTTTATTAAACTAAAGGACACGCTGTTTAACTTGGTTTAAAATTCTTGACCAAATAATGAGTTTGCAACTGCAATCTTTGCCATTTATTTTTAACTAAGTATTACAATAACAAAATACAAGTAAAAATGAAAATAAAATTGAAATTGAAGAAGCAAAGTTTTACTAAATTTAGCAAAAACAGAGAAGCAAAGAAAGAAAAAGGGACAACATGTGAACTGGAATCAACAGAATATTTAAGACGAGTATTTTGTCTCTGGGCTTATATAAAGAGTATATTTTTTAAAAATTAAATAAAATGAACTAAACTTGATATCTGTTGGTATGTTATGGCTTTATGAGAAATAAAAAATATTCCCATTATTTATGAAGCATGATTCCGTTCAGTTGGCTACAGTGGCTGGCCTCGCGGTAGCTTATCCTCTCGATTGAATTTTCACCGACTTCGTTGAAGATTTGTCTCTTGTCTATATTTTCTGCATTATTCGCATATTGTCAGACTTTAACGGCGTCTCGCAATAAAAGCCCTGAAGGAGTCATATTACAGCTCCGATGTGGCCGACTGATATCACCAAGTCGGCTGATAACACGGGCTTTCCATTCTTTTTTTTTTGTCTATTTTTGATGTCTGGTAATAAGTTGAAAAATACTTCAGAAGGTAGTTCAAGTGTCAAGCGACTCATGTCGGTCTGCGGAGGTGTGATACTGACCGATAACCGATATTTCAGACGGGAGAAATCTGTTACTGTCAAAATAAAATATGATTTAAAAATATACTTGATATGGAACATCAGTTAGAAAAATTTAAATAGCAATATTTACATTGAGTGAATATGGTATTACCCACTACGTGATTCACGTAGACTAGTGGATAGTGTACTGGACTGTTGGTCTGGGGGACGAAGGTTCGATTCCTTTTTAAACTCTGGGTATCCTTGAAGTCCAAAAGGTTTCACAGATTGGCTTACAAAAATATTAAAAGAAATGTTATGAGCAAAGTATGCTTAATTAGAACTTGTTAAAAAATAACATATTCTTACTTTGTTTGAAGAAAACAAGACCCCAAATGTCTTTATAAATGGCGAAGTTATCAGTAAACAAACATACAAAAAATACAAACCAACTGATTCCATCCTTTTTTTATTTAAGTCGGATCAAAGTTTTCTTTAAATAATAACAAGTGTTAGGAATACAGAACAGATGGCTTATCTATTAGAAAATCCGTGGGACGTTCGTTATTTTTCAGAGTATGTACCACTGGCTACACGTTTCTCAGAAATCGACATGCTAACAATTTTATAACGCATACGCTTAGTGTGACTTCTAATATTGCACTCGCATATGGGCATTTCCACAGAAAAACCTTCTACTTTTTATCACATCGCATCAACCTCTTCAATTGCGCACATATTTCAAAATTATTAGATGTTTTTCTTCTATTTTGCTAAATGTAGACATTTTTATATTCTACACAATCAGAATGAAGAAGTAAACAAAAATCGAGGGTTTCTGTATGTTTTTATCCAGACAAAGACTTTGACGTAACATGACAAAAAGTGAGTGTACTTTTCTAGTGAAGGACCCATAAATCAATTAAAATTTATTTTAACCCCTTTTTCCTAAGAATCAAATAAAAATTCATCACGTTTCTTGCTGCACAACATAAGAATGCATTTAAATGGCATTTACTTATGAATTGTTAAAATTAAATAGTTACTTAGTTCGTCCGTGGTGAATTTAATTTTTGTTCTTTATCTTCTAGTGATAAGCAATTTTCTTTAACAAGCTGAATTTTCTAAAAATATAAAGATTATAAACATGCAACACGTAAGAATTGTTACTTGTTCTTACTGCAGTCTTTTTTGCTTCGTGTCATTAGTTCAAAACCATTGCATTCTAACATTTGGCATGTTATATTCTTTCAATAGTTTTTCGAAACATGTCGGTTGTTGGCTTTTAAACAAAATTAGCATTTGTTTTTTTTTTTTTTTTCAAACCAAAAAGCACAAATAAAGAAATCAGCGACTTTGTGTTTTATTATTTACGATTGCTGACTTTTGCTTAAAAGTTTACAGTTCACATGTTTTTTCTTAATTGTACCTCTTACCTGGAGTTTTTGCAATTATTAAAAAAATAACTATTCAGGCATGTTCTGTAAAACGAGTGATTTAAAATTGTACGATTTCGAACAACATTTTCAGTAAAAAGTTACTTATTTGTCTTACTTGTGATAATTCTATTTTATGATTTCTATATTTGAAATATTGCATTGGAAGTTAATTGCAAATATTCGATTTGAAATTTACAATTCGAAACCTATTTGATTTTAAATCACTCGATTGACAGAACAGGCGTGATTAGCTTTTTGTTTGTGCTGCTGCTGCTAGATTATTAAATGAAAACCCCTGATAAAACAAAAACATGACCAGCAACATTCTAATGTTCATCGCATGTAGGTTACACATACAAACATATTTCTATTAACACAATTACTTACACACATGTTGTGTTACATGTTCTTATGTAAAAATGAAAATAATTCATATTAAATTTAAGGTGTTTGAGGTTCTTTTGTGTAAGTGTAATTGCCATATTGTTTTTATTATTTTGTAAATATCATTTATCTTTAAGGAAATTTTATGTAAATATACGAAGGGAAAAATGTTTGGAAAATATGATGAAAGGACTACTTATGATCCGCCATAAGCACCATTGAAATGCAGACGTATAGATAGATCCCCTTGGAACTCACAACAATATGCTTATTTTTTTCATTTAATTATTTTGTTTGTTTTATATTTTATGAGGGTTAATAATGTTGTTGTGAATCGTTGCTACTGTGACAATTTTAATGTACCAGATGCTAATTAAATGAATTGACAAAAGTCCTGCTATTAAAAAAATCCAGGAATAGAAATTTTCTAAATCCTGAATGTTGCACATTTCCTCTTCGTGTTAAAAGCCGTGTGCTGGGTAAGGTTGCGTATACGCGATCTTTGCTCTTAATTTTATATATAAATATTACTCATACGCTGTGTTGTTAATTTATTTATATATTCGTATTCGCGAATGGAGTAGGACTTTTTTTAGACTTTCACCGAAAACATATCGCTCCTTTATTGCAACGTAGTATTATCTCAAAAAACGTGATTTTTGTGTTAAGAATGCAGAATTATTTATCGTATCATTTTTCATTTTGTGCAAAAATTGTATAAAAATATCTTGTTTACTCACGTGTTGAGGGGAGAATACTTTATTATTTTTCCATTGATGTGTATGTAAATTAAAAACTTTAAACTCGATTTCTGACGTACGAGTTTTTTGACTACATTGCAATAAACGAGCGACATAAAGACATAAGACTGCAACTTTTTCTTGACTGGGGTCACTTAAACGAGTAAGCCGGCTGGTTATCTATACACATAATAATAATTTCACAAAGCCGTTTCTGAATTTGGAATATTTTTTTTAATTATTGTGGTGGAGCAGCTGTTTAGAAAGCACTCTTTTGGTCTGTGTCTGTTTGTTGCTCTTTATGTTCCTCTTTTTGTCTTCAATAGCAGAATTATAAAAGAATTAAGCTTTCTTATTTAGCCATATGCACTTTTTTATTATCTCTTTTCGAAAGATGATAACATACTAACTGGTTAGCACGCATTAATTCGCTGAGTCTTACCCGTACTTCTTTTAAAAAAATTTATCATTATGAATTTAAGCGATTTTATACAGACACTTTCATTGTCATAAATTGAATTTTAAGTGAGCGCAGCCACAAGCACAGCTAGTGTATTATAAACAAATTTCCTGTGATCTTTTAAATATTAAATTAAGAACTTGAAACAGTGCAAGTGAAATCAACAAACAAGGTATACTATTTGGTTTTTAATTTTAGTAATAAAAAAAATTAGGAACATATTGGATGTAGTAGAAATTGAAAACTGGCTTCATTTAATTTTTTATTGTATAAGTTTTGGCCCTTCCAAGTTAAAAATTTTACCAACTTCATAGTAAAGAGGGTCCCAAAATTAATGCAAGATTTAAATTTATCGCCATTTGTGCAGTAAAGTGTTAGTATCTCTAAAAACCCATTCGACAGCGGACAGTTGTAAAAATGAAGCGTTACACGGCAGAATAACAAACATATTTTTATTTCATTGAAAAATTTCAAAAATAAAGAAAAAAAAACTAAAAATTTTTATCTATTTAATTCAAATCTTGCGTTAATTTTAGTACACCCTTTATTTTATAAATGCTTTTCGTTTTTATGCTTTATGTTATAGGAAAGTAATGAGCATTTCATATTGTTGAGCAAAATTAAACCAAAAAGTGGTCAGCTGAAAATTACTCAGTTTTTTCTCATTTTATTGTTTTTCAGTTCGATTTTAAGTGAATCCTGTTGTACATTATGACAAAGTTTTTGTTAAGAATGGAGGCTGATAATAATATGAACACTCACAATATTATTACAGTAACGGACTGTACGTTATTCAAGAAGTAATCTGTTCAGTCATTTTTAAAAGAATAAAGATTAAAAATTGTAAGCAATTTTATTTTTAATTGATTCTAACATTCTTTTAAAAAAATAAGGACATATTAATACGGATTTTCGGTTACATTCAATATTGACCGTTGTTTTCAAGTGTTGTTTTTTTCTTTGCTTGCTTTATTTGATTTGTTTGAGATTTCCTCTCCTACACAAACAAAGGAAAAATCTTTTATTTTTACGGTCTTAAGTCAATTAACTTTTTAGCATTAAAAATTAAATGAACTTTTGGTTCAATTTAATTGAAAAATGAGTAAACCGGTTTTTAAGTGAACTTTCATTTATTTTAAATTACAATTTCAGTTAATTTTACGTACAGAATAATTTGAGTGAAATAACTCTTATTGTCCTAAAATAATATCTTCTGTAAAAAAAGGAGCAAAAATTTATAACTTTCCAAAAAATTATTAAATTTGTGCTCAATAACCCCATATGCTGATAAATATAAAAATTTGATATTTTTAGAAAATTGTAGCATCCACTTCATTAAATATATCCATTTAATGCCGTATGATTTTTATAAAGTGCCATTTTTTATTAAAATACGAGAATACAAATACGGACTCAAGAACAAAAGTGGGGAAAAAACTAAAATCTGAATGTTTAAATCTAAACTATTTTAAACACAAACTTTCAAAAAAACATTATTCCAAATACAATTTTTTTTACTTATACTTTGTGTAGGTAGTTGAATTTATTATATAATTTAGAAATTAACTACCTACAAAAAGTATATGGATTTGTGAGGATTGAACAGAAACGGTCATTACAACATCCGTATAAAGGACCGTATAAAATTATTGAAAAAGATAAAAAATATTTTAAACTGGAAATTTAAAATAATTTTAGAACTATTGCAGATCTATTAGACTGAAACCTGGGGAGTAAACTTTGTGGAGGCAACTGATGACAAGACATCCTACAAAAACATAAAGAAACTTAAAATTAATTTGCTGACTGTTGATTTTCCGGCGGGGAAGTATTGTAGGTAGTTAATTTTATTACATAATTTAGAAATTAAGTATTATTTGCATTTTTAAATAATACTTTTGCATTTTCAGTTTATATTTTTTTATATTTAACTGCCAGTTCGCCGATATCGGAAAAAAAATTTATATTATATTTGAAATAAAAACAACTTCTTAAATTTTGTTTTTGTTTTAAATGTAATTAAACGAAAGAAAATTTTTTTCGATATCAGAGAACAGGCAGTTAATTTTATTATTTTATCGTTCCATCCATTCATCCACCATTTACAACATTTTAATATTTTATAATTTAATTAAATGTTACCTGTGGTCACTACATTTTGTAAAAAGTTTTGTAAAAAAGTTTCCTTTAAACATTAATTGTAAATACTTTCTTTTATCAAGATCTGTGATAACCAATGAAATTCGTTGTGGTAAAATCTTGAAAATTTAATTTTATATTTAATGATAGGTTGTAAATAAAGATGAATTGATAAATGAAAAAAATTTAAAATATTTAAATTTGTTGGCTGTATTTATCATAACATGAATTTCTAACTATTTTTTGGATAAATACAGCCAGCCATCAATATAATTATTGTGAATTAATTAAATAAAAATTGTGCAAAATGGAAGTTCGAATTGTAAAATAATATAAAAGGAAGTACTCAAGAAGTTTCTTGGCATATAAACCTTAATTAAAGGACTCACTTGGTTTCTGACAAGCCAACGGTGAGCACAAATAAAGAAATAAATTTATATAACATTGGAATTCTAAGCCTCGTTCTATTTCCCCTAATCTCAAGATCTAATTTGCTTATAAGTTATTTCTCTCATAGAAAATTTATAAATCTGCGAGAAAAGGAAGCAGTCCACCAATTCAAGCAACACCTAAATTATCTATATCCAGCTAAATGCTCCAGGGATTCTGTTTATTGAAATTTTTAGAACAAATAGCCTATACTTTGTTCAATATGACCATCTCGTGATAATCTGTTATTTTATTTACCTTTGGGGAAAATTATGATGAGTTGATCTTAGGAAAATGTGAAAATATTATGGGATTTCGCGAACTTATAAAACCTTTTATATATATTTTTTTAAACGGATAGACTAATTAGAAGTTCTACAATACAAATATTAAATGATTAAAGTTTTGTGCATTTGATACATTCAAAATTGTCTTCCTTTTTTTTAAAGTCGTCTCACCTTTTATTTCAAATTTATTGATTTCGCTGGGAAAAACTCAGTTATTTGATTAAAAATCCATAAATTTTTCTTTGACTTTCTTTATAAAATAAAACTCATAATTCTTGCACTGTTTTATTGCAAATGAATACAAAGTAAATAAATTTAAAGAAACAAATTTTATACAACAAAGTTTTTAAGGTTTTTAAAAATCAACCTAGAAATAACGAAATGACGCATACATTTAGTATAATACGAGTATTTGCCTCCTGTGCAACATTTTATTTTATTTTACACACTTTCGGACATGTGCTGTGCGGACTTTAACACAAATGTATGCATGTCTATGCAGGAATATTCAATAATTATTTATGATTTCAATGTGAAAAACATTTTATTGCACCTGAAATGTATGTGGGCATATTTTATGGTACAATTTGGTTTACATTTAAATTACACCAGGTAACAGTGGTTGTTTTTACTTATAAATGATTTTTTAGTTTGTTTTTAGTTATTGACTTAAGAATACAAAGTGGAAAAATAAATAAAATAATTGCTTTTAGAATAACTATTAACTTTTAATTGATCTGCAGATATTGTTGTAGTACTTTATTGTTTGCTGTGTAATTTCTTTGTTACATATTTTTTACAATTTATATTAGAAATAAATAAGATGATAAAAGTTATTCATGATTAAGTATTTTCAATTTCAAATGTAATTTTGCAATACGGTGTCAGTGGACAATAAGCAAATTATATCTTTTTACCTCGAATCGTTGTGCATTCGTTGTTGCTGTTGCTGCAAAACACTTTTTTGTTGTCGTTAAAATTGTATTTTATGAAAACCAAATAATGTGTATTTTTCATTTATTTGCTGGTTCTTGTTCGGTACTTGTTATACATTTTGTGTTTTTTTTTATTTTATTTTATTTGATTTTTTTATTTTCATAAAATTTTTTGTATTTATATTTGTAGACAGAGAGCAAGCGAGCAAGTTTTTTTTTGTATTCAATGCATGAACATTTTCTTGTTAATTTTTTTTTTGTTTGTTTCATCAGTTTGGCTGAAATAAAAGAATTTTATTACCGCTGATTGCAGATATATACCAATCTTTTTTTTTGTCGTGTTGGTTTATTCACTTGTTTATTTATGTCATGCGGTTAGAAGAAGGAGCATAGAGGCCTTTCAAAAGGGCTTAGTTAGCAAACAAAAGGACTTTAGGTTGTGTTGATAGCTCATATCATAATTTGCATGCCTTAATTGCAGGTGTCTTAAAAGAACGCTTTGTTATAAGAATTACGAGAGGGGTGCCAGGAAATACTTTATTACAATTAATAGAAGTCTTATATTTAAGATAATTTTTTATTGAATTTTCAGTGGAACCAGTATCCATTATGACACCTGCTTTATGCCAGGAACCATTTATGCAATGGAACCATTAAATTGTTTCACTACAGGAAAAACTTTAAATTTAAAGAAACTGTTTTAGTTGTAATGCGTAGCAGAAAAAGGCAATAGTCACTTTTTTCCTGATTTAATCCTACATTCAATTTGTTGTTCACTTTTAATCATGCAAAACAAATCAACTTTGAGTAAAATCAGCATCGTAGTGATGAAAGTTTCATTTTAGTAAAAGACAATCGAGTGATGGAACATGTGTTACTCATATCAATTCTGGCAGATAATATTGGACTATGTGGTCCATTGTAAAGGAAAACACTAGGCAATTTTCCGTTTACAACATGGTCCTATGTAGTGGATTATGTCATTTTCAAACAAGAACTTATTGCTGTACGACAATTGTTCGTGCTTTCACGATAGTACTCGTGCTGAACAAACTACTTGTGAGTGGTCCATTTTAAATTATGGGTTGGTCCGATGTAATGTCTAGTCCATATAGTTCAGCTCTAGGATTTCGTAATGTTAAATGGACCATATTTTCTTCTTACATTTGGGTTACTTTTGGACTAGTCCTAGTCCTTTATGGAGTATAATTTGCATGCTTGTTTGGAATAGTCGCGTTATCTGCCTGGTTCATCATACATTAAAATATTTGCTTATATTTAATCATGCAGCAAAACTGAATGTTGAATAAAATCAATATCATTTAAAATATCATCTCAAAAATGGATTAAGTTTTTTTTGCTAAGTTTTTCAAAATTTTGTTTTTATAATTAACACGAAATCTAAACCCCTTTTTTGCTATCCCTGATATGAATCATGAAAATTAATACATGCTTGCATAATATTACTAGATACATAATAACAATAATAATATGATATGCATACACATTCATAGATACTCATTTTTGCCTCTCGTATTTTATTCTTCATCAAAATAATCATCATCTATCTATTTTATTAATAGGCAAACGCTTTTTTTTCGATCCCTTTTACGGCCGTAATACTGAATCGATTTGGTAAAGATTTATATGATTTAAACGGATTTTTACATAGATGTGTACAATCTTAATTTTATTTATATCGGTTCGATATTTCGAGAGCTATTAGCGTTTAAAGTTGCTACGAACACATGCACAATTATTATTTGCATGCATGTACCAGCTTCAATTTGAAAAATAAACAAAGTGTGCATGTGTGTTTGCCCAATTTGCTTTTAGATAGAAATGAGACGGTTAAAAGCTGTTTATTGAGAATGCTTTTTGTTTTTGTATTTTATCGTACCTATTTATGTTAGTGTTTAATATTCAATTCTAGAATGCGTTCGCTTGAGTTGACCGCTGGATAAATGAGCAAACACCCGAACTGATTGTAATTATACGACACATGATTACAATCACAGAACCAACACCAACCGAATGATTTGAATGATTCAAAGGCAGCAGCGAATATACGAGTATGTGTTTGAACCAGTTTAGGTGTTTGAGCTCAAAGGCATGCTTTTAAGATGGATACACAGAAAGAAAAACGCCATACTAAATTCATTTATTTGTCACTTACTTTGAGTACGAGTCGTACAATAAAATTGTCTTTAATAAACCCGAACACGAAAAATCTTGAATCAACTAAAAAAAATTAATTAAGTCCTTAATAGTCCGTACCTAAATTAATCTTGCTGCACTTAATTTCAGTAAATCTGGGATTACCGGATTGATGTTTCTTTCGAGTGTATTTTTGCAATCAGAATTTGTCGTTCTCGGATGCGTAGTGCCATTCTACAGCATTCAAAATTTTAACAAGGTTCTGATTAAGTGTTTCAATTATATTTCGACTCGTGATCCCAATCCTCGATAGGCTGGAATTGCCATGGAGTGTGAGTGAGTGGCGAAATATTGCTGACAGCTGTGAATGAATAAATAATTTTATTAGTTTTTAAACGGATGTAATTTATAAGAATAGATATTTGTTAATTTCTTTCGATGAAATCACATGTAAAACCAGTTGTACAGTTCGATCCCTGAGAAAATTCAATATAAATCAAGAGAAATTATCTCCAATACGCAAATGTCTTTTAACAATATCCTGTTCAGCTTTCTTCGCTATACAGCTGATATGCAATAATCCACGAAGGATATTCCAAGACGATTGCCATTGCTGTTGCAACTGAGCTTAAAATGTACTAATGATATATTGTACTGTATTCCTGGGAGCTTAGGTCAAAGGACCTAAAATGCAAACGCCTTAAATCCTACTGTTTCCTGCAACTGTATTAGTGTTTGCATTTGTTTGTCTCTATACAAATACATACGTGTGATTTGTATCCTTATGTCGCATGTTGTACGAAACTTAAGTGTGTCGTATTTGGCAAACAAAAAAGTAAATAAAATAAATGAACAAATGCAAAAATAAGATTAAATAAAATAAATAAAATGAACAAAAAAACCAGCAACTTAACGAAACAAATTGGAAAAAACTCTTAAGTACATTTTGTTAAATGTCCAAAAAAGCAAGAAACTTTAAAAACACAAACATTTTACTAGAAAATAGTGAAAAAGCTTACGAGAAAAATTAACAAAACAAAATTATTTACAAAAAGCGGAAGCCCTTGACAAAAGATCACAGCAAATAGGAACTACTAGTCCTCTTTTAAAGTAGAAAATAGAAAAGTTTGAAATATTGAAGGCATGAAATTTGCACCGGAATAATAATCAAATAATTAGAGAATAAATTTAATGTCAAGTATTATAGATGAATATAGCAACAATACTCGTAGTAATTAATTATGAAGAAAACTTTTACTTTACGAAGTCGGCTACAGGACAAAAGCCACAAAATATTTAATTTACTTTAACGTTATTAGAAATTTTCGAAGGAAACTGCTTAACTAATTTAAAATATAAAATCTTCAACAGTTCTTGAAATTAAAAATAAAAAATAATAATTAAAAAAATTTGGAAAATAGGTAATGGTACGTTAACGAATAGGTTAACTGGTAATCGATTAACTGACTAATAAATATCTAATTAATTGTTCGATTAACATAAAATTGGCTATTTGTGATTAAAAATTTAGTCAATTAATTTAGATCATTTAACCGATTAATCGATTGAACAATATATTTTTTTTATACTTGAACATATTTTTTATGTGTTTATATGAAATCAACGAAAGTAATCGAATGTAGTTTTTTATGGGAATTTTTAAAATTTCTTTTATTAGTGTTCTAGATGCACTTTATGTGCACTAATTGTCCCAAATATTATTTAAAAATATACTGAAATTGATGATGGAGGGGTAAACGTAGCTAATCAATTTCAATGTATTTTTAAATAATATTTAGGACAATTAGAGCACATAAAGTGCATCTAGAACACTAATTAAAGAATTTAATCGAAGTTAGTAGAAGTGTTAAGAACTTAAAACTGGATTTAGATGGCATAACGAATAAAGAAACGGATATTTTCTATTATAATAATTTTTATTTTTACAACATCTTCTGTAGCTGAAAGGATTTTTTCCAAGTCAATTTTAAATAAAACTAAATAAATGTTTTTGTTTAAAATCTAAACATCTAGGAAATGTTGGTTTACTAAACTATTCTTTTAGAAGATTTCCTTATGCTAGTAAATTAACCATTAAAAGCATCTTAAATAGAAAAAATTCCAAAATAATAATAATAATAATAATTTTCTGAAATTAATGAATTTGAGGAAATTTTTATTCATCCTTAAGCCGATTAATCCAACACCAATCAATTGTATAGCAATTAAATCCATACATAGATTAATTGAATACCTTAGTTGACAGTAAATAAATTCCTTAATTTTTTATAGTGATCTTGTGTCGCACAGCTCAGTTTTGTTAAAAAGTCTCAAATCGAAAGCATCTATATTATTACGTGATTTTAGATCCCTTTTTCGGCTGTAATACTGAAGCGATTTTAGAAACATTTATATGCTTTTAAAAGGGTTTCTACATAGATGTGCACAATCTTTATTTTCTATAAATCAGATCAGTATTTAGGAAGCTATAAACGTTTAAAGTTGCTACTAACACATGCGCACTTATTTCTCATGCATGTATGTATCAGCTTCAACTTGAAAAATAAACAAAGTGTGCATTTACGTTTGTCCAATTCGCTTTGCATAGTAATGAGGCAGAGTTTTAACATTTTTTTGTTGTATTTTATTTAATTTATTTATGAAAATGTTTAATATTAATTTCAAGAATGAGGTCGATTGAGTCGCTAGTTAATGTAAATTCAAAAGTGTCATAACAAGACTAAATTCTAACGTTAGTGCAACGAAATAGAACTGTTGTTTACAACTCTATTTTATAAGCAAAAATTCTTCTTAATTTTACTATTCCGTGTGCGGCTCATGCAAGATTAAGGAATCCTGCGGAGTCAGTTTGTTCTTTAAACTATTCTTGCACTATTAATCAGTGTTTCACAAGGCTGAAGTGTAAAATTTTGTTAAAAATTTGCAAAGCATACATTATCAACATTAAGAAATACGAAAAAATTTATTTTTATTATAAATATAACAACGTGGACAAAGGCAACGATGTTCATACGTGTTTCAGTAAAGAATACGAAACGACCGTAAATAAATATTAAAAAAAAACTCTAAACATTTGAATTCAAAGTAAAGACACAAAATACAAATAGACAAAGAACATAAAAAGGCTGGCAATAAGAATAAACACAATTGTAACAAATTTGTATAAGTATGAATATATTTATTTGTTGTCAGGCAATTGAAAACTTATTTTGTGTGATGATCACTTTGAACATAATTTTTTGGAACTTTAGAAGTTATTTGCAGGGATACACAGAATATGTAAAAAAAATGCCAGCATAAAATGCTAACTGTGGAAGGTGTGATTTGCCAAAAATTATGGAGTTAGTAGGTTTGCATATTAAGACGACGTTATACTAAATTTATGTAAACTCTTATTTTAACAAATTCATCTGTTCAATCTTGTTTCCTAAAAGAGGTTATAGTATCATCCGTGGCAAGTTTCATGATGTTCCCGAAAGGTGTTCAGAGTCTAGAATGGCTGACAAGCAACTCGATCAAATTGATTTTTTTTCTAAAGAGAAGTAATAACTGCCGCAAATCATTCCTACCAACCATATGTGATTTGTTATCTTCCTTAGGAATGGAATAATTTCTATAATTAATAATAACGTAGAAAGGACAGAGGGAGAAAGTGCAAAAGCATAAATAATTCTTTTACAACTCAGCTGCGAGTAGTACGCACAATCATTTTTAATACAGCCATATTATTAATTGTTTTAACTCGCCGACGACTTTACTACAATACCGATGATGGAGGGTGCTGTGATGTACCAGTATCAAAATGATGGCCGTTACTGTTCAACAACAACAAATACAATATTTGAAAAATCCTGGATGTTATGACTTGCCTGACACTGGGAATGAAACCACGTTCTCGGTTATCATGGACGAACAACACCCCCTACATAACGAACAGAACAACTTTGGCCCGGTGTTAAATAATTTTTGCAAAGCATCTTAACCAATTTAGCAATTTACCGACCAACGGATCCATAGTGCAACTTTTTATTTATTTCAATATTTTGTAATATTCTTGTAAAACAATTTCTTGTTCACTCTGTAAACTTTAAACCAAGTATAAGAAATGTTTCAAGAAAAACTTTATAAAACACACAAACAAAAAATCATTCAAGATAATACAACTTGAAGACATTTAATTTAACTATAACTACACAAGTATGCACTTGTAGTGAAGAATAAAAATTTTAAATTTGCTAAAATCCAAAGTTTGTAGTAAATTTTTATTACTCAGCATAAAGTCGTTTTAACTGTATCTAACGAAATAATTTCAAACACTACATTATTAGAGTTGTTTTATGTTTTTGCACAATAAATTTTATAGATTTTTGGTTTACAAAAATACATATTTTAGTCATGTGGCTGGCTTGTTTGTATCCTCTTTTTGTCCTCAAAGTCTATAAATATTTATTAAGTTTCTTTTACGCATACTATTTAAATAGAAATTAAGTTGAACATGTTGTACTAAATGTTAGACAGCGTTTCAATTGAATGGTCTTCGAAGAAGTGATTTGTTTTGGTGTCAAATACTGTATTCAAATATAATGTGTGGTCATTTTGTAAAACATGTTATTTTCATCGAAAACATTACATTACAGTTCCGTTTCCGGTTTAGCTAAAGCATTTAATTTTCTAATGAGGTGTGACTTAAAAATATATTATTTTATACTGCAGCTTTTATTTCGTAAATTTATTATTTGAGAATTCTCGGTTGATTTTCAAAAGTTGTTGTTCAACCTAAGAGTTTTGACACTTTTTAAGAATAAAGTTTGAGGTCTATTGATGATTTGACATAAGCACGAATGGACTGCAGGCATATAGACTGGTCCAACAAATGACTAATGCAAGCTTTTTGCTACTAAAGTCTTTAGTTTAAAATAAAAGTGTTTTGGAATTGAAAATGATCTGAAAACGAATGTTTTCCAGTGGGAAATATATATTTGAAAATACATTTGTGAGAAACGTAAATATAACGATATAAAATGCGTGATCCTTGAATAAAAATATACGCTGAGATTGGGGTAGCGGCTACAGGACTTCCGGTTCTGTGAACTTTGGCACTAAAATTGTTCGAGATCAGAAATAAAATTGTAAACAATTCCAAATTGTATAATCTTTACACTTTAAATTTATATAATTGGAAATTATTTATTTTTGTTTGATAACAAATATCTATACATTTATATTTTTATTTCAATAATGTGGTAAATGTAATAAAAACTCCTTCAGCAAGGACCACATCAATATAAAATAAATAAATAAATATTTTGGTTAAATTTTGATTATGGGCGACTATAAAAACGTCTCTAAGTGAAGCTGCAAATAACTACAATTTAAAAAATAAAATAAAGTTTTTAATTTTTAAATTAAATCTTTGGCACTTAACGATTTTTATTGGCAAACTAAGAGAAAATGATGCAACCACAATAATGAACAAATGAAACAATAATAATAAAGTTCATTAAATATACGCAATGCAATTCCTTTATTAATATCAACTTACAGCCTTGGAGAAAATAATAGCACTTGCTGTTAATGGATATTTTTTCAATAATTTGTGGTTGAACATTTTTAAAGATTGTAAAGGATTGAGTTTTCAAAGTGGATTATTAATGTGGTTCTGAAATTAGATGGATATAAAAATTACTGCATAAAAAAGGATAACCAGAACATAAATATTGAGATTTAAGATCAGAAAATATTATTTAAAAATTAATTTTTTAAAAATCTATTCCTAGGAAATTTTAAATCCTTCAAAAATAAAATCAGAATACAAATAAAAAAAATCGGTAAGCGCTGGGTCTTTTCCGTCTGCCTTTTATTATCCGGCTCAAGTGCCACTATTTTTTACTTTTTTGAAACTAATATTTCCGTTAAAAAATATATTAAAAAATTCATTAACTTTTTATTAAATTTTTGTTTTAATAGTCGAATAAAACAAACTATTATTTTAAACATATTTGTTACGATATTAAGTGGCGTTTTTTTACTAGTGTCCATGTTTTAAGGACATTATGAGTAAAATATGTTGATCGGTTGAGGGCGCCCATTAACCGAGATTATATGTTACAGTGTCGCTGGTTAATTAATTGGCATACGTGCGAAAAATGACATCAGTTATTTTATGAAATTGTCATTATTTTTAAAAAGCAAACGCATGGAAATACACACACTCATATGGAATCGTTCACAATCACACGCACATTTAGTCGAAAGTCCTTTTACACACTCACTAAAACTGCAACACTTTGAAGAGTATAAAATTAAGTTTATTTTATGATAAATAAGTACAGCGGAGTGTGTAAATCTTGTTTAAAAAAACACAACAAACTGTGTAAAAGCATAATTTTAATTTGACTATTTAAAATAAGTAAAATTAATGTGTAAAATAAATTTATAAGAATTTCAATCAAGCCTTAATGAAATGAAATATGAAAATTGACGATACAACTTCATATTCACTCAATGCGTTTTCAATTATAAATATACCAAGAAATTACTACATGGATTACAGATTGCCAGCACGAATAAAATTACAATTATTACTTTTGGAGGAGTAGGAAAACGCCAAGAACTTTTTGATCATACAATTCCTGTCGCACATAAACTTTTCATAACAATTTGGACTTGATAATAATGCAGTAGTTTATTTTTTGTGGGAGTAGTTTTGATACCCAGATGGGCAACAAATGAAATAGCCAAAAAGAATGTGAAGAAAAAACATTATTGACAACACAAAAATGACTGCAAATTTCTTGCCTTTAACCCACAACAACATCCTGTGATATAACATCAACAGCAATAACAACAGCACTTCAGGACGATACTTACAACAGTTTATGTGCGAGTCTGCATATGTGTGTCTGTTTCTCAGATTTATTGTTATTTTTCTTTTTGCTAAATACTTATCTGTTTGTGTGTTTAGTTGTGGTAAGAGCCGCCACAACAGCAGTACAAATTTACGGGGGGAAAAAATTGTGATAGCACTGCTAGTGGCACAATCAAATTCTGTCTGCCGTCAACATCATCAGGATGAATTACTTGCCTTTAGTGCCCATCGAAACGTTTTCTTTTCATTCATCCATTTATTCGTTCATTCATTTCGTTGCATTTGGCAATATTTTTGGCATATGCCCAAATAATATTCACCAGAAAATTTTTATTTTTGTTATTATGCATACGAGCATATAGCATATGCACAAACAGTGGCGTACAACCAGATAGCAGTGATTTGAAAAAAATTTTGTGGGCTGTAACTGCTGCTAAAGTCATCTTATTCCAGTTGAATATTGCAGTGCCGAATATATGTGATTATTTGGAAAATATTTAAGTGCTTAAACGTATTTAATTTTTTAAGTTTTAAGCCAGCGTCCTTTTGAAAATTTTTACAAAATATTTTCAACATTAATTATTATGAAAAAGCTTTTGTTATGGATTTTTCCAGCATTTCATTGGAACTTGTGGCAAATAATTAGCAGATTTTAAATATATATTCTTGAAAACTGTCAAACCTTTTAATTTATACAACCACTTAGTCCCGGTTCACACACCTCAACATTTGCTGCTCAACTTTTGAGTTTATAAGAGTGAGAGAGAGAGAGAGAGAGAGAGAGAGAGAGAGAGAGGAAAGAAAAGTGGTGTTTAGTACGGAGCTGCTTGTGCTGGGAAGCTCGTTTTATTGTGCCATATGGAATTACAAAAACGGAGTTAGATGCAGGTTATTATTTGGCATTTCTTTTTATTCTTTCCCTGTGTGGACATTAACTGCCAGAACCACGATGTCACATGTATTCGTTCTTTCGTACAATTACATTTGAAACGAAAACAAAATTTTTGAATGCGTATGAAAGAACGAATACGTGTGACATTGTGGGCATGGCAGTAAGGCAATTTACAATGTGATTGAAAAGAAGTTCAGCAGCAAAAGTGGAAGTGTGAACCGGGACTTACAAAAAACAAGAATAAAAAAATTTATTAGAGTACAAAGAATAGCAGGAATTGAAACTATTATTCGCGATATTCTCCTAATTTAGGTTCAAAAAGTTTCAACTTGTTGTGAGTTGAGGTAGTCTATAAGAGCTCTTGAGCGCAACGAGTAAGAGTTCGTACCCAGAACCCAGAAGCGAAGAGACTGGTAAAGACGTCTAAGATAACATTGCGCAAATTGAAGATTCCTCGCTAAGACGCTGGCAGATAACTTATGCCGTTTTCTTTGCTAAGAAAAAATTCGCAATTCTTTTAGTTTTTATCAAAATCTTGCTATTCAAAGTTTTCTTAAGAAAAAAAATGTTGACTCGTAAGTGATGACACAATAACTTCTAATAAGCTCACTATTTCAAAAAAATCATTATATTGCAAATTTTCCATAAAAAAGATAAAGAAAAGGAAACGTCATTACAAATGTCAAACTTGTAATAATCGTTTTCGTTTAAAAAAAATAATTTTTCACTCTCCTGAATCGATCTTCTTTATTAGTCTCTGGTCGTTAATCACCTTAAAAATTTGAAAAGTTTTCAAAATTCATCGCGTCCTTATTTTGCCGATAGCTTCTTATAAAGGTTTCATTTTAGTCCATCCAATTTAAGAGAATTTTTCGATTTATTTTTAAATTCATTTTATTTTTATATTAACTTCCTTTTCATTTAAGCAAGACGCAGTTTTTAGATTTCAAGTACTCTGTGTTGAAGACTTTTAAAAAATTAAATAGACTTTTTTATAAAACTACACTTTAATGTATTTTTGCAACTAAATTTGTTTGCTCTGTTGCTAAAACCAAATAAATAAACATGCATGGGTGCAGTAGAAATTTTGTGTATGTGGCTGTGTGTTGTTGTTTTCGTACATCTTCATCGCATCCTCTACATCATCTATCAACGATGATGTACTTTATTTCATGCCTACAAACATACATTTGATAAGTACAATCGGTAGAAAAAAAGTGGGCGAGTCTTTTAAGGACGAAAAAATGAACAACTCTCTGACATTTGAAAAAACAAAAAAATTTCACATACAAAATTGCCAGAAAAAAGACATGTAAAGTGATGCAACGGAAACGGAAGTATGTATTTGCACTTTTGCATTTCGCTAAATGCGCAATTTTTTCTTCGGTTTTGAGTCCGTATGAAAAATAAAGAATTATCAAAAGTACAAACAGCAAAACAACTAAACCGCATATCATTTCAACACACTTCCAAAAAGATATTCATACATCAGCAAATGTACAAACATTTTAAAATCAATCTTATTTTTTTTACTCCTATTTTATACTTATTATTTTTTTTACCAACACGATTTTGTTTTTGTTAGCTTTTGGCATATTTTTCTATCATATGTTTGTTGTAACTTTTTTTTTGTTCAGCAAACATTTCTAATTAGTTGAAAAGCTTGCTGCAATGTTGCTTTTGCTCGTTCACTCTGCTGAGATTTGAAATTATAAATAAAAGAAATGCTTTCATGTAATTTCATTAGATTTCAAATCATTCTAATTGAAAACTTTATGGCATGAGATTGTTTAGAAACATATAAGACACACATGCAAGAACACAAGAAAAAAAATAGCAACTTGACATACAGTGGAAAACTTAAGAGGTTTTAAAATTATTTTTATTTAATTAGTTTTTTTATGAGTTACAACTTTTATATTATATTAAAGTTTTTGCTGACTATTTTCAGACTTTAAACACAAGCAATGCACAGTGGTACTTCTGCGAGGAAATAGCGGAAACAATTTAAATTCACAATTTAAAATTTTTTTATTACAAGCATATTTTCCTGCATGAAAGCACATTGAGGTCTCCGTCAGGTGAGAGTGGAAAACTATAAAATAAATTTATACAAACATTGGAAACAACTTTAACAAATATTTTTTTTGAAATTTCATTGTTCGTGGAACTACAGTTTACGTTGACAGGTTGCTGGTGAAGTAATAAAGGTAAGGTAAAAAAGACCACTTAGGTCCAAAAGCGATTATGATTCCTTTGTGCCAACCTGGAAAAAGAAGACAGTAAAGAGAGACTAAAGTGACACGGAAGATTATAGAGCAGGAAAGTCAAAGATTAAGTCAGAGAAACATAAGTAGCCAAAGGCGAAAGAGGTGGCTTCCGTGTAGAAGGGATCGTATAAACTACTTCCAGGCGGAAGGCTGCGTTAAAACCATCCCCT
Organism: Gymnocheta viridis; assembly: GCA_956483585.1. Taxonomy (NCBI): domain Eukaryota; kingdom Metazoa; phylum Arthropoda; class Insecta; order Diptera; family Tachinidae; genus Gymnocheta; species Gymnocheta viridis. Next base: position 123,866,396 of record OY101441.1, on the reverse strand, counting down.
ACTCCTGATGAAGAAACTAATACTTTTAAGTTTCATGTTTGACAGCTCCAAAAGGCTACGAAAGCACCTTTTGCCTTGGAAACGAAGGCGTTGATGCTCCAGTGCAGGGAAGATGTTATAACGTTATCGGAAGATGTTATAACTTGTATATATAATATAAATAAATAATATAAAGAGCGTGGAATAATTTAGTGGATTTGTCAATGGTATTAGCTTACCACGAATTTCGATGTCGATTTTCTAATCGTGTCGAGGTGATGGGGCAAATAGTCTGCCGCTTAGCTGCTTGAATAAAACATACTGGAACCACAAAAGACCTTGCTGGGTGTGGCCGCCACCGGACTGGTCGTCCTGTCGAGAATGTGTTTGTTGGCTGTGGCTGGCGACGTCGCTGAGAACGAAGAAATATCGACGAGATGACTTGCAATGCAATTTTAATGAACGACTTACACGTGCTCCCATAACAAGTGCAAACACAGCATCCATCGCTTGTGAATTAATGTAGAATGATTAATTTTGGTGCATGAAAATAATAGTTTATGTTGTAAAATTAATTTCCTTTTACGGTAGCCAAAATTATGAATAATTTTTTAATGGAAGCTCTATTCTTCACTAAAATGTTCAATTTAAATCCAAGTGCCCTCAACATAGACTTATTTTCCTTTATACTGATGTAGTTTTAATATTATGGAATCAGACCATAAGAAGTGTAGGTGCATCAGTTTTCCTCTTGGCGATATCGATAATATTAAATAAAACTTCTGCTTTAGGATTTATAAAAAGCTCAGCTAACGAAATCATTGATTCGTATAAAACGAAACAGTTGTATACATCTTTATTAAGATGTACCCTGAAATATGGTTCTATAGTTTGGGATGCATCTTATAACGTTCATATCAATAGCGTGGACTTTGGGTAAAAACGGTCTTCGTGAAAGACAGTGGAATATGTTAATACCGCCGTCTGGTAGACTGGCCTTAATTTGCGAACTTTTAAAAGTATAAGAGTGATGTTAACTGTCACGTTTGTGCTTAATTTTATAAAAGAGATTGTATGCTCTGACTTGTTGATGAGCAATATATCTTTAAAATTTATTTCTTGTGCCACACATCGTTCTTACACGCTGTTCTTTAATATATTCAGAGATAATTTTGGCAACTTGTAACGCTAAATGTCGGGCTTCGTTTTTAGCAACAATAGTGAAGTGGGTGAAGGTCTATATTTCCATTATTTTTTATTTTATTTATGAATTGAGTTTTCCTTATTTTTTATTTATTATTAATCAAAATATAAATAATAATAATCATCTTTTATATCTTAAGATATTAAATAAATTTTTATTGTATAGTTTTCCACCAGGATGGTCGTTAAACAACAACACTTACTCAACAGTATTTCAATAATATACATTATTCAAATAAGACAATTTGAATTTAACGACAGTATGATTGATAACGTTTCTACAAGGTAATATCAGCACTGTAATAGCACAGCTGTTAATACAAATAAAACACAGCCCGCATATGGTTTGATGTAGGTAATGATCTGATATTAAAAACTTCTTTGATGATGATATTAAAAACTTCAGGTGAATCCCGACGGCGACTGTTGGTACGTAGTTTATAATTCCCCTAGCGGCCTGTTTACGGTTAGAGGTCCCTACGGTTATTGCTAGTGGCACACAGAAATTCACACTCCTGCTGGTTACCTGTTGTCTTCCGCGCTACCAACCATCCTGGTCCTCTAGATATAGAATTAAGTGTAGCGTTAAGCATGAATATATAATGAACCGTACTAAAATGTTTAATGATCGTATTTCGTAATTGAAATAACAAATTGAATATATAAAGAACAGTATTATAATGTTAAAAGATCGTACTTGTTAATGGAGAATAAGCGACCTTGGACTACCTTGAGCTATCCCAGAAACCAGCGTGAAATGTGTCGTTACAAACTTTGATCATTTAGAAAAATTTGTGTTGATTTTAATAGACCTTAAAGGCACATTAATTAAAATTTTAATGTTGTAAAACATAATAAACCGTGTTCCAATAAGAAGTTTCATTTCATATATCCCGCCCTTGTCACAGCTGTCATGAGTCATTCCGTAATTACTTGACAAATGATAAGCCCTTAATAAAAATAAAAATAAAAAGATGAACACTTAAACAGCGCATTGAAGTTATAAAATTTCACTATAAAAAGGATTAAGATTTCGCAAAAATTAAGCTCCTTCTCGGCCAGCAATTGTGAAACTGGTGGAAAATCTGGGCTTCTGGGACAAATTATTCAAGTGAAGAATTCAATTCGGGCACGTTGCTGAAGAACAATAGAGAATATTGCTGTTGCAGTCCATAGTGTTGAGGAAAATACAGGGGTCTAATTACCGCTTACGATATCGAACGACCTATTGAGCAAAATTGAAACTCGATATCTATCGAGTTGCCTCATGATGACATTCAATCGCTATCGAATCGAGTTTTCATAGTAATTGTAAAAAATTTTATTAAATTTGTAACAGATTATTGTAATTTGTACATGTTTACATGAAATGATATATGTACATATAAATAAAACAAAATACAAGTAATGTAAGAAGGGAATACAATTTTTTTATTTTAAACAAAAGTTTGTATTTTATAGAAAATCGATCAACAAATATTAATATTTTCATATTTATCTTCATCGGAGTCAAAAGATGAATATGGTTTGGTGCGCATTAAGAAAAAAATTTGTAGTTTGGGTTATATACATACGTTCTTGATTGCATATTTTTTTTTTTGCATTTAAACAGCGGTTCAAATTGTCGAAGGTGGTATTTAATTATGTTTTATCGTCACCAAAGCTGCAGTTAACCGCAACCCTTTCCCTTCTGGCTGCTGGCTGCTTTCAGCATGCGGTTGGTAACAATTACCCCATTGGAATTTGCACAATTAGCAAAATAGTTTAGAAAATAGAAAATAGATTAGAAAATATGGTTTCTTGATTAATTCTATTGATCGGACATAAATTTTATTTCTATTCCATTTCTCTTTGCTTCGAATATATATTTTTTTTAAATTTTTCTCGATATGTACAAACACAATTACTATTGTTTTAACTTAAAATATAAATAAAAAAACTTACATTTTTCACAATTTATTGTTTGCCATTCAAATCAAAATTAAAAAAAGTCATTTGTATTCTTTACTATAGACAAAAATTTGTGATATGATTAACTAGATATCGAGAGTGGTAATTAGACGCCTGGTTTGTCAATTTCTTGTCGATCTTTAGAATTGAACAATGATTAATGATTTAGTATGGCCGGAATTGGAAGATAATTTTCAACAAGACGGCACTACGTGTCACACAAGAAAGAATACCATCACTGTTTTGAGTAAGTTTTCTGACCGTGTGATTTCAGAAGAGGCGATCACAATTGGCCACCTAGATCTTGTGATTTGATATCTTTAGCCTTTTTTCTTTGGTGCTATGTGAGAGATAAAGTGCATGCCAATGGCTCCCAATCCATTCAAGACCTCAATGGTAGAATTCGTGAAACTATCGATAACATACAATTGCATATAAGCGTATTGATGAAGGAAAATTTCATGAAAATAAGATGGTCCTGCAGGATTAGCCTTGTTGGCCATTTGGAAGATGTTGGTTTTTGTTAATAATGTATTATAATATTCTCTTCTTTACAATTAAATAAACATCCGATGAATTCGCTTAAAATCATAATTTTTTTTTCATATCAAAATGAAATCTCTTGTTGCAAGACCCTGTATTATATTGTATGCATTATATATTTTACGGTTCTTAAGCATCACGAGTACATAACTTTATTCGAATAGACAAATAATTAAAAAATAATAAATTTTTTTGCTTGTAAACTAAAAATAAACAAAACCCGTAATAAAAATTTCAACATCATAATAAATCGAATTGTTTAATAGATTTTGCGTTTTAAACATATTTTGAAATTATATTCGCCAGGTATTGATCTGTTCAAAACAGTAAGTATGTAAAATGTAAATGACCCTGCTCTTACTCAACAAAAAGCTTTCTCTTTTTTTTATAAATATTTAATTTGAAATGTATTTGGCAGTGGTATTTCTGAGCAGATCGTATTGTAATCTTGTCTCTAGACAATCGTCATTAATCTTTTAGTGGCTCTTTGTTCTTTTATGTTATTTTCTTATTGTGTTCAGAGGTTAATGAACTTCCGGATATTTAGCGAAACACAAACACACACATACACATATACAAACAAAACATAACTAGAAATAAAAATTAAATATATAAATAGAAAATAAATGATTGGAAATTCCATAAAAGCAAAACGTGCGAATCTTTTAACCAAAAGCTAACGATCACTTTCGTAACCAAACAACTACGTATTAATAGATGTAAACGTGCGCATACTCGTAGATAATTATAGACAAAATATCTGCGTGTTGGTACGTGTGGTTTGGATTTAAAGGTCAGTCAAATAGTTGTAGGTACACAGGCAAATAGCTTAATTGTGTGTTATTTTTTCAAGTATTTGATTTATTTTTAGATGGTAAGAGTTAATTTTTCAGTTCGCGATCAGAGATTATATTAAATATAATCTTAGCATTAACTTTTTTTAGTTGATATTATAAATAATTTATCGATCTTTTCTTAAAATATTTATTTGTATAGTTTTCTAATTAATTAATTTTTCAATTGACAACCAATTTTTAGACCGAAACGGAAAGAGAAATTGTTGATTTTTAATCTGTTAATTGTTATTTAAATTCTTTATCGATTTTTATACTCCTGAAGAAGTTACCTAAAGGATAACGAAATATTGAGAAAAATAAATTTTGGTTATTTTTAATAAAAAAGTGACCTCAAGCTCAATTAGAAGAATAACATAAGTAATTTACGTCAATTTCATTTTCCTATTTAAAAAAAAAATTTCATTTGACAATTCGTTTTTATACGAAAAACGGAAGAGAAAATTATTCATTTGGTAATTATTAAACGATTTTCATCCTGACGAATTTACACAAAGTAGTAATGAAATATCGAAAATAAATTTGGATGTTTTTTATATAAAAGTGACCTCAAGCTCGATTTTTTGTTGAGATACTTTTAATCTTCTTTGTTTTCATTTGATTAAATTTTACATTAAAACTGTCAGCAGACACATGTTCATTTTTTAACTCCACCAAAGATCTTCTTAGTCACGGTTCACACTATGAAATTTTTCTTTCTGAAAGTTTTAGTTTGTGGGTGTACGGGGAGAGGATACACTCTTTCATGTACTTTGAAATTCTCTTATGTTTTGTTATTCGTCACTGTCAACTTGAAAATGGTTACAGCTTTATTTTTGATTTTCTTTTCTTTCACTGTGGTGAAGCAAAAATTTGTGTACAAAAAAATTTGAAGATAAACATGCAAAAATCTTGAATTTCATTACAAAAAATTTCAATGTGTAGACATTAATGAAAGTTCAAAAGAGAATTATAGAAAATTTCAGAAAGAAAACTTTCGTACTCTGAACCGGGACTTTGTTTTTCTTAAATTTAATTATGTATTTCCTTTGAGACACAGAAAGTATACTTCGCTTGTAGATAATAATGAATTGGAGCAATTTCTTGTAATCATTATGAAAAATATGTTGCGATTTTTGTATTTCAGTACGACAATATTGCAATGCTTAAGGTGCCAGTTAAAAATTAAAAACCTATTTTATCCTACATAAAAATAGCTAATTAGATACAGAAATTTAATTTAGTCTGGATTTTTAAGAGTCTTAAAGAGTGTAAAGCCGTCTTCCTTTAATCTACAACAATTATATTGTTCATTGATCTGTCCACAAAATTTTGTTATTTTTTATTACTTCGGATTTGATCCCTCTCTTCGTGTGGTTTATCAAGAATAATTTTAGTTTTGATTAGACCGCCAATAGTCAAAATAGTTAGAATTTTAAGTTTCTTAAATTTATAATTGCACTTTTTTGCCAAAAATTAATATTTTATATATTTATTAAAATAATAATAGTTTTATTAAAACCAAATAATCAACAATCAGTTTGAATTTGTTCTTAATAAAATAATTAATATTTCACTGAAAATGTAAAATATTAATTTTGTGAAAAGTATGGAATTATAAATTAAAAAAAACTAAATTTCGGCAATTCCCATAAAAAGCCCCAATGTAAATTTTTTTGTTTCGATTTAAATAATGTTCACATTTTCTTACACCCTGTATTAACCTACTTTCTTTTCGTTACCAAACTAAAAATCTTAGCCCAATTACAATTGCGTTTCTACAATCAAAATTAATGGAATTAGACTCATTTAAAGCTGGCAAAGAAAAACACATAAATAATGTATTCACTCATTAACTGTGATATACATACTCACACATACCCCCACATATAAAAGTACATACATTTGTATGTATTGCACAACAGCCATAAAATTGAAATACTCCAAATGTATTTAACAGATACTTATGCTTTTTTTATAAGACAAAAAAAAAATAAAATTAACAAACAAAAATTTTAAATATTAAATATCTACATGTAAATTCGCTCAAAATCAAGTTTATGTGCGGCGCGTGTCTGCTTTTACTGCGAACATGTGCTACAAAATTTTGGATTTTGCTGATTCCAATGATTGTATGCTGATCTTGTTTACTGCGTTTTAAGTATTTCTCTATGGCTTAAATGTTTTAGCAGTTACAGCTGTTTCTGTTATTTGCTAACTAAAATAATTTATACTCTTCATGTCGTTTGAATGTTTTCCATTTACATTTTTTATTTAAGAAAATTTGAAATTTGTTTCGTTAAATTTGCTAAAAATTATTTTATTTTTACCACTTCTGTCAGCTACAGAAGCTACATTTCTTCTCATTTCTCTTGGAGCTATACTTAATGATAATTGAGATAGTAACATAAAGTGAATAGTACTGCATTATCAGTATGATGTGAACAACTGGTATCTCTTTCTCTCTCTCTTATCCACGAGCGCAGGTGGAAATATCGGAAGCGGTCTTAGTATTAAAAAATTGATCTGATACTCTTTACAGCAGAGTCTCATTCTAACTGAGCTTTAAGTTGCTTGAAAAATTTATTTTTCCATATATCCGACAGCAAATTTTAAACATGTTATTCTATAAATATTTTTAAAAGTGCGAATATATTTTTGGCGAAATTAAGTGCAATCCTCCTCATCATTACAATAAAGGTAAACGAACTTCAATTAATGACCAGACCCAAAAAGAAAATAAAGAACACTCAAAAATTATATAAAGTCGAATTGAGATTTTCTACACATTCATGAATAAAAACATCATGCATATCTGTCTGTCTGTCTGTCTGTCTGTCTACATGTTTGTATGTTCGTTCGTTCATATTGTCTGTCTGTTTGTGGAGTAAAGACAACTGCTTTTTGGAATTTCAAATTAATGAAAGCATGTGAGCTCTACATTTGAATGTACATACATATATAATCAATCTGTATCTCTGGCTGTATGTCCCGATAATGGATGAGTGGGGTATGTTAGACACATGGACAGAAAGTAAAGCAAATCCAAGCAAACATTGTTGCTATTGGTGGCATAAACTACAAAGCGTTGTACGAATAAATGATTGTCACACTTTCGTTAAAAATGCGTTTTCAATTAAGAGTAGATTTATAAAATAAACAAAGAAAATGTTTGTTAAGCACGATTGAAATATTTATACACACTTCCAAATGTCTACAAATATTAAGTCAAAGCAAAGCAAAACGAAAAAAACGAGAGAATGATTTAAAAGAATTTGCCATATAAATATTTCAGCTTTAGAAGTTGTTAAATGTTGTTTAAAATATTATTGTATTTAGTACATCTGATAATACCACATATGGAGACTTGGATAAAATGTTGATGTTTACTGTAAAATTAAAGTCATTTTGGTAAGTAGTTCATTGATCATGATGTATGTACATACAACAAGCAATGTATTTATGACAATAAAATAGACATTTGTTTCTTTAAATTAATGACAATACCAGAAAACTGGTTGGGACAACTGAATTTATTATCAGCCCAATTATGAATAAAAATTCCCTGGGAGATTTCTCCCTTTTTCACAAAAAGGGGCTGTTCACACATATGTTCTCATATGAATTGTTTGCATATTATATGTGAACAGCCACGGGGAATTTTTTATTCATAATTCGGCTGTATGTTCTTCAATATGATGGCAGCTAACGTGAATTATATAGTTATAATAATATTTTATATATTATATTTAATTTTAGTTAAGAAATTTATCATAACATACTTTTCAGCACAAGCTACATATCCTCCGCCTTACTTTAGAGTAGTTGTACAACTACTTACTAGTAAATAAGCAAATAAATTAATTTCTGAGTGGCAAAGTGGTAGATTGTGCTTGTATCATAGAAATGGTCGGTGGTCGCCTGTTGAATTCCTGGGCGAAAACATGTGATTTTTTATTGTCTGTCTGTTCATGAAAACAAGTTTTTCGTACGTAATAAAATAAATAGTTGTTTAATAGACCAGTGAATAAAACATGTGACATTAAATTCAACAATTCTTTCAACAGTACGAGTGCAATTTTAATAGCAGACTCTTAAGCTGGATTCATCCATAAATATTTTTGTCCGAAATTTTTTTTCCATATGTAGTTTGATTTCTCTCTCCTTGAGAGAGAAAAAATATTTTGTTCGTACAATTCTTAACTTAAATTGGTTTAAATTTTTTCTGGCCAAAACTGAACTGAGTTGACAAAAGCGGTTTTCAGCAATTTTTTTTATTTTTATTTTTATTTTCTATAAATGTCTTTGGAAATAATTTAGCTTTATTTAGTTCATTAGCTTTTAACAGAAGAAGCATTGTCTTTTATCGTTTTTTCTATATAATTTTTCACAGATTTTTAAGTTTTATTTGTATATTTCACATGGTGGCCTTGATATTCCGTGCGTGCGCACAAAAATTATATTAAATTTTAAAAAAATGGATGAGTTAGGTTTTTTGCCCTTAATGACTGTAAATTATTGAAATTTTTTCGTTACTATTTGTAATCCAAATTGCTAACCTTTTCATTCCCAACCAGGCCTGTAAGTGGGGGCAGCTGTTTGTTGATGTATTTTCTGCATTGAAGTACCCTTTCTGTTTGCATGATTATTGTTCACGATATCGCACTTGGGCGAGCTCGGTTCTTCAATCAAGGCATCATTAAATTGTAATATCGTCAAAGCAGGTTTGTAAGCGACAGTTCATGGGGTGTTGTACCTTCTACATTGAAATACGCTTTCAGATGCCATAGATTTTTGTTTACGATGTCCCACTTCGTCAACCTCTTTTTTTTAATATGGTCAAAGCAGCTTTGTAAGCGACAGTTGCTGATTATTGTCGTATCTTTTGCTTGAAATACGCTTCCAGAAGGCATAATTGTTGTTCACGATGTCCCACTTGGGGAAACTGCTCTCTTTTTTTATATAAATCTATTCTTCCATAAAAATGAGCCAAAGTTAATTATCTTATTGCGTTATTAAAAAATGTAAAATCGTAGATTTTCTTTATTGCTTACATGGAAGGCTCAGACCTGAAGCGAACCAAGACACAAAAAGACAATTCGAAGATACTTTGAGTTTCAGTAAATAAACAAAATGAGAGCCATTGAATTGAGTTTTTTGCTGTTACCTTAAGAACGAAACCCTTTTTTACTTAAAGCAGAACTAGTTTATACGTTATGTTCTGTTGCGGATCAGGTGTTTTGTTTCTGTTCGATTGAAAAAATGTATGTGTGGTTTGCAGTTACTTTTTCGTTCTGTTCTGGTGCGGACTATTCTGTAGAAAATAGAATACAAAGTTAAGTGACAGCCAAGATTGTGTATGTATTAGAATTTTGTGTTGTGAAATATTACAAATTTTGTTTTAAAAGTCAGAAAATATTATTTCAATTCAAATTTAAAAAAATTTATAAATTTTTCTCAAATAAAAGACATTTTGCAAACATTTAAAAAATTCATTACTAGAATTACATCGTCCACATCCACAAGTTCAGACACAGAACAAGTAAGTAAGAAATATTTTATATAGAAAAGAACGACACAGAACGGCAATAAAAAGTAAAAACTAATGAAGCCTTTAGTCCGTTACAGAACTAAATAGAGGTAAAATTTGCGGAGAATTTTGCACTTGATTTGAAATTCTTCATATTTTATGACTTGGTTCACTTTAGCTCTGACCCTTCCATATGAAATCTGTAAACAAAAAAATCAAATTGTTTAAATTACTTTGAATATCGCCTCTATTCCATTTCATAAGTGGGAGATTCAATTATTTTGTGTTCCAAAATAAATTAAGAAATCATTTGGAAGGCGTGTAACTGCATCCATCATCCCAATATTTTTCTGCCAAAGTGCAACTATTAGTTCATGCTTGCTGCTTTTTGCGGGAATTGCTAAAATTTTTCTGTATTTTGGATTTTTATTCGCGTTTGTTAGCACTTTACCTCATTACGTTGCCCTCAAAAAGTTTTTGCTGGATATTTTGACTTCATAAATAGATGTTTAAAATACAAAGAATTGTGTTGTCATTTAGCTGTTACGCTTATTTCATCAAATACTTGCCTGGTCTGACTCAAGTTCGATATTTTTCAGTCTATTTTGTGCTATTTTTTATTCTTATTTTAAAGAATACTTAAATATTATATCTAAAACAGCTACTAAAAGCATGTATGTTTGTATATTTTTATTTTATATTACACATACAGATTCCACAAATTAAGAGGAAAAGACCTTCAGACATTTTTCCACGATTACAAAGTAATCATATACATAATTTCATACTTAATTATAATATAAATTATGCAATTGGCCGCGAATAAAAAGTTTTTGAGTACAGATAGTTTATTAATAAATTTAATTCCACGAAACGAAAGTAAGTGTGTGAAAATAAATAAAAAAAAGAGGCACAAACATAATTTGCCAGTGAACATGCATTACTGCGATTGGGCGTAGCTTCTTCCATTGTACTCGAATGTGTGTTAATGACCTTTTACTGAGCCGGCATTTCGCGTTTTCAGGCAGACGATTATGTGTTGTGTATAAATTATGTTTGCGTTTTCATTAAACTGCCAGCAGTTGCTTCACTTTAAAACTTTTATGTTGTTAAAAAGCCGCTGGCGCAGACGTAATACTGACTTAAGATTCTTTTTTTTTTCTTGCCACAAAAAAATGTTTGTGTCTGCTACCAAAATTGAAAGAAAGAAAGATAGACAGAAAGCCAGCAAGCAAGTAAGCAATAAGGCAGAATGATGTTAATTAGTTAAATACATTTAGCTTGATGGTTGACACGCCCAGTGCACAATTTGAAGCATAGAATTTAACAAATGCCAGCACACTCAAACCCGCCATGACACGGCTAATTTCTGCCGCAATACTGCGAAATCATTTTAAGGAAACTAGCGTTTAAGGAATTTGAAGCTTTTATTTTTATTTAAACTTCACAACAAATCGAATATAAAAAAGCATAATGAAAAATAAGTAGGCCAAATATCATAAGGCTGCAAACCAAATCGAAAGGATTTATATAAAAAAAATTCGGTCCAATTTTCTGAACATAATTTTGTATAAGTTGCATTCTCAAAAGTTCAGCTTATGAAATTACAAAAACCGTGTTATAATAGAGCCGACTGTATTATTGCCGGTATTATGCGATTGAATGACTTTAGTTTCTTAGCTTCTTAAGAAAATAATTTTTTTGTTCTTAATTCTATAAAACTGTATAAACACCAATTGCTTCATGCAAACTGCTGCTTTCACAATTAATGCCAACTTTTTTATTTAATTAATACATTTCTCAACTTAATGTTTTCTACCTTAAAAACTAAATTATAATTTTAGTAAAATATTTATTTTATTATACAACATTAGAGGTTAGCAGGAACATATCTTGTATCGAGTTGTTTCTACTTAAAACCAGAAAGAGAATAAAAATTATATTATAGAATAATTTAATGAAATACAAATTTATACTATGATCCACAGGAATGGATCCAGCTTAAGCTTTTGGAAGAAGAAATTTCAAATTTATCTTTTTTTTAGCCAAGCAATATATTTGTTTTTGGAAGGAGAATATTCGCTTTCCCCTTCCCTACAGCAGCGCCTGTAATCCAGTAAATGATATAATCCTTTCATTGAATGGCATACTTATCTCAAGGAGATTTTATAGAACATTTTGTGGCTAAAGTAACGCATGTGTTTGTATGCAAGTACATTTTAAAGCGAAGTATATTTTAACAATCAATTTAAGTGCTTTAAGTGGCCTAGAGTGTCATTTATAAATTCTATTCTTGTTCGGTTTTACATAATTTTCTTCTTGTTAGTTTTTTTGTTTGTTTTTTTTTCTTCTTGTTTGCTTCGAATACTGCATAAATTCATTCTTAGCGAATTCACGTTTTTCTTTTATTTTTTCTGCATTTCTGCATTATTTGCAAAAAAAAAAAAATTATTCACATGGAATGCAGAGAAAGTAGGCCGCACTTGTAGATTCTCAGACAAACTTAAGTAGCATTGAACTATCAAACGGCAACCATTTGCTAACTAGATGCCTCACTGAATGTTTGGCTAGTTTTGCTGACTTTCCAAGTGGTTCCCAAATATTTGCTTTTCTTGTAGTGTGATCTAACTGGGTTTCGCTTTGATGATAATATTGTTAATTAAACTAACTATTATATTTAAGAAACAATTGAAGGAAAAAACAAATATGTAAGCTTATTGAGTTTAGTAATAATAATAATAATGATATAGTTTTTCCATAATTTTAATAAATCGCAATAGAAGTAAGTACCTCCTTTCAATATTAACATAAAATTATCCTCTTCAAAAAGTTGCCTTTGACGGCAATTAAATTGGAATCAGAGGCATTTTCCGGTAGTAGGAAAATTAATCAAACCTCGAATTGGTGGCTTAAAAGTCACCAGCCAAACCAAAGTGAATGATACAATGACTGCTGACGGAGCGTGTAGATGCATGCAATTGCAGTTTCTTACAAATATCGAAAGACTTTTACTTTAGATCTGGGTGAAAGGCGGCTGACTGGTTCCTTGGTGGCAGCGACCGCTCTAAAACCCAACGAGCGGCCTAAGAGGGAATCAATTGTTCCTTTTTATACACTTTGTGACCTGTAACTAAACTAAAAAATAGAATATTCATCGCTGTTGAATTGAAATTCTTTTATTTTACTTCTAACTTTTTTATTGTTACTAATGCAATAAAAACTTAAAATTCATTTGTCCCCAGAAATGAAAGCTTGGCGGCCGCAGTTCGCTAATTTCGTGCAAAATATGGTCGGAATAATGCTTCAATAGCTTCAACGTGTAAAAATAATAATAAAAAAAATGCAGATGGAAATGTTCAACACACAAACCGTACAAAAAGAAAAGGTTCTAATGTCAATATCGAAGCAAAGCGTGATTGTGTTGGTGAGAATCCACGAATGTAAATTCGGTGTTGAGGACAAGAATTGCATATTACAAAAAATTCTCTGCATCACAAACTCACTAAAGAGCTGTGTTATCAGGCTTACAAAATTGAATTAACTTAACAACTGCAGCCTAATTAATATGCACAGCAAAGAGAGTTCTTTTAATGGGTTATTGAACATTTAGAAAAGGATGCTGAGCAAAACCATCTTCAGCGATGAAACGAAATTCTTCATATTGATAGCTTTGTTTATAAATTGCAGCATTCTTTGAAGAATCCACATATGGTTGTCGAAAAACAAATGCATCCGGTACGTTCCACTATTTGGGCTGGAGACATCACTAGACCAGGTTTTCTTGAAAATGCGGCTGGTCAAGCAGGGCTCGATATAGCAACTTGATAACCTAATTATTAATGCAGAAAAAGGGGTTATATTGATGAGACTTAGTAAGGAGGCGGTGCCACATGCCACACATCCCGTAAAAGAATTTAATTGCCACATAAGAAATTCCCTGGTCGCAATCTCTCGTTTCGGTAAGAAGGCTTGACCTCCTAGATTGTGTCTTTTAACACCATTATATTTATTTGAATGGGATTATTTAAAGTCAAAATTCTTTGTAAACAAGGACACAATCAAGCTTGCATTGCAGGAGGAAATTACAATAATGCAAAACCTTCATGGACAATTTCTAAAAAAGAGTGCGCATGTGCCAGCAAATCCGTATTGGCCATTCTCCTGATACGTTATACAATAAACTATTTCCTTATTTATTTTATGTGAGTAGTCCTAGATTTGGCCCTATCGAACTTGTTAAGCGCCGATTACTTTTATACTAATACGGGTTCTCGTTAAATTGACGAAAAGGTTGCGAGGACATATCACGAAATTTATTAAAATCCAGCAGCATACATGATATGTCCTTTCTTCGTCATTCACGACTCCTAAATTGGTGTTCAAGTGCACTTAGAACAATTGTCGGAAGATTTTCCGCAGGTATGTTATACTGCACAAGCTTAAGAAATTTTTCAAACTTTTTTGATTTTTTTCAGCATAAAAATTAAGAGTGTTTTAAAAAAAACATCAATTGTTTATAATTATAATAATTTTACTGGAATAATTATGTTGCAACAATTTTATTTGAATAATTTAGTTCGATTGATTTTATTCAAATAATTTTATTCTAATAATTTTATTCGAACAATTGTTTTCGAATAATTTTATTCGAATAATTTAAGCTTATAAATTTTATCTCAAAAACTCTAATTCAAACAATTTTCGTTCGAATAAATTTATTTAGTGCTGGCAAATTCTACTACTTTTCATTAGTCAATAATATTCAATACTTCTCATTTGGGTACTCAATACTACTCGAAACTTTTAACGGATTTTTTGAATTTGTAACGCATATTTTTTATCTGCAAATTGAAGTTTTTTCTTCAAAAATTAAAAATAGATCTTCAACTATTATTGGTTTTGTATGTCTTTTATTATTAAATAAAAAATAAATGTAAAGCTAACTTTTAATATAACGTTAACAACAGCTTAAGAAATAATATAATTGTTCTCAAAAAAAAAAATATTTAGGTTTGATTTGATTAAAGAATATTACAACTAGTTGTCTTTTTATACTGTGATGTATTTTTATCCACTATTTTAGCCACTCAACTTGCTTAAAAATACAACTCTGGAAGTATCGAGTAAGTACTTTTGAGTATTGAGTAACCAAAAAAAGGAAATACTCGATACTCGGTACCCACTACTCAATATTTTGCCTGCACTAAATTCATTTAAATATTTTTTGTAAACAATTAAATTTAATAAGAAACGGCCTGGTCCAATTAACGGCCCTGTGACAATTAATAAATCTTGTGTGCCTGTCATATAAAAAAAATTATATTTATATAAAAAAAAGTTTGGGAACTGCTGCTTCATATGGCTGACTCAAAGTGTGCATCAGCTTGATCTGCCAGTTGTGAATTTCTTTCTCTGCTTTTTGCCAGTAGTTGCGAAGATTTTCTTTCTCTATTCGTCCTCTACTTCAGCTGGTTTCAGGTTTATTTGCTGCTTGTCTGTCTGTCCGTCTGTCGCGTGTATGCAACATTCCATGCAGCATGCATTCATCTGCATTTTGTGCCATTCTCATATCTAAACATGTACGATTTGTGTGTTGGTCTTAGACTCTGTCTTCAGCTCTCTTTTGCTGTGCTTTCGTAGTTTCTTTTATGGCAAGAAGAAAACTATTTTGCTCTAATCCCGATTGTTGTTTGAAGTTTTTTTTTTCTAATAGTTTTTTTTCACTTCGTTTAGTTTTTTTTTGTTGAGTGCTTCTTCTTGTGCAGTTAGTTCCGTTTGAAATAAACGGATTTTTAACATTTTCTTTGGCATTAATTGGTTAAAAAATGCCAGCTGAATTTGGAAATAGCTCATAGCATGTTGCACAAACTTTTTATTACATTTAAACTTTTACCACACACTTACAGATTCATTCGTTTGTATGTAAGTATTGTTTTAGTTTAGTTAGAAAGGTTATAAGTTTTTTATTTGTGCAATATTCATTTGGGAGTGCAAGAAGGACCGGTAGCTAATTCTGCAAGGATAATTCTTCAATCGAAAGTTGTCAAATGAAAATTGACGTAAAATTCATAAGAATTGCTTAACTTGAATCTGGACAGTGCAGCGTCTATACACACTTGAATACTCATAATTGGATTGTCGTAAGAATCGCTTATAAAGTACATAAAGGTACCGATTTTATATGAGTAAGTAATTATGCCAAATTTATATTCACTTGGGTGACAGCAAAAAAATCAAAAATAGTTTGTAGATTTTAAGTAGAATAAATAAACACTTTTCTTAGAGAGACTTAGAATATTTTGTCGGCGTACACTCAAATTAAAAGTGAAGCTAATATTTTGTACTATATTTTTTATTGATGTTGAGCGCAAGTTTTGAACCCCCGAAGCTGCCAATAATCCCTTTGCACATTTGTCAAGCGAGTCCTTCACGAACTCAGTCGCAATACAATATTCAATAACAAAATCTAACTTATATTTACATGAAATTTCTTTGAGTGTAAGAGAGAAAGTAGAAAGTATTCTAGGCTTAATTTATGAAATTTCAGGTTTTGTTTTCTCAAGTACTCATCATGATTAAAATTATTTGGAGTACAATTTAGTGTCTTTCGTCATTTGATAGTACGATTCGTAATAAAAGTTAATTAAAAAAAAAAACTTAAATTTACTCCGAGATTTTTTCTTTCTGTCTCATGGTTTTTACTTTGCATCATCTCCGCAGGGTATATGAAATTCGGCATAGCCGAATATATTTCTCTGACTTGTTTATTTGAACATTTCATTACATTTTCCCGTCATTGTATTAACTGTTTCTGTTAATTTTTTTTATATTTGTTTTTTATATTTACTGCTGCATAATGTGGTGTGTGACAAGGTTGCGATTGCTGTTGCATGACAATGCACTTGGCAACAAGACGCTTTTATACTGCTTCATGTTAAATAAGCAGCATGTTACTCATGCTGCATACGAGTGCATTTTTATTCTGGTTGCTGGCATTGAAATTGGCTTTTTGCAAAGTTGTCATACAAGTTTAATTCCTTTAATGGTGATTCTTGGTTGGCTGACTGGTATGTGACCGATATATTTCTTTCTAACTCCCTGCTTCACTCCCTTTTCTACTCACCAAGCCAGAGTGAGTATGCCATATGTGCGTGTGTATGTGTGTGTGTGTGTGGTTTTGACTTTGTGGCATGTAATTAATAAATAATTGAATAGAGTGGGATTAATGTTGAATCGCTATAAAATCTGGACAGTGAACAAAAACACCATTATGTGTTTATGTATGGATGTGTGTATGTATGTGTGTATGTATGCGTATATTTAATTGTAAAAAATTTTGACACACTTTTGTAATTTTTTATTGTCTTTATTTTATTTTTTCTTGTGTCTGTCATAGAGTTTTAAGTCTTATTTAACACACTTTTGAGAAAGTTATTTATTTATACGCCTCTTAAAGTCCAACAAGATTAATGTACAGAAGTTTATTTAACTTTAATTCAAATCAACTTGAAATAACTCGTTTTGCAAGACGGAACATTATGATTATGAAAGTATAATGACATCTGCCTTAAACAGTGTTAAATATATGTGTGATATTTAAGAACTTTAGAGACCTACTTCGGGATAACATTGTGAACTATGCGAAATCGTAAATCAATTACAGCCAATTGTCTCGAAACTAGTTCTTTCATTTAAAAACATTATTGAAAAAAACTGCGGCCTATAGATTAGTTACAACATTAAAAAAGGTGGATGGATGAACAGAGAAAGAAGTTTTGAGTTAATCCGTGATATAGTCGGCTAGATTTTGATTAAAACTTCTTAATAACTTTGCCGAAATCGTGTAACGCGTATTCGAAACTAGCCATAATGTGTCAATAGACGATTTTCTAACGCTTGGTCAGTTTTAAATTACATCATATTAGCAATTTTTAACTACCTGGAGCATACAGAAGCAGTTTCATATATCAAGAATGTATTCCTCAAATCACAAACACAATAATTGTTTGTTTGCAAATGAGGCGACCCATGAATGCATCGCAGAAAAAACTATTACTTCGCCCGAGGCTGGTTTGCAAGCGAGACTTGCTTGATGCACCTCCTGCTGCGAAAAACTCTCTTTCAGTAGCCAAGACTTTTGCTCTTGATGTCCCAGTTAGAAGTTTTTTTTTAAATACTCTAAAATCATGTCCCTTCGTCTTATTGCCTCATGCATTTTCTTCATCTTGAAACTACAATGTTGCTCATATGAAATCGTTTAACAACATAAAATCAAATCGTGTGCACCACTTTAAATCTATCTCTCTTCCTTTCATTAACTAAGATATTAAATTAAATTATGCTCGTAAATAAATTGAAAGATCTTTGCCTTTTTTTGGACATCCTTGAAATTGCTAGAAGGCAGGTTTGGAAAGCAAGAAAATTTTTTTGCTACTGCCAGACACCTCCGATTTTTCGCTTTGATTGTATAAAATCCTTTTACTATTCCATTTATAATTAAATGCTTAAATGCTTTATAAGTAAAAAATCATGTTCAAGTGATACTTTACAACAGATTGGTATAATTGTTAAATTGAAAAACAATTGTCGGAGTTGTGATTAATAGATTTTACAATAGTTTTCAAATATTGTTGGTAGTTTCTATGAGAAATATTTAAGACAAATGCAAGAGAATTTGCCTTCGCAAATATCTTTCGTGGATGTTAAAATAAACTGTTCAAGATTAATTTAAAATCAGAAAAATATACCAAAAAGCACTTTTTGGATGATAAAACATAATGACTCAGGTGCGCTTTCGAGTTCAGCTGATATGAATTCGCCTTAAAAATATTTGTAGGACACGTAAATGATCCAATAATATTATTGGATCATGGACACATACAACTTTTTTCCAATGTTTTTCAATTGTCATAAGTCAAATGCTAAAAAAAAAATTAATTGATAGTTAATTTGTAGTTTGGATTAAAAATTATAAAAAAAAATATTCATGTAAGTTTAATTGATTTGTAATCAAAAAATGAATAAAGTCTTATGCTGATTTTTTTTAAAAGGGGGCCTTTTTGGGTGCGTAACAATGTGATCTTACAAGTGACTTTTTACAAATTTTATAGTTTTATTTGCTACAATATTGCAGATCACAAGGGTTCTGAATATATAAATTAAATATAATATATATAGAAACCTAAACGCAAAAATAAAAAACGAAGGATACAGCATTGAAAAACTCAGCTTAAGTTTCACAGACACATTTCGGTCTATACGAGCTCAACTAAAATTTTAAATAATACAAAATGAGGACCACCCTAATGTATGTATGTGGACTACTCCAAGAACTTAATTAATTTTAATTGGATATTTGAACACTATTGCTGCCATTTAAAATTTGCACTATTTTTGCTAAATATGGAAGAAAAAAGTAATTGCAATTGGAATGCAATTTTAATTGTTCTTGCACACCAATCAAAATGAAATTGATCAAATGTTACGTACAATATTGGTATGTTTCGTCGTATTAAATCAACAACTTAAATCGATGGTGAAAAGGCAAAGGAGTAACTTAGATCAACATTCAAGAGGATGTTACAAATCCATTCAGTAATAACATTTGAAATTCAATGAATTTTTACAAAGAGCAATTTGTAGAATCTCGTTTCGTAGCATTCACAGGGCACAGGATGTGAAAGCAACATTCACTGGAGTAAAATGTAAAAATCAAAATCATTTCTATGGTCAAGCGTCTGCACAAAACAAGTGTCCATTAGGTATTTGTCTATACAAATTTATGTGAGTGTGAGTGTGAGTGTCATCTGTATGCGTCCTTGTGAGTGTATGTGTGTATAATTGCTTAGAAAGGCATGTCGAAAGCTAAACTAAGGGGCTGTTGAAATACGATGTTAAAAAGGATATAAAATAAAACAAAAGTCTAAACTCTATGAATGCATGAAGCCAACATGTCAACTTAGACACATGTCAATACTTAAGTTATTCCAAGAGATGAAGATGTTTCCAGCACTAAAAAGGGAAAACACAAAATAAAAATAAAAATAAAATTCAAAAGTCCAACTATCAAATGCTAAATAAAAGCTAAAATATAAAACTAAATATTTTCTAAGGCAATCACGTGGAACGGATATTTAAAGGGGCTTGCAAAGTACATGTATGTGCAGCAAGTAATTCATTGTAGACATACGAGGACATGCAACGTCATACAAATCAACTTATTTTAAAGAAGGGCTGCACCGATATCAACTGAACTGAATGAAGCTGAATAAATGCCCAAATAAATGTTTGATTTAGTGTGACAGGTATCCAACACACATACAATATGTGGCCACAAATTAAAAAAAGGACTTAAACTGCATACCATTCATTTGTGTGTCGCCCATTTGTATGACTGTAGATTTCAGTGTTTTCTATCGATGGTCAAAATGAAATAAAATTATTTTGACCACTTTTTTTGTGTATTTAAAAATGACAAGAGTATTTTTATATTTCTGCTGAATGCACCCCGGTATGGAATATTGAAATGCTGGCTGTATATTTGGCTGTTCGGAACAAGATTGACACTATAGTTTTTGTGGAAGATATATAGAGGAGGATTTGCATGTTGGAAAAACAAAATTGCAATTTTTTATTCTCTAATCTTGAGTAATGAAAACATAAATTATTTGTTGGAAACAAAAATATACCATAATTACCACAAACTGTAGACATTGATGCAAAGCAAATAGACATAAAAAAGTAACGAAAAAACTTAACTAAAAAGGATGTAAAAACAAAAAAGGATTTCCTTAGTTTTTGAAAAGAGCAAAAAAATATGTACTTAAAAAAGTAGCAGCCAATACACAATGGGGCGGATTGTATAAATAATGTGCATAAATAGTGTTTGTGTATAAAGCTTTACGAGTGCGAGATTTAGGAAATAAAAATTATAGAGAAAGAACTGACTTCTTAATTTAAATGCAATTCTTCAACACTTTGTCGGAACTATCCAGGATCTTCTAGAATCTGACAAATTCATTCAATTGGAAAACAAACTTTCAGGTTTATAGGTTTTACAATCATAAAACGAATTTACTAACTAATTGCTGCTAATAAACCTTCAAAATAAATATATACCAAGATATCCGTTTGGTGCCGTTTTATTTATAATTTATATAGACTCGGTATTGAGCATGTACTTTGTTTACTGCCTGTTTTAATAAAATGAAAACAAAATTGTGAGTAAGAATTATTATTGAAAACAACAATAAAATACGAAAATTTGTTTTTCTCTTCAATATAAATTCTCACTCACAATTTTATTTTCATTTTCCAAAAACAGGCACTTAATTAAATATAAAATAATAGAAATAATTAATAATAAAATAATTAAAATACATGCTGTTTCTGTTGGTTTAGAAAAGAGCGTACTTGATTAAAAATAGTTAAGTCGGACCGCTTTTTCAAATAGGTATACTCAATATATCATAAATAATTATATCATATCAATATGTGATTATTTTTCGAACTAAAGTCGGCTAAAGTTATACTCAGAAAGAATAGCATAGGAGCAAACTAAGCAGTAGCGGACACACGGAAACACTCATGAACACTGATGATGGGAGTGTAGCGGCTCCAAAAAAAAAAAACATTTTTCTATTCTACGTGTAAGTTGAAATTAATTGATGTTAATTTATCCCTTGTTCCCTTGGAATATTGTCTCATATCCAATTCCTTCTAAGTAAAAAATGTTACGAACTTTAGCCAAAATAATAATCACTTTGGGTTACAACCACTAACATGTATTTTGTTTTTACTATTTTAAAAAATTTTTAAGTTTTACCATCAATAAAATATTTTAAACAATTTTCTCCTTTTTCCTTTATTAAATTTTTTCACTAATTTACGTTTTTTACAGCACATGCAATTACATTCTTTCAATTGCGAAGAAAATTTGACAATTCAGAGGTAATCAGCAGTTAATTAGCAGGTGAAGTGAGTCTACATTTTAATTAATATATTTTAGGTGCAACAAAAAAGTTGAGGAAAAATTTGAAATTAGATATTGAAAAACTAACTGCCTGGCCCACGAGTCGAACGATATCGTTCTTTTGTGAAATTTCATATAAAACAAAACTAAATTTTAAAAATTGTTTCTGCTTTAAAAGTAATTTCACAAAATAACAATTGTTCAATTCAGAAGCTCAGTCGTATGGCTTATCGTTAAAAAAAGACGATATTTGTTTATGTGCTTATGAAAAAACAAATTTATTGTATGGTCATTTTGTCGTGTTTTTAATGTCAATTCAATGTAGTCAATTCATTGTGAGTAAATAATTTATGTCGAACAACAAATTTCTTTTTATAAAATAAAAAAAAATATGAAAAGTGAAACGGAAAAAATAAAATAATTAATTAATTAATATTGGTGGCATAAAATAATTTCGATTTGTTAATGATTGATTCATCTTTAAAATCAATTCAATTGATACCATGAAATTTAACCAGGTGTTGTAATTCCAATTTTACGCGAAATAGTTGATAACTTTTTCGCGACAAACAATTTTGATAAAAATGGTTTGCAATTTAAATTGAAATGAAGCACGTACCATTAAGAAGAATATATATGTTCTGAGTTTACTATTTAAAAAATTTTTACAAATTAATCTAACAATTAGAATTTTTCCATACCTGGCCTCAGTACAACTATTTATAAAACATAAAAAATTCAAACGTATAATTATTACACACTTTTATATGAAAACTACCAACAACAAAAATACAATACTGTATAATTAGACGATTACACAACACATGCGATGTTAATACAAGCTTGTGAATTGAACAAATATCGTTTGACATCCTGGGATAGGCCGTACTTTTTTTTATATAAAATTAATAAAAATTTTGCAGTTTGGGAATATAATAAAATACAGAAGAAGATAAGGCGCATTTAACGAAGTAACATTACAGCAGCTGACTATTCGTTGCGATAATCAAAATACATACAAAATACTTTTACTTTTTTTCAGCATCTGTTTTCTTTATTTTATGGGTCAGGTTTTTGACATACGCAATGAAACTCCACAAACAAAAATGCCGGTTGTTCTTGTATTGTTGTAATTGTTTTCTTAATGCTGTCACCTAGTTAAAAACTCCTATTTAAACATATGTTTCAAAAACAGGTTGTAACGCAAAGAAGTCAAGAAGTAAGAAAAACTTTGAAAATTGGTCCATATTTAAAAAAACACGTGCCTTTATATCATTCCGGAATCTGTAAAGGTAATGTTGATCTTATTAGCAGTTTAAAATATTAATATTTGTTAACATTTATTTTGCCTTTAGACACCATTGTGCTACACAACACTCAGACTAGAAGTAGCTTTCCATTTACGAATTAAAATGCAAATAATTCATGTCTATGTATTATTAAAATACAAAAAATAATGCTACTAAAATTAAGGAAAAAAAATATGCCGACGAAATAACCTAAAATATCTACTTTTAAGTATAAAATACAAAATAAAATGAAATAAAAAAAAATGGATTTTCTTTTTGACAAAAAAAAAAACTGACGGACGGACGGACTGACTTACAATTATAAAAATACAAATTTTCAATTTATTATACTGTTGTTATATTTGTCGTTATTTTTGTTGTTATTTAAAACTTAAAGGGATTTAACCATTAACGCCCACACAGAAATGAATTTTGAAACAAGTTTTAATTGAGTTTTAAGCCTCGCGGCACTCAGAGGGGCTTTATAAGTTTTACACGGGTATCTGTGTGTCTGTTATTGGCTTTTTTATAATTTTTATTAAACATTAAAATGTATTTTACTGACAAGAAATTCAAAATAAACTTCAGCATTAGTTAAGTTGATCAGAAGCACCACATTGAGCATCATCACCCTTCTACATCTTAAAGCAGGCAGTTCAACGAGTGAAAGTCCATTTTTACAAAATGGATGATTCCGAAAGTTGTTCTCGAAAGAAATTCACAAACGAAATCGCAGGAACTATTTTTTAATGGATTTAACACGATCACAGGATCGCAGACAACTGATCCATACTCCACAATTGCAATCACCAGAGAACTCTCTTGCCTTGAAACTCTTTTGGATTTTTTATGCGAATTTGTCAAAAACTATTCTTACTGTATTTTAAAAACATATTTATATCTTTAAAGGGCTGGTAAAATTTCAAGTTAATCTTATTTCACTTGCAAGAAACTCTATATTATAATAATTTTTAATTTTGCTGGAAAACAGCACAGAGTTATTGTACATTAAAATTTCTAATTCATAAGAACTTGAAAAGAAAGGATTTCATTTAGTGTTGATTCACACACATCAAGTTTACCTGATCAGTTTTCGTTTAATTTTCTTTTGAACCTGCGTTTACGTTCATACGTTTCAAGTACTTTCTTTATTTTTTCGCTTCAAAAACAACGTCGTATACTAATAACGGATAACAAACGAAAAGGAAAAAGCAAAACTTGACTGGTACGAACAAGTCTGTACCCCTTTCCATACTCTTTGCTACTCTTTCCTAAATACCCAAGACTTGAAGATTCAAACTTGATATATGTGAACCAGCACTAAGACTTTAATTTTGTGATTAGAACTGACCGCCCTGTTAACGAAAACTTTTGTCGGTTTTTAAAAATATACGAAAACTATTCAACTCCTTAGAAAGTTATTTAAATGCAATTTTAAATTGATTATTCCAACTTTTATTCATAATAAATATTTATAAAGTATTTATCTACTTCATGCTTGTAACACACGTATAACAAACCTCAAATAATGTTTATTGCATCAATAAGGATTTCCTAAGGTTTCACACTTTCTTTGCATAAATTTTCTTGCTCTGTCTCCACATAAATTCAAAAAGTACAAACAAAAAAAAAACAATAAAAAATTTTTTTCCTTCCACAAAATCTCCAGAGATTAGGAAAATAAAACAAATAGATTTTGTTGTTATTTTCTTTTTATTGCAATCTTAAGTAAGTTTAAATTTAATTTTTTATCATTCAAATATTTATTTATTGCTTTGTGTTGTTGCACTTTGGATAACACACACTAGATGTTTAAATAAGTTTCACTTATTGGCCAATTGTCTCAAGAGATCGTACATCAAGTACGGCAATTAATAAATCTATTTTAGATGATAGAAATACTGCAGAGTAGTAAACTTAGTTATAAGATACAGGCAGGTGTTTATTTATGGTTGAATTTAAAAATTATCGATCACTGATGTACAATAATTCTCTACTACTTAGTTAAATGTAAAGTGAAAAGTCTCGAAAAATTAGTTATTTTTATTAGTACCGCTGTATTTAAAGGATATTTAAAACATTAAAATAAAAATAACATTCGTAGTTGCAAGTAAAATAAGCTTGCAACTCAGAACACTTCCCAACTTTTCGAACCCACAGTTTATGTCAGTTCCCTAAAAAATCATCTTTTGTATGGTGAAATCTGTTTTGGTATGCCATCTATTTTGTATTTATGTATATTTATTTATACTTAATATAAACCATTTTATTTCAAAATGACTTAAGTCCATTTATCCAAGATATTAAAGAAGACAAAAGAAAGTAAATATTTGATGAGATCATAAACTAATGTTTAAGTAACATTATATTATTATAGACGATAAGTATAAAATCATAACTTTCTTAAGATTATATAAAACGGTACAACATTTTTCAGCTCATTGATTTGAGACTCAATTCTGAGAATTGCACTTGAAAGTAACCCCAAAAATAAGAACTTCTGCATCAATCGTTTTGTCAAGTTGGCTGCATTAAAAATTAATAATTACATTTTAAAACCTGAAGAACATTGAATATTTCAATATGGGAAATAACAAGTATGTATACATACTTACGGTAGGTATACCGAGATATAACCGAGATGTAGAAAAAGTGATAGAAATCCACCTTGAACAAAAAAATTCGTATGGCCATTAAATTATTAATGCAGCCAACTTGACAACACGAATAATGGAGAAGAAGTTCTAATTTTTGGGGCTACTTTCACGTGGAATTGCCAGAATTGAGTCCCAAAAACATTTGTTGTACTGTGTTATTATCAAAAAAGGAATGCTGTATTCTAAAACTTAATGTCAAACGTTATATTGAAATGTTTTTGAAATGTGAATCGTAAATTAAGTTGGAAAACAGGTGAAGTTAATTTATTTCATGGTAGTTTCTATTTCTCATACATTTATGTACATACATATGGAGGGTTCAGAGCTAAAGTGAAGCAAGTCACAAAAAAGACAATTCGAAGTTATTTTGAGTTTCAATAAATTTAAAAATAAATATATATGTATATATATAAAATGAGAGCCATTAACTTTTTACCGATACCTTAGGAACGAAGCACTTTTTTACTTAGTCTGTTACAGAATTAAATAGATTTAAACTTTGCGGATAATTTCGCAGTAGTTTTGCAATTTTTCATATTTTATGACTTCATTCACTTTAGCTCTGAGCCCTTCATATGTTGTGCAACTTGCGATCAAATTAATTTCGATACTTTCAGCACGACCCGATAATGCACATTATTTAATAATCTTTCCCAGTTTTTACAGAAATGTGTTTGTGATTTGTATTAAAAGATGTGTACTCTGAATTTAGTTTTGATTTTAGGAACTTTGACAAATCTTCAATAAAAATTAAGGTTGCAAATTACGGTATTCGATATCGAATGAAATTTCCATACAAATTCAAAAAATTTTGTGTGGTATTTCGATCGATATCGAATGCCGTAACTTGCCCCCTGAATTTATATTTTTGAATTCAATTTCACCTTAAGATTTGACATTAATTTTATAGTAACACTTGCTATCAAATTGAGAAAGTCTCAAACTTCAAAGATTTATTCTCAAATGAGCATCAACTTTGATTAAAATTGAAATCTCTAGCCTTTGTCTTCTATGTTTGAAGAGGCTTGAATAATTGCTGGCAAAAAAGCTGTTAATCATTTCGTTACATTGCTGGCAACACTCTGCTTACTAAATAACTGTTCACTCAAATTTGCATTCTTTTAAAAGAGTCAGTTTTCTTGTGATCGTCCGTTCCATCGTATTGAGAAAAAGTAATTACCTATTCGTTTGGTTTCTAGTGAAAAATCATTTTAAATAAATATGTAAAAAAGTTAAATAATATTATTAAGTGTGTGAAATAAAATAAAAATAAGTTTGTAATATTCGAATAAAAAAAAATAATATTTAATAAATAATATAATGAGTTACATACATGTGTATACATATTTTATATATAAAATATATAAAAATATAAAAATATCCATGTAGTGTTCTTTACAAAGGAAAATAAAAATTAATTTTATTAAAAAATAATTTAATTTTGCTTAATAATTTAATAAAAATGTGTTTTTGTTTAAAGAAAAACATGAATGAACAAAATTATGAAATTGTTAAGCAGCAAGTGTGTGTTTGCAAAAGAATGTAACGGGACGCGCAGTGTAGTTGTTGTTATTAATAAAGAGTCGTCATTACATTGAGTGAAATTATTTGTTGAGAAGAGTAAAATGTAATGACGTCATAATAAGAATATAACAAACGGTTAAACGGTAACGGGTTAATAAAATGTAGAGATGATTTTTTCTTCGCTGTAAATGACAAAAGCAAGTAAGTAAAATAGAAACAATACAAACATTTATGTAAATACATATTTTGCTTTGCTTTGGTATATTTTGTAAAGCTCTTGAGGACTTTTTTGATTATAAAGGTCTTCGAAATTCAATTTCGTTTTGTTTTCCAGACATGGAAAGTTTAATTTTTTTGGTCCTTTTCCAGAAATGGAAATTTTAGTTTTTATAAAACTATTCTTATTATTCACAAAATTATTTCGGAGTGTGTTTCAGAATTAATTATCAGCATTACGGATAGTACTTTTATTTTATTAGATTTATTGTTATTTTAATATTAATAATTTACTTATTTATGTCGAAGAGAATTTTTGTATTGGAATATTTAAATTGTCGATAATGTTTAAATGCCAAGATGAACAATTTTAACAACTTCTTTACTGTCCGTAATAAAATAATATTTTTTGGAAGGTGTGAATCCTTTACAAAGAAAATTATACATTTTTAGCAATAACTGCCAGTCCTACGATGTCACACTAATTCGTTCTGTCGGACAAAACAAGATTTTATAATTTGTTTTTGTTTTAAATGTAATTATACGAAATAACGAATACGTGTGATATCGTGGCACTGGCAGTATTATAATTTAAATGCTGTGCAATTTATACATACATACTAATTTATATACTAAATTTCAAAAAATGTTCTACATACCAGGCAAATGATTTGATATGTGCGCGATATATAAATTTTATTTCTTTTTTAATCCAAAGTGATTATTATTTTTTGGCTAATGTTCGTAACGTTTTTGTCAGAAAGAATTGGACATGAGACAAAATTTCGAAAGAACAAGGGACAATTTTTAACCCTAATTAATTTCAACGGACACTCGCGTGTCTGATTACAGTGAACAATCAGTTCCGACACACGCAATGGAAAAATTAATTTATAAATTTCAAAACTTGGCTTCTGAAATTAAATTTTTTGGAGCTTAATCTTTTATTCATGTATAGACATTAAATAGAACATTTGTGCTGCTGAACAACAAAGAAAAACCAAGACGATTTTACCAAAAACATTGCATTTGTAGCGATTTTGCCATCCCTGGTTTGAAAACATCTGTTTGGATAACAACAGGAACAAAAATAAATTTTAACTAAATTCATTAATACCGAAGGGTGCAAGCTAAACATTAGATAGACTGGAAGAGATTTCGAAAGGTGGGGGGGTCTTGCCTTTAAATTTACGGGATGGTTAATTCAACCAAATCGAAGAAATTTCATTCATTTATTTTAAAAATAAAATTTTAGCTGTCGACTTTACAAAATTTGCGTAACTTACTTTCATAGACACTATATTCAATACTATTTTCTAACCACTCTCTTGCCCAAATGCTAAGTTTTTAAGTGTTCTTTGATTTTTTATTAGTTCCTTTTTTTAAACTTTGACGGCCAAAGCAGTTTTCTGTTTTTCATAGTGCCAACAAGCAAATAATGATTTTCAAAATGATTTGATTTGCTCAATAAAGCACGATAGTGTGATCGCTTTGCACCGATTATTGTCGCAATCAAGACTTGGCCGCTATGAACCGAAAAAATTGTCGCAATATGCGACGATAATGGGATTGTCCAAGAATAAATTGTGCAATATTTTCACATGTGTGCCAATATAGCACGATAAAAATTTTCGCAGATTGTGCTATTTGTGCCGATAGTGAAATCTCAACTTTAGATTTTTCTGACATATTTTAAAAGCCAATTAAACATCTTTTTTCTTCTGCACCGGGTAACAATGATTATGGCAGCCTTACAGGATCTTAAAATAATTCGAATTGTACTACTTCATATTATGTTATGCCTAAGTAATATAATAAACATAATATAATGTATAAATAACTAAAAAGGACTTAAGCTATTTGGTAAACAAGCGTTTACTATAAATTTATGTATGTAGTCTAAACACAAATAAGTCATTTGTAAAATAATAAAATAATACTGCTTTTACAAGTGTGAATTGTATCACAAATTGTTAAAATTTTATTTAACTTGCACACACAATTTCTTACAAAACTTCCACTGCAAGAACAGCACGAAAAGATGTAAACAAATTTGTTTAATAAATAGAAAAACTAAATTCAATTAGTCAACTTTTGTTATTTTTATCTGGGGATTACTTCAGATTTGTATGTCATTTAATATATAAAACTACAAAACAATTTAGTACAAAAAAAAATATTAGAAAAAAATATGGGAATGTGCCTAAACTGAAATACCCTTCTCCTTCGCCTAAACTTATAAATGTGGTTTGAGAAAAGAACACTATACAATTCCAGGAGATTTAATGCACAGTGCTCCTTCAGACATCATGCAGCGTGGTAGGAAATTTTCGCAGGCGGTGGACTAGGGCGCTAATTTATAAAACATGAGTTATTTGTATAAGAAAAAATTGCAAATATATTAGATTTGATTTATTGGCTTCATCTTCTGAGATTGTAAAGAAAGCGGCCAAAAATTATAACACTCACATTTTACACACGTAATATGAGGCTTTTTTTAATTTTTGTTTTAATTTTTTATTTTTTGTAAAGAGACGTAACACTTCAGGCAATTATTGGCTGCCAAACACTTGATGTATTACCTTCTTTCTTTGCGATAGAAATATTTGCTGGAGAGCACATGCTGAAAGTGAGAAAGCTTAATTAATTCCTTTACAGGTCTGCTTTTCTTGGATTTTTACAGCAGTGCATGGCCTCCGGTATCAAGCAGACGTTTTGTTTCAGAAAAAAGGCTTCGAATAAGAGAGATATTTATATAGAATGACCGTGGAGAGTCCATTTTATAATTTAGCTAAGTCTGTTTGAAACGCTGCATGATGACAATAAACTATGCGCCACTAAGTGCGGAGCTTAGGATATATTGCAGACATTCCTAATTTATTATGAAGCTGAAAATTTAAAAATAAGCAGAAATCAAAGATTTTTGATAGATATCTGAATGTAGGAAGTTGACACATCAAACAAAATCTGTGACCTTAAAAAATATCCAGAAGCAAAAAATATACTGCACTGTGAAATTTCCATTATTTTTTAATAAAAAAACTGAATTCTAGACGGTTATTGAGAAAGAAGATTTTTGATCACCCTGTTGACAGAAAAACAATGACAATAAAGACTTAAATTGCGAAGTCTTTACTTTCGCTTGGATTTTTCATTTTTAAATTCGGTGAAAATAAAAGACTTGTGACCACCTCCTCTCAAAATGTTTCTCTATTCATCGTAGCAGATCACCATCGTGCAAGCTCATCACCTTCATAATTTGTTTCATCCTATCGGCTTAGAATATATTTTCCTACCAGGCTGCTGTGCCCAAAATCTTAAAAGATATGTTCACCCTTATTGTGATTGGCGTAGTTGCATTACGCAAACTGTCGTAGTTGCTGACGAATTTAAAATCTTATGGTACCGTGTACAATTTTCGCCTGTAAAATTTTTGTAAAATAATCCAATAAATAATTAATTAAAATTAAATTGAATTATGTCGTGAAGAAAATTCTTAACGACAATTTTAGAAACTTTTGACACACAAATACGCCAAATACTTTACCGTTTTAACGACAGTTTGTAAAAGATATAGTGTTGTTTGTATTGCCGTTTTTGCCAACTACGGTACCGTTTTTTAAAATTGTCCGCCTTTAGCCACAAAAACCCCAATCGCAATAAAAGTGACCGTATTGGGATATTCTAACACACCAGCGACCATTTCTTCCAATTACAACTCGTTTCGATCGATAACCGAAAGCCCGAGCAGAACTTTATTAACATCTTTGTCAGTTTTTTCTAAATATTTTATTTAAAACCAATTTTAATGGCCAATAATTGTTGCATAAACTTTTTCACTTCATTTATTATTTATTGTAGGATATTTATTATAATTAAAATTACAATAAATCTTGAAGCTAAAGTACTAGCAACTAAGACTATCCTTGTGCAAGTGAAAAGCGTTAGTATAAACTACTTATGCGAGCGTTAAATTTTGATGTATTATTTATATTATCCTCTGAAGGACATTTGAGCATATCTATAATACTTTGCGAGTTGCATATTCTTAAGCGCCTGACATTCTAATAGAGAATGAATTGTTGGTAATGCTGCATTATTTCAAAAATTGCAAATAGCTTGTGGATTTTTTGACATCAAGTATTTATGTGTGAGTCATTTAAATATTTATAAGCTTTAAAATAATTATTTGGGCTTGAAATCAATTTTAAAAAACGTTTTTATAAACAATTAAAATACAAATTTTTATGAATACCGGCGTTAATAAATTGTGGTGTCTGAGAAATCAAAAGAGGTGTTGCGAGCTTTTTTAAAAATTCTTCGTAACTATTTGTAAAACATGTCGCTCTACTGCAGTAATTTACAATTCACCCACCGGTAGCTATCTGAATACAAAAATAGCCTGTCATGCATGATTATTAAAATTGAGATTGAATATAAATTTTCACCAAATTAAAAAAACACAAACAAAAAAGGATAAAAGGTAACTTTTTAACAAATGGCCACTGTTGAAATAAATTAGTTTTTCCATTAAATTGCACAAAAGCAAAAATTTATAAAATATACAACACAACAACAAAAAAACTAAAATCCCGGAAAACCAACGAAAAAATAACAACAACAATAACAGACAGCAATTAGAACAATAAAGCAACAAAAATTATATCAACAAAAAAGTATTACAGATAGAAACTCACATGAAAAACAGTTAAAAGTGTGAAAAAGTATAAAAAAAATATTTTAAAAATGAAATAAATGTTTGAATGAATGAATCAAACGAGCGAGGAACCATTAACAAACCTGCTGTTGCTGTTGCTGCTGCTGCTGCTAATGGTGGCTTTGAACGTTTTTTGCATTGTAAGTTTGTCTGTTTGTTTGGTTGTTTGTGGTATCACTTTTTGTTGTTATTGTTGTAGTGTTTTAATGTGCGATAGTCTTTTTTGCAGCTGCTGGTGTTAAAGTAGAGTGAAAAAAGCACGAAATTATGAATGATTTATCCCCACCATGTGATGCGCTACATCTGCAAACGCAAAGGACCTTTTTCTTAACGATATTTAATAGTTATGATATCATAAATTTTCAAGGACCTTTATATGTGTATATATCCTCATAGAAAAACTGGGCTAATTTATTTTTTAATAGATCTAAAACAATATTTGTGTTGGAAACAATCTTGTTGTGAAAGAAATACTTGATGCATTTCTCTTTGTTATATGATTTATACGAATGTGATTGTGTTGATTTTAGAGAATTTTTGTGTTGCTGCAGTTGTTGCTGGTGTTTTGTGGTAGCTGCAGATGATTTTTTTTGTATTTGCTGTTGTTTACAGTGCCACCGTCATCGTCGTGTGTTGTTTGTTGCTGCTGCTGCTGTTGCTGTTGCTGTAGTTATTTTGTTTTGTTGTGATTTCTTTTTTTTAGTTTTAAAGTGCGGGCGCATATGCGGAAACACTTAATCATCTTAACCCGGTATTTTCACGGTAAACCACATGCCTGCCACATAAATATACAAACATTTGTGTTCAAAAGCATCATATAGATACGTTGCTTACATTCAGCTGCACACACATGCATTTGTCTACATCAACATATTCACTTTTATGGAAATGAATTGAAATTCTAATGCAAACGTGTAAAATTATTCACCACCGAAACTCTAAACACATACACACACACACAAACACACATGAAAGCAAACATTGAAACTTTCAAAGCGCTCGTTCATGTGTGTGTATGAACATATTATGGTTAGACAGACAAACACGAGGCCAACCAAACAACGGAAGTTACACCATCAGCATACCATGCCACACATTTAGGCAAACCCACTCATACAATCAAACATGCGACTCTTAAATAGCAGCATCCGCATGCAAATGTATTCATATTTGACTCACTCCTGGCCCTGCTGGAGTACAACAAACAGAAGGGGTTCAAATTAGTAGTGTTCTTGCTTGTTGTTTCTTTTTTTTCACGAGATTGTCTAATTGTGTTAAATGGAGATTTTAAATGCAGCCTAAAACCAACAATGTGAGAAAATGTGTATGAAAAGCATTGTGGTGGGGAAAGTGAAGAACTATTTAATAATAAACCGCATTTAAAGGATTCATTAAATTTAACTTTTATTGCCTGAAATTCTTTAATGCACAAAGAACAGTTCATTACAGAATACTAATGCTAAATTCATATTCAGAAGTATACAGAACAAACAAATTGGAAATTTTCTATGACAATGAATTTGTGAACGAATTTGTTGTGGGGCAAACTGCAGTTTCAATATATTTTTTTAATTTCTGAAATCAAGTAACATGAAATTGTATGATTTACAGAACAGAGAACAGGCCCACTTACTTGATTTATTTACTTTTGTTTCGTTTTCGAAATTCTCCCAATTCTGTTTTGAAAACAAATATTTAACGTGATTCGATTTGATTTAAGGCGTTTTAAATTGGTGAAAATGCGCTGCAGAAATTTTCTATTATATACTGTATCGAAAATGCTGGCTTTGTGGTATAAAGAATTAAAAAAATCAAATCAATTAAACGCATGTTGCGTCAAAAACAGTAACATAGTTGAGTATTCCAACGTCATGATGTTAGAGAAGAAGGCTTTTATGACTTATAGTCTGCAGATATTGACGAATCATCGTTAGATAATGAACTCATTGGTTTTGCGTTTGAGACAACCGATACCACAGAAATTGGTGATGATGATAAAAAGATTCCTACCCTCACTGCATCCATAGTTAAATAAGCACCTCAACTAGCAGCTAAATTGGACTATCCTTTTGATCGTGATCGTGATGTGGAAGAGCCTCAAAATTTCATCGTGATGTGAAATTATTGACTTTAACCCATTTTCGTTTTAATTTCTTTGCATTATTGATTTAATCGATGGGTTAGTGTTTGGTGAAGTGAGTGATTCGCCCACTGTCTTTTACCCTGGTTGAGAGGGCTGCTTCCATATGAGGTTCCGTAGGATGATCCTTTCGCTTAATTGGAGGTTTTTGTTTGCAAAAAAGTTTTGTATTAATCCACTGCGAAGTTCCGTCCTCCTTTCATATCCGGTCTTGGGACTGGAAAATGGCGGAGTCGTGAAATAATTATTAGGTTATTATAGTGAATTATATTACAGTCTTATCAAAACTGGAAGACAACGATTGATAATGGAATTTCTGAGTAAAATCTGTGAACATTCACGACCACTTGAGCAGTATGATTTGGAAAATATTTCTTGCGATGACGGTGATGTCTCCCGTCAAAGAATGGGGTTACAGAAAATATTTCTGGCTTAAAATTAATTTCTATATGTTTTTACGTTTTATGGTTTTTGTGATTTCTTTTTTTAATAGAACTGTATTATCTATTGTTGTTTTCTTTTCCTTTTTAAATAAAGAATCTTATGCCTGGTTTTTTTCTAAACAAAATGTAACAAACCTTTTACTTTACATCAAACAAATTGCTATTCAAAATTTTCTTATGACACAAATTTTCTGGTGACACAAATACTTCCAATAGACTCATTATTTCAAAAAATCATTATATTGAAAATTTTCAATAAAAAAGGCAAAAAATATTGCACTACGTAAAAACAAAATTATTTGTAAAATTTATAAAATTTATAAAACAGTTTTTAATTAGATTTTGTGGGCAGCCTGTAATGAGAATAGAAAAGCGATTAGTAGGGCTCTTGAAAGGGAACAAGAACAAGAATTCACGGCACGAACCTAGAATTTCATTTTATTATTTTAAAATAGAATGTTGTTTCAATTCGTTTCAAGTTTTTGTTTATTGAAATAGCAACACAGTGAAATCAAGCGCTTGGTCTGAAGTAGTTTTTAAACGAAAGCTGTTAGTTGTTATGCTTCCAGAAAGCAAGACTTTTGCTCGTGATGTCCCTCTTGGTCGCTCTTTTCGTTATTTTTCGTTCAGCTATCAAATTATGTGTCCTGATCTCATAGCATCATCGAATTGTGTCAGGTTTAATCTGCGGTGTTGCTTATAAATAAAAAACTATTTGCGCACATTACTTTGCATCTCTTGCATTTAATAAATTAGAGATTAAATTATTTTTTGTTTAAAAATAAATATCAATTCTTATTATGCGTCTTCAAAATTTTTAAAAAATTTTTACTGCTTCCAGAAACTTTATATTATTTTTTTGGATAGTTTAATCCACAAATAAAAAAGCTACTAAAGACCAAATATAAAGTATTTAATTATAAGACAAGAATCAGTATTTCTCGCTTAAGCAACCCGTTTATTTAGTAACAAGAATACCTGTCTTTGTTTATTAAATTCTTTCAAATTTAATATAAATTAACTTTAAGAAAATTAACAAATTTAGTGTCGATTTGAAATATGAATTTACTTTGCAAACTAAACGAAAACAAAGGAAATTCTAATGCTCTTAATGTTTCAGACTCAACTCTTGTGTAATATTTTAGCGTTTCCAAACAGCAGCTCATACTTGAGTCGTTCGTAACTTTTTCTTAAACTTATGACACTTAATGCTTTCATGTAAATCAACTACTTCAGCTGCTGTACTGCGTCTGCTTCCACTTTTACTGCCAAATGAATGCTGCATTAAACAAAAAAGTATGAGCTACTTAAGCATGCATAAGTTTGTTCAGAGATTTGCATCTACAAGTGCCAAAAGTATGAAAAAACAAAACTTTTGTTTTTCTTAACATTTTCAGTGGCACCTGGCAGTGGATCACCACGGCATGATTGTATTTGGAAAATATATTTAAATTCGACATTGTCAAGTTCAAAAACTAGGAAAAGGTTTGCACATCACCACTTGATTATCGATTCATGACAATTTTTAAAATTCTATGATTTTCTAAACGCGAAATGAAAAAAAGGAGAGTGCTACGTAGTTGCAAGTAAATAAACCCTTTTGCAACATCTCTGAAATTTTGTTTTAGGTTTCATAAACCACCAACTAACAACTACAAACACGAGCACTTGTTGTTTTTGCAAACAATATAAAAAATTTACAAAATAAGAACATCAACAACAACAACAAAGTTATGCACACATACATGCATATAAGCAGAAAAAAGTAGTGCGTTTGTGTGTGTGTGTATGTTAGTTTTATGAAACTAAACTTTTTATATGAAGTTTTCCCCTCAACTAGTTGCGAACGGAACGATTTACTTTTACAGATGCATGAATACATACGAGTGTTATTTTGGAAGTACCGCAGACCTAGAATTTAATTTCTAAGGCAGGTATTAGACAAACTCGTTTGTCACCAGCTGCCTTCAAAGAGAGTTTGATTTCACATAGACAAGAGCTGAAATATTATTTCAAAGACAGGAATAACATTTTTATCCCTCAAAATTTTTCCAAAAACCTATTGATCAAAGGGGTTTCAATCAATTTCTCAATTGAATCGGCAAAAATAATCTTTTCAAAAATTTTATAAAGTTTTTCAGTAATTGAAATTTGTTATCGAATTTTTGTCTCAGAATGAATTTTAATAATACAATTAATTAAATATGCAGTTTTCGTAATTGAAGTCGTATTTTAGTTTTTTCTTCCAATTGAAATTGTATTTATTGAAATTGTATTTATTAGTTAGATCACACGCGAAATGAAATCAATGACGAAATGAAATAAAACAAAATTCATTAATATATGAAATTAATGGCATTTTCTTTTCTACAAAAAAGTGCCACATTATTCCCCCTTTTTGTTGAAAATTTGCAATATAAATATTTTTTGAAATATTGAGTTTATTAGAATTTATTGTATCGTCACTTACGATGCACTTACGATTTTTGTCTTAAGAAAACTTTGAATAGCAATTTTTTTGATAAAAAGTAAAAAAAATGTTCTATTTTTTTAGAACAGAAAACGACATAAGTGAAATCAATAATTTTGCCTGTGTACAGAAAAAAAATTATTTGTCAGAAACTTTCAATAAATTGAAAATTTAAATTTGTTTTAATTAATTGTATGAAGCTCTAATTTGTTCAAAAATAACTTTTAAGCAGCAAAAAATTAATTTTAGTAGGACATGAAAATTATACCGCAAAAGGGTTTAACAAAAACAATTTACGAAAAAAAGTATTCTAGTTTTTGACCTTTTTCTTGATATTTTAATAAAAAATTTCGCCATCCTTAAAGTTAACAACAACAATATAAAAACTTTATATCTTTTCAAAGCGTCTGCAGGGATATAAATAAAATTTATAATAATAATTGTTTAGTTTTTTTTTCGAAGACAATAAAATACTTATTCTAAAATTTTTTGAAAAACAGAAATTGTCAAAATTGAAAATTAATTATTCTCGTACAAGAATACAAAATTATGTAATTCTATTAATAATATAAAAATTATTAAATTTCCTGTTCTTTTTTCATAAATTAAATCTTTCTGAGCTACATTATCTATATCCATTTTAAAGTTCATTATTTGTCCTGTTGGTGTGTTGATAATTTACTAGTATTTCCTACGGCCGATACAATCGACCATATTTTACTAATTAAATATTATGCATTTACATAAATATACATACATATGTATACGATAAATTACAAAAACAAAAAACATTCTAAATAAACAGCTTAAAACTATTCGGCTCTCTTTTGTTTACAAAGTACGAATAGAAAATGCTTTGTCTCATTTCTTTGCAAAAGAAAATTAGACAAACACACATGCTTTGTATATTTTTCAATATGGAACTGATACATGCATGAACAATAAGAGTTTATGGATTATTAGCAACTTTGAACGCTTACAGCTTCGAAAGTAATGAAATGATTTTAATGAAAAAATATAATGTGGACATTTTGAATAAATATCTTCAAAATGATATAAATTTTGTCAAAATCGGCTGTATAATATAACGTAAAAGAGATATTAAAAAACGTGTTTGTCTATTAATTATATAAGATAATATTTCTAGAATGAAATAACATTTCTTGTATTCTTAAAATCTGCTGTAAGATGAAGCATTGTATAATACAATGAAACATTGTGAAAGTAGTTTTCTGAGATGATCTGTATTTGTATTTAATTAGTTTCAATTATATTCGTAATTGAATCAATTGTTCGTGTAAATGAAAGTTATAAATTAAGTAATTCAATTAAAATATTTTATCGTATTTGATTTGAATTTGATTGAATTTTAACTACAAAGAAATCGTATTTCGGATTCTTCTGGGCAAAGAACAATTTATTTCTAAGAAGCTTTTAACTGATAATTTTATTTGTATTAGAGTTACACTTAATTAACTTCGTAATTAAATCAATTAGTGATGTCATCAAAAATAAAATTTTTACAAATTAATCATTTTTAAACTCAACTTTAACGATCAATTTAATTGAGGGTGCAGTTTTCGTAATTAAAAACGTATTTTAGTATTTTCTGCGTGAATTAAATATGTAATTTTCGTCACTGGTTGAACTGTCGCATCGTAATTAGTTAATTACGCAATTAATTGTGTTGTGGCTGACTCCCACCTGAAAAGTGGTAGAGCAAACACATGAACACTAATGAGATATATAATGGTTCCTTTAGCTTCTATAAGGAACATACGGCCTCAATGAGATGGTGTATTTTTTTTTTTAACTTGGTCCAGCACTCAGGGGATGACCCCTACATATGCAATGCATTGTGCCGGAACTAGGAAAATTGGTTATGGGAAGGA
The DNA here is from genome assembly GCA_956483585.1 of Gymnocheta viridis. Classification (NCBI taxonomy): domain Eukaryota; kingdom Metazoa; phylum Arthropoda; class Insecta; order Diptera; family Tachinidae; genus Gymnocheta; species Gymnocheta viridis. Next base: position 123,827,039 of record OY101441.1, on the reverse strand, counting down.
GGATAAAGGGAGTAGTGTTTGTGGACGTTCGATTTGAACTTTCCCACACTGAAAGTAACAGGAAAGACCTCTGCAGGAAGTTTATTCCACATGCGAACTGTTCGACTAAAGAACGAATTTTCTCTGTAATGCGTAGTGCGATTCACTGGCATATCAACCACAAATGGATGCGCTCTTAACGAAGAACGTGTTGTTCGTACAAATGAGCGGGTTTCGGGAACAAGTTCCCTGATTTCATTAGAGCACATTCCATTGTAGTAACGATAAAACAGTGAAATACATCCCACATTGCGTCGATGCTCCAGTGAGTCAATAGAGTTGGCTACCCTACTGTCACCGATGAGCTTCTTTGCCCTCTCCTGTACCCGGTCGAGTATCTTCAAAATAGACTTTGAAGCACCGGCCCATACATGAGAGTTGTATTCCATTTTCGGTCGGATATAGGTGGTGTAAATATTAAGGAGATCAGATGGAGTGAAGTATCTCTTACACCGTCTTAGAAAGCCGAGGCACTTGAATGCTTCTTTTGAAACCTGAAAAATATGATCAGTCCATCGAACATCACATTTAATTTTCATGCCAAGAACATCAAGAGTTTCTGATTCCTCAATATCTACACCACCCATTATTACAGATGAAGCAGCATGATTGTACGTACATTTGTGTGTAAGCATACAACACTGGGTCTTGCGAGCATTAAATTCGACCCTATTCGCACGTCCCCATTCATGGATTGCTAAAAGATCATTATTTATCGAATCATTCATATTTTGCCTCATTGCCGCGATCTCCGGCAGGCTTGGTCTGTTATTGAATGAATATGAATGGCACATGCTGCTGTCATCTGCAAAAGAGTAGATAGGATTGAAAGTTTGAAGTAGAAGGTCGTTTAAGAAAATAAGAAAAAGTGTGGGAGAAAGAACGGATCCTTGCGGTACCCCTGAATTAATCTTGAACTCGTTTGATGAGATCCCTTCTATAACAACTCGTATAGTGCGATCTCTGAGAAAGCTTGATATAAATCGAGAGAAGACATCACCGACACCAATAGCAATAAGTTTTGACAGAAGTGCACCATGCCAAACTCTATCAAACGCCTTGGAAATATCTAGAGCCACCACCTTACTCTCGCCAAAATGGTGAATAGAATGACACCATCTTTCCGATAGAAAAGCCAGTAGGTCTCCCGTAGAGCGACCCCTACGAAATCCATACTGGCGGTCGCTAAGTAAGCTGTTGGTCTCTAAATATCTCACAAGATGGAAGTTTACCATACTTTCCATAACTTTGGAAAGTGCAGAGCAAATTGCAATTGGGCGGTAATTTTCAGGGTTGTTAGCCTCTCCTTTTTTGGGGATTGGCGTTACATTAGCAACCTTCCAACACATTGGAAATTCACCAGCATGGTACAATGTACTGAAAAGGTTAGCTAACGGACGCGCTAGCGTCGAAAAGCACTTCTTCAAGACCAGTGCTGGAATACCATCCGGCCCAGGAGATTTATTTATGTATTGACCTACAAAAACCGTATCTGGTACATTCTGTTATAATATTACTTTCCTTTTCTAATAATACTTTCTTAATAAAATAATTAAAAAAAATATTCGAAAAATATTTAAAAAAAAAGTTTGAACTAATAAATTTAATATTCGAACTCATGCTTCGCGAACTAACTAAATAAAATATATTAGAAAATTTGTTTTACTTAGAAAAAAAATTATTTTGATTTACGAATTTGCCTTTCTAAGAAAAGCATCTCTTATATCGAAATAACATCAGACTACTATCGTATTTAAACAAATAAAGTAATATTTTCACAAGTACATATGTAAATATGTTTATGAATATAATACGTATATATTTACTTATTTTTGCTTGTTTTTTAATTTCATGCCAGTAAATATATGCGTCTATGAGAAGTTAGTTTTTATTGCAAGCATTTTGTTTATAGTTTGATGTAAATGGTGTTTTGTTTATTTTTTGAAGCAAAACACTACAACAACATGAGCTAAAAGTAAAACTTTATTTTTTATTGCTGCCACGGTGAAAAAGTTAAAACCGCAGGGCAACACTTTTCTTTTCGCACAGCCAACAAGTCAAATAAACAATTTCATAAACAATCAGGCGCACATTTTGTCACCGATACTACCGCCGACATCATCGGTTGGCTCTGGTGAAGATGCTGCTTCACTCGCTGTCATCATGTATGATAGAAGACTTTTAGAAAATAAAAATAAAAATATTCAAATTTATGATTACCACAAGCTTGTGTGTAGGAACGAAGGTTGGGTTGTAAAATGTAGGAGTGGTTATACATGGTGAGACTAATAAAAACTCCTTTGCTTTAGAGGTAGGTTAGGTTAGGTTGCACAGGCCACCGATTGCAAGCAACCAGCCCACTTGGGTCCAAGAAAAAGTTTCTTTGAGATGCCTGGTGTGAACAGTAAAAGAGAAATTATATCTATCCTCTGTTATGGCCGATGTTGAACCACCTCGCTTTCCACCGAATAAACTGGCATTCCGTAAGGTCCGCGAGTTTGGGTAAAGTCCAGTTACCTAGTTTTATAACTCTGTGATAAGACAGAGCTGGACATTGACAGAGAAGGTGCTTGACAGTTTCTTCCTCCTCCTTATTTTGACAGCTTCTACAGAAGTCGTTGAAGGGTAGATTTAATCTATTTGCGTGGACACCTATGAAACAGTGACTTGTTAGGACTGCCACGAGTACACGCAGCTGATGCCGAGGGATCCCCAGTATGATAGCAGATTTTGCTTGATCATATTGGGGCCATACAGATTGTGCTCCCTATAAGTTTCTGCTGAATGAGGATATTGAAGCTTTTTAGTGGGACTCCTACCAGTTGGTCGGTGTCACGTTCTTGCAAACGGGAGCCTTCCTTGGCAAGCTTGTCCGCTTTTAATCTTCCAGGCACGACTGCGTGTCCTGCTACGCTGGTAAGGACTAATTTAGAGGTAAGAGGTGCTTAATAAGTTAAATATGAAAAAAACTTAAGCTTCGGTTTGCACAATCCCGACAATTCAGGAAATTTAGATGTTAAGCACTCTGACATAAAAATTGTTTAGACGAGTCGACCTTTTGGTTTGAGAAAGCAGCATGTTGAGGTTGAAGAAACTAACGCTGCATGCATGATAATTACTAAAACAAGTATGATAGAAAGTCAGTGGTGGTCATGCCGGACCATGTAGTATCCTGCACCAGTTGTGAGTGTAACTTAAATACTTGATGAACATAAATGGGAAATTTGGAGAAGAAGGTTCAAGGATCTAAGAATTTTTCTCTCATTTATTAATGATGATGGCAATTATCTTCGGCAAACTAAAGAAAACCAAAACTGGTGCATTTTTAATCACCCCCAATATACATTTTAATTAATACGAGGGTTGTCTTTTATATGTACACAATATATTAAGACTAGAGGCATAACATTTTTATAGATTTAAAACATCTGATTTTGTTTAATGAAAAAACATGAACTAATCGCATTAACCAAAAATACATTTGACTCGTAGACGTGTGTGTTCGTACAACAAATTTCTACGACTTTTTACGTGCGCCTCCAGATATTTAAAGCTATTGCATCAATTAAAAAATTGTTGAATATTCTGCAATAACGTCACAAGGTCATGGTTAGTCTTAACTATATTTTACCATGAACAAATAAATTGCAGAAAAGAATTGTAAGACTTCATTTATTGGGTGTATAAATAAAATTTTGTCTTCATTGAACAGTTTGCTAATAATACTGAGAGTGATTTATATATTTCGAATACGCAATTTATGGTGTTTCATTTGAAAGTTCTTTTCTATGAAGCAACTTTTGTAATTCGAGTCTTCTCTTTTAACTAACTTGCATCCTACATTATAAACGTCACACTTTAGTTATACCGCTAATACATAATCGCTTATAGCAACATAAGAATGGTTGGTCAACTTAAGCACAAGATGAAATTTAATACAACTATTGATTGTTTTCAGTCACGAATTTTGTTTTTCTACTTTCTTAGTGCAACATGTTGCAATTGTGTAAGGAATACTGTACAACAAGTTGTAGTATACACATAAATAAGGGAATTTAGTTCTTCTTAAAGTGTAACCCGATTCTTAGTAGTTTTATGCTTTCACACTTCTCTTTCTTTCAATTATTTTTGCCATGAATCTTATTCACACCTCATTCGTAACCAACATTATGAATGTTTTATGATGATATGAGCCTGTGTGTTTAATGTTTATTTGTGTGTGTATGTGCAATCATACGGTGTAAGTGTAATGAAATATAAACTCATAAGTGTCACTACAAGGGTTTCATTTCGTGTTTGTTTTTTTTTTGGTTTTTTACTGTTGTTTTCATTGTGGCTTTATTATTTTAGCTCAGTTAACACCTCAACTTTGACTCAACTGCCGTGAAGGTGGCAAAAGTAAACAAAAGTTAACAAATAAAGCAGATATGAATGAATTCATAAATTAAACACATCACTAAATTAGTTTAAGGGCAGGATGTATTTCAATATCTGATCTCATCTAAATTAACTTGAGTTAAATGGTTCTTTAATATAATTTTGTGAATTGGCGGCACGAATAAGAACATGATCTTTCTCATTTCTTTTCTTGTTAAAGTTTTGCTTTATTCTTAATAATTCTTTCAACAAATTTAGAATAGTTTAACAAACCTGTTATAAAACAAAAACCTTTATTATAAACAAGAACTTTAATAAAAAAACTTCTATTTTGTTAATAAAATATATCGTTGTGTATGTAATTGATTTCCTTGTAGTGTATGACATTTTTGAAAAGTAAAAGTATTTGTTTAAAACTTTGGAAGTTGTTGTGAAAAGAAGTAACAAACTCTTATTCATATAATAAAATCATCACATTTTTATGCAAATAAAAGTTAAAGGCATCAAAAATGATACGGCAAGTACTTTATCAAGTTGTATTTACTTTTAAATTAATGTAAGTTTTTATTTGTGATTTATTATATTGAAATTTGGTAGAGAAGTTTTATTGTTGCGAATGAGAATAATATCATTTTAAATGCAAGGTAGCTTTTTGGAGTGACTTTAATGAGTTTGTAAGAAATATTTTAATCGAAAAGCAGCATCAAAGTTCATTACAAATCCCAAAAACTGTTGCTAAGGAGAAAAACAGAGAGAGATATCTTTAAAGGTCAAAAGCTACAAGAAATAACAAAATATTTTACAGTGTTCCACAGATAAAAATGTGAAAAAATAAAAATTACATACGATTAAACCATATGAATAAATCAAGATAATTTTAAAGAAACTTTAAAGTTTATATTGAACAGAATTGTTTATCTTAAGTTCAAATCTAAGTTCACCCAATTCCTTTTTAATTTAGAAAATGGGTTTGGGTCGGACTTGAACTTGAGCCAAGCAATTCCTTAAAATATAAACCAAATAAAATAATTGCCTTGTAAATGACGATACCATAATTTTAAATAAACTCGTTATTTTAAAAATTATTGTATTGCAAATTTTCAATAAAAAGAGCAACAAATGTTGCACTTTTTTCTAGAAAAGAAAACGCCATGTGTTTCGATTTAACAGCCGGAAAATTTTTTTATAATAAAACTAACACCAAGATATTATTAAACTAATATTATTTTAAAGTGTTTTAAGTCAGCATGAAGTCTAATACTGCTGAAAGTGTTTAATTTCGATATGTGCTAATCAATGTTCAATAATATATAAAAAAAATTTTGCTAAAAATTTCAAAGGATATTGAGGGAGATTATTTTGAATATCAATTACCAAACATTTTTTTTTTGTTATGAGGGTCATATAAAACAAGCTTTCAATTTTCTGTTTCATGCGACATAAATATAGAATATTTTGCATAGAAAATATTAAAATGTTTTGAAAAATATAGTGCTAAGAAATTTAGAACAAACAGGTTAAATCTACACAATTCGCCATTTCACACGTACATTTAATATTATGGTTCTGTTATTACAAACGATCCTTATAAGATACAAGCTACATATTTAGCATATTGACGATCTATGTGTTTATACTCATCTAATTACAAATCCTTTTAAAATTTAATAACTTTAATTGTTTTTTAATTATGTCCTGTCTACACGTATTGCCGAAAAACATTAGATGATTATTGTTTTGTTTATGTTTACCAAAGTTTTAATATCATTACAAACATTAATCCTGCTTTTAGTCAACTCAAGATACTTGCACTCCTTTGATTTAATTAATTGCCTCTGGGATACACTTTTAAACAGTCCTGTTGATGAGTTTAATAATCATCTATCATCCGAAAATGTACGTTTCAAAGCAAAAACGTGTGAAATATCCTTGAAGGGTTTTAGACAAAAAAAAAAACAACAGCAAAACAAAAATTAAAAACGAAAAAGTATAAAGATAATAAGAAAATGACACTAAAAGCAATTCATAATACTTAGAATGTGAGTACAAATGCAGAGTACGAATGCGTGAGTGTTTCTTTTTCGTTAAATTGCAGATCCATTCTAATGTTTAGGAGACAGACACAACACAAGTTCTGTTTTACAATAACAGCAGCAAAAAGAAAGAAGCTAAAAGTGAAAATAAAAAAAAATGTGAATACAATTAATTAGTTGTTATCCTTAAGCAACTGTCAGCACATCATAAACTAATTGAAAATGCATCTTTAACAATTCTATCTGTGTGTGTCCTACTGTTTGCATATTTTCACACAAACATGCTTGATGTGTGCGCGTATAGGTGTGTGGGAGGGAATTTAATAAGCCAATGTAAAGAAGAACATGCTAACATGAAAATATAGATTTTATTTATAAGTAGTTTTCGATTTACGAACATTTTGTAGAAAATATCTAATTATTATTCCTTCATTTACAAACACCTTGAAGAAAGATCTAATTATTATTCCTTCTCAAAGAAGGTATTTATACAACACAGTGAAGTGCTAAGCGATAAATATTTATGCATAAATATATTATCTCTTTGGATTTATTATGGTCTTCTTGTAAATGCGAATTATATGAGTTTATACTTTCTCCAATTCACACTTCTTTAAGCACAGCACAATGAAAGGATAATAAAACACGAATGCCTTAACGATTTCATTTGGCCAAAAGGTACAAGCAAGTTAAATGGAAAAGAAGTTTAAGCAAGAAGAAGTTTAAGTTAAGTGGTATATGTGTGTCACGCTACGGTTAGCGTGAATACTAGTCGTTTTATATTCTAAAGAAGCTTTTGGAATACAATGACTCATGATTGGATTTAATGTATACTCGAATTCCAAAATAAATATTTTGCATTAATTTAAGCAAAAGAAAATTTCGTGAAATTTCATTGATGGAGAGAGATAATTATCAAATGTCGTAAACTAACGCTGATAAGGAATTGAGTTGCGAAAAGGGTATTCAATCGGCAAATCTGTTAAGCGAATCATTATTACCATTTCAACAAATATTTTATAAATTTTATATTATTTGAATATATGTATATATATTTGATATACCGAAATTTAGTTTAGATAAATTACTGAAAATGTTGCGACCTTAAAAAAATGATACAGGGCTCGAATCATCACATCCGTGATCGTATCGGCAATCGTACGAAAGAAGATTACGTAAAACGTCAATCGCATGAACTGAAAGATATGTTGACATACGATTGCAAGCGGATTGTAATTTTTTGTGAAAATTTTCAAAGCATACTTTAGGAGTGTTCGTTCTGAAAATATTTTGTACATACAATATTAATGTCCTTCAAACATTTCTCGTTTGTTTATCTTCAAGTGATAGCGAATAAGATTTGTTCATCAAGATTCCAAACAGATTTTTAAAAACGATTATAATCTCGATTTTTACAAAATACAGTACATTCACGTATGTCACAAACCGAAAAGTGTATTTATACGTGACGAGTTTTACGTTCACGGATGTGACGATTCCAGCCCAGGTCTAAAAATACACAACCAGAGAAAGACAGGAAAAGGCTTGAAGATCTGGCTGTTCTCTATTATGGATTGCTTTCTATTTCTCCAACATCTTCAATAAAAGAAAGTGAAATTTTATTAAAGCAAAAGAAAAACAATGAAAAATGGACCACGCTGCAGGCTCTTCCAGACTAAGCTCAACTCCAAAGCGGTAAAAAATTCATAAATTGTCTATCACTCCAACTTTTTCAAACCAAAAATATATAAACGTTTCCTTCGCAAACTTCCGACAACGTCATCTCTGGAACCTTTAAATCGATTTGGAATATTCTTGCAGCATTGGACAAAGTCCAAAGGAAGCTCAAACGTTGTTTTGACAAGGGCTTTTTGAGCTATTAAAATAAAGAGCTTTTTTCGAAATATTTCGTCAACGGTATCTCTCAAACGGATCTATCGAATTTTATCAAGTGAACAGCAGCCGATGTTGGTTTTTAAATTTAAAAGCTGATTAGATTTCGGAATTGATCGTTTAAGTTGTTTATAATTTATTTGGAGAAAAATATTTCTTTGGAAATTTTATGTTATGAAAACTCCCAATAAGGCAAACCGAGTCGGTTCATAATTTCTCGAATTCTTAGATAGAGCTTAACACAAACACTTGCATAAATGCGGTCTTTATAGTAAATAAAGTCATAAAGGATTCCAATGACTTTAAACATCGAGATCTCATGAACACTCGAATTGCGAATATTGGGGGAAATTTCCAGCACTATTTTTTATAAGTGATCTTACACGCAAAAACTTTTTTATTTGGTAAAAATTAGAAAAAAGCAATCAGTAGAAATATAACTAATAAAAAAATGTACAGAAAAATATAAAAAAAAATTCTGTTCTACTTAAAATTAAAGAAGAATTTCTGATGAACGGTAATAATATATTTTTTTCTTTAAACTTCTTTAGGGAGCATAGGGCCAAGATGAAGTGGAATAAGTATAAAAAATCTCATTGCGCAACAAACTAATGTCCAGTTTTATGAATGGTCAATTGAGAAAATAACGTGACACATAAAAGTTACAAAAGAATTTTATAAACTATTTAAATTAAATTGAGTTGATAGTTTATAATAAAAGATTATTTTAGTTCTTCCGTTATTGATGAAAATCGCAGCTCTAATAAATAAATTTTTCTATTACATCAATATAAACATGACTCAACTCTAACGATAACAATTTAATGTAAATTGATAAAAATTAATAAAATCTCTAAATATCTAGTGAATGGAAATGCTTTTACAGTACAAATAAATAAGCAAACACATGCAAACACACAAATAAAAGTACACATGTGAGTACGTTAAATAAAATTATGCAAATTGCAATAATGCCGTTCGCAAAATGTTGGTTTGATGCAAATGCCAACACGGCAGCAACAATCACAAAAACAACAATCTCAAACAACAAAAACATTCAAATACAAGCAATAGCAAGTAAAAGCATTAAGTTCAATATTCACTTCAAAATACAAACACACACACACACACTCACACACACATACACTGACGCACCCTCTCACATTCCATCAAAGTTCGCGCAATCCTGTTGTATAAACAACCAACAATAATCACTCGGTATGATGTCCATGTGACATCACTGGCCAGCCAATCCACAAACTGAATATTTACACGAGCCTCCTCTTTTGTTTGTTTAAAGACTCATCTCATTATAGTGGCACGACAACAATTGGCTTAGTGGGTTAAACAATCAATTGTCTGACTGGGTGGCATGAGCGCAAAGTGCTTGCGAATTGAGCTGAAACCAAACAAATGAAAATTTATAAATCTCCGGTATTAGAAACTTTATAAATTAGTTGAATAGAAAAAGAATTTTGTAATAAATATTTTTATGCAAATAATGGATGAATGAAACTCGTTTAAAGCAATCTCAAGTGGAAAGTGAAAATCAGAGATAAACTATTTTTTTTGTAAACTAAATAAGTGTGAAAATGAAAAGGAAACTAATCTTTCAGAATTTAATAATATTTAAGTGCAGCATATTTTCAAAATCTTCCTTAATGTTAGAATGAAAGATAGAAAGTTTTAATTTAAACGAGTAACTCTGTTGCCTATTCGTATAGTATAAAAGTAAGATTCAGGATGGAAAGATAACTTCGACAAAGAGGACTCCAAATACTGGATATGATTAAGGCCGCCTTGATAAACTTCAATTAAAAAATTTGCATTTATTCAATCAAGCTTGAGACGAGATTTTTTAATAAAAACTTTAAATTAATTAACTCCAACATTTCTTCAATCCCGAGTGTGTGGCTTCTTTTGGGATATAAATTGTTTTTACAATAAAATAATACACAAAATAAAAATTAAGCAAAACAGTCGAATCGTTTATATCAACATATTTTAAATTAAAAAAATATTCTTGCAATTCATAACATCTTTTATAAGATGTAAGTTGCATAAATAAATGTTGCTGGCATTTTCCACATAAATACGTTTCTAAGCAAATTTTTATACAGAAATTACCAACAACATTTACATAACATACAACTCATACAATAGCTTGTGAATTGCACAATTATTTTATAAAAATATTGCGAAATTTCTTTCCTAACATCACTGACTGTATTCGAAATTCGTCCTTGTTTTCTATGCGTGAAGAATATCTATATTTCTTTGTATGCGTGTGTGTACAACTGAATAATTGTTTGAACAAGTGAACGTTTGTTACACCGTTACTTTATTTAATACAATTACAAATTCTCTAACTGTCTGCAACTGGGGAGTGTGTGCACAAGCGTTTGTTGGTGTGTGTGTGTGAATGTGTGTGCCTGTGTGTTTACTTTACAAGGATATAATTAGGATGTTCGCTTTAAAGCTATTGGTGCTATTCGCGATGATTAGCTGAAATAATGCTGACTAAACGTTTAAGTTGGATGGTATCCAATAACATAATCGAAAATTTACGTAATAAAATTTTTAAAATCCTCAAGTGTATCAGGTTTAACGTGTACAAGGTCCATATATCAGACATCTAAAGTGTTTATATTGTTTGTAGGCTTGTTTGTAGGTTGTTAGCTATTGAATTCAATGAATACAGATGAAGTACGTTTACAATTTTAAATTAAATTAACTTTATATAAATAAAGCAGCGCATTCAACCAAAATGTCTATAAAATTAGGATTCAAATACTTAAACTAACAGGCAAGCGCCAATATATATATATTTTGTACATTCTAGTGATGTAAGGATTAGTTGTACTCCTATTTGAATTTACGAATATGTAACTGTTCCTGACAGCAGTGTATTCGCCAAACTTCTCCGCATATTTCGTGTTCAAAAAATATATAAAATGTAAATACAACATGCAAAGAAAATCCATAAAACAAAAATTTAATTTGTGATAATTTTTATTATTTGATCAATTTTTTACTTAATCCATTAACGAAAATTGGCTTGAGTTGCAATTGCTAAAACTTTGCGAGCAAGAGTGCAATAACATATAAAAATAATATATTAAATTTTTAAGAATAGAATTTTCATTTGTCTGCTTCTTTTACTTCTGTAATTTGGACGTTATAAGCAATGAATTTGTCGCAAGAAGCATGGGTATTAAATTTTGCTACGAAATTCCGAAAAATAGTAAAATAGTCCTGTGTATTAATGGGTTAAAATAATAATATTCTCTTCAATAAAGAAGCAAACGTAAAATATATCCCTTATTCTTTTACAACTAGCATTAACCCATTAAAGCTCAGCATCGCTTGCGTCGACCTGCATTAGTAAAACTTTCAGTACATTTTTTGGTCTTAATATAATAAAAAAAAAATAAAAAAAAAATGGAATCGGTAGGAGCCGATTTAATGCACGTTGTGAAAAAGCAACGCTGTTCCTGAACAATATAAATATTTAACATTTTTTCCTTCAATATCTTAAAATAAAAGCAATCAACATGAACTTATCAAAAAACAAAAATATAAAATATTTTCGATTATGTTAAGTATCGTAACACTTGGGATGTACTGCTACATTGTATTTTCAAAATTTATAAACTGTTTGACTGTTGCATCATCGACAGAGTAATTTTCTTGGCGAATAATTTTATGATCAACATGATCAGTTCCAACATCTGATAGAGGAGATGAAACTCTGACGCTTTTGATTCTTATCCACTCAACATTTTCCGCTTGCAATAAGCATTCTATTACATATTTATTTTATTATTATTGTAACAAATACCTCAATATGCTTACATTTGTTGACTTCATTAAGACTCAATCGTTCAAATATTGTTTTTTGCAATTTTTTTATTTTATTTTTTAAATGACTCAAAAAATAAGAAAAACTTATTTAAATAAATTTTTTTAATGTAAAAAACTTAAGCACACCGATTAGTTTATAAAACTAAAATATATTTCCTCTTGTTTAGTTTCAATGTAAATTAATTTGGGATGGGTAGTGCTGAAAAGTGACTGAAGTGAGCGTTGCGAAAACGCGATGCAGGGACTTTATGGATTAAAAATGTTAAATATTTTTGCTTTGTATCATATTAAACTTATAATAAGTTCAAAATATTACAATACTGATGTGAAGCGGTGTGTGATTGTTTGACTAAAAAATTTTCAACCAATTTTAAAATATTTTATTTTGTTGACCTTAAATTCAGTTAAGAAAGTGGCTCTAAGATAAGGAAAATTAATATTTTACCTAAATAAATTCTTAAAATTTTACTTTTATTTGTCGTATGAAAATATGAGTTCAAATTTGAGCTCTTTTAATAAAAAAGTAAAAAAATAAAAGTAAAACTTTAAGAACTAACCAGTGCACACTGGGCTGGATCGCCAAATTTTTGGCATAAAGTCTAATAATAGAGTTACATAAACCAATCCGACCACGCCTTCCTCCCATGTGTTAGAGGTATAGGTTCCTGCAAAAACATTTTTTTAATACCACTAGATCCGCTCGGAGTGACCAAGCAATTCTTCAACACAAATGCTGTATCCTTTTCATTTGATTTCGTAGCTGAAACTATTGCTGCATGCATAAGAAGGCTTGTGTCGTTTTCTTGGGTATCTGCCAGTTCGGTTGCTAACTTTCTTTTAAGGCGTGGTCCTGCTGCCTCATATGTTAGAGGTGGACGTCCCATTTTATTATGATCGGGTGCCACATCCTTTTTGCTGTCCAGATCCAATCCAAATCCACAAATTTATGGAAAACGGGCAAAATTGGGCAAAAACTGTTAATAACACGTTATAATGTACACTTTCAAGTATATTTTAGCATAATTAAATTTTGGTCAAAATTGGGCGAAGGTTAGTTTTTACTCCACTACACTCTGGACTATAAACTGGTGTTTTGGTTAATTTTTTCTCTTTCTGAGGACTTCACAAAAAACAATTCACAAAAACATTTAACAAATAAAAAGCAATTGCTATTAGTTTTTAATAATATACATACATTTATCTTTATTTTCCATATTTATCAAATTTGTTTTTGTTTACCGGCAGTCGTATTCGGTTATTATAAAGCTGAGCTAACTATTTCTGCTTTTTTGTGAAAACCAACAGCTGACGTATAGTTTGGACTTTGTACTCCTTGTAAAAGTTCAGGGTTACCATCAAATAACTTTTATTTACTGAAATGTTGTACCTAGGGTATGCACTTTAAGAAAATATAGTTAAAATGAACAAATATTTCCGTGAAAATTTCGACTTTATGCCAAAAATTTTGCAATCCAGTCCAGAGTGCAGTGATGCCATTTTAGAGGCCTTTCTTCTTGTCTTTTAGCCTCAAAATTTACTTTTTTAAACATTTTTTTAATTTAGATTTATCCTCAAAAATCCTAAGTTTTTATTTTCTACAGAACTCATAAAATCATCTTCGTACAATAAAAGATTAATCAAATATAAAAACGTAAATACTCTAAAGACAAAATTACATTGATTGAAATCCAATGGCAAAATCTTTTAAGTTAGAAATGAACAAATGTTGAGTCAACAATAGAGTTCTGGTTGGATGTGTGACAACTTAAAAATGCGCTGTAAAAAAATCATTTCTTGATTTGCAGAATTATTTGTATGTCTTTGTTTATGTACTTTTTTTATATAACTTTAACCATGTTTAATGCATTTTTTATTAATAATAAATAAAGCGTTGTATTGTGAATAAAAATTCTTCAGCCTTCTTTAGCTTTTATTTTGCGATTTATCCTGCTCCTGGCAACTCTGCAACTAATATTCACCGTGAACAAAAAACGCAATGATGAGATGGTGCAGCCAATATTACTTTCTTGATTAAAAATTCTTAATAAAAAACGGAATTTGTAAATTCATGATTTAAGCTCGAGTCAAAAAATATTTTTCTAGTAAAGTTTTCCCTTTTATGTTAATTTGGAATATTAACCGGTATGTTCTACATTCCATTTTGAAGTGAAGTTATTTCGAAATCACTTCAGTTTAAATTTTTTTATGTTCTGCATTCTTCTTTTTACATTTGAATTTCAATATTCAATGCAAATATACTCTACTTTTTCAGAACATCGAAAATTAAAACTTTACCATTCATATTTCACTTTCACAACTTTTGTAGAACTTGCCTGTAAGATTAAAACTTTAGCTGCTACTATTTACCGAAAAATTTCGATACAAAATAGCGATTACTTATTTAGTACATATTTGTTTTCACTAACTTTGCATGTGAATCAAACTCTTAGCAGAGGTCCTTCCACATCACAGCCAATGTTGGAATATTTAGATTAAATGATCACAGCCATTACTCCATCTAATCACTACTTAGTTCCACAATAATGCGTTGGATGAATATGTATCAACTTCTGAGTGCTGGCGTAATAAAAAAAATCGGCTAATGATTGGCAAGCAAGAGTTTGAACAAGGAAAAGCTCTCAATGACAAAAGGGTCTATTTAATGTCAACACAAGCACTAATTATCTTAATGAATTATTATATTCTACACGCACTTATTAAACTTACATACACACTACACACATACATACGCATGTATGCATTATTATCTTTCTTCAATAACATGCCGCTTCTTAGACTAAACATATCAGCTGCACACTCATACAAAAGCTGTGTGTACACAAGTACACGTACATATTATTATCTGTATGGGTAAGTCGGCTTTTTATTTAACCGCATTTAAGCAATTTGGCCTTTAGGCTTTGCTTTGCTTTACATGCTGCGGATTTTGTTGGATTTAAACTGTACTTAACCTCTTTTCGGTGTGTGTTTGTCATCTAAACAAAATCAACATTCTCCATCAACTTTTTCACTTCATACATGCAATGCTAACAGCAACAAAAACATCTACAACACAATCATTATTGTTGTCGGTGTCGTCATTAACATCAACATCAACGTCATCCAGTATCGTGTCGTTCATTTCATCTTAAAAACAAACTTTGTTTGAAATCACATCTGTCAGCAAACTTATTGCTTATAATACTTTGCTGACTTGTATGTGTGTTAATTTGTAAATGTTAATGTTAATGTGTAACAATGTTTTGTTTTTTTGGTCTCAAAACCCACAAGTTGGAGTCTAATTTATTTCATTTGATAATAAATTCTTTTTATAAATCAAATTTAGCGATTTAAATTTAAAGCCATCTTGGCATTTTGTTCTCTAATAATTCTTGCAAAAACAACCCACTCTAAAAAAAGAAAATTTAATTCAAAATCAAAAATTTTAAACAAAACTAAAATAAGTCTTTTCAAATTCGGTATTTTCCGAATGGGTTTATGACTTTCGGATTTACAAAAAAATAAAAATGAATTGATAACCTTCTACTATTTTTGAAGTCGACTAAAAATTAATGAAATCAAAACAAAGGTGATGAAAATATGTCCACTTCTAAAAAATACATACAAAAGCGTGTCGTCAGTAATTTCCCTTGTTGTGCGAATTTGAGGATTGTAAATAACCAGAAGAATCGTAAGAAATTTTTCGTGCAGCGGAACAGTTAATTAGAAAACTACGATGTTTGGATTACCAGTCCTTACTCCTGATAAAGGAGCTTATTTTGTGGCTTCGATATCTCTAAATTCATTCCACTAGTTCTAAACTATTGCTGCTCTTCATACTGGTCAATCGGAAAATTTTAGGACGACGAGTGTTACACAAGATATAAAAACCTTCATTGATATTTGGATGATACCGGCCGGCATTTATCACTGCGGATTCATTCAGTAATTGTTCATGACTATCCGAGATTGCGGTAAAGAGACGAAACATGATCTTGTAACAATCCCTAAATAGGATCATGCAAATAGGGTCGATTTTAGCTCACAAAAGATCCAGTATTGTATTCTTGCGTACAGACGTATGACCGAATATGCTGGTCCATATTTGTTTCTCGTTGGCATGGATATGAAGGAAATAGAATCGCTCTCGATATTCTTAGTATGAAAATGTTCGGTAGAAGGATCACATTTTTCGGGTTTCAAGGCAAGTATTCCAGTAAGAATTACTTTTCTGATGTTCTTACTGTTTATACAGGGTGGCTCAAATATAATGTTATGATGGAAATAATGTATAACTTTTTGAATTAAAATTTCGTTTTTCTTCTGCTTAAGATTTTTGTAAAGAAGATTTAGAATATTTAAAATTCAAGAGTACAGAAATTTACGATGAAAGAGTGCACAATTTGTGCAGAACATTTTCTCCTTGACATTTCTGAATGATTTCAACTGTCTGCCATGCACGTTGAATATCTACGGCTGTGTACATCGTGCTTAGTCTTCCTGTAGAGGGGGAACTCTTTACCGAACCAAGTTGACAAAAAGTGGCAACCACCACATTTATTGATGACACTGAGGGTCCACTCCTCACATTAAAATATCGGAGAAAAGCACACTGCATCTAAAAAATTAAATAAAAGCAAAGCTAAATTATTTTCTTTCCTTGTTCTATTGTGTACTGTACCATTTTAAATTTCCCAAGTTCTTTTACACGTAAATCTGTTTTGAAGCTACTCGAGAGGCTGCAGGAGAGGATGAAGAAGTTAATCGATGACAGTAGACTGGTCAACTCCAATGATGCAAAGAAGCACCGACACAACGTGGAGTGTGTTTCACTGTTGTATTGTTACAATAATGGAATGAGATCTAATAATAAAATCGAAGAAATTGTTTCGCCATACCCGAATTTGTTTACATACGAGTACCACACGGTTTTGATTAACAGCTCTGTCATTTATAGGCGATCGGCCAGAGAATCACACTACGCAATTCTATGTTTTCAGTCGTACTCTTCCTTGCCGAGGTCTTTCCCGTCACTTTCAACATGGGAAAATTCAATTCCGGTGCCCCTCTATCTTCATTCCCATAACATATTCTCCTAGTTCCGACGCAATGGACTACATATTTAGTTATAATTCCATGCTGCTGGTGCCGAAATAGAAAATATGGCGCAGAATGACGTCAACGAAACTCGCGAAGACACAAACTGAAATTACAAAACCATTTTAACCACTCTGCCAGACTTCTGATAAGAATAACACCTCCAAGGAAACTCCAAAGGGCGGTCTAACATCCCTAAGATATCATTGCTCTCTATTGAAAAGAATAAGTTTTAGTTATAAAAAGCTAAATTCAATTAGTAAATAAAACAGGAACAAATGCAGGTGGCTCGACTGAAGCATATTTTAATTAGTACAAAATTTAATTCGTAATTAAAAGGTATTTTACTGAAATTTATTTTCCGGTTGATCTTTGTAAAATGTCTCGGAAAGTAAACCTCTTTAATTCACGTGCCCAATATCTACTGCTCTGCAATTTCAAGCTCAAAAATTTTCCTGCCCAGTGTTGTTATTTTAAATTAAGAAGGCCGAGTTTAAGAATGTGTAACACACATACACATACACACAATACCATTTATTCATGCACACACATACTCTGTAAAATGCACTTGTTTGTATGTGCAGTTAATTAAATTTCATAGAAACGTTTCATTAATTTATTTGTAGACAGCAGCATTTAAAGTAAACAATGAAACATGTAATGTCCGTTCGTCCGTCCATCCGTCCTTCTGTCATCTCTTAAATACACACAATTATATCACTTCACTCATTTATTTAAGTACGCATACAGCCATAAATATTAGAATAACATACATACGATTATGTATATGAGTGTGTGTATGCGTGAGCATATGTGTTTGTGTATGTGCATGTGACTGGTGTTGTAGTTTTGTTTATTTTATGTTACGTGCATTCTATTGCATTCTATACATTCTCATTTTGGGAAAATTTTGAAAATTCATGCAATTTATAAATAAAAATATTTTAGGCATGTTTGCCAACTAATTGTACTTGTTAAACCGCCCGCTTGCAACGTAAATATACTTTTAACTATCAACTATTTTATTATGTTCAAATAACTTGAACAATTTTAAACAATATACGATGACAATGAGTACTTTTAAAGCACAAACATACCAGCATGCATACGCAAGCATACATCTATCAGGGGCGTGTATGTGTGCGTTAATTTACAGGCAGGGATGTGGTAAAAATATTGCTTAGAGTTTTTTTTTCAAGCTGAAGTTATATGTAAATAAATGAATGTATTGTACTGTAGTCCTGCAGTCCTGTATGAGTTGACGAACAATTAATTCGTTATTAATAAATGTAAATTTATTTTATATAATTGATTTACTAAATATATGATTAGTGGAAAAATTAGTTTTGGTATCGTCTAACAGAAATTACACTCACTGATTGAAATAGGTTTACGGTCCTTTGAATCAAATTCTCCTTACAGCCATTGGCGACTCTTGTAACTACCAAGGTCTACCATACCGACACTTGCGATGATCAGTTCTGCAGTGGTAGTGATTGGTTCTCCCAGCTGCCATTCGCTCTTTTAAATCACTGCATGTGGCACTTAAAGCCGAAGAAACCAGTCTACAAACTATACTGGCTAAGTGGCAGCATATTTCGCTAGTTGCTTACGATCTTTCAATATGGATTTTATGTGACCAAACTAATAAAAAAAAGTTCTATTATAGTTCATATAATTGCTAACAACCCTTCGCTCGGAACTGTGGAGAAGTGAAAAACATTATATTCTACATTGTTGCCAAAAACCAAGATACTTTTATAATTTTTTGAGAGTTGAAAACTCATACGTGCTTAAAATGAGTTCTTTCAAATATCTAAATCAAGTACGATAATCATGCTTTGTTTTATGAACTCAATATACTCCGTGCTTGGTGTATTATCTACAAAATATATGCGAATAGCAGATCGTCGCGTTTTTTCTTAAAATACGTAATTGACTTTTTTGGTTTTTATGATGGCAAATGCAGTCTTCTACCATAAAAACCAAAGCATTTAATTTCGAAAAAATGACGCTTACGTGTTTTAAAAAGAAATGCGACGAGATGCTGCTGTTATCTTCACCAAAGTTATTTAGAGAAACGAGAAATTGTGTTAACGAAACTTTTTCTTAACGAAAAATTGTATTAAACTCAAAAAAGTATTTGATGTCTTGCGCTGGCTTTGAAATTTGAAGAATTTTAGTTCATACCAGGTGCAGCTTAAGCTTTTGGAAAGACAAATTTTAGATAAAATATACAACGAAATTTTTTTAGCTTGAGTTCAAATCTGAGTTTACCCATATCTTTTTAATTTAAGAGGTTATTTTTGGATAAATTCATTATTTTATTAAGGGAGTACTTTTTATTTGAAACAATTTATTCATCAGACTAGCAGAACGGATCAGTACTGATTTCGAGGTCGCTACACCATCTCATCAGCGTTCTTTTGTTCGATTTTACCACTTTTGACAGTGGATACTAGTGACTAGGAATATCAACTATTTAACCGTATTATTTAACGAATTAGAATACGAAAAGTGCAACTTATTTCTTACAAGTTAAATCAATTTCGGTTAGTACGAAAAACTGCTTGATCTCAAAGCCAATGTCTTTGGAAAAAGCGAGAGAGTATGGAATATTTGGAATAATTAAAAATCAGAGATGGAATTTATTTGGTGAGAATTAGCGAAGAAAATGTTTTTTATTGTGTCACTTAAAATTACATTCATTTTTAATTGATTTGCGAACATTTAGCGAATATTTTGTATGGCAAATTCTTCGCTAAAATCGAACCTTCACTTATTATGAACTTTAGGTGAAGCGGGTATTTATAATGTTTCGATTCGTGCAATCAATATTGTTTTTCTTACTCCCTTTTGCTTCTCAACGTTTGTCCTACTCTGCCAAAATATTCCGAGTATGAGTTACTTATGAACTCGTAATATGCGCGTAAATATAATTTACAATAATTGTTTTTGTAATTGTATATTGCTAGTTAAACAACTAACAACTTGAAACAAAAACGCCAACATCAACAAAACCAGTATTATTATCAACGACAAGAGTTTAAGTTGATGATGATTGTGTGAGTGTATTGTGTTTTGTACTGAAACAAATAACTAAAATATAGAAAAAAGGCAAACAATACAATAAAACAACATTAACAACAACAACAACAACATCTACTGCAACAACAACAAGAACAATAACAAGATCATTTAAAATAACAATACAACGTTAGAAAACAATTGTAAATTTAACAAATGTATGTATATGTATGTGTGTGTGTGTGTATGTTTGTGTATGTATGTGTAAATGCACTGCTGATAATTTACAGATGTGCAGTGGGTGTTGTAATGGCAGAAAAGCTGCAGTTATTATTATTATTATTATTTTTATTTTTGTTTTGGCAACTTTATATTCGTAACAATAATATCTAATGATATTTTGCCATTTCAACGGAAATACCAACAAACACAATATGCAGGAAATGTTTTAATAACCACAAGGTACACCACATTAACTCACACATATGCACAGGACTAAGTGCGCACACACTTAAATACAGTGTTTATGAATGGGTGTGTGTGTGTGTGTTTAATATGTGAAAATTCTTCTTATGCCATAAAAATCAAGTGCAATTATATACTTGCTAACATAACGAACGGGTGAATCAAAAGTTGCGACGGTGAATAAAAAGGCACGCAAAACTTAATTTTGTCTATTGAACAGAACACACTGTGGATTCTGATATTTTTCAATATTTTTCAAATTAAAAGTTAAACGAAATCTTCTCCAAGTATACAATTATTTTGTTTGACACTGTACATTTTAAACTCTATGCCTGTTTCTGTTAAAACTCACAGCTAGGTTTAAAAATACTTGTACGTATTTGGGTAAAAATGTTGTCTATTGGAATACGAACTTATATTTACTGCAACAATTTAGTTAAATAATAATTTTGACCACAATGACTAAAAATAAATGCAATTGCAATTGAATAGACAAAACGAGGTGCGGTAGTTTTAGGGGAACAATAAACTTAACACATATATTGGCATATATTGGTGTTAAACCATTTCTTACTTAGTAAAGTTAAACCATTTTCAAATACCTAATTAAATTTGGGTGTCAAATTCAGTTTCTTGGCCGTATGCTTGCATTCTACTTCAAAATATTTGAGCTGACTGAAAAGTATAAATGTACCCCTGTCATTCTTTTTCACGGAGCGTATTTACCCTCGTATCTTAAAATATGAAATATGTTACACATGTTTGCATTTATAAAATAATGTCCACCTCATTCGACAAGTTTATTTGAGTATTTTTTTCGTTTTAATTGAAGCATCTACTGACACTGCAAATATTTGTCATCTTTGCTGTTTTTGTTGAATTTTATTTTGTAAATGCCAGAACTGAAATTCTAATTTTTCTCCAATAATTGCTTTTATGTGTGAATATTATGAAAATATGGTCGTATTGTAATAAATATGGCGTTATTCCATGAAAGTGTTTTGTGGGTTTTTCATGTTTCAATTTATATCCTAAATATTTAGTTACTAAATAATTATATATAAATGTAAATAAACTTTAAATGTTCATGTTATAATTAATATACTTTAATGCATTCATATGCATTAATCGGGGTATTAAATATGGATTTAAAATTTAGCTTTCATTGAATACGATTATATAATATTAAATATTTATTAACAAATATTACAATTAATATTTCTTCAGTTTATAATTACTGCCATAAGAGTAGTGACTTTATTTACTTAAAATCATATAAAATAAAGAAGGACAAATTCAAGTGTTTATTTTGTTTTGATAGACGATTATGAATACAAATATGTACGTCGGAGAATGTTTGTAAATTGTTGAAATTTGCATTTGCATGTATGCTTCACGGCTAAATATGTAAAATGCATAAAATCAACACAAAATATGCACGTGTACCCAGGAAAGTGAGAGGATATGAGCACCACAGTCTTAATATCATATTTACTGCAAATTAAACTAATATTTTTTGATATTACACAGAATCACATAAAACTGTTCTTCGCAGGACTCGAAACTGCTGGCAAAAACTGGCTGCCATTTATAATTACATGCAGATATCAGCTTGTGCTTAATTAAATATTTGCATTAAAATCAGATTTTTCAATTTACAAAGTAGATTAAAACACATTAAAATTTAAGAGCTAATTTACATGCACAAGTGCAAGAAATTGTAAGTGATGTTCACAATTATTATGGATGGAATGAATTAATGTTAATATCTTAAATAGTAAGTCGTAACTATGTGACACAGAATCACTGGAAATAAGGCAAATTTTTTATAGCACTTAATGGGAACAATTTGTAGAATAGTGCAGGGAAATCTCTTTTATTTTTTTACACGCATTTGGCCTATAATTTTTTAAAGGAGTACTATTGGAAATTTTTGTATCCTGTGATTACTGAAAGCAGGATACATTTCTAAGCCAGTACTGACGTATAAAAATATGGTTACAATAACATCGTTAAAAATTATGAAGAAGGATAATAATTGGTCAAAAATCATTCATTTTGCATAAAGAGAAAGAGAGACTTTTTTAAAACTTCTTATTGTATGAATCTAAAGGCGGATTCACATATTTTTTCCGAACAAAATTTTCGTCCGAACAAAATTTTATAGAAAGGTAGTTTTCTGTAACACGATTCACTCATTGACAAAATGTGCTCCGGAATATCAAAGCTACCATATGAAACATATAAATAAAAATAAAACTCTGTTATAAATTGTGGAGAAAAAAATTATAAAAGACAAGCGCTTCGGTTAAAAGATAATGAGGTAAAGAAAGCAAAATTATTTCCAAGGAAAAAAAATTAAAACAATTGCTTTGAAATAGCTTTTGAAACACTATAATGTGACAACTCAGTTCAACTTTGTCCGTACAAAAATTAAAATTCATCCCACTCAATTTGAGAGTTGTTTGGAAAAAACATTTCTCTCAAGAATAGATACACCAAACCGGACGAAAATTTTATGGGTGAATTCAGCTTAAGACTCACAACTTTTTTAATTAACTGCCTGTTTTTGAAAATAAATTGAAAATTTTCGGTTGGCAGTTTGTATTGAAAACAAAAACATTCTCAGTGGATTTTAATCCAAAGTGATTATTATTTTTGGGTAAAGGTCGTAACCTTTTTAGTCAGAAAGAATTGGACATGAGACAATATTCCAAAGGACCAAGGAAAACTTAACATTAATTAATTTCTACTTACACGGCAGAATAGAAACAACGTTGTTTTTCGGGAGCCGCTACAGTGATTCCATGCATCCGCCACTGTTTGGGTGGCTCGGTTGAATGTGATTTAAAACCACTAACAATCAATTTGTTCGAAAAAAATAATCATATTAAATAAACAATTAGCTGCTGACACGATCCTTGCAATGTTTGCTGTACTTTGTCACATAACTAGTTAAAATTGATCAAATAAATCAAAAACTCTAGTTAAAGAAAAAAAATTATAAAGTAATAATTCTTAAGTATTAAACAAGCAAAAAAGGTTTCTCTTAATTAAAAACAAAAATTAGAAAGAAAAATGGTATATGAGATAAAAACAACTTGATGCAATCCGTTAATTAGTGATGGTAAAATTTGAGTATTGATACTGGTGAAGTTTGCTTTAAAAATAGTGTATAATACCTTCCACAATACAAATAACTCTCGTATCCTTTTTCGAGTCATAATTTGTGTAAATAGAAATTTTAAAAACCATTAACAATCAATTTGTTTGAAAAAAAATCATATTAAAAAAAAACATTTTTAATTTTTTATTCTTGTTTCAATACAAAATACCGAACGAAAATTTAATTTTATTTTCCGAAATAGGCAGTAAATAAGATAACGGCTGGGCCCACGATGACGCACGTATTCATTATTTCGTTCAATTATATTAAAAACAACACATTAAAAATTGTTTTCTTGTTTCAAATTTAATTTTGCAAAAGAAAGAATTCAGTCAATAACGTGGGCCAGGCAGTAAGATTAATCAATTTCATACGTGCGAATAATATATCGCAAAACGAGTGGAAAAATTCAATTACTACTGCAAAATTTATTGAAAATCATTAAGTTTCGGCTTACACTATGAAAGTTTTCTTTCAGAAAGAATTAGTTTGTGGGTTAGAGTTGAAAGGGAGGAGAATACTGGGAAAAAGTACACTCTTTCATGATCTTTAAAATTATCGTGTCTTTTGTAATTCGTAATTTTCAAGCTGAATCTTGATTTTTGATTTTCTTTTGCTTCTCTCTTCTCTCCTGACAGCAAAAAATTGTGCACAAAAAAATGTGAAGTTAAACATGCAAAAATCTTGAATTTGATTACAAAAAATTTCAATCTGTAGACACGAATAAAAGTTTAAAAGAGAATTAGAGAAATTTTCATAGAGAAAACTTTTATAATGTGAACCGAGACCAACTGAAACAAAGACAAAGCGTATACTTTATATTTAATTTTGCATAATCGTGCGTTACGTATACGCACTGTCACTGATAATAAATAATAAACCTTCAAAAAACTTCCCGCAAATTATGTGATTCGAGCCGATTTATTTTATTATTTAAAAAGAAATTTGAAGACATCAAGGCGTATTCAGCAGATGGCAGCTGATTTTTTTGTCTTGCTTGTGTTTTTTACATTGAATGTCAAAAAGGGTGCCTTTATATTTTTCTGTATTTTTTTTACAGAACCGATATATGAAATGCCTGTTGTTCTTGTATTGTTGTAATTGTTGTACTAATAATTTCACCTGCTTAATACACCTTGGAAGACATATTAAAAGGCTTACAATTTCGAAGGTTTAAATGAAAAGTACTATTTTCTATTCCAAATTGTCATCAGTGCTATCGCATTAAAAAAATAACTTTTTATGCAATGTGATTTATATGTATCTCTCAAAAAAACACTTATATTGTAGTAATCTTTAAATTTTTTCAACGAAAGATGTTGAGAAAAATGTATGATGAACGCTCGAATACTGAGTAACACATGCCAAATTTTTATTTCAATTTAAAGTCCTTGATGTAACTTTTTTTAATATTAAAATTAAATACTTATTAGCCAAACAATGAAATATTTTTCATTTCTGTAAACAATACAGGCAATACCCTGCAAATGTGCATTTTATTCGTCGAGAATGCAGCTTAAACAAAGTTTACATTGTTCAACATAAAGCGAAAATGCATAAAAAACTACAAGATAAGAAACCAAAAAAGAATTTTATTTACGAGTACAAGAAGAATATTGCCTTCAAGTGCTGCTACCAGTATACTTTTCATTTCCTTGAATACAAAGGATAAGCAACAAAAACTAAGCAATGACATTTACAATTGCTAAATAATGAACCTAAAGCGTAGATGATGGTTAAATTGGTAGAATAAACTCTACTTGAAGGAAAATAAAAGCAAATAAGGAGCATTAAAGCAATAAGCTGCTGATGTAAGAGAGTAAGAAATCATAAGAGGTGAAAATAAATAACAAATTGGATTTAAAAATAAAAACTGGGACAGTTTTAATAGTGCTAGCAGGATTGCTAATTGAAGCATTGCGATATTTAACTTTAAATTACATATTAGGATAATAAAATAAAATTGGCATAATAGAACAAAAAGTTGAGTCTGTCACCCACCAGCAGGATTAACTTAACTGCCAGTTCGCCAATATCGAAAGACAATTTTGTTTCGTATAATTAGATTTAAAACAAAAACAAAGTTTTATGGGTTGTTTTTGTCTCAATTGTAATAATTCGAAAGAAATTTTACTTTCGATATCGAACAGTCTACGGAAGCACAGAAGTAAAGTAATATAAACAAAGTAAATGGGCGCTTAAGAGAAGCGTCTATGTAAAAGGATCTAAACTTTGAAATGCTAAAATAGTGACCCTTGACGGTCAGCATATCTTTTTTTACAATATCAACAATTTTAACCCCTCACGGCGAGTTCAATCGGAGACTTAGTGACCCACTACTTGAGCCCTTTGGACCTTAAACATAATTTTTATAAATCAAAAAACCACTTCATTTTTCTTTTGAGTTTGATAAAAACACTTAGAGTAATATTTTCCAGATCTATAAACTCCTAAAAGTATCTGTAGTATCTCTGAAGTCGAGAATACGGGTTTTAATCCCTGAGACAATTGTGAAACATGACTCTGTTGCGATACAAAATGACATTTTAATAACGTCTAGTTTAGTTATTTTAAAACAAAGTTTTCTTAAATAAATACAGGGTGTCCGAAAGGATGGTATACATACTATTTTGTTTGTTTATAATTTTTGATCTTATAATGATAAATATTTTATATAATGTCGGCAATTATGTATGCAATACAATATCAGATAAATGTTCGCCTCTGTTAGCCTCACAAATGCGAGCCCTTTTGAGCACATTTTTTCATTATATCTCACACATTTCACGCGGTATTTCATTAATTTCATTACGAATATTTTGTTTGAGTTGTTCAAGCGTTTCTGGTTATAAACCTTGCTGTTCAGATAGCCCCACAAAAAGAAGCCCGGAGCAGTCAAATCAAGCGACCGTGGAGGCCAATCAACATCACCATTTCTTGAAATAACTTTTTGTTGAAAGAGAACTCGCAGTAATGCCAGCGTAATCCTGGCTGCATGCGATGTGGCACCGTCTTGTTGATACCAAATGTTAATCAAGCCCGAAACATGCAGTTGTGGTGTTAAACATTTTTCAATCACATCACGATATCGCTCCTCATTCATAGTTACCGTAACGAAGTTATCATTTTCAAAGAACTAAGGTCCAATGATTCCTCCTGAGCAAATTGCACACTGTCTCTGTTAATGGATGCAAAAGTATCTGTTGAATACATTGAGGGGTTTCCATTGCCCAGGACCGACTATTCTGTTTATTCACATATCCATTCAAATGAAAATGTGCCTCGTCACTCATTATGGTTTTTTCATGAAAATCGGGTTTGTCAGGGGCGAGCTGTAACATCCTATTGGCATTTGTACGGCGGCGTCAATGGTCTTGTGGAAGAAGCTCTTGTGTCAACTGAATCTTAAATGGCAACAAATGCAAATCCTTGTGCAAAATTGTGGCCAAAGTTGTTCTTTGAAGACCAAGCTCCTGAGCACGGCGTCGAATTGAGGTTGATGGATTGTTTTGAACACTCATGAGCAGCAGTATTTTGTTCAGCCGATTTTGTAGTACGTTGTAGTCCATGCTTGGGCCTATCACCTACATACCTTCTTTCTTGGAAATCATTCATTAGACGATAAATAGTGTGTTTTGTTGACACGTTGTTTCTCCCAAAAGTTTCACGTATCTTTCTCATCGTCACAGTAATCGATGATTGATTTTGATAAAATGTTTTAACGATTAAACACGTTGGTTAATCGAAAATTTTTCTATATTAATTTTGCCACGTGTATACTTTGCGACCGCCAAATATGAACCGTCAAGACTAATGTTTACCAAAATATCGGCAAAAGAAATTAGTATACCTTTCCAGCGACTTTAAGACTTTCACAAAAAATATAAAAATTCCAGTATTATGAGTGACGAATATGAATAATAAAATAAAAAGAAAAATATATAATTCAACAATTTTAATCAGAAGTTTGTCGTTACTCTTGTCGATTTTAGGTCGACGTTAGAGTCGAGCTCTGTTTCATCATCTAACAAATATTCCATCATTTTTTATTCTCAACTAAGCAGCTCCTGCAAATAAAATTTACATGGGATGGCCACCCGCGCCTTTTTGTGGGTCTATTTCACGATACCAGGAGACTGCTCTCAGATGATTTAAATATTTATTTTTTTAAATTTTTTTATTCTATATTATTCGATATTTTGGCAAACGAAAATTCGAACTTTTGGTGACTACAACTAACAAAGCGAACAATTTCCTTCTTTTAATCGAAAATTTCAATGAAGTATAAAGTCCTTGTTAATATGTTATTATAGTGCTACCCGAATTCGTGCTTAGCCTAACCCTAAATTCTCAGGTATTCTCTTTGTTGAATATGCATCTTAACGTTGTTTATATCATTCCGCAACAAAAGCCGTGTAGAGCTTTTTATCATCACATGCAAACTGACCTACCTTAAATGTATCCTAATAGAGTAAACAACAAGAGTTAAATTTGAAAGTTTTCTTTAGCAAGAAATGAGAAAATAAATTTTGATTCAAAAAAGAGAACATAGAATTCTCTTTAAAAAGTATTGCTCTTAATTATTATATTGTAACTGTTATTACATCAATCTGTGGCACAATTGTGCTTTTTAATAGTAAAATAGAAACTTTTTGTTTCTCACATTTCAGGACCAGCGGATGAATGCTGTTGCGAAATGCCGGTTAATTTGAAACTTGACGTCAATTTCCGCCTAAGCCTCTGTTATACTCTCTTTTGTTTTTGGTCTTTATTATATATTTGCTTTGCTGGCTCCTGTTTGTGTTGGTTGGTGACTTTTGTTTGTTTGTTTGTTGGTTTACTTCAAACAATGACGCTTTTCCTAACCAGACACAAAAAAAACTTTTTCAGATTATCCTTAACCGCCGTTTCCTTGTGCGAGAGCATTGCATTGTTTTTCTGTTTTGTAAGTGTGTGTAGTTTTAGTTGCGTTAAATTGTGTTTTAGTTTAGTGCGTGTGTGTCTCGGCATCCCATGAGGTATTTTATTGTTCACTGTGCGACATGTACGTGTTTTTTTAGTTTTTATGCCAGCCTTTGGCAAACTGCACTTGAGTCGTTGTTTTTTTTCCTTCTTGTTCCTTCTGAGGGACTTATTCGTGTTTTACACTTGTATTTTATTTTACAAGAGCTAGATGTTTATGTGTGTGTGTATGTGTATGATTGCGCTGGGTGTGTGTGTGCGTACGTTCGTAATGTCTCTCGATGATATCGTCGACAGCGTTATTGTGCAAGAAAGCTTTCTTTTGCTTCAGATAGAATACGTTTATTTTAATTTTTTTCAATTTCATTTTCTTTATTATTGTGTTTTTTGTGTGTTGTGTGTGTTCTTGTTGCAAGCAAGTGTTGCAAGTACTCAACATTGCTTCAAGTACCCCTTTTTATATTTCTTCTGTTCTTCTTTTCCTAGTCAAGTGCATATTGTAATGCGTTCTTTGAGATATTTTTGTTTCTAATTCTTCTTTTTTTTCATACCCTACAGCATCACTATATAAAAGTACTGCTTATTTGATATTTGTAACACCTCTGAAGGGATTGTTAAAATATTTATAGTGGAATGAAAGATACAATTAATGATTTTAATAGCAACAATTAAAGAGTTCGCCTAGTTAAAACAATTTTTTATATCATGGCGGAGCCTAAACAATCTTTTTTTATTCATATTATATTTTTTATTTAAATGGAATATGCTGTATTAAATTGTTTTTCTTAAAGCAGTAATATAGTGTTCCTTGAGTTAAAATATAGACAGCTTATTGGTTATTACAAGTAAAAAAAGGCTGTTCGTCCAATTTAGTAAAAAACTACAATTTGTTTCAAATGAGTTCGAAATTGAGACAAATACACATTTGATCAAAAAGAAATTTTCCAACAACCCTTTTAGATGTTTCAAGTAATTGAAAGTTTAATAATAATAACAATTATATATAATAGTACTTGTATATTTTTATTGTAGATCGAACTTCAACAGCACAATTATGTGGATGTGCAGTTTTCGTAAATGAAATCGTAATTTAGTTTCTCGGTGTAGTGCACACAGATATAATTATTCAATGAAAATGTTTAAAAATGCCAATTTATCAAAAACTGAAACTGATTTCAATTATTCATGGCATAAAAAATAAATGTTTTTGAAAAATTTCAAAAATTATAAACGATTAAAGTTTAGAATTTTAATAATTGAATACTAAATTTTTTCGGCTACGAAACTGACAAATATTTGGGCATTAGAACATCAAATCCAACATAAAATATTTTAAACAATGTGTCTATATTTCTCACAAAAAACCGATAATTTTTAAAAACTCTTTTGGGAAAAATACAGTAAGACTTGCAGATGGACAGATGGATATCGAATTAAAGTTGAAAGAAATAGGGCCAGTTTTCCGATTTAACGAACCTAGTTGTTGCCAGGCCTATTCGTTTAAGCGAATTGTTTGCTATATCCAGTACCAAATGAAAAATAAAGAGCCTTGTCTATTTTATTTTTAACTATAAATATGTTTAGTATTTTTTTTTTATTTTATTAAAGTTATAATAATTTAAAAACAAATCATAAAAACACCGTAAAATAAAAATAATTTGTTTCAAAAATGGGATAAACACAGTCTGCTTATTGGAATGGTATCTTTTTTTAATAGCAACTTCTTGAAGCTCTCTCAAGATCATTAAATTTGTGCTACTAGTGTTGTTTTGCTGAACCTATTTAGTACAAATTTCGAAATACTTAATGACATCTTTGTGTTTTATTTTGGGCTCTAGAATTTCAGTTTCATCAAGTTCTTCATCATTTTCGTTTTGCTAATCGTTTACATTTGTTCATTAAACCGAGTACAAAATAAAATTTTTATTCGTAATATAAGGTACTTACTTAATAGAAATAAAAATGTTAGTGGTCGTTAAAAGCGATGTTCATTCATACGAGTGTTTGTTAAATCGGAAAACTACTGTATATAATTTTTAAATAATATTTGGGACCAGCCGACGTTAGTTGACCAGTTAACTTACTTTAGATGGCTTTAATTAGGGGGAGTCGGTTTCAGCCTGAAGTAGAATAGAACGCCAGCTATTTCTGTCTTCTGCATGCTGGCGCCAGATAGAAACAACAAGTGCTGTTAAGTTTTGTTTCACCTGGACGTTTCAACGGAGATTGGATTGCCCTCTTCTACGTTGACCAACGATGAGTTGTTTCGTGAATGTCTTACGGATCGGAGCATCGTTTTTCATTCGACAAGTGTGTTCAAGCCAACGGAACCGTTATACTTCAGTGCGCTTGACAATATCTACACCGGCATAAAGGTCGTACAGCTCGAGATTCATTTTAAATCGGAATCCATCGTTAACACGTAGAGGGCAATATATCTTGCGGAGGATCTTTGTCTCGAACACTGCGAACAATATCTCATCGGATCTTTTTATTGTCCAAGTTTCCGCATCATATAGTGGGACGGTCTAGATAAGTTTTTTGTAGAGTGTTCTTTTTGTTCGCTGAGAGATGGATTTTTTCCTTAACTATTTACCTAGTCCAAAGTAGCATCTGTTGGTCAGAGCTATTCTCCGCTTAGTTTTTAAGCTGACATCGTTGTTATAACTAATACTGGCACCTGAGTAGACGAAGTCATCTACAGCTTCAAAGTTGTAATTATCGATGTGGTTCGAGATGTTAGATCTTCTGTCACTGGATTACACGTCCTCGTTACGTGTAATCATTTCATCGATTAAATAAATTTTTTTTACTACAAATAGCCTACAAAGTCTGCTGTAGATACAGAAGAAATATGACCGGCCACTTACTTGATATATAAATCTTCCAGAATCGAACATACTACCCTCATGTTGGCATATCAGCAACGAATCTATCGGGTCAGTTATTAAACATTGAGTTGGTAAAGTTCAAAGAAAAATTATCTTTTCATGAAAAAATAAATGTTTGAGAATAATAATGACAAAATAATTTTGGATGGGGTGTGTAAACTTCTTCTAAGGACATTTTACCTGCTATTGACCAGCTTCTCTACGCCAAAGACCATTAAGTTCGCACATTTTTTTATTGCATAAAACTTCAATAATAGAAACTTTCAAATCTGCTGCTTTTAAAATTTAAACACTGTAGTCGACTATTGCCTACAGCTAAATATTCGCACTTGTTTAGTTTTCAAAATTGTAACATTTATTCGTTTCCTCTTACGTTCCGATACTTTTTTGTCTTTGGCGGTAAGTACGAGCACCGACTATCCAAACGTTTTCGTTTGGGTTTTGTTTAGTGGACTAGTTATGTAGATGTAATAGTTAGTTGTGTGTAGAATGCCATTGAATAGATTTTCCCTTGCCACAGTCATGTTCTTTGCTGCTCCTTCTGTTCATTGCATTTGTGTGCGTTCTTTTTAGTAGAGGTTTTAATATGATTAATAGCATAGTTAAAAGTCAATTTTGTTAAATAATATCTATGGTAAGAGCGAAGTAAAAGAGGGGAAAAAACTATACACACACAAGTACACAGATGCACACAAAGTTTATAAATCTTAAATGAAATACATTCATCTTTTTCTTTTATAAATTAAGAAAAATTTATCAAGATGTTTATTTTAAAATTTAATATGTAGTTTAAAGGCTCTTTTAAGTTGATTATAAGTAATTATCTGAAAAATAGAACACGTAAAAATTTTTAAGGGGGGTTTTCTTGATGCGTTGCCGGTAATCGAGATGAATTAACATAAGAAGTGCAGAGTAAAGTAAAATAAATATATGCTAGTTCAAGAACAAAAAGTCTGAGTCTAAAAACGGATGGAAAATATGCGATAGGATGTTTATTTTTTCCACCAAGCAATGAATGCATTTATATCTTTAGAAGAGGTACTGAAACTCTTTGGATAACAATTAAGAACACAGGGTCCTTCCTTTCAATATAACAGCTAGAAAATATATGTAGCGATCCTTCTGGCACACTTCTACAATAGATAATAGTTAAAAGTTGAGAATAATATGGCTCTTAAAATATCGGTACCGTGACACAAATACCTCTTAATTAGTCTTTGTTTAAAAAATTAAATTAATGCTGCAATATTTTATGCAGTCAATTAGAAAATACTTATTATTCTACTTGAGGGTGCCGTTGGTTAAAAAGCAAATATTGTCTAAGAAAGTGAGTTCGAGCCCAGTTTCAGCAAGTCATAACATCGAGAATTATTCAGATGAACATTAGTATGCCATTGTATTTGTTGCATTTGGACTGCTTAAGTGATGAAGGCATAGCACTGGTCACTGAATAGTACCGGCAGCAATTGATACTGGTGTATGCTAGCGGACATCACTGCGCCCTCCTGCGTCAGTATTGTAGCAAAATCGCCGGCAAAGTAAAATAATTAATAAAATGGCTACTCATATTTAAATAAAACACATTTAATGCACCTACATGACATCAGAGACGCTGCAACACTGATCTAAGAACTAACACAACGCGCAATATCAGAGTTGTAAACATCAAGCTTTCTCACTTTCACCATCTGTCCTCTGTCACTATCCCTTTACCAAAGAAGGTAACACACCTACTGGTTGGCAGGCATACTAATTGCCTGAGTGTTACTTCTCTTTAAAAAAATTAAAAGAACAATTTTGTATTTTTGACCCATCAAGGATTTACAAAAAAATTAAGAAGCAAAGAGCTATAAGTATTGCAAATCGGCGAAGGCTTAAAACAAGTCCTTAAGTATCGGTTCTTTTTTTTATAAAATAATATAAAATAAAATAAAACAAAATAATATAAAATAAAAATAAAATAAATAACAAATAAAATAAAACAAAATAAAAATACATAAATATTGAAAATATATGTGGATGTTTTTTATACAAAAGTGATTTCAGGTGATATATAAGAATATCAAAAGCAGATCGAATATTTTGTTATTAATAAAATTAAAAAAAAAAAAAATAAGATAAAATAAAACATAATAAAATAAAATAATATAGAATAATATAATATAAAACTAAATAATATTTTTAAAAACAAAATAAGATAAAATAAGTTAAAAAAGAAAAACAAAATAAAATACTATTAAATAAAATGAATTGAAATTACATACCCAAAAATCATTGCAACCAATATATAGAATGAAATAAATTACTTATTTATAGTTTGAATTGAAAAATAAATCATAAACACCTAAAACGGTAAAATAATTAAAGTTACATATTCTTATTTCATGTTTCAGTCTTCTTGTAAAAGGATTTCAAAGAGTTGAATTTTTCAAACATGAAATTCTATATATTATTTTTCATTTTCAATGCTCAATATGAAAGCAGATAACCAGGACTAAATTAAGCGATTATATTTATATAATCTTATTTAAAGCTTATATCTATAAGTCACTTCCAAAAATTTAACCTACAATATCCCTTGAAATATTCAACGACAATTTTTTAGATAAATCTACACTTATTGAAGACTTAAGTTTTGAATAGGCACATCATGAAATAGTTTAATAATTATAATTTTATATTCTAAATAAAATTTCGCATTTTGTGTTACTCAATATTACACTCTAAAATTTATATATAAAATGTATTGGAGGTTTCAAAGGATATTGAAGGATTGATTTTTGAAAGTGAATTATCAGTATCATTTTTACAAAAAAATTGAAGTGCCTATACGCTCCGATGCAAAGCGAATCTTAACAATTTTTGTTGGAGAATTTAGGCGGGACATTCCCGCAAGTGGACAAACCAGCTTCGAAGGACAGTGTCATTATACAGAAGCATTCACGGTATATACCTAATAAATGTACATATGTATATATGTATATGCACACATATATGTAATTTACATGTTTCAAGATGAGGACTGCTAAAAACGCATTCAATATATTATTAAATTTTTTGTTATACTACACCCTACCAAAATATGTTTAACAGCAATTTTCGTTTTAATTTTTACTGCTGCTTTAGAGTATCTAAATATTTGAAAAACAAGTTTTTTCTCTAAACAAACTTAATTTTTAACATTAAAAAAATACTCCATTTCTGAAATAAGCTCCCTTCACAAAAAACGAAGTAAATTTGTATAAAAGCGTGCATGTGGACATACAGAATAATATGCATATGCATGTCTATATTAAATCCTAATATAGTAGTAAATCAAGGCCTAACCTATCCTAACTCAAAAATTGTCACAACCAACAGCAAAAACCAAAACAGAACAAACAGAAACTGAAACAACAACAACAACAACAATATAATATTGCCTTCAAACATGACTAAAGAGCACACAAAGAGTTTCAATAATGCAACAAAAACAGCAAGAAATGAATACTAAAATAAAAAAATATACCAAAATTCAAACATACACACAGTATACACACGCACACACATGCACACACATGCACACACATGCACACACAAGCACATTCGTAAAATAACTGTTAGCCGTAATCACAAATTGAGTAAGGACCACAGGGCGTCAGTTCTATGCCAACACAAAAATACATGCACATGAACACACACACACACACCACAACGTACTGCATAGGAGCACGAGCAGCGACGAACATTATATTAAAAACAACAACAATAACAATTGGGGGGAAAACAAATAAACGAAATTTAAGCTGAACTGAAAAAAATAAAACAGAAAAAAACACTTATAAGCATTAAGAGTATACAACGACGACTAAGTTAAACAAATCGTTTGCAGTGCAACAATGACAATAACAGCAACAGCAACAACAGCAACAACAAAAACAACCACAACAACAATGATAAATTACAATAATAAAAATAGCAACAACAACATTAAGAAATTCCGTTGCTGCGTAATAAAATACTTCCAGCAATTAAATGGGGTCCAAAGTCTAACAAACGGCGCTTGCTGGTTTCGGGGAATTCCTTTGCATTCGTATATGCTGCTCGTAATCGTCTACTTTATTTTGCATTTCTGTTCCAACACTCATCGTTTGACCAGCCACGGGTGGTGCAGCTGAGCTTTAAGCCAGGGGGGACCAACATTTCATAAACGAATAGTTTTTAACACACGACGACATTTCGTGCCATGAGTTTGGCACAGACCCAGACGGTAGACAATACGCGAAGAGACAATCTGATATGTGTTGCTGCGGTTGGTGGCAAGTGGGGTTGTTGGGTGCCTGCTAAGACCACACACACATAACTTTACGCCAGCAGACGTACTTTGCACTCATCGACTCGTATTTACAGTTCTATTGCGAGTAAAACGCATGACATTTGAACGCTTAATGTGAGAGTGCACCCAAAATACACTACAAAATGCATTTCAATTGCAGCAAAGAGTTCAACAAACTAAAGAGAATAGCAAGCTGCATTTTGCACAAAGAGAAGAATTTATTTTCTTATACTCGTATATATATGTACACATATTTTTATTAATTAGTACGCGCGCGTGTAACAGAGAGATCTTTTGTGTGCAGCTCAATTTCTTTTATGCCTGTCTGCATATTTCAACTCGCATACATACATACATATATGGGTGTGTGAATGTGAGTGATAAGTTTGTAGACAAAATACAAAAAAAAAATATTGCAAACTTTTTCTGTTCGGCAAGGGAATGAGGTTGTCTGCTGCATACATATGTATATGTGTGTATGTGTGTATGTAGTCTCAGTCTGAAAGCAGCAACGGCCAGTGTATTTATTTATGTGAGTGCATGCATGCATGTTGGGGCACTGTTAAGGATTTATTTAGTTTTTTTTTTATTTGTATGGTGGTTCTGTGTCGTATTATTGTTTGGTGTGACTGGCAAGAGTTTATTGTTCCAGTGACTGTAACGAGTGTTGTTGATACTGAACACAACCAAAGTTATTTTGTTTATTCTTGTTGTAGCTTCTTCTTCGTTTATTTAGGGTCTATATGGTGCCAAGGCGCCGACGCATCTAATGCTACACTCTGTTGTATGAATCTCTGCGAAAAAGCGAAAAGTGTGTACTATTTAGCTTTTCATTGCTTTGCTTTAACAATCGCCAGACTGAGTGCGCTAACGGGCCTTTTGAAAATTTCGTTTCTTTTTAAAGCATTTTTTTAAGAGCCTACATTTGATTTTGACTTCTTTCATGCACAGAAATAACACTGATGTTCTCCATATACAGTTCTATCTCTGTAACCGCCCATCCATTCTTTTATCCATCCGTCTGCTGTTTTCTGCTACTGCTTGTATCAGCATAAGCATTTCTTTCATTGACTTTGAGTAAAAAGTCTATTGGGCAAACAAAGGTTACCAGCAGTAAATTTAAACTGGCGAAATGCAAGTTCTATTTTATGGTTTTATAAGTAAAGTTTTACAACATAACTTCTCTAAAAATTTGAAAAAAGATGGCTCTTCATATGAATGATAATTTTCTTACTGACTATTTAAATTGCTTTACTGTACAGTCGGGATTATGGAAAAATAATTGGTGGCAAATTGACAACTTGTAAGCCGCAAATTTGATTTGTCTGAAACTTGGAATATCGGAAGAGTAGGAACCACCCTTTGAAAATAGCACCTGCGATGAAGTGCGGTCTAAGCAGAGGCGAAGTCAAAGTGGGCTTAAATAAGCCAACTCGGATGTAGACAAATATATTTAAGCAAAATTATTTTTTGAAATAGTGAGCTCATTAGAAATTATAGTATCATCACTTACGAGGCAAAATTTTTGTCTGAAGTAAACTTTGAAGAGAATTTTTTTTTGATAAAAAGTAAAAGAAATGTTAATTTTTTTTAGAAAAGAAAAAGGCATTAAATTTACTTAAAAATTCCACAAAAGGATGTGACTTATAGCCGTCATTTACGATGCCATGCTTGCCGAAATTTGGGCCTGGTTGGTAAAGGTACACTCAAGAGCTTATAGATAGTCGATGTCATATGCCCCAAATAAACTATGTTATAAAAACTGTTTGCGTATGTGACCACCATAGCTAATTATTATTATTAAGAGCCCATCAAGTAGCAACAGCTGCTGCAGGGTTCCTTTCGATCGAAGAGATACATGTAAAATATTAATGCTTTACGACATAAAGTGAATGCATGTTGGTGTTTGGTCTCAGTGTGATAACTGGAGTCCTTCTTTTCGGAATACCGCATCCCGAAATTTTTATAAGACCCAAATGGGTAGTGGATGGCGCACATCTGAGGCAGTTCCTAAAAGGACCGCATTACAAAATTTCTAACGCTAAATTCTTACAGAGCAGAGGTGTCTTAAAGAGTCTTTTGAGCTGACTCCTCACCTTCTTTATTCACGCAGGCTATACAGTACAAATTACTGGAAATAACTACATTATTCCAGGTGACTTTCTTTTAAAGTTTAGAGTTTTCATTATTTTATGTGAAGGCTGCGAAAACATCAGCATACTAAAAGTAAGAATCATTGATCATCTGTGAACTCATTTTGTTCGGCTAAAGGACGGGCATGAATGAATGAATTGTTCTTGTTCGGGAATTACAGGCATATGAATCTCTCATTTTGAGTACAATGTGCTCAAATCTAGCCATCACTTGCCTTTTCGTTTTCCACCATTGGGATTACTTATATATTCAAATGTGCTTGCAAACGCCCAGTGTCCTGTAACGATGACAAGCTGAAACGCAAAAAATTTTCTTCAAAATGTTAAGATGTTCTTTAGTCGTAATTGTGGTCTGATATTATGTTACTTTTTTCAGTGCCCTAATCTTAGCTATACTTTTAAGGCAG
This sequence comes from Gymnocheta viridis, assembly GCA_956483585.1. Taxonomy (NCBI): domain Eukaryota; kingdom Metazoa; phylum Arthropoda; class Insecta; order Diptera; family Tachinidae; genus Gymnocheta; species Gymnocheta viridis. The sequence goes on along the minus strand of OY101441.1, from coordinate 123,788,350 downwards.
CCCTTAAGTGCCATGATACTTTAGTGCACTGGTAGGCTGAATATTCAAACAGTTGCAGTTCTTTCAGAAAGTGTATTTTAGGTAAACAGTTCATATATTTTTTAATAGTGTTTCTATGAGAAATCTTTAATCTAGCTGGTCATCCCTTTTGGCTGCAAAGAAAGTCACTCATTCATCTCAAAAGCCTTTCAGTGCAAATGTAAATGCAACGAAATGTTTGCCAGTGCTTCTGAGTGTATTAGTATAATTTTTTTAACTGTTTGACAAACATTAAGTAAAAACCTGGAATCAAAAACAGAGCTGCAGCTGCTGCTGCAGTTGCAGCTGCATCAATTCTGCTTTACAACGTTGACGGCAGCGGCTGCTGCCACAATAACGACGACAACTGACTGCGATAAACGGTGTCGATAGTGGTAAAAGAAAGAAAAAAATTATACGAGAAAAAAAGTTTTTTTATATAAAATAAATATATTTTAAAAATACAAGAAACAACTGAAAACAGAAATTTGCAATACACACATTTCTCGTTGAGTAAGTTCAAGTTGTAGTTTGGCATGCAAGCGTTTCAGTTAAAACGGAACTTTCACAAGGAACGGTTCAAATAACTCGTCTGGCTGGCTGGCTGGCAAAAGTATACACTAAAAGCAAAATAAGCTCAAAACCATTTGAAAACTACATAAGTAATAATAATAATACAATATACAATAGTACACAATTCTTACGAGTCTTGATAGCCACTTCAAGCCAAACACAAGTGAGCAAACTTCATTGAAATCAATTCAAATAAAATACAAAAAAAAATTAATTAGACAAAAACTGCTTCTTGGTTGGCATAATTTTTTATCTTTTCTTTTTTTTTTTTGTTTTGCTGGCCAAGACAAGAATATTAATAATTAAAACCACCACTGCAACAAAAGCAAAAAATATTAATTTCATAAAGTGAATATAAAGACTAGTGTTACCGTTCTCTTTGTTTTTGTTGTTTAATGAAAAATGCAATAATAAAAATGTGAAAAAATGTATTTTATTAGAAATAAAAAGACTTCTGCTAAGATTTAAAAAAACTAACTAATTTACCAGCGGTTTTGTGCATAGACAAATAATTAAATAACAAATACAAGTGCAATTAAGACAACTGAATAACATGCAAAAAAAAAAACAAATATTATAATAAATTTGATAATTATTGTCATTGTGTTAAAATGTTGGCTGATATTGGTGACGGTGAAAGAGAGCAAAAGAGAGCCAGACAATAATATGAATTATTTGAAAGTCAAGAAATTCAGTCGAAATTCGCCACAGACAAAAATATGCTTTTATTTAGTAAGTAGTGTAAGCAATTATTCGATTAAGTGACGGTTACTTTTAGTGCCCGATAATATTCGAAAACTTTTGCTTAAAAATGGAGAATTAAGAGTTAATCAAGTTTGACTTCAGCAAAGCCTGACTGACTTACATGTTTTCGGATTTAAATTATTCTTTTGATAAATCTACATAAACAAAGATGTTTCGTGTCGGAAAATAGAAATCGGCATAATTGATAATTTTATGTTCTAAATATTTTCTTTCCTTTAAACGATTTTCTATAGTTTTTCTCCCTTTAGAAGGACGAAAATTAAATATTTGTATTTCTGACGTTGATTTCTTTCGATGCATTCATTTCTGATAACAAATGGACTTACTGCACATAAATTTATTTTATATAAATATAAATCTGTGTCGAAATATTGAAAATTAGAAACTATGAGTCGCCGCTGGGCCAGTGAAACAAGCCATGTGGATTTTGTTGTTGTTGGAAATTATCTTGCTACTCCATATAAAACTCCATATCGATCATACGCCTGCAGATTTTTTTTGTAATTAATAATAACAAAATAAAATCGTTTTTTCTCCCTCTTAAAAATTACAAGAAAACAAATTACTTGTTTTGTTGGCTCAGTGAGAACTGTAAAATTTATAATATAAATTCTATGGACAATAACGTACAAGTACGTCAAATAATTTCGGGAATGTGAGTCAATCTAATAAATTAATATACTTAAATATACTGCCGTTTTTAAAAAGAAGGTCGTGAAATTTATTTACTCTCTTTTGTTTTTATATTGATCAGATATCTGATCTCTTTTGATTTTTATTGAGGTATTTGTTGGAAACTATCGAAATTTGAAACATTGTGCACTCCAACGGATTTCAAGAACTATTTTTGAGCGAAGCCCAAATAATTTAGTTTTGAAAATTACACTACATGATCAAATACTTTGATAGAAATTTATTAAAAGTTATTGCAAAAAAACACTCATCGGAAATAATATAACTTCTTTTGTCGGTTTTAAATCGTATTCCATCACTTATCTGATTATTAAAATAATTTTTGTACTACCATTATTTAACTAATATTAGATCGATAAAACTATTCAAGAACAAAGAGAGCTTGGAATAAGACAGGAAAACAAAAATAATACCACTGAAACTGTAAGCTCCTAAAAAAGGTTTAGCAAATCAAAAATAACTGGTAACACGCATTCAAAAAATCTCAGCAGGAATAAATTTTGAAAGTTGCGGAAGTGAAAAATCCAGAAAATACAGTTGATGCCTCGATTGATTTTTTAACGGACAAAATATTGTTGCATGAGTATTTGAGTACCCATTTTGCCACTAAGAAAGTTCATATGAGTCGTTTATTAAATTTTATTAGAGTCGTTTATTAGAATAAAAAAATTTAAAAGTAAAATGTAGTTTTAAAATTCATTTAATTCGCATCAAAGCATTTTAAGAGCTATTTAATTTTTTTTATACAATTCACAAAATATTAAATATTGAGCATAAAAAAATTTTGCATTAATTTTTGAGATACAGAAACGAGTTGAGGACTGCGGCTATTTTACACCAAACACAAAATGCTTAAGACTTTTTGGCCTGTCTGCAAAAACACAGAGTATCTTGGCAGGATTCAATTTAGCACACTGTCCAACTAGTCCATGAATTTGTTTCTGATTTATTTTAATATTTTTGCATTTTTAATGTTGTTATTATTAAAACTTTTTTGCTTTAAAAAACTTTAAAAGTGTTAATAAGCATCGAAACTCGTGAAGTATTTATTTCCATTTTTAAGCCAAGCGGAAAACGTAATGCTAAAGAAGTTTAAAATGGGCTTAAAATATTACTTTACCGTAAACGTGGCTTCAATTTGTCAAAGTAGAAAAAATCTTTGAAGCAGTTAAATGAAAGCTGAGTTCCGAAAAAAATCATTTGATAGTGAAACTAAAGTAACTGAATCCACATTTATTGAAAATATGAGAGAAAATCCTTAAAATTCAATATAAAAAAATGCTAAGACTGTAAACAACTGTAGAAAGTAATTAACTTTAGTTAAATCAGAAGAATAAAAAAATCGCTATAAGTTTCAATAAAGCCTTTTAAAAAATTTAACTGGAATAACTTCAGGGTTTTATTTAAGAGATTCGTTCATAATAAATTTTTGATTGTCATACTCGTATCATGCAGTTCGGAAAATTCATGAATCAAACCTTTTCAAAACTAAAACAATTATTTGTATATTATGATAATACGAAAAGGTGCCCATCCAGCTCCAGCCTTTGGGAGAAGAAATTTAGAACAAAACAAAACATATTTAAAGATATCTTAATCGGTGAAAATGAAGGATATAATAATTTTAGAGGGGAAATATTTTCCCCTTCCCTGGATCCGCACCTAAATATGGTAGTGAATCGCCTTAATTATTTATTTTGTAATAAAACGCTGTTGTTTAAAGAAACAACGAAATTTTTTAAATTATATTTCTATTACAGTCGAATTTTTCTATAATGAATCTGCATGGGACCAGAAAATCGCTTCATTATATAAAAACTTCGTTATACATTATACTTCATTAATAATAACAATTATTGTTTTCACAAACCAATAAGTTTTTATTTTCTGGACCTAAAGCTGGATTAAATTATTAAATAAAATTTAATAAAAAGGTCGAATAAATCAGAATAATGATATTATATCTTTTGCACTTTTATTTTAATGCCTTGTTTTTTTAAATATTTGATAGTGTGCTTCTTCAACTTTATTAATTAATAATAATTTTTTCAATAGAAATGCCACTTCGCTTAGTAATTTTTGTTCACTGAACACGGAGGACAACTACTGTCTTAATTGTTAGTGATGGGACTTTATTTCTTTTCGTTGTTATGTGTTTTAATATTTTGGGAATCCCCTATTTATATTACTTTATTCTCGTGTCACAAAATTTGAATTTACATCTGAAAAATTGCTTCATTGTAAAGAAAAATTCATCGTATGGGAATTCACTATAAGGAGATGAAAATGTACTAACACTGGAACGATAAAGCTGTGTTTTTGAAATGAATTCTTAGTAGCTTAGTAGCTTCATTGTATAGAGGTTCACTATAGAGAAGTTCGACTAATTTTTTATACATTTAGGCCCATATTCTCAGTCTTTAGTTAACTAATGGTAGTGGTTTAACTGACGGCTTTTCATATAAACAGCCATCATTAGTTAACTAAAGGTTGTAAACTTGGGTCTTAAACACACTGCTAGAGCATATTTGAGGTTGCCCTGCTATACAGAAAAAAGCTAAACTTTGATTTAAATGCCATATTCATATATAAATCGAACTTTTTAAAAATTCAGTAAAAAAATAGATATATTTTCATTAGACAAGCATACAATTTTGTTTACCAAATATTCAAATTTGTCATCGCAGAAAATTTTAAAATTAAAAAAGTGTTGAAGATCTCAGGCAACAAACATTAAAAATATACAGAAAAGTTGAGCAAACTAATAATTCCATTTATTTAGGATTAAAAAAAATTGTAGTCAAATTGAATTAATTTGTTTATCGGTATCAGGGGGCAAATTACGCCATTTGATATCGAACGAGATTTCCATACAAATTCAAAGAACTTTGTATTAGATTTCGTTCGATATCAAATGCCGTAATTTGCCCCTAGGTATTTCGTCAATAGAATTTTCCCTTTATTTTATTAATTATCAAATGGAAAAAACGTTTAAAACAATCGCGTATAAGCTTTTTTAAACTTTACTATCGAGGCTGCTAATTAATTAATTAATTCCATTAGTACCTAAAGTTTTTCAATCTTTTTTGATTGTCTAACTGTAGAATCTTAAATAAACAATATCTCTGAAATTGAATTACCATATATAATTTAAAAGCATCAATGATTCAATGATATAAGCATATGTGAAAATCACTCGATTGTAATTAATTCAATTTACAGAACAGGATCATTAAGACTTTAAAGGGAGTTGTTTCGAAAAACTTAACTGTTACTCTGATAAATACAGCGCGTCATCAATTTATCTAAATCTAAATACAGATATCACAAATATATTGGGGAAAAGCGTAGCGTGTAAATAATGTGTACTTTCTTTTGTGGGTTTCTTGCAAACATTTTTATTGCCTCAACTTTTCATTCAAATATATTTTCACTACTAGCAGAGTATAAAAGACATTCCATTTCGAATTTTGGTGGCTGCCATAAATCTCAGGACAGGATTTCATTTGTCTTATCTGCCAATTGGTTGCTCTTGAACCTCTACCCAGCAGCTACCAAAAGCAGTTATAGAAGAAATTTATACCACAAACCAAACAAGTGTCTAATAAAAAGGGCTTAAGCTTAATTACTCCAAATACACAGAAAAAAATATTTGAATTTTCTTTGATAACGTTTTCTTCACAGATTTGATAAACAAAATTGCAAGAATGATTTTTAAAACTATCAAAACTTTTACGTAATTATTTTATAAAACCCCTAATTAAATTTATTTGGCAAACATAAAATTTAAATCAATGCTAAACTGATTGGATTTCGTGTCTATTTTCAAAATTTACGCTGGCTAAATGTTTACTTTTTTCTGTGTATTATGTCAAGATAAGACAAATATTTAAATTGAAATGATAATGATGATTGTGTGATGATAAGCGTAAATATCTTAATTGAGATGCCTTGAATGTTATCAAAATTTGCGCACACACAAAAAAATTAAGAAAAAATTAGAAACAAACCAGTTTCAAGTGAGCGCAAACTGAAAGAGCTGACGGTGTAGTGCTCCTATCAGCAGCGTTAAGGATAACCACTACCTACTTGTCAATGGCCCATTTTGTCAATGAATTTGTTTGTGCGTCGCTAAGTTTGTTGCTTCGTTCCTTCGTTGGTTTTGTTTGCCAACTATGCAGAACATAAGAAATTTAATAAAAAATTTACAAAAATATAGACTCATATGAGTGTTTGTATATTTGTAATTTCGTTTCGTTAAACTACATATTCGAGTTGTTGTAATAACGATGATAAAGTTGTTGAATTGCTGGCACTGGTACTGATATTGTTGCAGTTGCTACTAAAGCTGCAGCAGCTGTTGCCGATAATAGTCATAGTACTGCTCTGGTGGTGTGTCTGCCTAGTAGTCGTTTTTAGTGATGTTAATGATGTTGACGATGATGATGATGATGATGATGATGACGATGATGATGTTGCTGTTGATATCGTGCAAGTCCCTGTAATCGTTGTGCTAAAATCATTTCATATTCTGCTTTTATGGCTTTATCGCATGACGTTCGCCGTAACAATGTTCATTCGTCCAACGGTCGTTGAACGTCTCGGTTTATTATTGTTATTAATATTATTTACCCTACATACCTACTAGACAATTACACGTTGGTGCCTCTATGCTGGCTGCTGCTCTTACATTTTCATCCATCCATTCATCCATCCATCCATCCAGCTATCGACGACTTAACTTCCATTCAACACACCCGCCTCCTTAACCGATATTTTTATTTTGTTGGCCTTTTTTCTACTTTTTCATCGACTCTTTTCTTTGCTGCTGTTGCTGCTGGTTTGCATGTAAGTGTTTGCTTTATTGGTTCATTCAACCATTGCATACCATTTAGTCTACAACTATTTGCTGCAATTGTTTGCTGCTCATGCAAGTCACACAATACCATCACTCGTACGTACACATGTGGAGGAGACCCACTGAACATGTATAGAAATTTTAAGTGCTCATAACTATTGACATTGCAAGTCGCTCGTACTAGACAGACGTTGTTTAATTTTTTTTTATTATTTTTTTCTTTTTTTGTTGCCACTACATCGAACCAAGTTGCTACTAGTGTTACCAAAACGTCAGTCAAACAAGAAACATTAAAACCAGTGTCTTAAATTTAAAATGTATAAATCAAGAAACATATTAATTATGAAAAATAAATAAAATTATAAAAGTTATAAAAAAATAAGTTACAAGGAATAAATAAAAAGTTAATTAGAAAAAACTAAAAAAAAGGTTTCAGTATCTAACACTAATACTGGTTTCACCACATTCAAACGTCTGTTTGAAATGGCCTGCATTTGAGCTTAAAGACTTTTCAACGTTTCGCAAAAAAGAAGAAATTATAAAAAAGTATCCACGAGTGTTATTTTTAATTGTGTGTTAAATAGTTGTCTTGTAACATTTCAACCAAAAGTCGGCTGTTCATCTCGAGTGTCAAGTCTATCGGTGTTAAGCACTCACAAAAAAAAAGAAACAAACTCTTCAAACTTTAAAAGTTTTACGAGTTAAATTTTAACTGAATAAAATAAGAAAAAAAAGTATTTGAAAAATAACGGACAGAAAAACTTGTTAAACCGTTTGTTTGCTTTTAGTTCACTATTAAAAAAATACTACAAAATAAAACAAAGCCAAGAGTGTTGAGAAATCTCCATTACGCAAATTACAGCTAATTAGTGTTTTACCAAGAATTATAAACAATAAGAGAAAAAAAAACAGAACATACAAAAAAAAAGAACAACATAAAAGAATACCGCCCAGATTTATAAATTTCAACTAAAATAAAGAAATAATTTTATAATTAGAAGAACCACATCTAGAACAAAAAGAAAAATAAAAAACGAAAAGCATTTGGAAATTGTCGGCCTTTAATTGTAAGTAGCATTTCTTCTTTCTCTTAACCACTAATGCAAATATTTGATTTAAAACTGCAAATTTTTAAATAAATTAATTAATAAAACTCACTTCTGACAATAAACTAAACCATTTTCTGGGCAGCATTTTTCAAGGGAAAGGTTTTTACCAAAACTTTTATAATTAAATTTTCACTTAGTTATAGAATATTCGAAATTTTGTGTTACAAATCATATTTTATAAAATGTTTATAAATAGGAAATACCAAAAAAATTTGCGCATCATGTAACTCCTCGAGAAGTTAGTAATTTGGGCAGATATATCATTGAAAATATATAATTTACAACCAGTTCTAGGTTCTATAAATGTTGCTGGTAAGATCTATACACAGAAAGAAAATGGTCGTACTAAATTCGAGTATTTTCCAATTACTTTGAGTACGAGTCGTACTCAAAATTTTAAGTTCAAATACCAATAAAATGTATTTTAATCAAGCCGAAAACGAGATTAATTTAGATAACCAACCCTGGATTACAAAATTCTTTAATCACGTGAAAAATCTTGAATTAACTAAAACAATTTAAAATTTAATAGAGAACTTACTTCAGTCTGAACTTAAATCAATTTTTCTGTACTTGATTTAAGTAAATTTGGGATTAACGTACTTTTAAAACCGCTCGGGATTGATTTAAGTACGGGTGGACTGATTTTTCTTTTGAGAGTATAAATATTTGCTCAGAAACATTTTTAATTGAAATTTAACAATATCATTAATACAACTTACAAGTCCTCCAATAGGTTATAAGTTGTTGTGATTTGGAAATATATTAAATATAATTTTGAATTTTAAAATCTTAACAAAGAATTAAAACAAATTTGTAATATAAAAACCTTTCAAGAAAACATGGATAAATAGAAATCGGACAAGCTTTTAAGGAGTGACACGTTAGTATTTTTACATTAGTATTTCCTTACCATGAGCGTTTTCATTGTAAATAATTATTTTTACAATCATAGGACTGTGTATGGAAGTAGTAAAAAGCAGTTTTGCATCCCAGCAAAGCTTTTCATTACTTCACTTTGGCTTTTTAACTCACGGCAAGGCAAGCTTACAAATAACCACTTAAAAACGTCAATATTAAATCATTGAAGCCATTAAAAGAATAAAGAAAAATAAAATTAAATGTCTGATATGAAAATTGAACTCGTGTTGTTCTAGGAATTGTTATGAGTGAGATCAAGTGTTTTATTCAGTGGTCTTTCAAACAACTCTTTTATTACGCGCTAAAAACATTTTTTCACTAGAACACACACTCGCAAACTCCTTCGCCAGGTGTTGAACAATCGAATTTCTGTATTACAGTAGTACTCGTACACTCTACTACTGCACCAGTCAGAGACTAGTTGGATTGTTTATTTATCAGTAAGTAGCTATAAAAATACTGTTAAGTAATGCAGACGGTAAGTAGTTTGCGTGGAAAAGAATGGCGTTTTCAATAGAAGTCATTAAAAAGTGTTTGCTGGGATACTCGCGCCAGTCTGCGAGTATGACCTTTTTATTTATTTGTTTTTAAGTGTGTCTGTTCGATGGCATTTTTAGTTCAAGTCCCCGACAAGAAAAAAATGAATTTCATTTGTTTTCTTCTGAAAAATATAACTTTCCAGACAAAAAAAAAAATCAAGTTATAAATAAACCATATATTTTCGGTTGTAATATAAAAACTTTTCTACAAATATTTTCTGTTGCTAATTTGACATTTATTGCACAAACTGACAAAAATTAAAAATGCAAAAAATATATGAAAATGAAATTAACTGATAACATTTAAATGCAGCAAATTCACAATAATTTTCCTACAAAACGTCAGCAACAGAAAACAAACATTTTGCAATAAATGAACCCGCTTGTCTGTAGTTGATAAGGAAATTTCCCATTGGAGTGTGTTTCAAAAATACACATTCACACACACACTCACACAATAACAAGAAAAAACAAAACGTTTCAGACCCCCCGTTCATATGAAGTCCAAATCATTTGTTGCTATTTGGATTTATTTAGTTGTTAGTTTTAAGAATTTAAAGCGAAATTGTTATCATAGAGAGCGGTAAAAACGCGTTTATACATTATTTGTATTAATAAAGACTTCATTTACACTCAGCCAACATCATACGAAAAAAATAAGTTCATGAGAACACTCTTAAAGGAGCGTTGCGACCTCCTAAAATTATTAAGTTTAGATTGAAATTAATAAATTTTAGGTTTTACTTGTAAAATTGTCTGCTATTAAATTTTTTATTGTAATAAAATGTAGCGAATTGTAGTAAAATTTTAATTACTTTTATAAAAGACTAGCAGATTAATCTTGGTTTAAGTCTCCATGCATCAGTAGCCCGGAAAGAGTTACAAAATTGGCCCGCTCGTGTTAGAAAATCGTAAAAAACCAATAAAATATCAATGTGTTTTCCTTGATAATTGATTTCTGAACTATAAATAACGCATTTTTTTTGATCTTGTAGCATATTTCCACTACAAACTGAATTACTTACGCTGCAGTCACACCATCAAATTATTTGTCAGTTCTCATTCAAGATTTTTACACATACTGCTTGCAAAAATTCACAAAAATTAAAAGCTGTGACGTAGGCTGCACGCAAAGTGAAAGCAAATTTTTAAGCAAAATGCTATAAATTTACAATTTGGATGAAAAAAACTGCAAGTACCTGTTTTCTTGATTAAAATTTGAAACACTCTATTAAATGAAAATTTGTAAGCAAATTCTCGTCAAATTTTAAAAGTGTGAGAGTGTGAGAGAGAATTTAAAATTTGAATGAAAATTTGATCGTGTGACTACCAAATTAGCTTGCTCCCTGAATTAGATTGCCGTATTATTTTTTATTTATTAAAGTAACCAACCGTGCCCTGAGGGCCTCATATAGCTGGTGGTCTACAAGATTAAATTCATATAAGTACATATAGGCAACAACAATCTACTAACCATAATACATAGCAAATTAAAAATAGTAAGAAGTAAATAAATAAAAAATATAAATATAGAAAGTTTCTATTTTGCTCGTACATTAACGTGTTTGATCTTGTACTGGATTAGCTCAACTGCAAGGAGAAATATTCAACAAGCTTGATCTTGAATGAATTACTATAAAAGTTAAATACTCTTTATGAGCATGGTAATGAATTCCAACATTTGGCAACTCGTACATAAAAGGATCTGTCATATATAACACGATTTCTAACAGGGAATAAAAGCTGTGGGTTTCTCGCAGTCTGCAAAAATACAAAATATTTTCGAACATACTCAGGGCAATCTGATATCATAACTTTATAAAAGAAAAGAAGTGATCTAATGTTTACGAAGTTTTTAAAGCTACATCCCAAAAAATCATTCACGTATATTGATTGTAAACAAAACGAATTATTCTGTTAAAAAATAAGATACACTTATTTAATTCTTCAGTACTACAACCCGAGTAGACCTGTATACAATACAATAAATTAGACATCTATAAGGAGTGAGCTACGATCTTTTTGATATGAAGGGGTAAATATAAATTCAATGCATATAGTTTTCTTAGGGTAAAATTAATTTTAGAAATTAATCCACTAATATGGTACTCAAATCAGAGATTGTTGTCTAATAACACACCAAGAACTTTCATATGATCTAAAATGGCAATAGTTTTGCCATCGATGATTATAGATAGATCAATCGTAGTGCTTGGCGGTTTAAAAATTAATGAGTTAATACGCAAATTACACTTTCTCATCCAATGTGACATACTATACAATAAAGTATTGATATCATATTCAAATACATCTGCAAAGACAAAAGACTCACATTCGAAACCGTCCAGTAAGGCAAAGAAGTCATTTATATAGATCATAAATAGTAAGGGGCCTATAGTAGAACCTTGACACTGGTTACCGGCAGACACCCCAAATACAGATTGCCATTGTGGGAATATTTAGTACGACCAGACAGATAAGTAAAAATTAATCTGCATGCAGATAAAGAAAAATCAAATATGTGGAAAGTATACGAATTAAAATAGCACGACCAATATTATGAAACGCTTTAGATAAATCCAAAGAAAGGAAAACTGCAATGTCACCGTTATCCACAACTCTTCTAATGGAATCAGTAGCACCATTTAGAAGATTAGTGGTGCTATATTCCTCGCGAAAACCCGACTGAAAAAAGTAAAAACAAATGAACAACAAAATGATATTAGGAGCTTGTAATGCAAATCGCAGCTGCTGCGGAGGATCTCCTTGAAGACACACGTTCTAAAAAAAATCCCTCACCTTCATTTTATATCACATTTACACTATCTTGGATTATTTTAATTATTTGTGCGCAACAAACTTAAAATGAAAACCACAATGCCAAGTAAAATCTGAACAGCTGTTGTTTTCAATTCCGCACGAAATAAGTGATGCTTATATTATTTTGCAGTTCGAAAATATTTGACCAGAAAGATTTTGTAGTTTGAAAAAATGCTATCAGAAACATTTCGTACGTTTTCTAAACATGCTTAGAGTACAACTTCAGCAACATTATTTTGCATTTATTTCACATGCATTTTATATTGATTTTTGACAACAGTTCACATGAAATGATGAACAGAGTATCTGCCATACATGCTTTAGGGAAAATTTCTGTTTTAGGTTTTTTGTCCTCCATTTTAAATAAAATTGACTCAAATTAACAAAGAACGTTGCGGTAAAAAAGCTCATTAATACTACTTTCTACGGAAAATTTTTAGATGACACATGGTGTCCAAGAAAATTTCACACGAAATTAGAGGCGTCCATTTACTTTCATACTTGGAAAAATGCTGCTGTGGTGCTAATGTGTTGATGGAAATATTTTGTAAGATTTCACACCATGAACAGCGTACAACTTCAGGAACATTGTCTCCCTACACATTTCATGCAATTTTTTCATTTTACATCGAACTGTTTGCCGAATTCACAGCCTATTGTAAGAGTTGTAAGTTGTACAAATGTTGTTGTTAATGTCTAATAAACATTTGCTTAGAAATTTGTTTAAGTGGAAATCAAATTAAATTAACATCGATACAACTTACAACATCTACAAGAGGTTGTGAATTTTGCGCCGCATTTACACAGAATACCAGGCTTTAAATAAAAAATTAGCACAACTTTCTGCAAAGTGACATTGACATTATAAATATGAATAATAGTTTTATTTAATATTTGCGTAGTCACGTTGGGGTAGTTTCATTCAAACATAGTTGGTGTTGATAATAATAAAGCAAATAATATCTTGTAATTATGACAATGATGATTGCAAATAAAAGTTGAAAACTTTTAAAATTAATGAATAGACAGATATTGTTATTAGATTGAATATTAATAGAAAATAAAAAGATTATGTTGGTATATCTGCATGTACATATGTGTTTTAATAAATTATATTTGGTAAATAATGAGAAATGTTATCAAACGAATTGTAATGTTAAATAGCAAAATGCTAATGACCTTGCGGCACGTTGAAATGTGTGCACAAAAAATTATCAACTAAACTACACAGGATACGGACTCAGGTTTTGTTGGATTGGGTAATGCATCATTAAAAGACAAATGCCAGAGCAAAGTTTAAGAACTTTAAATTTTTCTCCGCTTCAGATTCACTAATCAAATTCACTTTCGGTTATATTCCCATGTGAATTAATATACGACTAATTGCAACGTTTGGAGTCTTGGCTGCTCACAAGCTGTTGTCAAAATACTGTTGCATTCGAAAAAGTCAGGATTTGCTGGACTTTATGGAATAAAAAAGAAACTAACTAAAGCGGCTGTTCAAATAAAGTACATAACTGCTTTAAATTATTTTTAGCAAAGACCTCGTACATACAAATATGTATGTATGTACATAATAATGCAAAAGAAGAAATAAAAAATTCCTCTAACTTGTATTAAAAAGAAATACAAAAATTAAACAAGTTTAAGTTGAAGTATTTAAAAATGTAAAAAAAATTGAGCATTTCAACAAAAATATTTTGCATGAATATTTATACTAATGTTTATTTTGACAGCTGACATAATTTCATGGTCATTAAAATATTATAAGAATCCAGTTCGAAATTTGTGTTTCTACTCGTTTGTTTCCATAACCCATTTCAGTGTGTGTCTTCATACATCATTCTCAATACAGCATACCGTACGTACCGCTATATATACATATGTATGTGTGTATGTAGATATTTAAGCAAAAAGTATGCAGGTATGTAAGTATGTATGTGTTATAAGCCAAGACAAGATTTACGGTTTTTCTAACGACAACATTCCTTCGACAACTTAATGTCGGAACGGTTAAGAAATGTAAAGAAAACAAGTCTTAACTGAATACCAAACAATTTGCGAAAAAAAAAACTAGAATCGAACTGGAGAAAGAACAAGAATATCAGCATAAAGGCAAAAACAAACACAAAATCTTTCATGATGGTCTACTGGTTACAAAACGTAGGAAAGCAAACTCAGTTAACCCAGCAAACAAACGTGTGCAAGGAAAAAATTAGCAAACTCATACTGTCAATTTCGTTCTCAAGTCGAAATTGATAGCCCCTCCATAAGAACGCCCTGATGACCAACTCAAATACATAATTATTTCCAAGTTCTATGCGCTTCCATTTGTCAAACTGAGTGCTTCGTTTCTAAGTCTATTAAACTACATTCTCCGATTACTTTTCAATAACTCCATAAGAATATGGCCACGGATCGCAAAACTTTGGGAAAAGTCGTTCAAACAAATTTGTACATCAATATTAACAGCCAGGCCCACGACAAACAGTTGATTTGCAACCCACTAACATTATTAGTCAAAAGAAAATAAATATGAAAAATTTCGTAAGCATCTCAATATAAAATTGCGGCCCACTATCTCATTTTTCTGATGAAGAACACAAATGTCAAAATCAACAACTTGTTTGTTTGTTGTCGTTTGGCTAATAAAGCAAGTTTTTAATAAATAAAAAAATACAAATTAAAAATACAAATGCGAGATATTTGCTCCAGCTGCTCAGTTTCCTACAAGAAATGAAATGCAACCGTCAGATCCATTAAAAAACTTTTCACAAACTATAGAACTATGTAGTTATTAAATTTATTATTCGAAGTAGACCTCGATTTTTTTTTAAGAATTTCAACAAACAAAACTTTTTTAAATTTTATGTATTTTTACTATTTTCTGTTTTGTTTACTTTTTAATTGTCAAGTTCAAGAACACATACCCGTAGTTACATTTTTCATGGTACGTTTTACACATTTAAGAGATTTTTCTTAGATATTGACGACTAATTAGCAATTTTTTGTGTTGTGTTAGAAACGTAAAGCCAAGCGATCTATAAGTCGAACGTTAGTGGGCCACTTTTTCAAGCGAAAATGAGTGACTGCTTTTCTTGTGCCTTAGTTTGCGTTCGAAATCTAACTTAAAATAAAATTGATACTCCATTTAAATTTTTAAGTTTCCATTGTAGGTATCAAATAAGCTGACATTATATGTACCTCATTGCTACTTTATAATTCTGCAAGCCAACTATCCGTTTAGAGTTATCACGACTGGCATAGAATACGAAAGCAGAATGAGTACTGCATACGGCTTTTAACAGCCAAACACAAACAGACATGCAAACATCTATCCATTCATATGAAAAAACCAAATGCCGTTTTCGCTGTAGACTGACAGACCGAGAGACAGGGAAACAGACAGACAGACCGTTCATACTTACAGGCAGACGGACAAACAAACAAAACGGTAACGCAACTATAACAAAGAAAATAATTTAACATCATCAGCACCATTCCAACATTCTTTCGTTCGTACAACGACCTCGACTTTGATTTGCAGTTAAATAAAAAAACACACATGATTTCCCTGTGTGTAAGAGAAAGAAATAAAAATTGTACTACAACCGCACACAAATAAAGAGCAAAAGCTACTGTTACAAGAGGCACAGAGAGAAAGAAAGTGTGTGCAAATAAAAGCAGCGATTTATTAAACTATTACAAGGTTTCGTTTGGGGCCAGAAGAGATTTTAAGCTTTAAAATGAGTGCAAGTACAATTTTCTTTTTCTTTCAATTGATTATTACATGAGAATCGACGACTGCTAAGAAGTCTGGCCCTAAAAGTTCAATATAAAAAAAGTCGCATGCAATTTTAGAATTATAATAAATATTAGGCCTTAATTATTGTTATTGTATTCAATTATTAAATATTTTTAAAATGAAATCTTAGGTACTCGTAATATTTTTGATTAGTTTAGCTGTCAACAACTTGCTTGAAAGTTTTCATTTTTTTTATATTTATATTAGGAGTAAAGATAAGTCTCTGCCGTAAGCAATACGTCGGTGGAATAACGTTTCCTCTTCTGAAGCCGCAATCTCACGATTCGGCTATATATTTTTAACATTAATATTTATTGAATTTTATGAAACATGGATCGCAACAAATAATTATCGGATTGAGTTATTCATATCCGGTAAACACAACATGCGATCGCTATCATGAAAGAGGATAATTTTATTGTAGTCTGTTTGGAAGAAACCCAGATAGCTGCAGCTACTTTCTGTAATATTAAATTATGAGTTTTTTGGGGCGAGAACTTAATACGAGTATGATCACAACGTTCAACTTGTTTGACCATGAGATCAGTTGCCAGCCACTATGATGCAATGGATGAAACCCATTTTAGTGGCCAAGAAATCAGCAATGACCTCCGCAGTCATACTCTAGGCAACTGGTACATGGAAAAAAAAGTGATCAAATGTTAAGGCAGAATTACGAAATACTTATTAAGTATACGGTCCCATATTCACTACAGCTAGTTCGTATATTTGTCTAAGAAAAGACTTGCTGTGGCATTCTTGGGCACATCTATAACATGACAAGCATTAGTCTTAGGGAGAATGTGCTCGAAGGCTATACTGACAGATTCAGCTCAGTTAAAGGAGGTTTCAAAATTCCTCCGAAATCAATATAGAATAAAGTTAAACCTCCGAGATTAGTGAAGCATATTACGGATTTTTTATATATGAACTATAAAAGGAACAAGCAACTAAATGTGGTATCACATAATAAACCATAAGGAGATCTTAGTTTATGCAGATAGAAACTCTATGATAAAGTTTTTATCTATACAGCATCCTGATTGTTTGATGAATGCCGAGTAATTCAAGCAAGGAGCTGCTTTCAGTACCAGGACGCTGAAACATATACATCGAATATCCCACGAAATGTTATTAACGGAACATGGTCCAACTGATTGAAGTCCCGTTAAAATCCAGTGAAATACAAGTTAAACAGAAGTTAAATATTAGGATCAGTGCAAACTAGATGATCTCGAGATTTGATTGATGCTGAAATAATAGCAGAAGATCTGCAAATTTAGAAGGCACCGATGGATAATAGTGGCGCAAGATGGCAGATTAAAACTGCCGTTCAATGACTTCTGCAGTAGTTGTCCAAGTGAAGAGAATTTTCCTCTGCCATTACTCCCATAAATCAAATAAAATGTCCCTTCTATGGGAAGTCCGCCACTGCAAGACCTGCAAGAAATACGGGATCACCGTAACAAAATCATTAATTTGCAGTGAACCTAATGAGGAAATGTATCAAATATGTATGCATATTATCTTACAACACATCCTGTTTTCAGGTAAGACAAAATGACCAGTGAAGAACAACTGAGACATTTATACACTGACTGCCAGTTTGTGGCTCTTGACCTGAGTTAATTGTTACGCTAGTGGTGTATAGTTTAAATACCTTCCAATTGTAGCACGAAATTCTAAATCATATCATGATTTCTGCAACAAAGTCTTAAGTAATTGGACTATAAATAGCTTTCTCTTCTTTTGTATAGAAAAATATTCCGAAATGAGGGCATGTGGTCAACTTTAAAAGGTCTTCTCTTAAAATTTTTATTATTATAACTTAAGCAGAATTAATAGTAATCACCTTCGTGACAACACTCACTGCAGCTAAAATAGTCAAACTATTATTCAAGTCGTAGATTAGTTTTGTGACCGACTTGTTTGGTTAAAGAATGCAAACGACTCATAAAATTGACAAGAATAAAAAGCTTCCATACGTATTTAGCAAACGGCCTCTAGACGACCTACGCTCTCTGTCTACAAACATATTTGGAAATAATTTGAAGAGAAATTTATATAGAGAATGTACGAGTATTATAGAGTACAAGAGAGTTAAAGAAGTAACATACACAAAAAGTGAATAATATAAGAGTAACAACGAATGCATGTGTATGTGTGTTAATCGTGTTTGTAATAAAGTGGAGCATGGGGAGCAAGCCGGTTTTAAGCATGAATGTGTGTTTTTGTTGTATTTTTATATATACATATATATATTTTGTTCAATTAATTTGCAAGCTTTTACAAAGTCTCTGAGGTTGATTTTTTTTGTTGTAGCTGCTGTTGTTTCTGTTCTACTGCTTAGCATCACTTGTTATTTTAGCTAACGCTGGCGCTCTGACTTATACCTCCCCCCGCCCCAAATGTAGCCAGAGTTGCTCAAAATAGCAGAAACTTCGTGTGTTTTACACATACTTATTGTACTTTTTTCATATTGTGTGTGGACTTCGTCTATGAACTCATCATTTCTTTTCATTCATTCGTTCGTTGGCTGTCTGCTACAGCGGGTCTTTTTGGAGCAATATTAATTTTGAAGCCATTTATTAGTACAGTGAAGTGAATATTGGCAATTTTTTTTTCTTTCTTTCTTTTTTTTATAATAAATTCATACACTGATGTACATACGTACTCGTATGTATGTACGTATTGAAGTGTGATTTTGTTAAAGACTTCGTTTGTTGTTTATATTCATTTGTTTTAAAGTTTACTTGCTGCTGGTGTTGTTGCCGTTGTTGTCGTTGCTGTTGTTGTTGTTGCTGTTGTTGCTGTTGTTGCTGTTATTGCTGTTGTTGTTATTGTTGCTCTAGTTTACGGTATCGGTTCGTGTGTTGTTAATTCGTCTCTTAATGGGCAATATTTGTATACGGTAATAGTAGTCATTCGCATTCCGTTGCTTCAGTGGCACAGTACAAAATAACGGTACCTACATACATACATATACATATGCTCGTTCTTTTGTGACTCAAGTTCCGTATTAAAGAAATTATTAAAAAAAACCAAAATAAATTTTTCTTACCAATTCAATAAAACTAAACAAAAATAAATAAATAAATAAAAATTAATTTAAAAGTAACATAATCTCAAATATGAAGAAAAATTATTAAACAAAGTGAATTACAGAAAAGTTAAAATATTATAAAAAATTAAAAACATTAAATTATATTTGCAAAAAAAGTGAAAAAAGTGAAAGATGACACGTTACCACCTCCCAACCTGTTGAATAAAAAACCAAGCTTTAACAGCTAACTCAGTTGTCGCTTTAAAATTCTGAAAGCGACAGTTTTATTAATTCAATAATTTTAATAATTTGTAAAAAATACCTTAGTTTCTTAATTCTTTTTTTTACAATTTTAATGGCGCTAACCCTGTGCGTATTATTTTAATGTAAATGGCGAATATGTTATACGAACAAAAAATCAAGTACAATGTAATCAATTTAGTACTACTGAAAAAATATACATAAAAAATCATAGTTGTAAAAAAGGGCTTAGGACAAAGGTTAAGCATGTAAAATTGTGCATTAACGATATCTGCCGTTAAATTTAAATAATTTTCGGTAACAATTCTCCCCCCAGTAAGACACCACATCCAGGGTCTTACTTTGATACATTGTCGATATCGAGTACTGCTAGTTTAACTGCGGGTCGTTCCGTAATGCCATTTTTAGTTTTTACCTTTGCTCTTCGCACCTGCCCATCTTTTGCTGTTGTCACCTCTACAACTCTGCCCTTTAGCCATGCATTCCGCTCTGCGTTTTCGTCTACCACAAGTACAATATCACCCACTTCAATTGGGTTTACTCGTTGCGTCCATTTACTGCGCCGGGTCAATGTTGGTAGCATTTCTTTTACGAAGCGGCGCCAAAACAAATTGGCAAACATTTCGCTTTGACGTAAACACATTCGGTGATCAACATTTCCAGGTGTACAAAATGGTTTTGATCCATTTGAGCTTCCCAAGAGAAAATGATTGGGGGTGATAGCTTCTTGATCTTCATTCTCAAGTGAGACATACGTTAGGGGTCTTGAATTGACCACCATTTCCACCTCCATTAGCGTACATCTTAGGCTTTCATCAGTAAATTTCTGAGATGGAGTTATTTTATATAAAATGGTTTTAATAGATCTCACTAGCCTCTCCCACGCTCCCCCCATATGGGGCGCTGCTGGTGGATTGAATTTCCATGTAATTCCTTTATATGCTAATTCAGATTGAAGGTCATCATATTTCAAATTTTTTAATTCTTCTTTTAGGAAACGATCTGCACCACGGAAATTGGTGCCATTGTCGCTATAAATTTCAGCTGGAGTGCCACGCCTAGCTATGAAATTTCTTAGGGCCATTAAAAAGGAGTCAGTCGATAGGGTATATGCTATTTCGATGTGTATAGCTCTTATTGTGAGGCACGTAAATACTACTCCCCACCGTTTCAAAGATTTTCTGCCAAATGTAACCGCTATTGGGCCAAAATAGTCCACACCAACAAAGGTAAAGGGTCGTTGAAAAGCTCCGAGACGTGCTGGCGGAAGAGGTGACATCTGCGGTGAGACTGGCTTAGCACCTTCGTTTTTACATTTTTGGCACTCTCTTCGAATAATCTTGTAGACCACTCTCAGTTTGACGATAAAATAAATTTGTCGTAATTCATTAATAACTGTCTCATGGTTTAGGTGATGATAGGCTCGATGGAAATTATTTACAATGAGTTTAGTTGCATGATGATTACTTGGAAGTATGATTAAGTCGCGTTGAGGTCCACAAGCCAAGGTTGCATATTGTGCACGATTTTTAACCCTTATCACACCATCTTCATCAATATAAACATTAAGTTTATCGAAAACACTACCTTTCGAAACCACTTTACCAGATTCTATGGCTGCATACTCGTCAGCAAAACTTGTTTTTTGGGCCATTTTGTAAATAACTTGCTTTGCCTTGGTGAAATGATATGCATTTAGAATTGCCACTGGCTTTTGGTTCTTAAATTTTTGGTATCGTCGTTCCACATAGACTATCCAGTTTCCAACAGCACGGCAAAGTCTGAACCAACTAGAAAAATACTCAAAATTAATTGAAATATCAATTGACTTACGATTATGAATATTTAAGTATCGTGGGCGAATTTCAGACGTATCCACTTCTACCACATTTAATTCGGCAATGTCTGATTTTATAGGCCATTCGCTTTCGGGGAGCAGTAACCAAGCAGGACCGTCAAACCATTCTTTATATACATCAGTAGGTGGCCTATATTTTGTGGCGAAATCCGCTACGTTCATAGCACTAGGAACCCACCTCCAGTCAGTAGGATTTGTATGCTTTAAAATTTCCGCGACACGAAACATAACAAACTGCTTATATTTTCTAGGGTCACCAGTTAACCAATTCAAAACAGTCTTTGAATCAGACCACATTATCTTTCGCTGAATTTTTATATCGTGGAAACTAACTGTCCGCATGAGTCTAGCACCAATGACTGCTGCCTGTAATTCGAGTCGAGGCACTGAGAGGGGTCGAAGCGGAGCCACCTTCGATTTAGCTGCAATAAGTCTTATTTCAATATTACCACTGAATTCAATTCGAAAAAACGATACGGCCGCATATGCATCTTCACTTGCGTCGACAAATGTGTGCAGTTCAGCGATGTAATTTTGTTGCTGTAGTGCCATCGAATAACATCGTGGTATAGAAACAGCTGCGATCGCTGGCAAAAATGTCAACCAGTTTTTCCACTTACAATAAAGATCATCATTAAGCGGCTGATCCCAATCTATACCGCATCGCCAAATTTCCTGGAGTATGGATTTTAAGTATGACATAAAACAGGCTACAAAACCCAGGGGGTCGAAAACAGACATCAAAACTTGGAGAACTTCTCGCTTCGTAGGCACTATTGCCTCATTAAGAATGGGTCGACGAAGCCGTACAAATTTTAAATTCATTTGGAAAGTGTCATTTTTTGGGTCCCAATATAAGCCCAGAATTTTTTCGAACTGTGTGGAATTTTCAAAATTTTTATTTTCAAAACCTTTTGTTTCGCCAAGCGCACTTAAAACTTCAGAAGAGTTTGAGGACCAATTTCGCATATGAAAACCACCTTTGGCGTGTACATCTCGTACACTTAAGGCCAGATCAATGGCCTCCTCGACGGTGTTTGTAGAATCGATAAAATCGTCCACATAATGTTGCTTAGTAATGGCGTCAATAACTTTTTTATCACCACCAAAATTTTGCGCATTTTTATCTCTCACATAATGTGAAATGCACGGTGAACACGAAGCACCAAATGTAAGCACATTAAGTTGAAAAACCACCAGGGAATTTTTGTGGTCCCACCACAAAAAACGTTGAGCGCAAGCATCTTCTTTGCGTACTTTTATTCGGTGAAACATTTCTGCTATATCTCCACAAATAGCAACTGCTCCCATTCGAAACTTGAATAAAATATTCATCAGAGGTATAAGCAGGTCAGGACCTTTCATCAGAAAATCGTTTAGAGCAAACTCATCAGACTTAGCGGCAGCATCCCATACAAGTCGTATTTTATTTGGTTTATGGGGATTTTTAACAATAAACGTAGGTAAATACCATATTTTGTCCCCTTTTTCTTCTAAAGCACTCATTGGTAACCTTTTAGCATAGCCCTTTTCTTCTAAATTCAAAATTTGTTGTCGTAAACTTTCGGCTAATTTAGGGTCCCTTTCGGCGTTTCGTTGAATACAGTGAACACGCTTTAGTGCTGTTGACAAACTTTGTGGCAACTCTGGTGGGTCACATTTCCATAAAAGCCCGACCTCATATCGGCCATCCATAAATTTACAGGTTTTTTCTAAGATTTCCATTGCTTTTTGATCATCCTTTGACATGGGTGCAGTTTCAGGGGCCCTTATGCCCACATTCTCATCAGAAAAATACTGCTTTACAAGGCCATGAAGTTTATTGCAGCTACATTTATGAAAATTTAATCGGCCACATAGCTTTGATCCACCGCCATAAAGTGTCCACCCCAATCTTGTCTTTGATGCCACTGGTTGCTGCCAGCCGCCTTCACGAGTCTTAATTGATGAAATTAAATTAGGGTTGTTTACACCTATGATCATGGATGGAATAACTTTTGAGTAGCCTTCTAAGGGAATATCTCGAAGGTAAGGGTATTTTTTCCTTATATTTTCGGCAACCATTGTTTCAGCTGGCAAATTCAGATTTTTTACAGTGTAAACATTGCTGATTGGAAAAACTTTCGAACTCGGCTTTGTCGAAGAAATTTTTAAATTTATTCTTTTAGAGCTGTCCTCATATCGGGACACGTCCCCAGTCCAACGGAGGCAAAGTGGGTCGTTGATGCCTTTAACACCTAATGAGTCTGCCACTTTTTCCTCTAGCAGCGTTAGGGTTGATCCGTCATCCATAAGGGCGTATATTGTGACCGATTTTGTGTCATTATAGAGTGTGACTGGCACTATACGAAAATATGACTCTCCCTCGCCTTTATGATTGTTGAGAGTACTCACTGTACTACATGTTGGTATCTCTTCGCTGTGTAGTAGGTCGTTATGTAGGACAGTGCAGCCATTTTTACCACATTGTTTCTGAAACCAGCACCTACGTCGGTGATTGCCTAAGCAAAAACGACAAACATTTTTGGATTTTACGACCTCCCATCTTTCTGCTGTGGACAATGACTTAAAACTTTCGCACTGCGCCAATTTGTGGGTGTCATTGCATAAAACACACTTTTGTGGCTTTTGGGTGGTTGAAGTTGTGTGTGTGTTGAGGTGAACCTCCCTTTTTTGTGGCTTTTTGTCGTGGCTATTTTCAAATGCGGGGACGGTCACTTTGCATGTTGCCTCTGCTATGGCGTATAACCAATCTGAAAAATCTTTCAAATTTGGACGTTGTATATCTTTGGAATGTATAGCCCATTGAAGCACTGTTTCGGGTGTTAATTTATCCACTAATTCCTGTAAAAGAGTCGGATTAGTTAAATATTCCTCTAATTGTGATGCTCGAATCGCAGCACAAATATTTTTTACACCAAACGCAAACTCAATTAAGGATTCAAGTTTGCCTTTTTGCAGTGTTGTTTTTCGCACTTCATCAATTAGATTTTTTAGAATACACTCGGGTCTGCCAAAGTACATCTTTAGAGTTCTTATGATGTCCGGAACCATGTCAGGTAACATTAAACAACTCCGGACTGCATCCCGAGCTTTTCCGTGCAAACACTTTTGTAGACGAACGAGGTTTTCCTCATTTCCATAGCCGGCAACTTGAGTACTTTGTTCAAAAGCACTAATAAATATTGGCCACTCCCTTGGGTCTCCATTAAAAGATGGCAAATCCTTTGATATACATTGCCGAGCCATAAGTTGTTTTGTGGTAATATTTCCAAAATTGTTGGTACTTGTAATATTATGTGTGTCAAAGTTGTTTACATTGTTATGACAGTTTCTTGTGTTGCCATATTGATTAGTAAGGCCATACGCAAAATTGGCAATATCATTATCAGTATTTTTATGGGTTTGAGTCTGTGCTAAAAGCGAACAATTACACTGGGTGGCATGGCCATCCGCCGATTTTCTAACATTGTTACCCATTGTCAAATTGCTTTGTATGTTGTTATTAGCATATTGTTGACGATTATTTATACGCGATGGAATCTCTATTGTAGAAAAATCAACCAACGGCCATAAATTACTAGTTTGCGAGTCGTCGACAAGCGCAACATCTTCACCATGCAGAAGGTCATATTTACGTTTTAAAAACTCCTGCCTTAATTGCATTTCTTCTTCCAGCTGCTGTAGTTGAAGCTTCTTTTTAGCGCTTATGTTGGGTCGGATTGCTGTGGTAAGTGACGATGTGGCTTGTGCAACAACAGATGTTTGAAGAGGATGGGTCTCGATGTATTCAACACTCGAATCCACTCTTGCATTTCGCAGATTGAGGTTATGTGTTGAATTTTGTGGGGTTTTGCATTTTTGGCAAATCCATACAAAAAGGTCATCATCTTCAATATCACTACATGTGTTGTGGTAGCTGTTGAGGCATTTGGAGCAAGTCACCATGTTTCCATCATCCGGGTCCATACATATTGGGCAGCTTGTAGTTATATTCGCAGTGGTCGCCATATTCTTATGAGTATAAGAATTTTAAAGAAATTGTTGAATAAAAAACCAAGCTTTAACAGCTAACTCAGTTGTCGCTTTAAAATTCTGAAAGCGACAGTTTTATTAATTCAATAATTTTAATAATTTGTAAAAAATACCTTAGTTTCTTAATTCTTTTTTTTACAATTTTAATGGCGCTAACCCTGTGCGTATTATTTTAATGTAAATGGCGAATATGTTATACGAACAAAAAATCAAGTACAATGTAATCAATTTAGTACTACTGAAAAAATATACATAAAAAATCATAGTTGTAAAAAAGGGCTTAGGACAAAGGTTAAGCATGTAAAATTGTGCATTAACGATATCTGCCGTTAAATTTAAATAATTTTCGGTAACACAACCATTCAAATAAAGTTTTAGCAGCGGATCCTATTAGAATGATATTTTTACCTATAAAAGGTGTTAAAGAAGTCAAAAGAAATTTAATAAAAAGGAATATTTTCAGTTTTATTGTATGCACATTATATGCTAAATAGTTTAGCACACTTAGAGTTGCAAAGTGTAAAACAGATAGTGAGTTTAAGCAGAGGAATTCCCCAACTACCCATGGAAAAATAATACAAATATATATATGCACTGTACTACAAAATTCTACAAACGATGCACATTTAAGGTATTTTATTTAAATATAATACTGTTATTTAATAACAATAAACTTCAGAAAACGTAATATATACACAGAAAAAAATGTATATTTAAGAACCATGTTTTCCGAAAATAAAACAAGACGAATAACTATCAAGTCCAAAATAATTTATATATAATGATTAACCGGAAAAATATATTTTGGAAAATCGTCATCGCACAATATTTAAGATTTTGTTTTTGGTTTTCATATTGCAAATATTTATGTAAATTCTTGTTATTTCAAAAAAAGTTTCTTCTTTGGTTAATGATTTGTCATAAACACCAATGAAATGCATGAATATATCGTCATATGATGCATCATATCAAACACATTACCCTAGAATATGTTACATATTAAAATTGTTCTAATTCCTTAATAAGAAATAAGATTAAAATGGAAACATTTTTAAAAATGTTGGTTACATTTTCATATTAGAGATTTTTTGCTCGTCCTCTAAATTTTTTCCATGTAACTCAGGAATTTTATGAGTTCATATGACGATATGTAAACTACCTTAACCCATAACAAACAAAAAACTTTGTGAAATAAGATATCGAAGAATATCTTGTGTAATAAATTTTTAAATATTTAAATTTTTGTTAAACTTGTAAAGGTTTGTTTTTCCTCATATTTTTAACTGAAGTATTAAGGGGTGTCTCAAAACTATGTTTTTTCATATTTCGTACGTTGAATATTTATAATAAAGTGTTTCAATTAGTTTGTTTCTATTAGCTCTCTATACATTGCACACTAAAGAAAAGTTCCCTACTGTAACACACATATACAACAACAACACAACATGTATTAAAAACTGTGCATACTTTTAGGGGCATCATATAACTATTTTTTAAATACTTTCATGAAGAAAGCATGGTGTTAAGTGTACCCATCTCAATATTTTTGTCAACAATTATGGTGTCTTTTTGGTGAGACTCTCAATATATATTTTTTTGTCTTTTGTTTTTG
Organism: Gymnocheta viridis; assembly: GCA_956483585.1. Taxonomy (NCBI): domain Eukaryota; kingdom Metazoa; phylum Arthropoda; class Insecta; order Diptera; family Tachinidae; genus Gymnocheta; species Gymnocheta viridis. Next base: position 123,761,440 of record OY101441.1, on the reverse strand, counting down.
ATAGGTAGAGAAAATGTTTGACGGTTAAAAGCAAATCATCAATCTGGTGGGCTCAAAATCGGCGGTTAGTTGATGACAATTGATTTTATTGATCTCGTATCAAAGGCACAGTGGGGGATTTTTATTTATTAAATAAGTCTTCTCTTCTTCTGATTCATAAATGTTAAATCATAAACATATGTATCTAAAAGGTTCAACCACGAAGAAATGAGCTTATAAATGTATGTATATAATTTGTTTAATTTTATTTAATTTTAGAGTCTATAGTGAATAAATATAGTTTTACTACGGTCATTTTTCATATTGTGGTGATATCGTCAATAGTAGGTCAGTACAATCTTACTATTGTGATTTGTCCATATGGTCCCACAAGAACTACGTAGTCAGTATTGACACAGTCTACTGGTAGATTTCGTAGGACAGCCTGTATTAAATGTCATTAGTAGATAGCATTGGTTGGGGTATAATTAGTCAGTAGTACTGGTGATACCGTCAATAGGTAATCAGTATATTTTTATTATTGATATTTTCTGCAGGGTTATTAGTTTTGGACACTAAACATAGTTGGAAGTGTCTACATGATTTCGTCTATGAGGATTTCGGATTAGAAAATATGAATTTTTTCACTTTCGTACAAATGACACAATTAGATATTCTGTTGTAATTAAACTTCCTACTTCTTGGCATGCTAGTTCCTTTTCTAGGGAAATTGTTTGACATTTTGAGCGGAAGTTCAATACCAGGAAGTCAGTGCCATGTTGTTTGTACGTGTTATGTTAATATGATCCTGTTATGTTATTTTCAAAGAACATTGTTACTATCTTGCCCTGAAAGATCTTGATTGCATTAACATTAGTATTTTTTTTAAATACTATTATACAAGTAAATACAAAAATCAATCCTAATGCAAGCCGGTTTCTAAGACAAATACTTGCTTCTATCCCTCACAAGCCTGGGATGCGCTATTTATTTATTGATAGTTAAACATTTACGAGCTTTTTGATTTATTAATTATTTTTAATTTCAAAGCTTTTAATGTTCAAAATCTAAGCAAATTATTCACAATGCTTAGCTAATAAAAATATATTGATTTTTTTTATATCAGAAATTTTAATTCAAATAAGCGATCGTCTCCTCTCTTTTCCGCAGCTTAAATAAATATTTATGTACATACAAGTTGTGTAATTGTATATTTGAATTTGAAAATAAAAGATAATACGGATTCTGTTTTTTTCTTTCTGTTTTTATTATTTTTTTTTTTTGGTTTTTGCTAACATGATCATCAACCGGATGTCTAGTCTGGTCCAGTATGCGAATAGTGCAACATCAACCACAGTCGCTTAAAAATATATTTAAAAAGAGCACAACAATGTGAATAATGTGTGTTTTAAAGTCAAAACGTAATGCTGAAGTCAGTCAGCCAGCCAGTCAGTCACTCAGGCATACGAGTGTGTTTGTATGGCATGAGAATTTTTTTATTGCTGTCGTTCGCTTACACTTGCTTACATTTACTTGGAAAAATTTTCATTCATAAAAATCACGGCGCCCACATGTACACAGAGCAACACACATATTCACCGAATGGCCTTAAAAAATTAAACAAAATCTTCCGTTTACAAGCACTCACACCATTTCAAATGCTCAGACTCCCACACACAAACACATTTTCTTAAATACAAGAAATATGATACACATTTGTAATGTTAGTAATAAAAAAATGTTTGTTTGCTGGATTCCTAGAGGGGGTCTAAGTAGGTTGGGCGAGAAGCATGTAAATGTTTATAGGTATATGAATGCTTTTGTTTAATGCATGGACCACTAATTTTAATAGTATGATCTTGGTTTACTTTATTAATTAAAATGTAATAAATTGTGCGGCTGACAAGGGCACCACCGGTGGGCAAAACAATCAACTGAATGAGAAAACAAGATTTGCAATGTGTAAAGTCCTGTCTTTTTATCTCTATTTAAGCTCATATGTTGCCTGCTAATTAGCTGCTATGAATTTTTCGCTTTTTTAATTTATGCAAAGTTTCTTTAGGTGAAATATAAAAAATTTCCCATTTTGAAATCTTCTTTATTTTATACTTTTCCCAAAAAAAGTATAAAAAACCGACATCCGCTTCATGGTTATTTTAATTTTAAATACAAAAACAAGCCGCGAAGTCAATTAATTGTCTGCAGAAACACCCAGGCCCTATACTAATGGCCAAGCACGCTATCTACTAGTCTACGGGGGCTTCCATATATGAAGCGACAATATATGAAGATAAATTGCCTGTATTTTGATTTTACTTTGAATTCTTAAGATCAGTTTTAAGCCAGAGGTGACTAAGGAAGACGTTACGAATCGGCTCTACGTCCTGTTTGTTGATCTATAGAGCAATAGTTCATTCAGTGCTCCAGCAAGAATCATCGTTTCGATAGACGAGTATATCTTATTGTTTTGCATAACGTATATAAAATAGACAACTTCCATAATCCTTTCCACAATACACTGCAGCATAACAAAATATTTGGTCAAGTTTGTCACATATAAAATCCCCGCTTTTAGCGGATGGTCCATCTAAGAGTCGTCGACTACAAAACTTTATTCACAACAGTGAGTTTCTACAGTTCCAACGCACGGAAACGTTGGCTAAAGTACATACATGAATGAAATAACAAATTAGTCTCATATTAATCAACTGAATCTAGTTGAGTTTCTTAAAAATTAAGGCCAACTTAGTTCTTACTCTTCAGTTTGCTGGGTACGAAGAATAGCATTTTTTCCAGTTTTTATGTCAAAAATATGATTTATTTCCTGTTTTTTATAATAACAAGATATTTAATTTTTATTTAGACAAACTGGGTTACACTTGCACCATTTATTAATATATTCATTTTTTTTTGTTTCAAAATTTAATTAATACTTGTATTAAAACAAAAAATAATATAAAAAAATTAATGCCATTTCCTCTATCCTGACGTGGACTCTTAATTATTTACTCGTTAGGATTTTTATTTTAGTTTCTACAGACGAACATTATGTAACTCGGATGCAAATAAATTTAAATATCGTTGACTGTTTTGTTTTTGTTATTTTTGTCGTTCATTCATTCGTTTGCTTTATTCATGCAACCCACTGCACACACACAAATACACACACACACACAAACAGCCCTAATGCATGAGTTCGCTCCTTTCTAAATGAGAATTTTTAATGTTCATGTAATTATCTCGGCGGACTTAAAAATGTATTAACATTTGACTTAATATTTTTTTTCATTTATTTTTGCTTTTAGTCCTTGTTTTTCTGCAAATGTTAGCATATCCCTTTGTTGCAGCTTTGTTTTACTAAAGTATTTCATTTTCTTTTTTCACATGTTTTTTATGATTCTATTAATTTTTTACATTTCAACCCAAGTTTTATTGCAACATGCAAAAGTGTATTAAAAATCTATTTATGTTGTCTTTGTAGTATAATTCTGCCCTCGTATTAAGTGCATACACTTGTAATTGATAAATCTCTTGAATTTATGTTCTTTTCTACGTTTTTCTTAATTTAAACAAAGGAGGTCATGAAAATCAATGAATTAACATTTTAATAAAAAAGAAAAATAGAAACTGCTCGAAAGACCTCTTTAGAAAATGCATTTAAATTTATGCCAAGAAAATAATAATTAAAAAAAATGGAAGTAGAAAGAAGTAAAATGAGGTAGAAAAATATGAAAAAGACGATTGTGAATTTTGACTTGAAATAAAATTGATGCATTTATGTGCCTGTTATGAGCAGGGAGCAGCTAAGACTCATGAGAATAATTTCATCGTAGAGAAATAAATGTGATAGGAACTTTCTCGGGTGTAGAAAGAAGACTGACAGAAGGGCAGCCTTATCCTTTTGCTAGAGGTGTCTAATTAGGATAAAGGGTATCGGATTAAAACGAATAGTTATTTTTCTTGCTGAACAAGAACTTACTTGATTTTAACTAATTAAAGTTTACACTTATGCGATCGCGCATTCAGCAGTCGATCTTTATTAATGTCCTGGTAAGAAATATTAAAATCTTTGATATGTTTAAACTTGAGTAAGCGTTAAGAAAGGGGTTTCTTTAACATCTCATCACTAGAATTGTCTTAACCATTCTCACAAAAAAAAATACTAAACTTGCAAACAAATAAATTACCAATTAATTTACATTTTTAAGTGAATTTTATTTTATCACTGCTGGTCTTTAATGGAATATACATACGTCTACATTCCATAAGTCTACCTATTATTTATAATTCAGTATGTATTTCTTTTCGAAGCTTTTATCTCATTTCTTTTAATTTTGTTTTAATTTTATTTGTGTACTTTTTTTTAAAACATTTTTCGTCTCATTACAAGTATCTCACAATCAGCATAAGTAAATAAGTGAATCGTGTGTACAATCTGCATTAAAAAAACACACGTATGCACAAACGTTCAAACATATTCAGAATATAGAATCGTAGAAAAAGTGGCGCTAGCACAGTCAAAATAAAATAAAATGAAATAAAATGAAAAAATTCATAGAAAATTTCATTTAGTTCACTGCTCCAAAACGGCAGGCACATTTCTGTGTGGAGCCACACAAGGCCTCGCCTTAATGGAACAAATAAAAAAATAAAAAAAAATAAACAAACGGAAAATTGTAAGAATAAAAATGAAAAGAAAACTTTCAACCGATATGACAACTCAGTATTTAAATTGCTTAATTTTATTATTTTTATTTTATTTTTTGTTATATTGTAAACGGTTCTTCTGTAGTTTTTTTTTATTTTCTTTTTTATTTAATTTTTTTATTTTATTTCGTACTACAATTATTTCATCTAGACGTATTTGCATTCGAAGCCATTGCAACTATGCTTGTGTATACAATTAAACCTTTTCGGTGTTGTCCCTCTTAACAGTGGATGTGTGTAAAATTTATTATATATTTACATTAAATACGAAATACGTACTTGTAAGTGTGCATATGTATGCTGTAATTTGTTACTTCCCTAAACTATTTTATCCGTTTGCTTACTATTGGGTAGGGGAAAATATATATTTCTGCACTATCAGTTATTTTCGGCAGGAAGTTATGTTTAGTTTTTCTTCATATTTAATCAATTTCATATATTCGAGGTTTATTTTTTAAAGCCGACATTTTTTAATAACTACGCCAGCACAGTTTATAGTCCTTTGTTCTTCTAATTTTAATTTGAATTGGATATTTATTTATGCTTTTTATGTTAAACACAAGCATTAATCGTATGCACTTGACGGTTGTCTTTGACTAAATTTGAGTGTTCAATCAAAGGAATATAGAAAAATGTAGGTAAAACTGCTGTGTTTGAAACCGATTATGTTCTTGCGCTATTTATTTGTTTTCTTATATCTCGGAATATAAAATTTCCCAACATTATCTGTCTCAAGGGGACAAGCCTCCCAACACAAGGCTACAAGGGCTGCATGCAAAAATATTGAAAAGTTAAGGCCTCATTGGCTTGTACTTTTCGTTGCCGTTCCATGTCGTTCTTTTCTGTAGAAAATATTTCTTACTTACTTGTTCTGTGTCTGGCCTTTCAGATGTGGACGATATAATTATAGGCATGAATTTTATAAATGTTTGCAAATTGTTTTTTACTTGACAAAAATATATAAATCTTTAATAATTTGAGTTAAAATAAAACATTCTGACTTTTAAAACAAAATTTGTAATATTTCATTTCATAAAAAACTAGTACATACATACTCTTGGGTGTCACTTAACGTTCTATTCTATTGTCTACAGAATAGTCTGCAACAGAACCGAACGTAAAAGTAACAACAAATCACACATAGAGTTTTTCAATTGAACAGAAACAAAACAGCTGATCCGTAACAGAACAGAACGTACAAACTAATTCTGCCTTTATGTGTATTTAAAGTAGAGGTACGATCGTGAGTGTCTTTTCACTCACATGTGATCACTAACGCGCGATTGTTTAAAAATTGTTTATGAAAGATTAAATTATAGCTGACTTTTTGGCTTTTGAGATTTTCAAGTGATTATAGACTTTCAATTGAACAGATTGAAACAGATTTTTGGATGCTTTCTTGCAAAGTGGGCCACAATGCAGCGCTAATGTCTTTTAAGTAAAATATAAATCACCTTTAAAATGATACTGAATTGAATTATGCCTTTAAAGAAGAAGCCTGGATAGCGGCAATATTATTCACATAAATATCAATGCTCTTTGTCTTCGGAAGAAACATCTCAATGATGTTTTTAGATTGCAACGAGGTGCCTGTATAAGATACAGTAGGTCGTAATTCTTTGAGAGTGCAAACGATCGTGTACTTGTATTCCTTTTAGAGCAATTCGTATCGACTGAAAATTTTTTTCCTCATCATCCTTTTTCGGTGTCCTGATTAAATAGGGTCCACCGAAAATGGTGACAGCAGTCATGTGAACCATTTACCTTTCCATAGGTTGCCTTCCTCGGGATCACAAAGCTGTAAGGTCACGAATTAGTTGCTTTACAACTTAATTACTTATCACACAGTGCAACAAATTTCAAATGCCGTTACACTTGAACTCGCTGATATAGATTAAGTAGACTAAAGCTACGCATATAGATTTTAGTGCTTTTTTCTGGAGATCTAATTAAAATACTTCAAGGATTCTAAGGAATAAATTTTTCAAAAAATATTTTAAAATACTATTTTCTATTATAAAATCTCAATATTATTGTCGTATGAAATGCAACTTCTAGAATTATTTTTTGCAATTATTTACTATCCGTCTAATTAAAAAAAAGGTGCTTATCATTCAACATGCTTTAAGATTTTCAAAGAAACCTTTTTGGACACATTCATGCCAAATGCCAAAATGTGATCCTCATAATTTTTTAAAAGGTATTATGTATTTATGCGCTCATATAATTTAATTCTGAAATTTTACTAAACTTAGACTTTTCTTTTTTTTTTAATTTCATAAATAAAATATTAAAATAATTTTATTAAAGTTATGGCCTTATTCACAAGCGGTTAATAAATGTTGGTTTAATGTTGGATTTGTATATGGAAACCGGATTTAATGCACACATCAACTTTATTAAGCATTTGTGAATAATGCTTTTAGTATTCAAGACATGTCTCGAAATTCTTTGATTTTAAAATAAAATTATAAAAATGGAATTTCGGTTTGTGTTACTCAAAATTCAAGTCCTCGATAGATAATTTTGTGAAAAAAATTATATTTATAATTAAAAGTACTGCTAAGAATCTAGTGGGTAAAAATGGATTCTCAGTGGATTAAACTAAATAGTACTGATTGCCTCTTTCATGATACACCAATGTTCACAATTTGGGATGAAAACCAGACTAAAAAAGGATATTTCAATGATTTCAAGATAACATTTAATTAATTAGCGAAATACTTTTGCTATTGCAAAATTTTTTTTCACATGAAATAGTACCACATCTTCAGTATAAAGTTAAAAAAAATCGATTTTTTGATTCTAAATGATTCTGAATCTTTATTTTTTCATTTAAGTAATGGGATAGCGGATTTAATTAGAATTGAGGTACATTTTTCATATCAAAATATATGGGAAAACAAGATAAAGGTCCGACCTTTATTTTTAAAAACTAACTACAAACTTTTAATTTATTTTCCTCAAAACTAAGCATCTTAAGCAGGATGCCTTTTGTACAGAAAACGAAAAAAATCCATTATGATCTACATGACGATTTGAGTGGACACACAATAGTATGTATTTGGAAATGTTTTTTTCCCCAATCCAATATTATTTTAAAAGTGTATAACTTCGAAAGTATTCAACTGTAAGTACGTATTGATTGCTAAAGTTTTAGTCATATGACTGAGGCAATACAATACCAATATATATATCCCTGGTCTCTTGCCACAGCTGTAAACATACACAAAGCCACTCACATGCATACGATTTAAGTGTATAAAGATATATATTTTTTTTCAACCATTCGAGTACTAAATACCTTTATATCCCAAAATTTTAGCCGCCAGCATTTAAAAAAAAATATATAAATTTTTTTCGTATTCTTTATTGCTACAAACGTAAGCGATAAAGTAGTAAAATTGTGTTTGGTATCTATCTTTTCGCTATTTATTGGTGTTTGTGTGAGTTTAACTGCTGCTTCCCGTATGTTTCATTATGAAAAGTATTTTATTTTACCGTAAAAGGAAAACATTTTGCATAAGAGTTTTGCAGATAGACAAAGTTTATTTTTTTATATTAAAAATTTCACTTTAAATTTATTGTTAGCAGTAACACTTTTTTAGCTTTGAATATTTAAAATTGTGTGGCACAGAAAAGTTATTAATTTTTTCATACCGAAAGGTACGTATTAATTTTTGTTTTAGTTAATTATGATAAAGTGAAGTATCTGCAGAGCAATTAATTGAAAAGCTACGAGCAACAGTTTGTTTTATGTACCGGGGTGTTCAAATGGAAGTATAATTTTAAATAATTTTCAGTCCAAAATATTGACTTAAATCTTTATATGAACTTTTTACTTCTTTTCCTGCTTCAACCTCGTCTTCTTTTATTGTTTTCTCTGCTGCCGTATTCTCCAGATTTAAATGGAATTGAGCATCATCGGTTTGTTATAAAAAAGAGCTGGGATAAACATTCCTCTATTAAAATCTATTCGTGTTATGCTGTTGACTATATCAGTATCATAACTCCGTGAACCAAAATGAATTTATTTACACATGAACAACGTTATCGGCTGCCTTGGCGATGTCAATGGGTCGCCTTTGTTGCTGCGATTTTCGTCCTTTCGATTTTTTCTTGTGACGTGCCGCTAAATACCGACCGATTCTATGCGAATAACCCAGAAATGATCCACTGTCTGAAAGCTTATATCATTCGAGACATTCGTGAGATAGAACCAAGAACCTTCAACCAAATCTTGGAATAAGTCGGACTGATAGGATGAGCTACGGCAAAGCGTGAATCGGCAGTCACTTGAAGGAAAGCGTCTTGAATAAATGATGGCAATATTTAATATATCCAAAAAGTCATTCTAAAAGTTATTAAGTAATTATTAAATTTATTATTCGGGACAGGTTTTAATATCTTATTTCAAAGAATTTCACAAAGTTTTGTTTAATGACGATTTTTTTTTGCTAAATTTTTTTTTTCTTGAAAATTTGCAATATAATCATTTTTTTAAATAGTGACTTTATTAGAAATTATTGTACCATCACTTGAATGAATGAATGAATTGACTATTTGGGAAAAACAGGACACTGCGACCGAAGAGGTCTATTGTATCCCTTGACAGGTGCTGCCTCATCTACACCTGCTCTCCTTAGGAATCTCAAGATTGCCAGTGGTTCTAGCGTTGGCACTTCCCAATCCTCCAATAGGTGCTTACCCAATTGGCTATATTTTCTGTGACATAAGGCTTCACAGTTCTTCAGAATATGCTCTGGAGTTTCATTCTCATTCACAAAGAATCCGCACAGGTTGTTATTCTCAAAGCCAAGTCTGTTGAGTTGTTTTCTCAGTCTGCAATGGCCTGCGAAGAAGCCTGTCCATAGATTGCTTTTTCTTAAGGACATGAGAGCTAAGAAACGAGTTTGGCTATACGTTCCAATCATTAGCTTTGCATGCTTCAGTCCACGGAGATTGAACAAGAGTTGTTGCATGGTACATCACTTACGAGGCAACATATTTGTCTTAAGAAAAATTTAAATCGCAATTTTTTTTGCTTAAACTTAAAAGAAATGCTAAATTTTTTTTTAAAGAAAACGGCATTAAAATATTAAAAAAACAAATATTAGAAAACGGCATAAGTTTAGCTAATTTTATTTAATATTAAAAAAAATACTTGTTGGTGCTTTTTATGGAAATTGCTAAAATTTTAATGACAATTTGAATTTGTTTTTATAAAAGTGTTAATATTTTACTACATACATATGTATGTAAAATATTATTTATGGGAAATAGTGCGATTAAAAATTTAAAATACTAAAAAAATACTTTTTCTCGGACTATCCGGCTTAACTACTCACTAATTTAGAATTTCTATGCGAACTCCTACTTGATCACTCCACGCTGCACCTGTAAGTATGTATACAAAGCTTGATCTGAAATAACAAATACAAGCGCCAATATGTTGAGCAAGTACTCGTACTATTCGTATAGAAGTTTGGGAATATTTTGACAGAATTTCTTCAATTTTATTTTTCTTAATATGTGTATACAATTCTCACACCTTCAGGTGTATTTGTATCATCCATATCAGTTGGTTTTAAATATCTGTCTGAATAGAGTTTCGACAGTACATAGAGGCGAATCTTATTTGCATCGAAAACTTAAGTCTGTGTTAAGAAATCTTAATTGCTGCTGCTTAAATGCTTAAGCCCAGCTTTCGCATCTATATAGAAATGTTCAATGACTATCACTGCCTGTATTGTACAAATTCTTCTTTTTAAAGCAGTTTATTCAAAGTATTAGCAAAACAAACAGTTGTTGTCATGTCTAAATGTGGGTTCGTTTTCAACCCAAAAAAAATCCAATATATTTTATTCAATCTCTATACAGTGAAAAATTATACTTTATTCTTACTCAACGTACAATACTTTGTAGCTGTGCGAAAGTACATACATACACTACGCGTCATTCGGTTAGCGCCCCCCTTTAACTGACCGTTAATGAACGAATTGAGCTATAACATTGAAATTTTTATCCAGTAGACTCTTATGGATTCTCTTTAAAATGAAACAATAATGAGTGTTGTAGCATTCAAGATAATATTTTAATTAGTTTATTAGAAAAACTATATATTAAAAACTCATTGAAAATTCGTCATCACGATATCACCACCCGCAATAATTTCAATTTAATTCGTTTTTTGAGCAACTTTATAGATTTTTAATACTTACATGTTATATTTTAAACAGTTCTAAGGATAATTAGCAATGCGTGATGCCGCCTTTGCTTGAAATCACATCGAAAATTCATTCGTAATTGAGTTGTAAAGTTTTTCAATATAATTCAACGAAATAGTTGACCAAGCGTATTAAATGCCTTTAAATTATTCAGATTTTGTGTTAAATTGTTTTCCGGATTCATACATTTCGGTCGGCCAAGTATGATGGACATTCAACAACTTCATTTTTTTGGCTCTGAGTCGACGATTCCGAGGATCATGCTGTGTAGATTAGAGCATTATCGTGTTGAAAATTACACTTTAAATTTACAACGTTATAGCTCAATTGGTTCAGATAATATTTAACATTAACAGTCAGTTAAAGGGGAGGCACTAACCTAATGACGCGCAGTGTACTTCAATATGTAGACAGTGAGTTGATGGTCTCGAACACCTTTGTATTTAAATGTTTCCATAATAAAATATAAATATTAGAAATAATAAATATATAAAGCCACAACAACAACAGCAACATTAGCAAGAAGAATTATATTTATATTGCACTCTAGAGATAAGAATTAAAATTTTTGTATGATTTATAGTATATATTTGTTTATACGAGTATTTAAGATTAAAGAAGCAAAAACTTGAACAGCTAAAAATAAAAAGATCTTAAAAAGAACAATAAACATTTGTTAAAAATGTTTAAAATAAAATAAATCTAAAAAAGAAGAGAAGATAAAGCAGCTAATTTAAACTCAAAATATTAATTGTGTAACAGAAACACTTCAGATTTGGCTGGCCAAATAATTGCCGAAATGAACTGAGCTTGCTTAGTAATTTCTTTGCTCGACTCGACATTTTAAGAAGTCTATAATAAAATACTGAATACCGATTGTCCAATTTCAAATTTGGACACTCAAATTATAATATTGTAAGCAGGGGTGCCAAACGTGGCGGTTTTAGTTCATTTTGACGATTTTTTATAGCGAATTTCACAAAATGACGTTTGACGATTTTTGTTAGTATCCTCCCTTATACTTTGACGATTTTTTGACTTCGCTACATTTTGCTTAACATAGCCTTTGCGTATGGCAAAATGTCAAGCTCTAAAAATATATTTTTGTTTTGCGGCCATAATATCGATGATATTGATACTGCTAAAGAAATATTTACTTTACCTTTGTTTTTACTTTTGTTTTTTAAATATGTTCTTAATTTGATAAATAGTCTAAATAAAATTGAAGAAATCCAAATTCACAATATGCACTATGAAATGACGAAACTTTTTTAAAATGTTTTAATAAATTTTCTAGTAGATAATTGTATAAAAAATACGCCTCTAAATCAAATTGATTTCCATAACCGTGAAAATTTTTTTAAAAAGGAAGAAGTTTATATTGATGTGTAAGTAAAAGAAATGTTAAGCCAACATTCTATTGATGTTGAAACTTTCACTCAATTTATTGATAATTGTATATAATTTTACGTTGAATTGTGTTACCAAATACAAAAAAAAGATTTGATTTCAATGACAAAATTGTAAAAAATTTAAGTTTAATTACACCATCTGTGATTTTGAAATTCTCCGAAATTCTTCCTTTATTAAAAGGTTTTCCTAATCTAGACTCTAAAGAAAAATATCAAGATATTAAGCAAAAAATAAGCGAACTAAGATTTTTGGATTTTGGAGACAGTTCAACAAAGGTAGATATATTTTGGAAAAGAGGAAAGTCAATTAATCTACCTAAATAATAAACATATTTTTCCAAGTGTATGTGAATTTGTAAATAACTAAATGACCTTGCCAAACTGTTCAGCTAATGTTGAAAGAATATTTTGCAAAATTAATCTTAATAAAACCAAGATAAGAAATTCAATGGAAACAGGAACTCTTGAGAGGATTCTTTTTTTAAAAGATTATTTAAAAAATAATTCCTCTGAGCGTTACGAAAAATAAAAAAACATAATATTGATTGATATACATACATATATGTACATATGTATAGTATTTTTATTTTGTAATTACCAAATTTAAATCATTGTCATATGTCCTTCTTTATATGTATATTTGTTCGTACGCGTATAAAATCGAATAAATCAAAAAATTAAATCGACTCAACACATGAATTGCAAGTTTATGAAAAACTGTATAATAGTATATTCTATGAATTTCTATTTAAATTAAAATATAAAGCATATCATATAAAAAATTACCGTTTATTTTGGAAAGTATATAATCTGTTTCGACACAAAATCTCTTCAAATCTTTCTTCGAATAGACTAAAACGTTTAAAATTTTTGTTGTTTTTAATAAATTTGTTGAATTGTTAATTTTTAAATGAAAGATTGTTGTATAAAACAGAATATTTTTAGTGACGATTTTTTGACGACTTTTGTTTAAAATACTAACGACTTTGACGAAATTATTTACAAAATATGACGATTTTTCTGAAATTATAATAATTTTAATACTAAAAAACACAAATATTATATATAAGTTGCTACGTCCGGTAGTATGTATGAGACTCAACGATTTTTTGTTCATCTAATAAAAAGACCGGGTAAGGACATCAATACCCCCTTGCAGAAGTCACGTCAAACATTTAGCCGCCAAAATACCTAATCACCCTCTTTATCTTCACTTGCAATTTTTAATACAAATGTGTAATCTACCCCTCTATACGTTTCCGAAACTTGGACCGGTGCCACTCGAGATATACGAAAAATACAAGTATTCGCGAATCACTGTCTTTGCAAGATTCCACGTACATTCTTGCCGAAAACTATATATCATCATACGCTCTGGAAAAAATAAGCCAACAAATCCTATCCATTGAAATAAGGCGACTAAATTGGCGTTGGCTCTGTCACAACCATACAATGCAGACTAAGTACATCACTAGAACTGTCATAGACTGGATTTCGGAAGGGAACAGAAGAAAGAGACGTCCAGCTCATACATAATTGTAATTTGTAATTCGAGGATATTCTGGAGTCTATTTTAATAGTAATTTTTATTTGATTCTATTTAATTTAGTTTTGTCACGACGCAGCACAAAAAGGTAAATAAAAACGAAGCAAAAAAAATTATTTTGTAATTTTCTCTTTATTGGGCTTTTAAGGTCATGATATGTAAAAATAAAAATAAAAGATTATTTATTTTTAAATTTCATCCTACGTTTCGTTGGAATTTCCCAACTTCCTCAGGGATGTTTTTTATTTAATATTTAATCTTTATTTTAATTTATAATTAAATTAAATTTACTTTGTTTTCACACTATAAAATAAATTACAAAAAAACAAAGTGAAATTAAAAAATTATTTTAAAACCGAATTTTCTTACAATTATTATCACAGAAAACTAAAGTAAAAATTATCCTATTATCATAAAAATTATAATTGTCGAAGTTTTCAACGTACGTCAAAAGTTGCCCAACTTTAGTACTTTGCCAAACTTTAGTTACGTGCAGAATGTGACAAAGCTTATTAGAAAACCTGTATTTTAACTTAAATAGTTGTCAGTTGAAAAACAGGGACTTATAACATGCGAAGGATTCTGTGTGCCTCGGCCTTTATACTCCTTGTAGGAAGTACGGGAATTCAAATATATTATATCTTTATATAAAAAGAAAGCCTGTATTTATATTCCTTAAATACAGATATTTTTTCATTGTTTTTAAAACAATTCTCAAACTTTGTTGTTCCAATAAGACTAAATTTACACGATGAAAGTTTTTGCGAAATTTACTTCATGCAACTTTTTTTCTTTTTGCAAATGGAAGAAACAGGGAAGCAAATGAAACAAATAAGATTGACACAAAAATTTTTTGCCATATCAATTCCTCCTCTGCCCGTCCCATTTTTCAAATTAAAAATTTTCATGCAACAAATTTCATGAAAAATTGCAACGTCAAATCTAAAATGGCATCAAATTGTTCGTTTGTTTGATGAAACAATTAATTTCTTTAAAAAGCATCATTGAGAGCGCTTCTACTTTAATTTTTGAAGGACTTTTAATGCTTAAATTAATTTACTATATAATTATTTTTCTTGTTATTGTTGCACCACGAGTATTTCATACTTGATGCAGTTCCGTTCATGACTAATTCTCTTAATTTCAAGGTAAAATTCAGACTTTATTTCTTGTTGTTTTAAGTCATGTATACACATTTTATTTAAATGTTTTTTCCAGCTATTTGGTCATAACTATTTAAACGTACTATTTATTGTATTTGAAAAAGGGAAAAAACAAATAATAAAAACACTCTATAAAAAGTATAACATGTAAATATGTGCAAGGATGAATATGTATTGTGTGTGCGTCTCTGTGTGCTTGTGTGTAAAATTCAAGAACATTATATGCCAAACATAAAATAGAAAAATGTGAGAAGGACACAAAATACAAAGAACATTAAAGGCTGCATGAAAAGCAAAAAAAGAAAAAGAAAATAGAACTCGTAGCGACATTATCGGTGCATTGACGTTAGTTTTGGTAATATTTGGTTTATTGTGTGTTTGTTTTTAAGTTCTCCTTCATTTGTAATGACTGCAATGTCTGCCACGCCTACTTCCGCTTTATAGGCTCATGAAATTTTAAAATGATGTTGACATTTAGTTTTTTTCTCTTTTTTTAATAAAAAATAAAATACATTTCTAATGGGGTTTATGTACTTTTTATACTGGACTTTGTGTGTGGACGGACGGCTGTTAAAAGTTCCAAATGTCAATATGTCAATAATGAAAGGAGGGAGGACGTTACCATAATATTGATGGAAGGTGGATTTTTTAGAGAACTTTTTTTTCTGCAAATATGTATGGCGCCTGCAAGAAAAATTTGGATTGACAGCCATTAAGTATACACTTTTTATATTAAATAATACAAATAAATTTTTGGCATTATCACAAATACTAGAAGTTTTACTAAATTGAATTATTGAGTTCACCATTTTAACACTAAACTTCTTCGTAGAGAAGAATGTCTCAATAAAATTAATGTAACTAAGAAACTATGCATATTTTCTAAACTCTATTTTACAATAAACTTTTATTCAAATAATTAAAATTTTTGCTTTAGTATTTATTTTATTTATTACATTAAAAAAAAGCATATCACCAAGGACATTAATGAGTTTTCTCGTGTTTTCATTTTATTTCCAAGTGTTTTAGAGATACAAAACAACACAACAGTCGACTGATTCATACGAGCTTGATTAAAATTATCTACAGTAA
The DNA here is from genome assembly GCA_956483585.1 of Gymnocheta viridis. Taxonomy (NCBI): domain Eukaryota; kingdom Metazoa; phylum Arthropoda; class Insecta; order Diptera; family Tachinidae; genus Gymnocheta; species Gymnocheta viridis. Next base: position 123,745,314 of record OY101441.1, on the reverse strand, counting down.
AATTTAGGAAATTTTTGGCGCAATTATATCACAACAATGACCCCATTTCTAAATTATTTCTTGCTACCATTTGGCTTTGGTTTCATGTCTCCTTCTATTAAATCTTTTTGTATGTAAACATTTAAAACGGAAATGGGACACTGCAATAAATCAAGGTAGATTTTGAATATGTCCTTTTCATGCAAGCACTGCTCAATATGAACTGTGTGCGAAGAGAAAAACAATATTTTGGCAAAAGCTGTCACTGTGACAGCTTGACTTTTAAAGTGGTGGTTTTTTCTTGGTTTTAAGGTTCGTTTTTCTTTTATTTTCTCCTTGTATTTATTGTTTCTTTGTAGGCCTTGCCAAAGTAATTTGTTAAGGTTTAAAAGAAAATTAAACATTCTTGTACACATTAACAAATAAAATTTCCAACTATTGCCACAAATATAAACATGTACATTTAATACATATGAATATTTACTCTTGTATAAAAATGCAGCGAAAATCCAAAATATGTGCAACAAAACCTTAGAGTTGCCAAATATTATTCGCAAAAATGTTGCAAAATATTGGAAACCAAAGGAAATAAAAATAAAATTAAAAATAGAAATAAAAATTAAATTTATATGAGAATGATTATGATCTTGTTAATATCAATTAAAGAGCATTAAAAGTTCGAAATTCTAATAGTGCATTTTTTACACCAGCACGAAATCCAGTAGATTTTAATAAAAATTTCTCTCAAAATGTATATCGTTTACACCGTGTTATTCGTGACATTTTTCAAAATTTCGTATCTTTCGTATCCATGCCAAAAACATTTGATTGGCATTATCATTTTTAAGTGTCAAATTCGATATAAAAAAACATCAATCAGTGCAAACAGCTGGCGATTACGCTCTTCAAAGAATCATCACTGAGGAGCGTAGTATTTTTCAGTAAAATTTGGCAAAAACAGAGATGAATCAAAGAGTACTATCACATTTTAAGTAGACTTCGTTAAAATCTAGCCGCGAAGTAGATTTTGTTTTAAATGGGAAATCTAGTCAAAATCAACTAAATTTGTTCGAAATCTTGTAAGTAGTAAATTTCGGGGTATTGCAAATGCCATCTAATGTGTTTCAAATCAATATTTAAAATTTCTTTAAGCTGTTAGGGCGTCCGTACTTATAAAAAATAATTAATAATTTTTAGACCAATACTTCATAAAAATTTCGTTTGAAATGCATTTCAAACATAATTTATTTTATATTGAAAAGGGCCGTAAATATATCTTCGAAAATACTGAACAGAAAATACTGAACAGATCTTCAAGAAAAGTTTATCCAAATTTTTTAGAAAGCCAGAAAAGTCTGTGAATCACACGTTTGTCGTTATTAGTTTTGTAACAGGTTGAAGAATAATTAAGCTTTATACTTCTTTTTGAAAAGACTGAAATAAGCTAAATTTCTAAAAAGCCACAATAGTCTTAAAACCTGATTATTTGCAAGATGATTTAAAAACTTTCAGAAAATCTTCTTAAAAAGCATTTCGTGCAAAATGGATTTCTTAACCATTTGCAAAAAAAAACAGGTTAACCCTGCAAGGACAACAGCAATCATTTGTAAAGTTGGTTAGTGGTTTCTTTATTTTGGTATTTTTCTGCTAAAAATAACAATAAGTTGTATGCAAAAACAAGGACGACAACATTATTTAATTACTTTTCCAAAGCCAAAAAAGAGAAAAAAAATATTTATAATTATTTTCACTAAAGATGCCAAGAAAATTGTTGAACTAAAATATTAAATATCCAGCCTGGAAACGAAATAAAATGATAAAAAATATTACAAAATAAAAATATTACATAAACTATAAGTGCATTGCATGATCTACTTTAAATTGGGTTATGCTAGCAATAAATTTCGAGTTTAAGGACAAGTTGAATTATTGATTGCATAAAATAGGTATATTTTTCTTCTAATTAAGAAGAATTGAAATATAGCCCGGCTGGTCAATTGTACAGCGTCTGTTAGCCGTAAGCTTACGAGAGTCAGTGAAGGTCTAAATAATACAACTGATGAGGCCTGTAGCCAAGAAAATATAATAAATTTGAATGCAATTGAAGACCGCTTACGATGCTTATAGAGTTCTTTTTATAACAATTTTGCTATCTTGCAAATTCATTTTAAAATCTAAGCTTTGAACAATTTTCACCAATGGACGAACTCAGATAATTTTAGTAAACAAATTTATAAATATTATTCGGGAAATTTCGAAAAATAGGAAATACAAATTGTTAGGAATTTTTGCACTATCATACAATATTTTTGCAGAAAATTCCATCAAATCAAGCTCAAAAACATTAACTTCCAAGTTCAAACCCAAACATTCTTCAAACTGTATCAAATAAATAGGGAAACCGCAAATATGCAATTGCCTGTTTTATCTTGACCAAATTGTGGATGCGAATATGAAATATTTATGCGCTTCAGAAATTTTTTATAGCCTATTTATTGATATTTTAGCCTTTACACCATCTGTTTGCATATTTCTCCTTTAGGAGCATATTCGCAGAATTTTTTGAATTTATGAAGCATATTCGACCATCTCAGAGTATATTTAAATATTTTGATGATATTTTCTTATAAAAATCTTTTTAGCAAAGAAAGCAAAACGCCTGCTTTAAATTCTTATTGATCTGTTGACAAATAAATATTGTATTGTGTGTTAAAATGTATTGCTACATTTTCGTCCAATAGATTTCATTTCCTGTCTACAAAGCAATGCAAAATAATCTGATCTCTGTATATCATTTGTAGACGTTGAACGAAAAATTTATTTGTATAAAAGTTTATTTAGATATAGAAGGCAGCACTTTGTATTTAGAAATCTATGACGGCATTTATACGTTGTTTTGTCACAAGTTTGTTTGTTCAGTCTTGAGTTTGTAGGTAAACGGGGTAGAAAAAAGTCTTAGGCCGTTTTCTTTTACAAAAAAAAAATCAAAAAAAAACTTATCATTTCTCTTACTTTTAATCAAAAAAATTGCAATTCTAACTTTTCCTCACACAAAAATATTGCCTCGTAAGTGATGATATAATAATTTCAAATAAACTTACTATTTCAAAAAATCATTATATAAAATGAGCAAAAAATTTTGCACCTTTTTCTAGAGAAGAAAACACTTTAACTTGTATTTTTCATGTGGGTTTTGAAATTTTTAAATTTTACTTTTCTATATGTGTATGTATACTTTTCTATATGATTGTTAATTTTTAAATAAGAAAAAAGTAACAATTTTCAAAAAGACATGATTAAAAACCTTATCGTCGAAATGTTTATGCATTTCATAACCAACTTAATAAAAAGTCTGGTCTGAAAACTCGACGTCTAAATGCCGTCTTTGATAAGATTTTGTTGTTAATTGCGATAACAATTACCAATAAAAAGCTAATTTTATTTTAACCAAACAATATTATTTTGATAGTGAGATCTTCTTAAAAATTAAAATGAGATGAAATTTTTTTAGTATATCAGAGCATATATTTTTTTATTGGATATTTAATTTGCATAATACTGTATTTTTAGGGCATATTTCTTGTTTTCCTGCAAAAGAATGTAAGAAAAGTTAATGTTTCGTCGTTATCTTCTTCTTAGGTTTCCCAAAAATTAAGACTCATCATAAGCTGGCCATTTTTGTAAAAGTTACGAACATCTAAGAAGTTTGTAAAACCCGAAACGCTATATTTTTATAACACGCACCAAAAAAATGTTTACAATTTTAATTTTTTGAAATCAAATTTTCTCTTCCATAATTTTTTATTATTTTTTTTCCGTAATTACGTTATTGATTTAGAAATTAATGATTAGTTAAAATTATTTTAAGGATCCGACCCTGGGCACCGCATGCCTTACAACACAAAGTTGGCAATTTTTTCTTATATATTTAATTCTAATTTGAACAATGAAATGATTAAGAAGACTCCAAGAAAGCCCACAAGTAGTTAAATATGACGACATTAGTATTACTGATCTAATTATAAACTCTTTCACCTAATTAGAAGATAAGAAAAAAACTCATACAACCCACATAAAAATGACATAACTCGCATGCACAAATATGGCATTCGCCAACGAACTTTGAAAAAGTAATTGTTTATACCGCAAAAAGAAAAAAAATTAATAATTTTTTTTTTACTTTTTTAGAAAATTTGTTATTTTCGGCATAATTACGTCAACAAATTGTAAAAAAAATACAGCCAGTTTTTTAGATTTTTAGTTGTTTAGTATTTTATTTTGTTTAACGAAAAAGTACATACCAAAATATTATTAATATTCAAGCAACAGTGTCTGCTAGAAAGAACACACACACAAAATACGCTACAACTTCGGCACTAAATCGAAGAAACTTGTGTGAATTTTACGTTGCGGAATGAGAAAGACAAACACTAACGCAAAACGTACATAAAAAGTAAACAAATATTAAAAGTACGCAATTGAAAAAATTCAATAAAAAATATTAGAAGAAAAAAGTCAAACAATATTCAAAGAGATACACCCCCTTTTTTATTTAGTTTCATGGTGTGCTAATTAACTTAAATAGAATTCAACAACTTGTTGAACAATTTAGATTGAAGAACATATGAACAGCTTGTCAAGCAAATCTTAGCAAAATGAGAAAGAAAAATCAACGAATTTTATATCATGCTTTATTACAAGTTATAAAATTGTTGAATGACTTAAACTTAGAAGAGCAGACAAATTTGTCATATTTATAAATTGCAGTGCATTCTCCACATATACATTTAGCGATTTAAAATGTATTTTTTTTAACTTCATGGACCAAACCAATTTTTGACTTGGTAATATTTCAACAATTTTGCATTTAGCATTCTTGTGGAAATATTATGCAAAATATCTGAATTTTTTTTTCTAAATTTGTAGCGACTTTTCTCTTTTTTAATTCCATTTCGTTTATAATTTATTTTAAAATGGATCCTTGTATATTAAAATCGATTATCAATTGATACTCTTTCTTGTGGAAATACTTTTATTTTAAATAGTTCAAGCAAAACGTTGTCAGCAGATACATTGCGATCAGCTCTAGATTTAAGTGGAAATATTTTGCATGTACCATTTAACAAATAAATCTATATATAAATAGACAAAGATAAATTTTTAGATCCCTTTTTCTCCTTTGTTTGCCAACCAATTTTTTTTTTCATTCTTGTACCAAATGATAAACATTGTTCAGCTTTACTAAATGTTATTTGAATCGGTTTAATATTAAAGGAATAAAAGGCTGGTAAAGTTGACACCACTACAAATGCTAAAAATACACACGTACGCGCATTCACTTATTTAATTACAAAAAAATGCAAAATAATTGAACTATATGATTTGTTTTTAAGTTTTGAATACTTCCTCATGTTGCAGGCAATTTCTTGACAAACTGCATTTGTGATTGAGTTCATCTATAAATACGCTCAATCACACACAAATGCTTACACTGATTTATTTTTATGTTTTTGTTTTTATTACACGAAATTAAAGTGTGATTGTGCTTTTTGGAGCTTTGAGCATTTAATAGGCTTTAGTCTGTAGTCAGTGTTTTGTTGTGCCATATTTTGTGAGACAAATTGTCGAAGGCACGTAACCGAAGTTTACTATTTGTTCACCTGCCGCTCGTGTTTGTAGCATTAGAAAGACCTGCGGCTTGTCAATTTTGACAGGCAGTTTTGTTTTCAAACTGGCTGCCCACACAATATCTTTATAACAAACAAAAATTTACTAAACATGTGCATTGGCAGCACAATACGCATTTCGATGATTTCATGATTTCATGTAATCAAAGAAAGACCTTAAGACTGTACAGAACAATTTCCAATTGGGATTAAGGTGAATCAAACTAAAGAACAGCAAAAACATCTGCTAAATTTTGACCTGTACATTCATGAATTATATATAATTTTATATTTATGTAAATTCAAAACTTTTAGATTACGCTTAGTGAACTTCAAGGCGCCCTCCATCAGCAGTCGGCTAATTGCGCCTTTAATTTATTATAGATGTTGCATAATTTTTTTACGTTTTTTAAATACCAATCATTACAATTAATTTTACTCGTATTCTAGAGTTTGTTGTCATATTTTTGACTACTATTAATTATACTTTTTATTGTATTATTGATATTTATCCCCGTGTACAAGAAAATTTCCTCGTTCCCTACTTTAAAAATAAATTCAATTTAAATAAATTTATATGGGGAATTTCTTATAACATATCAAACCTAAAATACTTAAATATGAATGGAATCCTGGGAATAAATTTATGATGTGTTGGTGATTCAATTTCCAGTAATATAAATTTGGTGCGAAATTCAGTCACAAGATTCCGAACAGACACCTCAGAAGTTCGCCCAAACTGACGATAAAATGAAAGAAGTACATGATGGTTGCACCTTCTTAACCGAGCATAAATTTTGATAATAAAATTCAATAATCTGCTGTCATTCGTTTGTAAGTCGATTCATGGTTAAATTATAGATCATACTGAACATTATTAACAGTTACACGAAAACAGCTGAGCTGCCAAAATCAGTGTGTCCAAAAAGGACGTAGCTAAAAAAAATCATCCTTTAGTTAATCCACTCCGTCACTTTAAGACTTTTAGTCTTGTTGTGCAGGAATCTAAATAAATAAATAATGCAAATTTTTGCTTAATTAAAAAAGCGTTTAACTGGCCACCATCAGCTTATTCCTGAATAATTTCTATATTAATCGTTCAATTCATTTACAAATTACATTCATTGAAAAATATAAATTGCATTAACTGAAAAAAAGCCTCGCATATTCTTTATTATCAATAAAATGTCTTAAGGTGTTATGATATTTTAATAATTTTTTTACTTCTTTAATGTTCCTAAAATTATTGTATATGCTGTATATGACTGAATACTTCTGTTGTATTTTAAATGCTTCTCACGTTTAGTGCTCACTCATGGTTTTTATGAAAAAAAAAAACAAAACAAAAAAAACTGAAGTTGTCTGCTTAAAGCGTTAAGTTATGAACAAAATTCCCAAAAGCCACATAAAAACATATTTTTCTGTCTTCTTTAGCTGGCTTTATTTCCTTTCTAAAGTATTAATACCGCAAAGGTTACAGTTACGCCTTTCTGACACCTCATTGACCAAGTCTGGAAGGAAACCAACAGTAATAAGAAGGAAAATGAAAGAAAGAGATAAATTGACAAAGATTTTGCTGCTGCCTGAATAAATTTATTTCAGCATAAGTGTTAACTGTGTGTGTGTGTGTGTGTGTGTGTACGCAGTATGCCAAAAACCTAAATGCACTAACATTTCTACTTAAGTGGCTTTGATATGTTGCCACGTTGAGTGTGCTCTTTGCCACTTATTCTTCGTTTCTTTTTTTTCTATTTTAGTGCGACTCATGCTCTTGTGGCATATACGCAGACTTTGTGGCGCCACCATGATTATGGTAACAAGATTGATTGCTTTAGAAATTGTTCAGAGTATTAAAGTTTCTTAAAAATTAAAATGTTAAAAAAAAGTTTAAGTAAAACAAAAAAATCTTCGTTGGCCTTTAATACGTATGTGAGTGGTTAAACTTAAATCAGTATAGAAAAAAACGTTCAATATTGTATTGTTAGAGTTTATGTTTCTTAAACGTTTACGCTTAGAAATTCTCAAGAGATTGTCAATTGATATCGCAGCATCGTTTTGTGTTCAGTTTAAGCGTCACTTTCTGTATAAATATTTAAGAACCGAATATTTCGCTGTTAAATTGTTATGAAAATGTTACAAATAGTGTAACAAATGTTGATGTTTTGAAAAAAGTTATTTAGTTTAACTTTTGACGTGTTTGATATACATATTGTCATATGAAATGTAAAACCATGTCAGTAACAAAAATTTCAGAATAGGTTTTTTTTATTGAATATTGTGTAACATGTGAATATGCACGATCCTACAAACTATAATATTTTGACAAGCTATAAGCGAGTCTGGTAATTTTATGCAAGTTCCTTCCACTTTCTTTTAGGGTTGGTTGCTTAAATATTTTATTAAGCTTCTTTTTTCTCCCGTAAAATCGAAAAAAGTGTAGTTACATGGTCTTACGTTTTATATGACGATATGAATGTACATATATTAATGTTAAAGCTTGGTTGATGTTTGAGTTTTGGTTATTTTAATGTTGTTTCATTGGTTTTGCTGGGAAAAAATTTGAGAAACTTTTTATCCATGAGTTTGGGCAAAGTTTTCTGTAGATTTATTTTAAAGATATTAAGTTAAATGCAATTTCTTGGGAATTATTGGGAATTATTTGTAAAACAAAACAAAGCAAACTATTTCTGCAATAACCACAGAACAAAAATATAACAAATTTATGTACAAATGAATTTAGAAGTTCAAAAATGTTTGAGAATTTTATTTAGAAATCCAAAGACATATTTCTACTTAAAGAACATATTTTACGATAATTGTCTTATAACAAAAAGTATTTTATAAAATTTAAATTGCATGCAAAAGGGATCAGTGAGTGTATGAAATAAATTATGAGAGAAAAATTTTTTTTTTAAATTGGAATATATTAGCATCCATCTGGATTAAAGTAGCTGAAAAGATTTAAATTTTAATATTCGAATATAAGCTAAATTTTTAGTCAAGACTCATATGTTTGACAAGGCTTTTTTTATAAGTCTCAATCCACTTATAGCGAAATTTTTCAGATCGCATCAGCAACAAGAAATTCGTATCGGCTTAAATAGCTTAAATATCTCTGGAGATCTTCTATGAAGACTTGCGGCTCTTCTATAGTTTAGATTTCTTTCAATTTTTTTTACAAAACCTTTCTGATTTCCGTAGCCTAATAATTGTCACATGTTTTTAACATTACTGGAAAATCAATGAAAAGTCTTAGAAGGAGGATCACGTTACTTAGAAATAGTATCAATAGAAGAGGCAGCGGATCCTGGTGTTTTGATAAAAGTTAAAGAATAAGGAAATTCTTCAGTGATACTATTGTTTTGGCACAAAACTATTCATGTTTTGTCTTCATGATTGTTAATCATCTATTTAAAAATAAATCTAGCACATAAAGAAATGGAGAGATGGTGCTTAAAGAAATTAATTGATCGCCAATTGTGATTAAATTTTTAATATAAAAAAATATCCCTTTCTAAAAATATAAAGCACACAAACCACATTCAAGGATAATAATATATTTCCAGGACATCACTATAAAAAATGCTGGCCTAAAATTTTTTAAGCAGATATTTATCTATTTACAGAAAATTTAAGCTTGTTACTTAAAAATACATTTAGTTTTTAACAGAGTAGTTTATTATATGAAATGTTTGTTGATTTTTCACTGCATAAACAAAATGGTACCTGAAATTAATTTAAAATACTTTTCATACACTGAAATATAGCCCTTCATTCAGACATCGAATCCTTACATTGTATCAATTAAATTCGTTATAAAAAAAGCAACTGATGATGAATATTTTATTGTACTTAACAGGTTAAAATCGGCAGCTGTAACACGAAACTATTGAAACTATTTCATTACATAAATTTATAAATTTAATAAATTTCTTTCATCGAAAGAATAATTTGAAATAAGTTCTCTGCATTTCTTGGCGGAGGGATAACTGTGTTTTGTATGAAAAATATTATATTATATAAATGAAATATTTTTATTGTATTTGTGACAATATTCATATGAATGTCCTTTACGAATAATGTTTGATCTTTTATTTTCATAAATCATATTATGGTTTTCCGCCCAGATTTACCTTTAAAAAAATCAGCTTTGTAAGCAAGAATACTTTTAATACCGTCAGATCGGACAATTACTTGTTGTAGTATCTATTTGTAAAGATAAGATCTCAATTGAAAATATCTAGTTAATAAATATGTACATAAAGGAAGATTATATAAATTGAAACTGATTCATATGAATGTAAATAGATTTGTAAGCACATATTTTTAAGAAATTAAAAATAGCAAATCGAAAATATTTTTAAGCTAAATAAACGTTGATTTATTTATTTGTGACAAATCGGACAAAGTAATCAGCATTTATAAAATTAAGTATCCAGCGGTCGAAGGCGAATCAACCGCAATCAGGAAATATTCGTATGACTTGCTTGCATATTCCAATAAATTTGTTGAGAAGAAAATTTGTTTAAATAATTTAAAGGTTTTCATTGATAAAATGAATATTAAAAACTTGCAAAAAGCAGAGATATGAAAAATTTCACGAATGCAATAAATTTGTTCAGTGCACTGATGAATGGTTTCATTAATACAATGAAATAACACTTATTGTAATGGTTCTATTGTTGGAACGATTGATTTTTTAGTGTAGATACATTATTCTCTTTCTTCAAACACTTGATAAGTTTTATATTAAACATTTCATATATTTTCTTTTAATTTTCTGAAAGACAAAAACTCAGCTCATTTCTATTGTTTCCTCTTTTATTTTCAGATAAAGATATGACATACAAATTGAGAAGATCAAAGAAGAAGGTATGTGTACTTATATATTCTATGCTGTTGATTTATAAAAACTAGAAAAAAGAAAACAAACTCACGTATAAAATTCATTTATATACAAACAAATGAATGTGTTTATTTGTCTGGGCAAATGCTGACAGTAGAGATAATTAAAACCTAAAAGATGAGCATTTTAAAAATTAAATGTCTCTAAAAATGTTCCTTTGTTTCAAATGCAAGATTGTTTATACTCATTTTAATACAAAAAAAATTTGCAAGGACAATCACTTTTAACTATTATTTTTTATACAAAAATACATACATATCCATCAGTCCTTTTCACAGAAGTATTTTGGCTCATTAAACTTACGAACTTTTTTTCTTTTTAAAAACTATAAAGGGAAATACAAAAAAAATTTGTAGAGTATAAAGGAATGCAATATAAAAATTTCCATTGGAAATTTATCTTGTATTGTCACATAAATTACATATAATAAAATATATACGGCACTGGAAAACCCAATGAAATGTCATTTAGCAGAACAAAATTAAAAACAAAAAAAAAAAACAGTCGACTGTTAGGGCCAAAACACAGGCAAGCGCGTTGTCATTTTGCAACAAACGAAACAAATAGATCGCTAAAAAAAAGTGGGTAAATAAAATTAGGGTAAAATAGTAAAGCTTAAAAAAGAGTACCACAATAATAAATGAAAAGCAAAATTATGGAGAGACAAAGAAAATTAAAGAAAAAAAAAGAATAAAATAAACTGCATAAATAAAACGAAGACAAAAACATCTAATGACTTTGTTGACTGGCATTGTGTGCATGTTCATTTTAAATGAGCATTGCCTACTTTAAGGCTGCGCCAGCAATAGTTTGCGTTTTGTTATTACACCCGTAATGCAAGCTAGTATTTGTACATGTATGGGTACTTTAAAATATGAGTGCATGTGTTGTATGTAGTTTCTTTTTTTTTGCAATTTTTTTGTTTGTTTTGTTATTGTCTGTTATATTACGACAGAGAAACACGGAAACGGAAATAAAACCATAAACCAAATGCGACATACTATAAAATGTATTATTACAGCTGAACACACGTACAATCTACTACGGCTGCTCGTACTATTTAATATTATATTTGTAAGCATGTGTGAGTACGCTGATGTGTAGTAAATAGTAGTTGGTTGTTTTATTTTGAAATATTTTTTGTTTGTTTGCTGTTTAGTTCATGAAATCGCATGCGGTGGTGGTTTTTTTTTATATGACAGTAAATATGATTGTGTGGGGCCTAAATGCAATTGTCAAGCAATGACCTCATTAGTTGATTCCACACACACACACACACACACAAACACATACACGCATGCATGCAATTGCTGATACAAACTGAAACTAATAGTCGCTGAAAACAATGCTTCTGTCTTCTAATTTGACTTACATTTATACCCCAAAGGCTGCACTGCATTAGTATTCATTATTCCTCAAACCATCGCAATTAAAATTTGTGTAATAATATGTTTGTAAGCAACATGCGTATGCGGGATTCTAGTTCGTAATTAAAAACGTTGCTTTTTTTTGCTCAAATATGTAATTTTAAATTTTTTCTTTTTTGGTTTTCCTAAACACACAGCTGTTGTACTTTTACACTTTTAAACTGCTTTCTTTTTGAGAAATAAGAAACATGTAGAAATTATAGCATACATTTTGGCGTTCATTCGCGTGATAGTATGATTTTATTTATAAATTTAAATTTCTAAGACGTTTTTCTTTAAAAACCTATTTAATATCAATAGTTCTGGCAAAAGAACACACTAAAAGAAAGCTGAAGGGGTGTGGAAAATTTCATAATAATCGTTTCAGTAAAAGTAGTTGAAAAAAATATTTCTTTATTTTGGTCGAGGAACTGTTGCCCACTTTTCTAATCATAATGTTTTATTGTACCGATAGCAAAATTTTTTTTTATTAATTTCTTTACTTAATATCTGTTCATACAGCAATAAGCAAATTTTATAATACTTTTGAAAAATAATAGCTGTCATGGAACAATAATTCAATAACTCTGCAACTTATTTACTTATATTTATGATATCTTTTTACTATATAATGAAATAAATCTACGTACTTTTTCTGTTATATCTAGAAAGCTAATGGCTAAAATGTTAGTATGATTGGTCAGTCTCCAAAGGTATCTGGAGCTAAACTTTTGTATGGTTTCCTTAACTGCAGGTATGTTAAGATCATTATGTATGGCCTTATTTGTTATAAACCAAGGCGCCTGAGCAATAAATCGCAATATTTTAGACTGGTATCGTTATAATATTTCAACATTAGAATTTTAAGCTATTCTTTATATTTGCATTCCACAAGTCCACAAGGGTTTCAGTATTGCTTTGTTCAAAGGAAATGCGGATCTCGGACCTGAAAGCCAATACATCCTTTTCGTTTCAATATTAAGATATTTATGCTTTGTTTTGATGTGTTCTTTCCAAGTTAGACATCTAATTTAGTATAACCCTACGTTTTTAATACAATTAACAATGCGTATTTGCATTCCAATAAGGGCCAATTTTATGTAGGTGTGCAAAGATCTATTAGAATCGGTTTAGTAGTTGTTCTTGAAAAATAATATTTAACCTGCAAACATATTTATCATAGTGTAGTATTTTAACGTGGACTTAATGTGTATGAAAAGTTCGGTTAAGCAAAAGTCATTAAAAGAAATACATATTTTATTAATGCAACACTGTCCGTTTTATAATAGAATCAATACTTAAAAAAATTCCGAAATCGGTCTTGAAATACGAGAATTATGAGACAACACGCCTAAAGAAAGCAAACGAATTAATGCCCCCTTTTTTTAAGTCCGTTAAAAATTTTTCAAATCGCAATAGACAGATGAATATTCTTTTAAAATAATATGTCGTCCTTAACTTCCTAAAGCCTGCAAATGAATGAATGAAAAAATGAAATTGCTTTATTAAATTATGTTTGCTTTAAGTGTTTAAATTGTATTAAAAAATTCTTGTATACAAAGTTGCTATAAAATTGCTTACTTTAAAAAACTCATCATTTGTCTAATACGAAAGCATAGAAAATGAAATAAAATTACATACACAAGGATACATTTATGAAAACTAGGTAGGTCCTTGTTTAAACAATAAATTATGAATGTTTTGAACGATGTCCATAATAATGCAATAATTTTTGGTGGTCACAAGGAAAATTTTTTTAATTATTAAAGGTGTTGTTGGGAAAATGCTAAAATACTAAAAACAGAAACTTTAAACATTTCTGCCAAAAGTCTTTGCAAGCTGCAGCATGTCAGCTGCACCAGAGTCAGTACTGAACCACACTAATGTTTAAATCATGTGCATGTTTGTAGTGGAATTTTGTATTGTTTCTTGATTGTCACTATGGTTTTGTTTAAATAAAAATTGTATGAAGAAAACTATCTGCTGCTGTTGCATAGACAATAAATACTCGTACATACTTATTCGAGCATTACAATGCAATTCATTGCATTGCAAGAATAAAAATGGTGATTATGATGACGATGAAATTCACATGCTGATGAAGCGCCTGATAGGCACGTTTCTGACAACTTGAATAGGTTTGTCTACATCCATTCAGCATATGAATTTTGAATTGTGCTGAGGTAGACGACATGCATTTATCTAAAACCAAAACAACCAGCATTATAAACATCATCACACTTGCTAATACGAATGATGATGGTGATGATGATGGTGATGATGATGATGATGGTGGCGATGATAATGTGCTTGTTTTAACCTACTGCCACTGCTGCTAATGTGACTGACAATGCCGCTGCCACTGTTGTTGACGATTATTATGACGACGATGATGATGATGTGGACTGACTGTCACTTGAAATTACACTTCATATTTGTTACTATTGTTGACAAATATACACTCATGTTATTAATACTTGGACAAGTACAATTCTACCTTCATATACTCATATTTTATTATCATGTTGCAAATAAAGTTTTGCATTCATCCTGGCTTTATTGTTGGCAAGAGTGAGCGAATGCTTGGAAGTGAATGAAAATAGGCTTGGATGCAGAACAACAACATATTGTGTACCACCGACGAGTGTCACTGTCAACACTTTAATTCGATTGCAAAAGACTAAACAAAACAGGAACACAACAAAACACAACAAAGAGGCAAAGAAATCACCGGAAAACAATAAGAATCTGATATAAAATGTTATTGTGACAAAGAAACAATCAACTATTCTTAATTTAGGAAATGCAGCAAAAGTTTTCTCCATTTCCAGTCATTGTATGAGAATAAATTGTAGGTTCATTTCTTTGCCGGTCTAACAAACAATGAGGATAGAATATACTTGTGTAATTGTTGTAATTAATTGAAGAAGTATTGTATTGACATGAAATTAAACCGGAAACATTTTGTGAGAAAAACATAAATTTCAAATGTGAATGCATTTTTAATTTTTTATGTTTTTCCCGTTTTTGGAAAAGCAAATTGGAAATGCGTTTTTCAATTGTCTAATTGTGATCAGCTGGATATGGTAGAGAATCGAACCCTTAAATAATAACGAAAATATTTTATATACATTTGAAGTATAAATTTTAAATATAGATGACTCTCACAATTATTTTTTTATACACCAAAATAAAACAATTATATCCATTATATATTTCATGAGTGCGAATTGAAGATTTCGTTTTTCACCAGACTCAAAAAATTTTAAAAAAGAAAATAAACTGAGCCGAACGTAACATTTGTTTCCTATAAATATTTAAAGAAAACTTGAGCAACAAATTCGTTATAAGTTTTTTTTATATTTTTTGTAAAGTTTCATATTTTTCAAACGTCAATCAATAATATTCCACCTTCATCCGACCGAAACTGCAAACACTTTGCGGTGATGATGATTATAAATAAAGTCTCTAGGATATTCCTTTTATATACTTTTTTATTGCACCAACAATTGCTGCACATTAAAATTAATATTTAAAGTTATTAAAATCAACCACCTACAAATTAAATTAAATTAAAATTCATTAAATAAATTCGAGTGTTATCAAAGGCTTGAAATATACTACAAAAAAAAAGAGACTTATTGTATTTTATTTAAAATAAACTGCAGATAATGCCATGATTTAATATAGATTAAATAAATTAATAAAATGCAAACATATTTATTTTCGATTATAATTATAATGACACATATTTGTTTAACTGCTAAATGGCGCATGCAAAAAAATATAATTTTAGTCTAATTAAAAAATATATATAAAACAAATAAGGGAAGAAAAAAATTTTATATAGAAGACAAAATAGGTTGGTTGCCTGTTTCCTCTAATAAACTAAATCATTTAATTTTTCAGTTCAGCCACAAAAAAAAGCAAATAAACAAACCCCGGCCACCGACCCACATAAACACAATTACAGCAATAGAAAAATATTTTCATACGAATTTAAAAAAATTTATATAAAACAATTAACTTTATGGCCATAAAGTCACAGCTGTTGGTAGTAAATATGTAAATACATTGTTAAATATAATAACCAACCGCATCGAACTGAACACACTCCCAACAAACCATTCACATTTCAAACAAAACCGACAAAAATTAAAAAAAATAAATAAAAACACTTTTCTATGATATTTATTTGTTGTTGTTGGTTTTTTTATTTCATTTGTTGCTAAATTACTACAGAATATAATAAAATATAAATAAAATAGAAAATGACAAAACACATTTTGTACGAGCAAAATAGTTCAGCAGAAGCTCAAATGTTTAATTCAATTGTAATTTTAAAGGAAATTATTGCAAAGTTCCTAGCAAAAGCACTTTAGCAAATTATAAAACAAAATTTATTAAATTATTCTAGATAGTCTCCCGATTATATAATAAAATAGAACTCCAATATAACGCAATTTCCCTTAAAAATTTACATATTAAATATGTCTAGTGTTGCTATTTTAAAAGACAATTTATTTTATTTTAAGAATATATTTTCATGTATTTCTATTTCGATACTCCCACTTCCACATTTTCATTTGATAAGTTTTAAATTTCATAATTTTATTTTTATTTTTTCAAACAAACTCTTGAGGTTTGAGTAACGAAAAATAAAAGGGAAATGAAAAATCAATACTTCAATAAAATTAATGAGAAATTAGTTGTTACTGTTGTCGTTTTTATTGTTTCCCTCAGGGTTAAGTTAACTTTTCGATTATAATCATAAAAAACATTATAAAAATGTTCATTCTCTGATGAAGTCTTTTGGTTGGTACTCGAACCTCAAGTTCACTAATTAGTTGTTCATGTAATTTATCAATGCAGTTCGACTAAAAATATTAATAATTTAAATGTTCGCTTTTCATTGAAAAAACTCTGAGGACATAGAAATACTACAATCTATGAAATGTATTATTTCTGTGCATGACTTAGCTTCGGAAAGGTTTATTATAGAATTCTATTTCGATTGAACATCTCATTTCGAATGTCTGTGGCTCTCATTTGATTTTGACTAAATCTGCTAACGATCTCAAACTACCTTTTTTGGAGATTTAGATTCTATTGGTCTGTTTTAAAAAACAATTTAACATTTTGTCCCCGGCTCTTGGGAATATTGTTTATCACAGGGTATATTAATTAAATATATCAATCGATCCCCTCCATTGCGAATTGAATTAAGAATTAAAGGGATTTGCATTTTGCAAAATGAACCTGTAATTGCATTGATAGAAACTTTGTCCCACGCAATTATGGAAATATACATCATCAATGACAGTCATATGTTCGCTCAAATTTAAAACTACTGCAAATGTGTTAAAGTACGGTCACACTTGGCAAACATTTGCCCATAAAAACGGAACCACTACTTTTGCTTAGGATTAGTGTGATTTAACTTGGTTTTTATATCAGAAAATGAAGCCAATTATGCCGCAAAATGCGAACCCATATTTAAAAAAAATATAGGAATTAAAGAAAATGCTAATTTATCTTGTCTGTTTCGTTTCATTTTCATTTTTCGGCAAATGTTTGTCAGATGTGACCGTACCTTTAGTATAATTGTGTACATATTAGTTTTGTTCACGCATTTCTTGTAGGCAGAGTTGTTGACTATTTTGTATCTCCTTCTATGGATTATTTCTTTCAGACTATTTAACAATATAAAAGATATTAAAAACATCGAAGAGCAGTTAATTATTTAAATGGATAATGATCATGATGTTTACATTGTCACAGGTGGTTGAATACTAAGAATGTCAACTACAAGACAAAAATAAATTAAACAAAAATAGAAAACTGCTTGATCTCAGAGCCAATGGCTTTGGAAAAAGCAAAGAGAGTATGGAATATTTGGAATAATTAAAAACCAGAGATGGAATTTCGTACTAACCGAAATTGATTGAACTTGTAAGAAATGAATAAGTTGCACTTTTCGTATTCTAATTCGTTAAATAATACGGTTAAATAGTTGATATTCCTCGTCACTAGTATCCACCGTCAAAAGTGGTAAAATCGAACAAAGAACGCTGATGAGATGGTGTAGCGACCTCGAAATCAGTACGGATCCGTTCTGCTAGTCTGATGAATAAATTGTTTCAAACAAAAAAGTACTCTCTTAATAAAATAATGAATTTATCCAAAAATAATTTCTTAAATTAAGAAGATATGGGTAAATTCAGATTTGAACTCAAGCCATAAAAATCTCATTTCAATTTAGTTATTAAATAATTTCTAATTAAGAAATAATTTTCAAATGATTCTCTAACTAATTAGTTCCCTTGACACAGATGCAGTACAGCAAAAACGTCCTCATGACAATTTCCGAGTATAATGACTTAAAAATAGGGAAAATGAAAAACCGAAGGATCAGAACTTTACACTTGATGCACTAATTAGCACATTTAACTTCTAAGTGTTCCACTATTTAAAAGACATCTGTATTTTACAAGAGTGTAGTATAGTTTTTTCTTTATAGTTTTTATTTTTCAAAAGTTTTCCACACATCTAATTAGCATTCGTCCACAAATGTATGTAGATATTTGAAGATGGCCCAGACACACGTGATTTGCGTGAATAATACATTTTATATGTCCATCACTTAAGCGTATATGACAGTAATTATAAGAAAATCAACATTATATTTCTTTGTTTTGTTAACTGTGATTTCCATATCTGTGCAGTAATAAATATATTGATGTCCATACAATTCATTTTGATTAAAGATTAAAATGACTACAAAACATCTAAAAATTTGTTTAGTCTCTTATTTTTTCTACATGGGTTACTGGTCATGTACTTTACGAAAGTTTCTTTTCTTGCACGTGCCACACTGTAGATACAAAATCACTCACGGTCCCAGCTCTAGTAATAACGATTATGTTCGTGGAAAAAAATTTAACTTTTGTGTTACAAAAAAAATGTGTAAAATGTTTTTTTTTTATTTTTCATTTTAAATGAACGAAATAAGATGTAAAAGGAGCGAACAATTAATGTGCATGTATGTGTATTTGCATATTCATGATACAACGAATTATACTTTTGACAAAAAAATAAGTTCAGGTTTTGGCGCCAGCTTTTAATAAGTACTTTAAAATTTTGTTTGTTTTATTTATGTATGTACTTAGTTTGTCATGTGAATAACAAATACAAATGAGATTAAAACACATACATATAAATATTATCAAACACATTTTTAGTAACATTTGGCACGCAACTAAACCATCATATATTAAAAATAAAATATAAAACACTGTAAAAAGGAACATTGCAAATCGAAAAAAATAAAAAAGATTTTAATGCAGAAACAAAAAATTGCATTTAAAAGGACAATCTAAGCGGAGTTGCAGATATAGATTTTTACAACGAAAATAAGAATTTAAATATTCTCTGTTATGTTGTGCTTAAGTTTCCTTCCGGCTTGTGTGTGTGTATGTTTTTTTTGTATGTGTGCATTTTAATAAGTATTTTTCTATTTAAAGACTTTTTGGCGACGACTGCTTTTTTATTGAAACTCTTCAAATTCTATATTGGAATTTGTCTATGTTTCTTTTTTCGCAATAAATATCTCAGTTATTGGAGCAAGGAAACAACATCTTTAGTTTGGCTTTTTGTCACAGAGCATCAAAATACACAATTTTTAATTTCTTTCCAGATCTTTATAAAATTTTAAATATTGAACGCAAAAAAATAAAACTTTCTGTTTTTTAAAGCAATAACGATGAAAGAGAACTGAGGATGGGCTGATCGATGTTCTCTATAAAATTTGGGGTAAAATTTCGGCAGAGAATGCGGTCTAGAGATAAAATCTATTTTATCTTTACGACGTTTCTTTTTTATGCTCTTAGTTTTAGACACTCATTTACTCAACAATGTTACCGAATTTTAATGAAATCTCATACTTGTTTCATACGCAAAAGGCAAACAAAAGAAAATCAAACAATAATAAAAGAGTTTTTAAAGTTACTGCCGTCGATTTTATTATGAGCCATCAGCGATTGTTCCTGAAGTTACAGACTTTGTTCTGTTTCCTCACGAGACACACTTAAAAATCATTTTAGTTTGAGAGATGAAATTTCAATTAATTTTTTCGATGAATTATTTTAGTAACGTTTCAGTTCGCTTTTCAAATATCTATTAAGAGAGGACATTTTTAATTAATGTAATAATATTGAAGAATATAGGAAAAGTTAAATTATTTTTTCTGTGCCGCTACGCGTGTTATCACCAGCTATTATACATCTACTTTAGTAGCATTAAAAAAAATATTTTAACTTAATGAATGGCACCAGTGCGTACAAAGTATTTTGGAGAAGATCTACTGAAAAGCATAATCATGTAACTATCAAAATTAAAGAAATGATTTTTTTAATTTATTAATCCAGATCTTCTTACAAAGAATTTCAAAAACTTATGAAAGAAACCCTTAACAAACAAATGTTTTTGAAATTCTTTAAAGAAATCATTTTTTTTATTAATTATTGAGTATTCCATCAAAAGCAAAGTTGTTAAATATTTAAAAAAAAATTTGCATAAAAAGCTGAAAAACTTTAAACAAAATTAAACAGACACTTGACTTGTTTTATTTAGATTTTTTTCTTGCTCTTTGAAAATTTTTAAAAGTTACTTACATGATTTTGCATTTCACCAAACGATATGTATGTGCATATATCATAAGCACAGTTATAGAACAGTTATAGAAGAAAAATTATAAATTTAACAAATTGAATAAAAATCGCAAACCTACAGAAACTATTGTTATTCTTCGAACTCCATAATCTTCAATTTAAATAACAACTAAATCCCTCCGATTATTTTGGTATTTTACAATATGTTAAGCACAGCATTTAATTATAATCAATACCGACAATCCGTGTAGGATAAAGTGTTGGGTTGACCACAGTTTAGCTGCTTAAATTTACGAATATTTCAAAAAGTTTTTATTTATTGTGGCTTCTGCATTTCATTGGTCTTTAAGTCGAATCATCGGTAGACCTTAAATAATATTCTTGACAATTTTTAACGTTTTTAACTAATATAACAATTTTTAAAGAATATGGTTTAAGATTTACTGATGATTTGCTGTAAACAATAACGAAATTCATGTATACAGACTTTCTCAACATACAAGAAATAAAATCTTTTTGAAATTAAATATCGGAGCATATCTCATATAATAAATTTACTAAACGTTCACGAACATTATTATATTTCCCAACTACCATTTCGTAAATCACGTAGTAAAACCCGGAAACATTTTTCTCCAAGACTCTCATTGGTGTGGTCTCAAAGTGAGCTGCGTACTCAAGGGACTTAAATAACTTCAGCATAAAAGATTTGCGGAATGATTGAAAGTTAAAATAATAATATTCTACCGCCATTAATATCTACTATGACAAATGAGCAGTTGTTGTGTTCCTAGAATACTCACCTTTAAGCATGAAAAAATCCTCTAGAATTATTAAACGGGCCAGTTTAATACCAGAAGTATTCAGACCCCACACTATAGAAAACTACTGGTACGGCGGCTAAGCCTGCTAAACGTGCAACAACGTTACATGTCAAACCATATCGGGAAATCATGGATTTGCCAAAGCTCCCTTGCATAAACAAATTTCTGCGAAGGACCGAAAAGAAATATATTTGATTTTTAAATTTTAATTTAAATTCACTTCATGTTATTTTCCTATTTATATTAACTAAAGCGGAAATGACTTCAAAGCTGATCTAACATTCTATAGTTTTTTGGCACACTGCTATTTGATGTCATTGTCGTCTGTCAACGCTGAATACTTTACAAACAAAATTATAAAGTTATATATTCCTTGAATAGTTTGTGCGATAAATAAAAAGGAAACAAGTCAAAGGATAGATGCATAAATACATACACAAGAGGCTTTAAGGAAAATCTATCTTATACGAGTATTTATTTGTAATATAGAAAAATGTTCAAAGTGCAGCAAACTAAATAAAAATATAATAAAAATCAGAAATATGAATAAAAATTTTAAATAAATAAAAGTTTTATTAATATATCAAACTTTTATTTCCTAATGAGCAATTTTTGAAAGACTATTTACAATTTTTTTTATATTAGAAAAAAAAACTTTCTTCTTTATTAAGCGCCCCAAACTAAAAGTAAAATGTTTATGAGAACTGTAGATTTTAGAACTAAATTTATATAAAAATTTTAAAATAATCAAAGCTTTAGTGTAAAACTGTTGGCAGCGGAAAACTGGCTTTTTGTGTATTTAGTTTTTTTTTCTTATTTATATTAAAATATTCCTCTTCTTAGACACACCCATAACATCAAAGATATCTTTTCTGATTTATGTTTCGTTGTGCAAATATATAGATCGGCGACAAATTCTTATTATACACAACAAAGATAATGCCACAACACTAATAATGCCAGCTTTCAAATCCTTTTTCGTCCACATACCGACACACAAAAAGTTTATTGTAAATGGCCAACACAAAGGATTTTCTATTTGTTTGAGATGAAATACTCATTTTTAAACACAAAAAGGAAAAAAATACATAAAGAACTAAGAAACTGAAATGCTTTTTATTTAAAAAATGGAATACATTTTTACATTTTTAATGTCTGTTTAGTAGTTGTTTTTTTTTCCTTAGATTTACTTTTATTTAAGCAGCATTGCAGTGATATTAGGATGAGCCTTTTTTCTTGATCGAATAATGTATATAATTTCAAATTTAAAATTTTATATATCTTTATCTTAAGTTAAGAAAACGCGTATCTAACATATACAAAATTTTAAAGTATTACACAGAAAAGGAACTATAAAAATTCATTTACTCGTATGTATATAGTTATGGAAGTACCGCCGAACTTCCATAATTCGAATTCTTACAGCTCGAATTTTCTCTAACTCGATCGAATTCAATTGGCAGCAGCGTTAAGAGAGAAAATAACATGCACTTCTCCTTCCGTAACTCGAACTTCTATAACTCAAAGTTCTCCATAACTCGAACGAAATTACATGCATATAAATTCTATAACTCGAACTGATTTGCTTAATTATCAGCTGGTTTTTTGCATACACATTATAATTATAAAGGCGTGTGATGGCGAGGCTTCAATGGGAAAAACTTTTCAGTAGCTCTCCAGAAATGATGTAGAAAACTCTTTTTGAACATTAAATTTATATTTGCAAACTACAACGGGTTGAGACTTTAAACAATTTAGAGTAATAAATAAATTTTCAGTCAATAATTTCTGAATTATTTGTCAGTAAGTATCTGGTTTAAATGAAAAAAACATATTCATCATTTAATATACGGACGTAATAGCAATTGATTATTTTTAACAAATAAGTTCTATAACTCGAAGTCGAAGATTTTTTTGGGATAATGGTGATTCGAAAGTTCGACTGTACAAAAAAACGAAGCTAAAGTTTTTCATAACTAAAAACTATACATAAGACTCTGCTAAAGTCTTTCCATTACAGTGGACTTGCCTTCTATATTTTTTTTTTAAGTTATACACCCCTTTTCGTAATCAAGGTACCACCGATATGTACGAACTTATAAATTTTTTATGATCAAATCGCCTGGTACTTCTATTTATTTTTTTGTAGCCTGCTTTTAGGCTGCTTTATCTTTAAATTCTGTTTCCCTAAATGCGAATGAATTTTAATTCAATTTTATATGAAACAAAAACTTGTTTTTGTTTGCAATATAAGAGTTCAAATGAATTGTTTTTCTCATTAGAAGAGACAGCACCTTAGACCAGAATTTATATCAAATATTGTCGATAGTTTTTGCTGGCGTTGTATTTATATTTGTTGGAAAAAAAGATGTCGATGTGTTGTTTTAAAGTTGTTTTAATTTTTTGTGCTATCAGTTTTACAGCACTTCAGTCGCAATCTTTATTTATGAAAAAAATAGATTCCAGTTTTTAACGAATTAATTTAAGTTGAAGCATTGCTGTTTGAAATTTAATTGCCAAGATCAACAATTAAATATCTTTCAGTGGAATTTCGAGGCCAACGATAACGATCTTCTAATAATAAAAAACGAATCAAGCCGTACGTGCACAAGAGAGAGCCGCAATTTGTTGTGGCTTTTAATCCTGTCGTGTGGCGGAAAGAAAATTTGATATTTATACCCAGCTAAGAAATTGAAATATATATTTTATTTTTATTGCATTGCTTGGGCTTTATATGCATGTTATTAGTAAAATGATCACAGATGGTCCCCTTAAAATTAATCCTTAAAATATCAACTGTTAGAAAAAATCAATATTAAAAACAATATTGTTAATATCTTTTCGAGCTCTAGAGATATTTGGTTTTGTTATTTATTTGCATTTTAGGAGACACCCTTATACGAGTGCAAAATGTATAATAATTTTAAATGCGGTCTTTTTTTCGTAATATATATTTTATTTTCTTTGAATTTTTACTTATGACTTCAGTTTTTGTTTGTTTTGTTTTTGTTTTTGTGCATTTTTCCAGCTTTTTGAAGTTTTCTTTGTTTTGTAAATTTTTTAAATGCGTTTTGAAAGTTTTCTGTGATATAATTTTTTTCACAGAAAATAATATTTATGCATGTGTGCGCGTTTTAATGTTTTTGTGTGTGAAATTAGTTGCAATCGTAGCAGTAATAGAGGAAGTTGTAGCGGCGGTTTCGGGTTAAAAACCAAAAGTTAAATGCATAAGTTTTTAAAAGAAAAACTAAATTTTTTAAAGTTAAATTTAATTGCAGCGTAAAAGATTTTTGGTTAAGTTTCTGTAACATACAGATTTGCGAAAATATTGTCGGCTGTGTAATTTTTGGGCAAAATAGAAAAATACTGCGATCATTTAAAACGTGTTTTTTATGAGCGGAGAACTTGAAAGTAAACAGAAACCAACACATTTTTTATTTCCACAAAATTATCTGTATTAAAAACATAATTTTATAACAATTACGTTTGAATATGAATTGAGATTTTTGGCTGCCGCTGCTTGACGGTTACATGCGATTTCATTAAGTGCCAACTTGCAGACACTCTACTCTCTGCAGTAACTAAGAACATTATTATTCGTCGAATTTTCCTTTCATAAAGTTAATTGTTTATTGTTTTGTGTTTGCCTTTACGTATACGTTACATATGCCTTTGTTCTTCATAACGTATACGGGCTGGCGTAGAAAAATTATAGTGGAAAATAATAAGTTTTCAACAAAATTTGATAAAATTATTGCAACGTATATTTTTTATTTTATGGCGGGCGACTTTATAGGCAAAAAAGCAGCCTGTAAAAAGAATTAGAAGTGCTGTCTAATCTTTTCGTAAAGAAAACATACACATATTATATCCGTAGCATTGAAACAAACTTTTATCCGTTAATACTTTTAACAGCAATTTATTAAGCAAACCACACGAAAATGCATTCATTATTTATTCAAAACTCAAATAGAAATAAATCATAAATTCTTAACCAAATTATGATTTAATTGTTGTCGAAAATAATGTTAATAAAAAAAAGAATACAAAACTAAAACAAACTTCTAGAAAATGCTATAAATTTTACATTTTTTCTTGCTGTCAAGAACACAAACACACAAAACAAACACGTGATGACTACAATACATATCGATATGTATAAGTGTGTGTGTGTGTGTTTCAAGTACGAAAACTTTTAATAATTTAGCAAAGAAAAATTATAATTTTTAAGTTTAAGTTAATAAGACATGAAAGCAGCAGCGCCAGCTGAAGAGTGGAAATATCGTGTAAAGAGATAAATAATTGCGTTGCTGGTGTGACTTGTAAGACATTATGGTGCCACAAACATTCAAAAATATCTACAAATATTTTAATATATAGATGTACAGATATGTTTTAGCAAATATAGATAAATCTCATGATTTGTTAAAATATGAAAAGGGTAGTGCACCAACATGTAACCCATGAAACATTCAGACAAAAGGATTTTAAAATTACTTCATGGGTTGTACTCTTGTTATATCTTTTATATGAATTTTTATGCAAGACATAAAAAATATATGTATATGTACATTCCTACAGACTGATATTGAAATTCGATTTTTGCTTACTTTCCTACGAAGTTTAACTAATCAGGAGTATACTAGACGGTTAAGTGAAAGATTTTCAGAAGAACTTTATGTCTTATTGTGTCTGATAATAACGCTAGCGAATTTTAAAATACTACAAATAATGCTTGAGTGTTTTGTTTATAGACTAAAAACTGAAACTGAAACGCTGGAATTTCAAATTCAAAAATGAAACCAAAAATTCAATTATTTCCCAATTCTGGTTTTAATTCCCCATTATTTACATGCAAGTGCAAGTTCGGAAATGTTAGAAATCATTAGTTTTTGATACTTGCACTTGATGTCAACAAAACAAACAATGTTGCCAAGTAAATAGTTTTATACAAAATTAGTGGTTTGTGAAATAAATGAATTATTTAATTTTAATATTTATAATAAAAAAACTTTTGTTTGTTGAGGGTTTTTAGCTAGTCTATATACATGCATTTCATTGGTGCTAAAGCCAAATCATCAGTAGACCTTAAACCTAATTTTTAAATGTTTCAAACCTCTTTACTTATACAAAAACCTTTAAAAACTCAATGAGAGTTATAAAAATTACAATAGTATAAGCATAGTATGCTTTGAAACTTATTCAAAAATCCCAACAAACAAATTATTATATTCGATATGAATCTATTTTATTTTCTTTACAACCTTTTTTTTTACAACAAAGGTTTTTTAAATCTTTGAAAAGAGATATCGAGGCAATCTCGATTAATATAAATTTAATAATATTTATAATATTTAAAAAGAATTGTTATTTGTTTCTTCAAATGTTCACAGAGAAGACAACCAACTGATTCCATTTTAAAAGATCAGCCTTATTAGAAAAATAATAATAAAAATTACTATTTATTTCTTGTGCAATTTCGTCACGTTAATTTCTGTGCAATTCAGAATTATTCAATTCGCAAAGGAACTTACACTTGACTGTGAAAGTATTCAAGCAACTTGCAGGACATTCATCTGCAAACTGTCCCTTAATAATAAAACACAAAGTTCATTTCCGATGGTGGTTGATGGATATTCTTTATATATTGCCGACCGTTCCTGTTCAATGTCAACAAAAAACTTTTTATTACATATTTGCATAACGTTGCGTTAATTTTATGTTGCCTTTTTCAAAGTACATGTCCTTTAAACATATTAAATTCGAATAAACAATTTTGAGTGGGCTCGAATTCGAATAACATCTAACTTTCGTCAGACCTAAAATGTTTCTGCTTATTTGATTTAGATTTTTTATCTCTATTGTACATTGCAAATTATGGGGTAGGAAAAGACACGTAACCATCAAAAACCCAACACTTTTACCGTTACAGAAATAAATGTAGCGATGCATTGTTATTTATATTTAATCTATTATACTAGGAAATCAGAAATAAACAATGCAATGATAATAATCTCTATTATAATTATTCGTTATCAGTTTAGCGAATAAATGAAATCAGGATGGAATGCCAATTGGTTAAAAAAGTGTAATAAAATATTCCACAGTAGCAAAGGTAAATTAAATTCCATTGTTATTTAATGCACGAAATGTATATGCATATAGCTAATTAAGATAGTACTATGTCGGAGTCCTCAAGACACGTTTTGTTTTTTTTTTAAGTGGTGGTCATATTGGCCGGCTTGGAAGTAATTTAAGTAAAATTAAAAATATGTTTTCTTATTTAACTTTTTCAATAAGCAATAACATTATTTGGTGAAAGTTTTAAAATGGAAGTTTTAAATCTTTGCGGATTGCACTGTGGGATTTTTCGCAAAACATTTTTATGGGTCCTTTTTCAAAATAAAAAAATAAGTTGAAATTAGAGAATATTATATTCTCAGACGAACCAACGAGAACGTAGCCAAGATGGCAATTGAATGACAAATCCAAGGTAGTAGAAGATGAGGCAGACCCACTAACACCAGGAGGACACAAATCGAAAGTGAAACAAACTCAACTGGAAAGTGCTGGGACGAAGTGAAGCAGATATCTTAATGGAAGAACCTTTTTAGGGCCCTCGATTCCACCTTCAAACCATAGGAATCAATATATATTTATAGAATATTATCTGCTAGAATATGCAGTTTAATCATAGAGACTATAAGGAGCCAAAACATTCACTTCCAGCTTTAAAATTTTAGCGCCTTAAAGTTCCTAAATTAATATTTTTGAAAAAGGCAAAATAAAAAAAGTAAATAAAAGAAAAATATAAAGAAACAAACAACAAATGCATCCTTAACAACTAAAATAAGATTGCATATTTTTAATATGTATTTTCTAGTTAAGAAAATGCTGCAATACTTCCCTGAAAACCAGAGAAAATTCCTTGTAACATTGAAAATTCATGACCCAGTATAATGCAGGATACACAAAATTCATTTTAACTGCATTTAATACTTGTACTTGTTTAATTTCCATTTCGTTGTTGAAATTATTTTTTTATAATTTTTTTTTTTGGGCATAAAGTAAAATTTAGTTTAATGCCACACCCTGAAGGCAACAAAATTACAAAAAAGATAGAACCAAGAATAACAACAACAATGTATTGTTATTTGTAGTAAAGTTCTATCACATACAGAAACACACAGCCGTTTTACAATAATAAACTGGCGCGTACCTCGTACTTGAATGCATGTAGTATGTACGCTACTGTAAGGATATTCATGCATGTGTGTGTAATTCTCGTTACAACTACTTACTTTGCAAATCAGAATCTCTAGGGAAAATTGTATGTTTGTGTTTTTCTTCTATTTGTTTTGTTGTTGCTGCTGCTGCTATTTTTGTTGTTGCTGTTATTGTTGGTGTTGTTGTTCTTTTTGGTGTTTTTGTATTTTTACACAAAATTCGTTTAAAATTAAAATGCAGATAAGCAGCTGGCAAAGTACAATATAGTCATAATGTATAACACAACACTTTAGATTGAAAATACCAACGTTACAACCACAACTGCAATTGCAAGCGACACAAACACCTCTACACACACACACACACACACACACACACACATACATGCATTCTTATTCTCATTTCCCTGCACAAAACGTTATAGTTTAAACTAAGAAGGGTACTAGTAGTACAATTACTACTACTTGAATGAATTACTGAATAAAGAAATAGTAACTAAATAACCCAGTAAACGTTCTTTTAGTCGTTAGAAAATAAACGACGTTATAGTATAAACTAACAAAAAGCGTCTAATTATTTTTTAAGAAAATGTAATCTTAAATACATAAACCCACAAAATAACGTTTGATTGCTGGGATTAAAGCTCCTTCCGTGAAAGTGCTTGCTGGAATAGAAACTAGTGATTTTGGTAGGGAGCAGAAACTATTTTATAATAATTTTTACATTATTTTACACTCTAAACCACTTTAGTTTATTTTACTTGTATCTCAAGCTGTTATGCGGGTGTTTATATGGTAAAAAGTCTTTTACATGTGTGGTTGGTTGGTTGGATACGAGTCAATGAGTGAGAGAGTGAGTGAGTGAGTGACTGAATGAGTGGTTATAACGAAGCAAAGTGTAATAGTATGTTTTTAAGAAAAATAATTTATTATAGTAGTTCTAAATTTTATTTTCACTACAAGACCTAAATTAAAAATATGTCGGCAAATATATTCGTACGGGCAAACTTAAACTAGAAAGAGAAAAATTGCTTTGGGGAACTTCTTAGTCAAAAGCCAAAAACAAATTGGTTTATTTATTAAAAAACTGGCAAGAATTAAAAATTTTAGAAAAATATTTTAAAGCGTTTAGATTATTACAAGAAAAAATTGAACGTGATTTGTAAATTATTCTAATCATTTATTGATACATCCAAACTAATGATTTAACGAATATTAATTTCTATTAAATTTAAAAAATGAGCTCCGCTTCTCGACGGCTTAATTTTGATGTCCGCAAATTCAAATACTTAAATTTGAATGGAAAAAATTTTATCTTTTCATAAATCACAATGAATTGAAGAAATTATTAGGACAGCAGACATTTCGTCGTCCCGAAGATATCTTTTATCTTTTGTATATTATATTGTGGTCCACATAATCACAAAGACAGATAACCTGATAACCTGATAACCAGTCTATCGAGAATAACTTATGTGTTACAATGAGTTTTTGTATCGACCTCAAAGTATTCTTAAAGATTTTAATTCAAGCGATAAATTATTTGGTTTTAAATTTTCTTTTTAAAAATAATTTTACTAAATAGCGTGTTATACAGAACATTTTGGATTTGCTTAAAGATTGTTAAACTTCTTCAAGCTCTCGTTGTACAATTGCAGCAGAAGATTCCATAAAGAGCAAACGTGTGGCAGAGCCACGATTATTTTACTTCTGAATACGAGTAACAGTTCCCAATTTAGTTTTCAAAATCCTGCTCACTCTTTCATTAAAAAAAACTATGCTGGAGTATCGAGTTAGAAATGCGGTGGCAAATGCCGTGGATCCCTTAACATGGCGGAAAGTAAAAAAATACGAACTCCTTTACTTAAAAAGAGGCATTATTTATTCACACCACCGCCAAGTGTGAATTTTTAGTGGTGATCTACTTATTTACACTAGTGTATCTAGCGTTTGACTTACTCGACCGCATTCTAGAAATTAATATTAAACATTAACATAAATACATTACAATAAAATACAAAAACAAAAACCATTCTAAATAAACAACTAAAACTTGGTCTCATTTCTATGCAAAATCAAATTGGTCTAAAACACATGCACACTTTCTTTATTTTTCAAGTTGAAAATGATACATGCATGTGTAATAATAAGTGTGCATGTGTTAGTAGAAACTTTAAATGCTTATAGCTTCCTAAGCACATGCATGTAAAAACCCGTTCAAAAACTTATAAATCTTTACAAAATCGATTTAGTATTACGACCGTAAAAGGGATCTAAAAGAACCTATTAATAATAAAGATAGCTACCGCATAGCAATATTTATGAAGTTTAATATTCCCCTGCTGAGATTTGATTTGATTTAATTATTAATTCATCATGATTTGTATGAAAGAAAAGTATATAACATTGTTTATATGTTAGTTCTAATTGAAGTTGATATGGGAATATATTTTGAGTCTGCTTTTTAGTTTGCTTAAAGGATACCACTATTTTAATTCTAAAATAAAGGTTCTTAAATTAATATGTTTGTTTTTCTCTACTTGTATTTCTTTGAATTTTAATTCTTGCAAAATATACGACTGAGAGTATTTGTTACATCAGTAAATATCACTTATATATCACTTCCATCACCATGATTTTCAAATCACATTACGAATCATGTGATGAATTCTTAAAAAACAGCAAAGTTTAGATGAATGGATGGATGATTGAATGGTTTAATGGATGGAAGGATGGCTGTTTGTTACTCAATCACGCCAGAACGGCTGAATGGATCTAGATGAAATTTCCCACAGAGATGGATTATAGTCTGGAATAGCACAAAGCTTTCTTTTGGTCCCAGTAAAATGTATGGTCTCCGTGGGATAGATTTATTTTTAATTTTCATAGAGCAAAGGATCGATATTATTTTTTGCATAAGTTGTGATAATTTGCAATAGTATGTCAGGAAATCGCATTTGCTAATTTTTATCATCAAGAAATTTTGCATACAAGAGGTACAGAAAAGAACATAGAGACGCCAGTTCTAGTTACTAATTTATAAAGGAATTTAATTTATAGAGGAAAACGACTTATGATTTAATCGTGGATGTTACCGCGGGGGCTCAGCTAGTGTTCTATGATTGATAGAAATAATTTATCAATGGATTTTTATAAAGATTAATTCTATTCTAACATTAAGATATTTTTGCCAAAAATTCTGCCAAAAACGATGACAAAAGGATTGTGATTTTTGCTTAAACAAATTGCAGACAATGCAACATGTAACGCTTATTACGTTCCTTTCCTTAATGTTAGCGCGTTGACTAAAAAACAAATAATGTCTAAGAATGTGTGTTCGAGGAGCCCAGGTTCAGGCAAGTCATAACATCCAGCATTTTTCAGATGTGCGTTACTAT
The DNA here is from genome assembly GCA_956483585.1 of Gymnocheta viridis. Lineage (NCBI taxonomy): Eukaryota > Metazoa > Arthropoda > Insecta > Diptera > Tachinidae > Gymnocheta > Gymnocheta viridis. Next base: position 123,713,240 of record OY101441.1, on the reverse strand, counting down.
TTTATTGTATTTGTTGTTGTTGGACTGTTTATGTGACGAAGGCATTGCACTGGTCACTCAAACGGCAGCAATTGATTCTCTTTGGTGTATGCTAGCGGACATCACAAAGCCCTCCTACATCGGTATTGTAGAAAAATTGCCGGCGAAGTAAAATAAATAATAAAACATGGCAACATACGAGTAGCTAAAAATACATTGACATCAGAGTCGCTTAAGCTTTCTTACTTTCACCATCTGTCTTCACACGCTATCCCTTTCCCAAAGAAGGTAACACACCTACTGGTTGGTAGGCATACTAATTGCCTAATTGTTACTTCTCTTTATAAAAAAAGACATGCAATTCATGTCTTCTTGTGGCCAAAAAAAAATCATTTCAATGTTAGTTTTATTTGCTATTGAAAATGATGAAGACACTTGAAGTTTAATGTCAATACTAGTTATTTTATAGCACAGCATAAAAACGCTTCTATAAATAAATATTTATAATTCAATATTAATTTTTAAGATTAATAAAAGCCTTCCACATTTAATTGCATTATTTATGTCTACAAATTTTTGGGCACTACCTGCTAGTTTTCATCTGAAGCTCTTATAAACAAGAAAACTTTAGAAGGGAATTTACATAAAACTCTACCAAAATAGGAGATTGCAATTGTTTAATGCAGCTATTCATTGTTAATTTCATTTTATATTTATTATCGAATGAAAATTGTCTGAAAAGAACACAATCTAATCAGCTTATTTATATTTTCTATGCGAATACTTATTCATTCTTTATTGCTGTTGTGGGTTTGGTGAAATAATTGTTACCACACAATTGTAGTTTTAGTTTGCAAGAAATTTTTATTAATGATCCCATTTTTTCGTTACTTAAAAAATGTGAATTTTATGTAAAATAACTGCTAATTCATCCTTAATTTAACATTAAGTTTATTTCTATTTATAATATATGTACGTATGTATGTACGTATATTTGTATGTAAGTAATTAAGAAACATACTAATTTCACTCCTGTGTTTTTCTTTTTTGTTACAGAAATTTCATTTACGCCAACAGTGACTTTGATAAAGTACAACAAATCCTGCTGCTTCCGTGGTATGTATACACTGAGTTAATAATTAATTATATTTACCAGAAAAAAAACGCTTAAAGGTTTTCTAAAAATTGCGCAACACAACAATTATCCCATTTTTTATACTTAGAAAAGGAATTTGTACACAAAATCGACTGCCCTTTTCTATAAGCTGGTTCAAGTTTTAGTCGAGAGATTTCTCAAAACCGAATTATTTATAAATTGGTGTTTCGTAAATCGATCAACTTACTGCAGTTGAAACTTGTAAGGAATTTTCCATGTTTCCTCTATTCAATTACTGGTGGTTTTCCACAAATTAAAACATAAAGGTGTGCTTGAACTGAAAGACATGGGAGAAACACTACAAAAAAAATTATCTTATCTCATATAAATGTATTCAAAGGTTTATAAAAAAACATTAAGTTTATAAAAGCAAAAGAAAATATTATTGTGTTAGAGCAGAAAGAAAGCAAAGAACTGTTTTCCAAAATATAAAACTTAAAAATTGTTGAATTTATATGATTAATAGACACGCAGCTGCCAGCCAGTTTAATTCAGCAAATAAAGTTGAATAGCACAGAACTTAACGTGAAACAACGAAGAAAAACAAAATCAAATTTTTATTTTCTGCTGAAATCCTGCAAACAAAACATGCTGAAATCCTGTTGTTAAACTTTAGCAAACAACTGACTAAACAAACGCGTGCAATTAATTAAAAACAAACAAAAAACTTTTCTGGCCGGGTGGCGGAAAATACACAACAACAACAGTCATTGGAAAAAATTAAGTAAAAGCAATGTTGGAAACGGTCATCACGCCGCACCTTTTAATAGGACACAGTCACTGAAAGAATTCAAAGTTTTGCTGGCTCAAAATTTGTTAAAGTCTTGGTGGAAAAATTAAACTAAAACAAAAATGTAATGAAGCTAATTCCCTTTTGTCTCTGACTGGCCATAACGGCTAAAATTTAATAATATTTATGTGATGAAACACTCAAGATAAAAGACAATATGAAATGAAATTAGAACAACATAAAAAACTGTCTATTTGGTCTTAAACAGAAACTACTTGAGAATAAAATGTTTCTTAAACGTTTCTGTTTGGCCCTTTTTCTAATTCTGTTGCTGTTGCACGGTGGATTTTCACACTGCAGTCTGTCTTACCTTTAAATGCTGCTAAAAGGATTTTCGACACCAACGACTAAAAGAAAAACAGAAAATGAAAAAAATAGAAATAAAAATTAAAAAAATAAAAATAAAGTTCTTTAATACTCTGTCATCTAGGACTAAAAGTATTTGTGCTAGTGTGAGTGATGAGGACGCTGTCGATGTCGCTGTCCATGTCGCTCATGTTGTTCCGTTCTATGACCCTCTCCTGCTGTAACAGTTCTATTTTTTTCAACTCGATTTTTTCCATTTGAACTAAAATGTATAGAGCGAGCAGAGGGTGAATAGTGAATTTGTTTCCTTTTCCGTTCGGTAGTTATTTTCTTCCTTTACGTTGGATTTTTTTTACAGGTATATGTCCCTGTGTATGCATGTAGTTTTATAGTATTATATGCTTAGTGAATGACACTTTGTAAATATAAAATTAAAAGAAATCTTTTCTCTTTTTATGCAGCTTTTTTATTTGTCTTTTTTTTTTTCTTTTTTTTTTGTACGTGCTTGTAAAAGCAAACAGCAAATCTTTAATAAAAAGGTAAGAGAACCAACAATTGCAACAAAGTGTTGGCCATTCAAGTGTTTAAGCCAAAGGATTTTCAAAATGTTGGCAAAAAGAAAATGAATCTGTGGCAGAAGGTAGCACGTTGTAATGGCTTCAGCTAAGAATAAAGCAAAACTGAAATGAAATTAATATAATGAAAAAGAATTTCTAAAACCAAACGATCTGATGCAAAGCACGAATATGCAATAGAAAAACAAAAATCAAAAAAATTATCAAATTGTTAACTTAAATTAAAATAATAGAAGAACAAAAATCATAATATTATTTGATTTCATTTTTTATTCATTCAATTCAATTTTTGTCAAGCTTTATTGCAAATTGTTTCCTTTATTTGTTTTCTGTTTTTGATGGAATTTGGTGTTTATTTTTTCTTTTTTTCTTAATTTCATAAATAGAAAAATACTTCTTGAAGCAATTGGTTCTTAGCTTACTTCAAATTGAAAAATTAATATTTTACTGGAATAAATGTATTCTTCTTTCATTTTATTGGAAAATTATTTAGACGACATTTGAATTTAAGAGGAATTAGATGTGAAAATAGTTAATTGATAATATGTAAATGTGATTTATTGAACTGTCAAGGGTTAAATTAATTGAATTCTAAATTTACCAACTTCTTTTTTTATTAAGAAGTTTTATGATATTTGAGCTATTTTTATTAAGAAACATTGTTATCATCAGCAGAGTGGATCACTGCTGATTCTCACGGTGGCTGCTAGTGAATAGAAGAAATATTAACCATTTAACCGAATTATTTGGCAAATTATGATACATAAATTTCTTATTTTCATTTTCAACGTGAAATCAATTTCGGATGGTACGAAATTCTCATCTCTTATTATTAATTAGTCCACGTATTACTCGTCTCTCATTATATTTACATAATTTTCTAATAAATTAAAGAGCTTTGGGGTCACTTTTATTTTTAAAACATCCAAATTCTCAGGATGAAAAATCGTCTAACAATTAAAATGACAAATTATTAACAAATAGTATAAATTGATAACATCCTTTTACGTTTTTTTTCGTATTATACAAAAGAGTAAATAAATACCTATAATTAATTAGAAAATTATATAAATATATCAAGAAAAGGTCGAAAAATTAGTTATTAATAGGGCAAGTTTAAATATGCACAAAAATTATTCACATATGCATGCAAGTATTCCAAAAAAAAAAACTTAAAATATGCACAAAAATATGCATCCAAAAAAATACAGACTAATAATTTTTAATCAGTTTTATTTAAAAAATGTTTATGACAAAGTATTTCAAATTGTAAGGATCTTCGATAGTCGCACAAAACGATCGAATATATTAAAAATATACGTTCAACATCTACGTTATATAATGTTATAATGTTTTTAATCTTGGTCAACGTATGAAGGCAGGCTAACATTTCGAATAAAAACTTTGTTAAATTTTTCAATAAATATTTTATTCTTAATATTTTGTATGGGCTGCTGAGATCAAGCAATTTTCCATTTATTTTTACTTTGTTTTTTTTTTTTAATTAAATATTTATTTGTAGTACTCAACCAACTAAAAAAGGCTGGGCTTATGCTCTTTGTCTACTTAAAAAAAGCGACAGCTAAAACTTGGTATTTTAAGTAAAACGAAATTCCTAGTTTTACGAAACTCTTCCATAGTTTATATAAGCAGTTTGAAAAGGATATATACTTATGATTGGGCGTGGTGCTGCCCACTTTTCTAACCACAATAACATGTTGTCAGAATAACTTAATAAGGTATGTGATGGAAATCAATTTTAAAAGCGAATCGATGAGATTTGCTTGTTATTTTCGTATTGTGAATATTTAAAAATATATTTTTAATAGAATTTTCAACAGATTTCTTTTCAAAATTAGTTTATAAATTTAATAATTACTTAATTAAGAATTTATTTACCATTTTGCTTTATTAAATACTTTCATTGACGGCCAAAGGGCGTCCAATTGTATAAAGATTGTAAATTGCAATTTTCAATACGTTTTAAAGCCTACTATGCTTATACTTTTGTAATTTTTGAAAATGCTGTCACCTGGTTAATACGCCTTGCAAAAAAAAATAGACTTGAAATTTCATAAAATTTGTTTATTATATTCTGATCTGCCTTATTCATCTCAAAAATTTGGTATCAGCTCAAAAATTAGTCACATTCGAAATCGATCGATTTCCATCCCATGCCTGAATGTGTTCCCAAAGTTTCATAGGAATCTTTTTAGTAGAAGTTGTTGAAAAATAATATTTAATTTGCAGGGGTGTGAAACTGCCCACTTTTATATTCATAATGTAGTTCTTGTAGTAAAACAAAAACTTAATGTGTATTCAAAGTTTCATAAGAGTCGCTTAAGTAGGTAGTACTGGAAAACAATATATATCTATGTTGTATGGGCGTGACATTCCCCACTTTACAGTGGGACTAATCTCGAGAGTGTATCAAATAAAGAAACCATTTTAATGCTTTGAAAAAAGTTAAAGAGAGAGCCCTACCAAATGGGACATCGCGAGCAAAAATCGGTCCTTATGCAAGCATATTTCGAAGCAGGAGATACAACCGCAACTCCAGCATACAAGACTGCTTCGAAGAAGCAGCCGTTTCTGCTGTAGCTGATGGGCTTCCTTTTAAGAAGGTGTCACTTATTAATACAGCATCAGCAATGTATTTATGCAACAATATGTTGCTCTGGTCAAAGAAATCAGTTATTAAACCAGTTCAAAGTAAAAAATTCATTAATATTGTTTTAATCCCTTTAAATTTGCAATAAATTTAGAAGCATAATAATATTTTAAATAATTTTTCTTCATTATCAAAAACAATTTCTCTTCATTATTTTCAAAATTTAAGAATATCTCCCCTTCATTCAAATTTTGTGAATGCTGTGTGTTGGTTAATGGTCAAATCTTTACGATTTTGCTTTTGTTTTTTTTTCATTTATCTCTTTTTTATCCTTCTTGTGGCAAAAGTCGCACAATCTTAAAACTACTGCCATATTAAGTACCAGTTTGTACACACTGGCTTATTCAAGCGAATTACTTGAAAACAGGTATATATATAGATATATTTTTTTATTTAATTTTTTTCATTTCATATCGTTGAAAAGGTTTTGTTGCATTTGAAATTTTTCGTTGTGTTAAGTAGTTCAGAATTCTGTTCAGAGAAGGACCATTAAATAAAACTTTAGTAGGTACTGGAAAATGTGAGAAAAAAAATTAAACATATTTTACTTAAATTTTTTCCATTCGTTGCCTTTGCAACATTTCTTTTTGCTCTGAAATTGTAGTCAAGGCAATACGTTAGACAGCAAACTAATACATATTAGATGCACAAATATTTACAGACACTCTCACACATACTTGCATACAATACATTTTACATATTTCCAAAAGATGTTGGTTGTCATTATCGTCGTTGTAGTTACCTTTAGCACTGACACAATTCTCGGTTTTTTTCTTCAGTTTTGTATTTTTTTTAAGTTTTACTAACACATACACACTTCTACTTACCTGTTTCGTTTTTATGTGTTTTTATTTGAATTTTTCTTTTTGAATTTTCTGTATGAAGGACATTGAACATATTTTTCCACGTCATGAAATAGCGTTGAAGCATAAAGCTCTATGATTATTAAGTTTGTGTGTGTATGTAAATACCTGTGCTTGAAAGTAGGTTTATGTCCTTATTTCACGATACTGTTTGAGAGTGTTTGTAACAAATGAACATGTAGTTGTAATTTATTTTTATATTTATTTTTTCGTCTTCTTATTTGCTGTAGAAATTTTTTCAGAAATATATACACTCTCAAGATGAGCTTAACATTTTCAGGCTTGTGTTTCTTTGCTACACGATGACTGTGTCTGTCTTACACTAAAGTCGCCTGAAACAAGTGCTGGTTTTAGAATTATATTCTTATCCAGACGTTTCAATAAACGTCTGCATATCAGCCGTGTCTTATGGAATTTGTATTCTATTTAATATTTTGTTTGACTTTGAGTTAAATTTTGTTTTAGCAAAAAGTTTTTTGTGTATTATTAAATTAATATTATTTGAATAAATTTTTTTTTGTTTTTGATGAGTTAAAAATTTAAAATTTAAATTGCAATTATGAAATTTTGTTGGAGTTTTATTTTTAAACTTTAACAGAAAGAACAGTCATCAGATATAAAGACGCAAAATATTTAAATGAAAACTGAAACAGAAACTCACGTAACTCGAAAACCGTAACCCTCAAATTAATTTAGACTTGGAATTTATTTTAAAAAAAGAATTGAATGAAAAATTTTTAAAAGTATATTTAATAAAAAATATTTTTTATACGGCAACAAAAGTTTAATAGAAATTAATGGTAGTACTCTCTTAGTAAAATATTAAATTCATTAAATATTTCTAAAAATAAAAAAGAAATGGGTAAACTCATATTTGAACTTGTGCCAAACAATTCCTTTCAATATAAAAGTTTAATAGAAATTTAAAAGAGAAGTTAAATTCCAATTAGAAATTAGCATAAGAAAATTAATTAATATTTAAGGCAGGTACTTAAGGGATGAGTTCTTAAATTATCTTAATAACTGTTATGAATTTTAAGTTATCCTTCTTATTAAGCTACAAAAAATCCTTTTTTAACAAGCTTATGCTACAAACATGGTATTCTTTGACAAATGTAGCCAAAAGTTTTATATTTAAATTAATCTCCTAGGAAGCTTTTAATTTTTATAATTATTTTTTAGTGCTGCCTTAAACATTAAATAATCATTGCTTTCAAGTGACCTAGTTTAATGAAATACCTTTTAAATTGGACATCATGCTTAAAAACTTCCCCTTTTTAATGTGTAACATTTTTGTTTGACGAAAAAAAACCTGCCACCATACAGCAGAAGTTTTTTTCAGTTTTAATTTTGTAAAAATTTCCAAACATATTAAATAAATATTAAATATTTATTTTTAATTATGTATTTCTTCTGTTTTTAAGTTCTCAATAGTATGTCCTTTTCCGCCTGGTCGTTCGTTCGGTCGTTCATTTCAGTTTTCTCATGGCAAGAAATAGATTTTTTTACAATCAAATAGTTATAATCGTTATAATTTATTGTACATGTAACTAAATGTTGGTAAATTTTATTTTTATTTGATTGCTGTTTTAATGTTTACATATTTTTTAATTTTTAAATAAATTAGTAACGTGGTGACAAGACAATAATGTAATAAAAATATTTATATATTTATGTATATATTTTTTAAAAATTCAATTCTGTAATTTTATTGTACAAAAAATTGTTAATCAACGATCTGGCATTTCTCCTTTGTTTCTTCTGTCACCAGCAATTCACCACCTCTTACCAGTGGTGATATGCAAACAAATAGCTCTCGAGCTGTAAGAGGAGAAGCATTAGAGCGTGTAGCTAATTTATTTAGTATCTTGTTAACTTTGCTATAAAGTTTTTGGACAACATCTTTCCATCACGGGGAATGTGCTTAAAATTCATACCATCTCATTCAAAAAATAATATGGAGTGGGAAAAAGTCATCATTGTGTTTAGATAAGCAATCAGTTCACCTCAAATGTTGGCCATAAAAAAGGTGGCAAACTGGATGAGGTGAGGTACTTTAGTTTGTATGGCCAGTAAAGGTGCGATCAAGTCTCTATCGGTTGTTTTCACAACATTCAGATTGCTGTATTATGAATGACGGGTTTATTTAAATGAGATGGCGAGACATTTAAACCAAGAGTTACTCTGTATTCCATACAGTAATGTATCGGAAGACATTGTTGCGGATGAACTAACTAAGTTTGGAAATCGAAATAGCCATGAGAAGCGGTTCAAATAACAACCGTCCCGCTAAATTGCTGCATAATACTAATTCATGAGAACTTATTTTGGTCATCCTGGAACGCATATTACCAAAAATTAGCAATCACTAATAAGGCTTGGCTTTATAAATATGGATACTAGGAGATAATGATTTCTGTAAGAGTTATCAGAATAAATATAAATAAGAGACGATAGAGCATCTTCTCACATTGTCCTGTTTTTCTCGGGGGAAAGTGCAATTTTAATGGGTATTCCACTACTTCGAGACTTAGAATAAATATCGGTCTGCGGAGCATAGCTGCATAGCTTTCATGTGCCACTCACTATCGTCCAGTAATATTATTATTATTAACCATTTGTCAATGAACATCAGTTCACTTTCAAAAATAGGAAGCTATTAAAGATATTTAAAAGAGATTATACCTCTTCTAAAACTTTTTTAAGTCAATTTTAATAAATATTTCAGCTATTATATCAAAGTATTGCTGAAAACAATAAAAAGATGTCATAAAATTAGTCATCATTCAATAAAGAATATTATTCATTAAATGGAACAATTCATAAAAGAAACTCTGTGCATCGAAGGGAATTTTCAGCTGCATCTTTGTGCAGTTTGGATAGCGAAAATACAAGAATTCGAGTTTGAATAGTGACCAAATGTAAATTACTCTCCAGCCTTGCATCTCACAGACTCTTTGTTGTTTTCCAAGTATGAAAAACTAGTTTGCCGTAAAAGCAAATTTATACACTGTTGATCCTCCAAATTTTACTTTAATGGATGTAAAAGACAGAATAACAGCTCATAGCGAAACTATTTATGGTGTAAGCAAGTCTTTCAGAAGGCCTTTCAATTAAAGCTCCTTTCACTTGTTATCCTTGTGATGAGCCTACTCCTTACATAAATAAATATAAATAACTACACTGACTGCATATAAAGTGGTTTTCATTGTACATGACATGCTGTTGACCATTTCTAATGCATTAATTTTTTTTATTTAATTTTCTTTTGCATATTCTTTTTCTCCTAAGCCTCTGTTTTTTTTTTAATTTTTCCCATTTGTGGTTTCTTATTTTTTATGTTGTGGCCACAAAAACACAGTCTTTTAATTAGCACACTGTCATGATGTTTGGCCTACAGAAAGGGCAAAAGGGAAATGTCTGATTAGACAATGAGGGGGCTGGGTATGGAAAAAGAGAGTGTTTAAGAAATAAAAAATTGGAATGTCAGAGGACACCCACAAACATTAGAAGAAATATATGCATAAGGGAGACTCTTTCTATAGCATTCATTCTTGTTAGTTTTTTAAACGCTAGTTAGAAACTAAATATAAATTTGATAGCCAGGCTACCACAAAAACAACAAGTACAATAACAGTTGTAACAACACAACATCATTTAACACAATTTTTGCTACACGTTCATAAAAATAGAATCACACATGTAGGAGGGTTGGTAAAAGCATACTGAAATTACTAACAAAAAACAGCAATTGACAACAATCATAGTAGATGAAAACACTAATATGTACAATGGCCAGAACACCACTACCAACAACAACGACAACAGAAACAACTATTTTTGCTGTTAACTATTGCCAGCATTAAAAGACTCAAGTAAAGTGGTGTGGTTTAGAAAAAGCTTAGTAGGCATAAAACTTGTACTATAAATAACCGTTCTACAACAATTCAATTTTTTTTTCTTTTTCTTCTTTCTTCATTTCTTTATATTCCGTTTCCTCTAACACTTGGTAATGTGCATGTGCGAGTGTGGCCACTTGAGTATGTGACACACAGAACAGCAAACGAACAGAACTCAAAAAATATACAATTTCTTTTTATAATTTTCTACTAACCTTTAGCTTGCATTTTTTTCAAGCAATTTAGATTTAGTTTTATTCTCAGTTTTATGAGCGCTTAGAAACTGCTATCTAGATATGTGTGTGAGTGTGTTTATGCGACTCCTTACATGTAAATGCAAGTATTTGTAAACAACACATTCACAACATGTTGTTTTCGTTAATTCAAGTTTTCTAAATGCATCTCTGTTGTCCGTTTGTCACCCAAAGTTAAGCCTGCTTGTTGAAAACGTATTTTTTTTGCTGTTGCATTTAATAGATTTTTACAGCAGCCTTACAGAGCATTTTTAGGTTTGCAGGAATGATTATGATTTTTGCAAACTTTTTTTATTAAAAAATTTTCCAGTTAGTTGTTATTTTCGGAAAGAAAAATTGTATTTAATATAATTTGAAAAACCAAGCAGCATTATTGTTATTCAAGCTTAACTGACAGCTTAATGTTTCGAAAAAAAAGCGTTGACAATTTTGGAAGATGCAATGAATAGTGAAATTCTTAGATTTTTACATCATAAAAATAAAAAAATTTTGTTTTTAATAATCGAATTTGTTGTCAATCGAAATAAATAACATTAAATCCAGAAAAAAATTAAATGTTGCTTTCGGGTATTTTATTACTTTATTTATTAAGTGCAGTGTTTGATTGTTGACACTAAATCATGAAGTTAAAAGCAATCTATGATGACAATATTGATTAGTAGAAAAGTTGTTAGGAAACTTGGCTAAACTTTTTTAAAATTATTGATCTTTCAAAAATAAAAAAATGAAAAATAAATACTGAACCAAAACCTGTCCACGGTTTTAGCTCAACGATGAAACAGACAGTCAGACAGCCCAACACTAGAAACTTATAACATCCTTCTTTTTTGGTCGGGGGTTAATAAAAAGTAAAGATTAAAAATCAACACAGTTTTCTAATATTATTCTTCAAACATTAACTCAAAATAAAAAACTAGACTTTACTTGTTTGAGAACCACCAATAGCAGGAGGAAAGGAAAACACCAAATACACATCCATACATACATACAACTATACCACCACTTCCGTGCGGATCCGGAAGCTTAAGCGTCATGTTAGGCCAGATTATAGGAAGTGCATGTAAATAGTACATGCAAACACAAACATAAACACAAATACTTAACCCAAGCACACATACACATAAATGTGTGGCCATAAACATGCAAACAAATACTTAAAAATACATTCAAATGCAAGTTGTGGTTTTGAGTTGCACTCAACTCACATTCACACCAACAAACATTCGTGCTGTTCTATAGATTCTTTTACTTATTTGTTTGTTGCATAAAATTTGAAAGCTTAGCAAAGGCCATGTATACTCATCCAGAAATGGATGTTCTCAAACAATAAATGCACATAAAACTTAATGAGTTGCCAAATTTAGGCATATCATCAGTATGTGGTTTTTGTTAATTTCTTTTTAACGGTGGACACAAATGAATGGCAAATTTGTGAAAGATATTTTAATAATAAAAAGAAGTATAGTTAAACTCAACTAAATAAAAAAATCTCTCTATTGACTTTTATTTTCAGCAAAGAAAGTTTTCAAGCAGTTCAATAAAATATTTTTTACAGCATAAATCTCTGTTGTTAATGAAATCTGTGACCAAATATTTCCTTTCGGAATATAACATTTGCCATTATATTATTTTCAACTCAAATGCATATTTTATGACATCAAGTTTTTCACACATAAAATTCTTATTAGCACTTTACAGTTTCGCAAGGAATTAGTAAAAATATTTGTTAAAAAAAACAAATAAAAGCTGTTCAAACATATTTTGCTTTGTAACAAAATCAACAGAAGCGTCTTAAGACAATAAATGAAAGTTAAAAGTTTACTTTGAGTCACATGGGAATGAACGAATGAACCAAGGAAACAATCCGAAACTATAAAAATCGTATTTGTCAGAGATTCTTTCTTATTCACACACACACACACACACACACACACACATATACATATTTAAAAAACATTAAAGGCACACACATTCACACATAAGTGTGCGTAAACTTATACAATATATTCGAAAAGCAAAAAAGAAAACTTAATAATCCCAAGTTTAAGAAAACTAGAAGAAAATCTATTGCTGATAACGACTAAACAACAAACCATATGCTTGTTTAAGAAGTTTATTAGGGAACCTCAAAATGAAGCCGGAAGTAAAGAGGAGATCACAATGAAACACATGTAAGATTGGATGGTAGTATTTGTAGGGAAGCCAGAAATTGTTTATTACACAAATGCACACTCTTTAATACACACAAAACTTACATCCTCTTGATGCTGATTTATATGATATTGAGTTTTTATTTCAAGTTTCCTTTAGGTCGTTTCTGTTCTTGTTTTCTTTAAGAAAACTTTTGCGAAAAAAAAACAAATCTTCAATATACAAGTGCAAAAGTATTAAAACGAAATGTAACATAAGGACTCGAAAAGAAAAGTTTTTCATAAGCATTTATTAAAGTCTCTGTGTGGGTATATAAATTCTGGTGAATTCTATTCGAGCTGATGTTCTTGTGATTTTAAATTATGGTCACTTTAATAATATCAAGAAAGGGTTAAAGGATTTGCTAAATTTTAAGAGCTGAAGAACACTTGAAATAAATAAATTAATGCTGTCATCAGTATTATCCTTTGTCAGCCAAGGTTTCTTTTTTTATAGTCAGCTAAAAGCTGCAACTTCTTATCAACTATTATGACGACGTAACCATTAAACTATTAAATTAAACTGTAAGAACATCAAATGATTTCATGAAAGAAATTAAAACTATCCCAACAAGCACGCCAACTTAGTTTCAAAAATATCAAAAAAGAGAGTTCTATAATTAGTTTTTTAATAATTTGAAAAGCCAGGTTTAACTGCAATGAACAGGCCTAAGGTATTTTTTAATTCTCATAAAAACATTCAGTCATAACGAAGTAAGAATGATGTAAAGCTAAAATCTTGAAAAAAATTCAAACTTTAGAACAAGCTTTGAGAATAAATTCGCAAATGTTGCTCTCTCTCACCAATCCAGCCTTATAAGCCTTAAGGATAATTCAAAGTCCAACTATCTCAAATGGCAAGCGTTCGAAAACAGCCTGAGTCACATTTCAGTTGTTTGTTTTTATGTTTGTTGGTAAAGTTTGTTAAAACGCATAAAACCAGAAGCCTAAGAATGTTTCCTAAAACAAAAAAATATGTCACATTCAATCATAAATGATTTATTATCCATAAAGAAAATATTTTCAAACAACAAATAGCCTGCAAAATATTAACTGCTTTTCACATAAAAAATATTTTTGGTTCACAAAAGATTAATGAAAGTTTTTATGGAACCCCGTTTTGTAAAACTTTTCTTGATACCAGAAAAATGTTTATTAATAGTGCCGTACATTAAGAAGATAAAAAGTTTTAAATACTTAAAACAATATTTCACAAACTACTTCTTTCCTTAATTCTTTCACATTGACGGCAGTTCGTGTATACGCATGAAGGATTTCACTAATCTATTTAAAGATACGCACAAATTTTCAGAATACCTTGGCTAATAGTTAACTATTCAATAAATATTTTTTGCCAAAAGTATATTAAATGATAAGTTTTTAAAATTGAAGTGCCAGCTACTTCTTTTACTTAGAGGGATCTACAAAAACTTGCGGATGATAGTCCTGAATGTTCTCTTTCATGATAAATAATAATAAATATTTGTACGCAATTAGTTGAACTATTTTTTGGTTTATATAAAAGGGAATTCTTTGGTGCCAGCTCAAATCTAAGTTTTCCCATTTCTTTTTACTTCAAGAAATTTTTTATTAAATTCATTGTTTTATTAAGAAAATAATATCAGACTTGCAGAACGAATCCGCTCTGATTTCGAGGAAGTTTGACCATTTCATTAGCGTTCCTTGTTCGATTTTACAACTATTCCCGATGAATACTACTGACTAGGAATATTAACTATTTAACCGTAATAAATAATAATATTCAAAAAATATTTTGTTTTAAGTTATTAACTTCTTAGAAACTACAACGAAACTGGATCACGAAATAAAGAAATTTATACGCAATTGTACCCCAATTAGAATCCAATTGCAGTATTATACTCATATGTTGTAACAATATTAGCTTCCTGTTCAATATTAGTTCAATAAAAAGTTATCAACGCGTACAAAGTTTTGAATCGCTGAAGAAGTGTTGCCGAGCCTCCACATATTTTTGATTGACGGCTACAAAAGTCTGAAATTTTATGGATGAAAAATTGTAGTAAAGTATAAAATGTAAATCATGGATAGGCTTCACTGAACCTTCCACAAATGATACAAACATTAGCGGTCAAAAAAAAACAACTTGCTAATAAAACCACTGAATTCCACGGCCTTTATTATTGTGATAGTATACTGTATTCTTTTTTTTTTGGCTGAATTTCAAGTGGACTACAGAGACTCATACTGGTGTTCAGCCTCTCCATGTCTTTAAATTTTACACACTCTTTTTGGAGAGCCTTCCTGTTGAGGCGAATGTTTTCCTTAAATCTGTTATAGTCCAAAAACGGGCTGGCGCTGTCCTTTAAAAAAATTACATATACAAATGAATGATATCCTCCATGAAGAGAAGTGTAGCACCACATTCAGATTTATAGTTGCCCGTGCATATAAAATTTTCACATTATGGAGCAGTCTTACTAAAAGTCATTTGAGCTTTCTTTTAAATGATTAGCGATTTTGCACCAACAGCTGCAGCTTCTAATCGTACTTTCTATCTTCTATCTATTTGATCTCGATGTAAATTCCAAAAAAAAAAATTCATTTAATAAATTTAAAAACTGTCGTCAGGGTAAAATTGTAATTCACTTTAATAAGTTTTTAAGGCAAATTAAGTATACCCTATTATAATTTTCTTAAGGAGGGCAAAACAATATCTTGTTCTCCTACTACTTAAGTTTTGGACAATCATTTTTCTAATAAAACTAATCAATTGATTGATTCAGATTTAATATTAATGGAACAAAACTTTAATAATGAGAGGAGAATAGGAACTATTACCCTCCTAAGAAAATAACGTGCTTGTCAGCCACATTATTTGAATATAAGCCCACGATATGATGGCTTTTATGAAACTACAAACACAATTGTGGCCACAGAATTTGGTTTCTTAAGCTGGATTGAAAATTGCTTCAGTGCTTAACAGATGGCAGTTTTATCTTTCCAAGATATCCACAAGTAATGGCACAATTAAGGCTGTCAAAATATGTAGCGGTACAGAATATTTATTTGTATCTGATAATAATTAAACTTACAAAAAATAAGACGAATCAGCTTTTATATCCTTTTATATTGTTTCAATGTTTTTATTTAATTAACTTAAAAAGCTTATCATATTTTTTTCTTCAGAAAATAAATTTACCGAATAGTTTCTTTTTATACTTCCAGTTGTAACCACCTTTAAATTTTTATCGTACTTTTAAATGCTAATTAAAGAAAAACTATTTTTCTTTTAATATACGCAAACCCTTTATCACAAGCAAACACTGACCAAATTCAGAACAGATACACCTAAGATAGTGTTTCAGTGTCAAAAACATGTCCACCTACTCAAGCAGTAAAACTATTAAGCAAACATTTCATATTGTACGAGGACACACATTTTTAACATACTATTTCCGTTGTCCTTGCTTGACTTCTTTTTTGCTTTTCATTATATTTATTTATCCTTATGAGCACTTGGTGCTTTCTGGGCAAATGAAAAATGCACAAAATGTCCAAACATATAAAATAAGATCAACAAAAAGAGACAATTATGACCGTAACGAGACTTCATCTTTTCATTCTCCATAAGCTACAAAATACGGTTAAGATAAATTTCACAAACACACAGACGCTCACATATACATTGAAATATGCATCCACCCCAAACACTAACATGTCCTAACATGTCATACTCATAAATTATCTTGTGGTTTGTTATGACTAACAAGAACAACAGACACAAAAATTGGTATGAAAAATATAATAATAAAAATTTAATGAAAAAGGACATTTTCTATTGTTGGAAAATTGAAATTTAAAATTTTATTTTATCATGCAAATGACATATTGTTTTAAACAAACATTTTATATGAAAAAAATACACAACTACATGTGAAAACTTTAATGCAGAGACAAATTTATTATTTGTTTGAAAATAATTTTAAAGGAATCAGCCACATACAAAGGAAAACTAACTCTCAACTTCTTCTGTACACACGTACAAATCCACTATGTATGACATGTCGGAGTTTAATTTAAAAAAGTCCTTTTTTTGTAAACTAACAACCAACAGGAAAAGCTAACAGAATATTGAAACTTATTTTAGGAGGCAATGTTAGTTTTAATGAGCATATAATATGTCTGATTAAAATTCAATGAAAACTTTATACTTGTATTTCTTTCTTTGTTCTTGCTGCAACAGCCTTCCTGTGTTGTAGTTTTTGTTTGCAGAAACTTTTTTCTATTCTTCTTCCTCGAAGTGACTTCATTAGTTGCCAGGATATACATCCACACATACAGCCGTAATTAGGTAAAGTTTAAATTATGATAGAAATGCCATTCACCATTTTTATATTGAAAAGTTGCAGGACAAATTGTGTGTCAACGAATTAATCATGTGGATTATGAAAATAACTTAAGGTTAAGCCACTTTGAAATGTCTCATTATTTTGTGATTTATGCTGCTACATAATGCAGTATTATTTAAGATATTTGTTTTAAATTTAATGAATAATTTTCTAAATGATTTGGAAGAAAATTTCTAATTGATAAACAAACAGCTTAAAACACGAAGTTTATGCAGTGAATATTAATAATGACTTAAATGTAGTTAAGCCAAAAGTACTTCAATATGATTATATTTTATTTTTGTTATTTCTAGGAAATGACTTACAACTCAAAATGTAGATTAGATTGTGGCTCTTGTCTACGTAAACGTTTCCTTAAAATTTATAGTCTGCCTTTAAAAAAGTTTGTTGGTGAAGTATTTTTGACCAGCCTTCATGTAGTGAGTATATTAAAACTCATTCAGGGTGCCTTACACCCTACAAGTTTACAGTATTCAAAAACTTTCGATTCCTGAAACCCATTCGGAAATATTTACAGTCCTTAACTAACAGAACATTCACTGATATATCCCATAAGTAGTCCCAGTCCTAAAGCGATTCCTTAACTAAATACATGCATTCCTGCATATCCTGGTGGTCCCACATTTGTTTTTGAACTGACTGTCCCAACATAAAGAAAAGCTAGAAGTATCCATTAAGCTAGACATTTTCTCTGAAGCCAGCATCGAGTTCAATTGACTTTCTTGCAATGTTTAAGAGTTACTTGGTTCTATCTCTTCCTAGTGAGGACACAGGAGTCGTAAATATCCTACAGCTGTTAACTGCTGACCATCTCAATGCTGTTCATCTTTTTTCATCGACGATATCAAAACCAACACCACATTGATAAATATATTTTGTGAATCTTTTATATCAAAGATCCAGCCACCTTCTACTTACTCATCGGCCATTATAAGCGTATAGAGATCATTATAAGGATGTTATTGGCACTCTTAGTATTTTTAATATTTCTTTGTATCTTTTTTGATAATCTTTATCACCCCACCCCCGAAACAATACATATCTAGTGTCCAATGCATACCATTTTATTCTCTTACAGAATATCTCATGCCTTAGAAGCCAGACTTTTTGCTCATGATGGTGTTTAAACTGAACCAGATATTGAATTGATACCTCTTTTGTCTCAAGCACAGTTATCGCTAACAGATTATGCTTATAAATATTGAAAAATAAAATTACTATTAATTTATTTTTGTGTAGTACTTGAGATTTTTTTTATTCAGTTTTCTTAAACTATTTATGGAAACTCGTCGTTCAATATTTAGCTATTTTTGGTCATGGACTTTAACCAGCATATTCCGAAAAGCAAAGATCTTCCGTTAACATCCGCAAGTCAGACTATTTTTGTATCGTCTGCTAATACCGAAAAAAAATTATTTAGAATCGTAAAGATTTCCTTATAATAGTCTTTAATTCATGACAGTAGACATGTCGTCCCGATTGAGTTCTCGCGCCTCTATTTAACGAAGAAATGTGGCATATGAAAAACTAAAAATCACCCAATGAAATTACTTAGAAAAGAATAAGAATTACATAAGTCCCAAAGAAAAACAAGAAAAAAATTCATAATAAAAACATTGTTCCCAAAGTCATATGAATCATAAAGTTACTAATACTTTCTTCAAGAAGTTTCATTATAATCCCGGATTACTTACAACAGCACTGAATAACAAATTATAAGTTAAACTTGAAACAATTCGTAATAAATTGAATCAATCATGAAAACATTTATGCACCACTATTACACGTGCTTGCATAAATTTATTTAATGGTGTCCGTCTGGCTGGCTGGCTGCGTGGCTGTCAGATTGCTTTGCTGTTTTTCAATAAATATAAATAAGCCATAAATTATGTAAATATATACACAAATATATCTACAAACACAAATGTACACAAGATATATAACTGCGTATCACATATAAATATAAACCTATTAATTACTTAACTCAATACTTCTTGTATTTAAGCTTTTATGGCTCGACAACCTGCAAACTTACACCTTATACACATAAACATACGAGTACATGTGTACATGTGCTTATTTGTATAATGGAATATTAAGTTTAAGCTAAATAAGTTTAGGAAGAAGTTAAAATGAAAGAAAATCATTTGCATATGAGGTGAAATAGAATCCAAAAGGTTAAATTGCTTAGGACGCCCAGGGTGTGCTAAAAAAATAAAAATAAAGTAATCAAACAGATACGAATGTATGAAAGGCAGCGAAAATTCCACAATACACGCAGCTAAATATTAAATCTTACATACATAACACTGTGCGTAAGACACTGCATGTTAAAGAAAACAGCTAGAGAATATCGCAAATGCGTTCTTGACCACTTAAGCTTTGCTGCCGGAATATTATGGCTGCACAAAATTCAGCAGTAAATTAAAGTCTTCAAACAACCGACACAAAAGAAAAATTCCCATATGTAAAATAGAGAATTACAAGGGAAAACATAAAAATGTGTGTTGTGTCTTAACAAGCATAATGTTAAATTACTTCCACTGCAAAAGAGAATGCATTGAAGGAAATAAAAATTTTATCTAATGAAATCGTACGGGAAGGGGGACTGTGTGTACGTACACACTATGTAAATTGCATAAAGAAAAAGGATTTAATATTATTATCATTTATTCGTTATACGCCCCTATAATTCTTGGTAAAAAAAAAACATTTTAAATTAAGCAATCGCCTTATATATCTTTGCAAATGTACTTTCTGTCCGAATGAAAATGATCTATGGCAAAAGAAAGTATGCAATTTTCCAGCCTTCCCTTGAAGTATGCAATACATATTATTTGCTTCTGTAGAAATTTAATTAATTGCAAAATTTTTTCTTCAAAGTAAATAACTTTTCAATTGCAGCAGGCTACAGATGAAGGAATATGTAATGAAATAGAAAGAAGTGATAATTTGTAATGGGAAAATGAAAAGTTTAATTAAAGCACAGAAAAAAAACTACAGGGGATTTTCGAAATTGTTTATTTAGTCTGTGAATTAGTTCTCCTCAGACTATTAACATATTAAATAAAGTAAATATATAAATAAAATTAGAACGAATATCGGCTGGTTGAGCTTAATGAATGATAAATTTAATTAAAATGTGTTTATCCTTGTTTAAATGTGAAATGATAAATTCAATATAATAAGATCCAATAGTTGGATAACGAAAAGGGACAGCGACCGGCACAGAATATGCAACCTTCAGTATACACTTTAATACAGTCCTGGTACTATAACATTTATATCACTTGCTTTATTCATTTTTATATAATAATTATTATGGAGCAGACAAAGCCTTTCTAATATCAGTCAATTTGATTTATTTAGCACAAATGTTGCTGCCTCCAAAAAAAAGTGTTTTACTTATGTCGCCAATAGTATGTTCAGAGCAATAAAATAGCTTGCAAGTATTTTTTTCCTCTCTTCTTTATTGCAATTCTATTAATGTAATTTTTGTATAGACTCAATCCTTTGCTTGCCTATTTGTGCTATAAATTAAGCTGAGCGTGTAAATGCCTTCTATGCAGTCGTATATACAAATACGTGTTTGGCTGTTGTTGGTTGTAATTTAAATTCAATTTAAATTGATAATCAATTATTTAAATGTTTGTTCTTTTGCTGTAACAGCAAATGTAGTCGTGAATAAAACTGGGATACGAGTATCATTGCAAATTGCATACAAACAACCACAGAAGTCCACACGCTTACGCACACGCACACGCACTCACAGATTTAGTTGGAAATTCATGAAAATGTAAAAATATGTAATGTAAAGTACAAGACCAGTGTGTTGTATATTTGCTTTGAATTACAGAAAAAGTAAAACAAATTTAAACACCCACAAACTTATTTTGCAAAAACATTCAAATATAAATTATGTACATATAAAATGTATATGTATGCATGTGTAGATAGTTATTTATTTCAGGGTGTATGTGGCTGTATGAATATGTATGTGTATTTTTAAAATGTAAGTTATTTATTCACTCCTTCATTCGTTCATTCATTCATTTGTATTGTTAAGCTGTCAGACACATTTAAATGCAATTTAATGCAATTTATTGCATGCCAAGTTAAACATATATTTACACATACAAATACTTTACATCACACACACTACTTGCATTTACGATTTCATGTAAATAAGAGTACCTGCTGAAAAGTTTTCTTAAAAAGTTTTTCGGGCTGGATTCGAAAACGTCCACTTAAAATTTTTTTTTAATTTCTATTAAAAATTTTTAACAATTATTTTTTTTTTCCTTCAATACTCCTTTATTGCAAAGTAGTCATATCTCAAAGAAACTCGTTCGTCAGAAAACGAGTTTAAAGTTTTTAATTTACACACACCTCAATAGAAAAACAAAAAGTCTTCTGCCCGCAAGGGGTGAGTAAACAAGATATTTGTATAAACGTTTTACAAAAAATGAAGAGCGATTGGACGCACATTTTTTTGTATTCTTAAACCAAAAATTACTTTTTTGAGATATCACTACCTTGCAATAAAGGAGCGATATGTGTGTTTTCAACAAAACGTTTATTAAATGAGGCCTTTAAAGTTGATTACTTTAATTTATAAATTATTGAAGGTCACGATATTTTTTTTGTTTTGTTACAGTTTGAAGTCTCATATAAATTTATTTTAACACTCTTTTATTACAAAAAAATTTCCATTTTCTTGAATAACTCACTTCTCTAGGACATAAAATATTGATATATTATTTACACAGTATTTAAGTTTGCAAATTATACTCAATTTCAGTTCAAGAGTTCAGCAATTTTTTATGTTTCTCAAGACGAGTTTTTTCCAAACTTAATTTCTTTTAATCGATTTAAATTTTGCTTTATGAAAATTCTCACTTAAAATTTTTGTAAATAATAAAAATGCTTGGATTCTGAATTGGTATCAAAATATGTATGATGATAATGACTACTTCGTACCACTTCTTAGTTCAATGAAACAGTGTTGTTTTTGATTGCCGCTACACCATCATCAGCAGCCTCTATCTATTTGTTGCTGCAACTATCTGGAAATATGTGTGGGCGTCTAATAAAATCATAAATTAGTTAAAAACACAAACTCTAATTTTATTGCTTTAAATAAATTTTCCGTTTGCATTTAAATTATCTTTGTAGCTTGAAAAATTTTATGTATGAATAAATAAAGTATCTATTTGCCTGCCTACAAAAAGTATTATCAAAAGCATTTGCATGTAGATCACTCACACACACATACACGTACATACATACATACATACATATGTAAATCTAAAAGTATGCATGTGTATGTGTTTGTGTATTTTTTTTTTTTCGTTTTGTGGCCATAATGCAACGTACTTCATATTTATGCGTACCAGAACGTATGTATGTGTGAACCGGCCCACATTATTGCGATTTCTACATAAATTGCATAATATGTTTATTCGCTAGTATTTACACTCGCATGTGTTAGTATCATTTTCTTTGTATGTATGTGTAAGTGTGTTTGTGTATTTAATAGTTGTTTTGTCGTTGTTGCTGTTTACGTTTCATGATGTTAAGATGGAACTTTAATATTAATTGAGCTTATTGTTAATTGAAACCAAGTATGAGTGTGGTTGCTTTTTTCCAATAAATGCATACACATATTTATTGCACACTTACACACCTGCAATTTTCAAATTGAAAAATGTATTATAAACGGAAATACAATTTACTTCCGCTTTGTTGCTCATTGGCATTTTGTTTGTACATTTTTATTTTATTTCGTTTTTTATTTTTCAATATTTTTTCAACTACATGCCTTCGTCGTGCAGTGAAATATAATTGGCTTTGATTTTTTAATGCCTTATTGCTTTGTTTTTAAATTATTTTAATTTAAAATTTTACTGAACTTCTATATGGAGTAATTTGAATTTATTTTGAAACTGGCTTTCCAAACACTCCTGGAATTGGAATTATTATGGGTTTGAACATTTTTCAAAACATTTGCATGAGCACTAGGATAATCTGTAATACATTCAAACCTGCCGCAATAATATACACCCTGGCCTTCTGAAAAAACCGTAGATATAAATATTTGGGGGAATTAAAACTAACTGCCTATTTTTAGAATATGAAAACAAAAATTGTGAATGAGAATTAATATTGAAAGCGAAAATAAAATACGAGAATTTGTTATCGTTTTCAGTATGAATTCTCACTCACAATTGTGATGTCTTTTTTTAAAAACACCCATAATCAAAACAAAAGATTGGGCTTTGCAATTGACCAACAAAAATTTACGTTTTTAAACAGAATTTAATTTGATTAAAATTTTATTTGAAATTTCGTTCTACTGGTGGATTGATTGTAATAATTCTTATCTTTTTTGAATAAAAATATTTTAGAAATCATTAAAATTAATTTAAAAAAATATTAGTCCCGAATCTCATGATCGGGGCTTGAATTTAATTCAAACCAGTATAATCTAGTTTAAAATAATGTAATTTTTAAAAATATATTGGAGACGTTTGGATTAGCTGTAATGGAGACCATGTTTAAGTGAACTTCCCTTGATGTTAATAAAGTTATCATAGCGCAAGGCACTATTCAACAGTAATTGGGAATAAAATTTTGACTCAGCCAAAAACTTGTCCAAACAGCACCCATGCGAAGCCCAAGGGATCTGTTGTACCAAACATCACTAAATTATTCCAAGCTTTGCATGACTCTCCTAATGAATTCCGCTTAATATAAGCTGAGCATAGAAATAAAACGTGAAACGCTCTCTTCCTACTGTTGTTTACAGAGAAAATGTGTGCCGTTATTTCATCATCTGATGTGCATAATTAAAGATGAAAAAACCAATTTTCTTCTCATAAATAATAGCTTAGGCCACAGTGACCAAACCGAAAACTGGTAACCAATCTCTGTGGAATGTAGGGATATCACAGTAAGAAAAAGGATTCAACAACACTGTAACCTGTCTCATGCCAGGAGAAGCAGGCCCAAACTACCGTTGCTTTCAAAATATCATTACCCCTTTGGTGAGACAGCCATTGATTAAGTGATGCCAGAACAAGGCTCTACCCTCATAACGAGACTAGCAACCAGCCTGGTTAATCTGCTTTCTCATTCCCTGACGTAGACTATGACCAGGTAACCCGTAAAAAGGAGTCCTGTTACACATTACTTAGGAAACGAATGGCAGAGAGGCATACGAACTCTAGATTCCCTGTCAATATTTTCAGCTTTAAGATTTACAGGAACTGATGTAGGGGAGGATCACTGCTGGGTTTGTGATTGCTCACTTTCCTTTTGAATTGAAATAAACTAAAAGCTCCAAAATTAAACCTTGATGATCTAATTTTTGGCACTTAATAAAAAACAAAGGGTATCACCAAAACATATATTGTCAGGGATAGTATCCACGTCATAATGAAAACAACAACAAATACGATTGTGTACCCCTTCAGATGTCACGACTTTCAACTTTTATGTGATTAGTCTTGCTGCAATCCTCTGATTATCCCGTATTTCCACTACAACAGTTGTAGTTCCACATCACACAAATTCTTAAGTCTTAAAAATTTATTTATTTATGTGTATAAATTTAATCTGAGTATTCAAATGTTAACACACTTTCAAATCCAAACTATTACACTTCTACTCAACAGTTCAAATTATATAGAACACAGTGTGTGTGTAATATTTATTTATATGAACATATTCACAATTTTACACATCCTTGTGTAATATTTTATTTAGTATTTATAATCATAAATACGTTTGCGTGTTTGCAATTCGCTTCTGTGCGTTTTGTGTACGTGTGTGTGTGTGTGTGTGTTATTGTAAATTGATGTTTGTTGATAACTTTAAATGGCTGATTTTAATATAGATATTGTTTTGCAGACAGGTTTGTACAGATGCAAGTAAACAGGCATATACAAACATGTCGATTTAAATGTTTCAAAAGCAATAAATACATTTAAGTGGCTGAAATTTTATAGTTTTATATCTAGCGGAAAAACAAAGCACAATACATTTGCAACTACGAGTATTGGTTTAAATAGCCGATCTTATTTAAATACTATTAATGGTTTCTGCTTAAATGAATTTCAATAAATTTTCCAATTTTATACGTATAAAAAATTCATACAAAAAAATGAGTTATAATTTAGCCACGTTTAATTGTTTGTTTTTTTGTTTAACATGTTAAATACATTAAGCGGTTCAGCACTGATATGCATTTGACATGTCAGTGAGCAAATTATAAAAGGTTAATTGAAAAAGAAAATCACTAACATCAGTAACAACATTTAAATCGTATTCTGACAATTGATTGCACTGAATGCTCGCTCAGCCCAGGTCCTGGTTAATAGTTAAAAAAATTCAATTTGTTTTCTCTTATTTTTTTATGAAAGTGGAGGATTAATATTTAATTAATTTTGTATATCCTTGAATATAAATAGAAAAGGTTAATGTAAGTTTGTGCATGACGGTAGTCGAGGCGAATCAATGATATCCTTCTGTCCATCTGGCATTATACTCATATTAACCGCCAAATCAAAGCAAAACAGTCCCAAAATTTTCCTAAATGAATTTTTAAGCAACATGCGAAATTCGGAAAATATATTTTCAACAAACTAGTTTCTTTACTTCCTTGGCTGCACACATTTTCATGTTAATTTTTTATTTTTGTTTTATTCTTTTTTAAATTTAATTAAATTAAAATGCAAACAAGATGTCATATTTGTCATGTTACTACCATTACTGCAACTATTGCAACATTGTTCTAGTATATAAATCACTCACTAACAAATATCTTACATTCCAGCAAACAAAAAATTGAAAAAAAAAAATTAATTCGTAGTAGAATGTTTAAGAAATTATATGCAAATTTTATTCTTGGAATTCGGTTCAAGGAGAAATCGTAAAAATTCAAAAATACCAACCATATCGTGTCGTTTTTTAAAATATGCATTAATAAACCTGCATATGTATGTGTACATAACCAACGAGCATATCTTATACGCTGATAAGTATGACTGAAAACAATTTGTATTCACAAATTTTACAAACATGCCACTGAGCGAACAAATAACAAAATCTATGATAACGAAACATCATCAATGCTTCATTATCATAGACTTTTCAGGGATTGTATATTTTTTTATTTAAATGTAAATATGCGTAAATTTGCTTGACATCTCTGTTTTGAATTCTGTCAATATCATTTTTGTACAAGTATTAAAATTCTTATTTACATACGCAAACACACAAGCACACACTCACAAACTCTCAGACTCGCATAAATATGTTCTTCTCTCTTTTATGGGATTTGTGATAGTGTTTATGTACGTGTATTATTTACTTATGTAAAGGTATTATAATATTTTTAAAAACATTTCTTGGAACTCTTAGACTTTTTCATTCAATTCATTTCAGATTGATAAATGTTTATTTTGCATAAAATTATAAAATTTTTTTTTCTTCGGATTTAACTTTGAGTAGATTTCCATTTGGTTCATAGAAATTTGTGTTTAAATATGTAAATCTTAAGAGTCAATTATGTCAAGCTGGCTGTAATGTACTACAAGTATGCAGACACATTTTGTATGAACTTTAATAACTTAGAATTTTATATTTTTACACACAAGAAAAAGTCTCCCTTGCAATCCTTAAAATACTGAGAATATTTTACAGTGTTAAATTAATCGAACTTCTGTTTTAATCGGTTAATCGCGCATTTATTTAATCGAGGTTGTACTTAATTAGTTGTGGGTTAATAGAAGTATTTAGTTTAAATAACAAAAAATTACGTTAATTATTTATTGTTATTAGATTTTATTAGTAAAAAACAAGAGCATAACACACATAATTATTTTATAAAATAAATCAGGCAGAAGAAAAATTCATTATCAACAAATAAAGCAAGTGAGATTCTTTAATAAGTTAGTTTTATTAAAAAAAAAGATATTTTAAAATAAACTATTAGTAAAATAATTTGGCCCAAATGTTTAGGGTTTAAAGGACTTTTTCTTCGGTTTTAAAAAGATTTGCTTTACAAATCGTTTCACATATCGATGATGTTGGAAAAACTTAAACCAATTCATAATAGAGAATAGCCAATTTATCTTGTTTTGATTTCTTTGAAGTTCCTGCAACCTCTAATAATTTCAAATAAATTCGTTACATACAAATATAAAATATATAAAAAATTTGTTTAAATAAAAAATAATTTTGTTGCTCAATCAGTTAATCGACCTAAATTAACCGATTTAATCGTTCATTGAATATACAAAATTTCAAATGAAGTACAATTAATCTGCTTTCCAACAAAAACCAATTGAATTCCCAAAAATTAAATTTATGAGAAGACGTATGCAAAAGATTTTAAGATAGTCCGAGTCGATATTGAAAACTATTAGAACAGGCTGAGTGTACAGACGTCTCAGAGTCTATTTAAAATTAAAAATTTACTAGAAAACTCTACCAAATCCAAATAAATTTTTCTCACCCAGGGCTTGTTTTAAGCGCTATTATATATCATCATATGAATTCATAGAAGCCCTCAGTTACATTTAACAAATTTTAGAGGACAAGCTAAATTTTTACATTTTTATTTAGCTTAAGCTTATTTCTTATTAATGAATTAGCCCAATTTTGTATTGTGAAATTTTCCAAGGATGTGTCTTTTGATATGGTGCTTCAAGCATTGAAGTCTATTTTGATTTTTTTGTAACTTAGGTCGTTTTTGAAACCATATGACCATATGCTTTCAAAATAAGCCACAGAATAAATACTGCGATATTGCAAAAATAATAATTTTTATTTTTAAAACAAATTTTTCATACAAAATTTTCTAAAATTTCGGTTCAATTTCAAATCAATTTTTAATTTTTTAAATAAATTAAGGAGATTGTAGGTATAAAAATCGTAAATCATTTTTATGAGAAAAATTTTGAAATTAATTTAAATTAAATTACTTCCTTAAAGATACTTGTGCGGAAAGTCCCAAAATTAAGTTTTTTAGCGACAGCTTTGAGGTTCTATTTAAATTTAAAGAAATTATAAAGTGATACACTTTAGTAGGCCTACAATACCATCAGGGATATTCCAGGTGTGAATCTAAGCAGAAAAGGCCCGCCCTTCCCCCTTAAACAATCAAGATAACTATTATTTCTCTGATGTCGTCTAAAAATTGCTTGTTTCATATACAATTGCCCTCCCCCTGCCCAAAAACATCAACCTGAATGCTTTACATAGTCATATTACAATCTTTATTTGAACTTAAAAGTTTCTAATAAAATTTTATTTGATTTATTTATAAAACTTTTTACTAACATTATTATTCTAAAAGCAGATTCGTTTTTATCTTAATTTGTGTTGTCTCCATGATGACCATTTTTTTGAGATTTATCATTCGACTTTATTGTTTTGATGTTTGTCCGGATGTTTATTTTCACCACTTAAGTGTTTCTAAATGACACATCAAATAAATCCCTAAAATAAAATCTGTATTACAAGTTCCCTTAACAAGTGTTGCTAGAAAAATATTTACAATTTTTTTTTGTCTATCATCTGCCTCCAACAGGTATTGTAGATAAAAAAACTGTTTGTGTCAAATTTTTTTCCTACTGAGTATTTATACTTGGCTTTATGGGTTTGTCAATGCGCTCGGGTCATCAAAAAATAAAAATGAAAATGAAATGAAATAAAATAAAATAATAACAATAACAATAAAAACAAACGCAGCAAGTGAGTGATAAGCTAAAGAATAGTTTGTGATATAAATAGAAATGCCATTTATTTGTTTGTGATTTCATATAATTTCTTTAATATATAATGTCAACTTCAATAACAATGTCGTTTGTTTTTAGTATATTAGTGATGTTTTTGTACTTATTTCTCCCCTCATTCTTGTTTGTTTAGGGTTGTAAATTATTTATAAACATGATTATTTATTTTTCTCATTTGTAACAACATAATGGTTTTATGACACATAAGTATGTATTTTATTGTCATATTTTTATTAACAGTTTGTTTGTCAGAAAAAATTATATCTCAAAGAATATTAAGAAATATTTCCATTGTTTTATTTGTAACATTTTACTTATTAGTCTTGTTTGCTGGCGACGTTACATCTTGTTTATATATACAATGTATTGAAAAAAAAATATATTGCATTTGAATTATCTTTGAAACTCATTAATATTAAATTTGTCATTTCTGTAAACAACACTTTTACGCTTGAATATGTGAGGTATTTACAACACAGACAGACTGAGAGGTTAGAGATGATGTCTCTTTTTTTATCTTTAAACTAAGAAATGTAAGCAGCAATCAAAGACCCCTAAGCGAGCATTTTGCGAATAGCGAAATTATTAAATATTGTCTGGTCTATAAAGCTGATGTTTCAATAAACTGAAATTCTTAGGCAATGAATAGCTCTTGAATGCGAGTGAGGAGCTATAAGGGCCTGCCAAAATCACTTCTTTATTCGCTGTGTTTGTGTCATCCAAATAATTAACATTTCTTTTGTCCATTTATTCCTACAAAATTATAACAAGTTCAAAAAATTAATTCTTAAGAATAAAACTTAATTAATAGAAATTAAATAAATGGTTTTAAAAAAATAAACTCAAAACAATAAATAAGACCATCGAATTTCAAAAGAAAGTGACGAACAGTCAAACGGAATTATGGACCTACAGCCATTTAATTTTTATGAAAATTAATATATAACGCAAATTCCAGCAAATAAAGCAGAAACAAATTGATAAGCTTCTCCTTTTTTAAAGTCGTATAAAAACAAATTTTTCAATTATGTAAAAAAATCCACAAAACGATATCTTAAGTACTTGAACAACTGGGGTAATAAGCTTAACAATCATAAACATGCGAACTAGTCATGAATGTAAATAAAATTATCCTAAAACTATGCTACGAATTCATAAGCTCTTGCAATACAAGCACGCAAGCCCAAAACAAACAGAACAAATTTACTTTATTTATATAATAAAAAAATAAATAAAAGTTCAAGCTAAAACTCATTATCAAGCTTTAGCATTTACTTAAAAAAAAGTGTAACTTAACTTGTTGGTATAAATAATTTAGTAATAATCGCTGCTGCTAAAAATGCTCACTCATACACTCACATACATTTAAAAAAGTCCAAAATAAAGTATTGTTTATTAACCGCCGAAAGTAAATAAAACACGCATTAGCTAAATAAATAATTGTTTTTATTCAACTCAGACTTAAAATAAAAAAATGAACAGAGAGCAACTATGACAGAAATAAAGAATATTAATACACACCCACACGCAGTTCAGTTCACGTACACATCTAAGCAAACAATGGGTGTTAATGTCCGCCATAAAATTTAAATAAAAACAACACAATCCACAACAATACCTTATTACTTTTAAAACAGCTACTATTTTTGCTGCAGGTTTTGTAGCAATAAAATATACTTAAACACACTCACACACCCATAAAAACAATCACAATACGTAAAAGGCGTAACAAAAAAAATGACATTAACAACTGTCAAATTATTTTAACACGCCATAACGACATCATAAATGTTTTAAACATAAAAAAACCAGACAGCGTGAAATAGAAAATACCGGGCAGTAATGGAAAAATTATTCTAAATAAAAAAAATTATACTTAAATGAAATTTTGTTTTATTATTGCTCGTAAATGTTAATTTTGTCAACAGTCATGTACAATTTAATATTACAATTGTTCTGTTTGGAATCTTGATTTTTGTAGCATTTTAAATGCTTTTATATTTAAATAAAAAGCTATTGGAAAGGTATAATTTTTATTACGTTTCATTTTATAAATGGGCACACGCTGTTTTTTTTTTGTAACAACAATAAACAAAAGCACGCTTTTAGGAGTTTTAAAGTAAAATGTGTAAATATCTATTAAATGATTCAAAAATGTATAAATAATTGAAATTGAAACTTTAAATCATTTACGAATTAAATACACACAAAAAAGTCTTGATATTTGAATACAAAAATTGTGGATTCAGAAAAAAAAAGTTTATGGAATTTTTAAACCAAATTAGTTTTTCCACGTTAGTTAATGCAATATTATTGTTGAAATTAACTTTGTAAAAGAATTTCAAGAATATATTTAATTTCAAATAAATTAACACAATTATGTCTGCATAGTTTGGTAATATGACAAAAATATTTTAAGCACTTAAACAAACTAAATAATCACTTTTAAATACGTTACTTGTTTAATTATAATACTAACTCTTTTGCAAATATGCTTTTCTTGTGCATGTAGAATACAAACATGCCAATTATCTAGAGAATTGTAGCTTTAACTTTTCAACCGAAATTTGGTTGCAAAAAAATTATAACACAAAGTTGATGTGGTTGATGCTCACACCACACAGCATGAAATGCTGCGAGTGCAAAGTTCAAATGGTTGCGCAATGAAGGCACATACACACAAACACACACACAATAAGTTGATACATACAAAATGAATTACATACATTTAACTTTAAAATTCATGGAATTAAACTAACTCCTGCATATAAAAAAATACAAGAGCGAATTCACGCACTCTTGCTTTAATAAACACCAATACAAGTTGATCTAGAAATATTTATAAATATTTGAATATGAAAAGTACAAGGGCACAATTATCTTAAACACTGAACAACAAATGAGCAGAAAAAAACTAAATTAGTTAAAACTAAAATATTAATTTAAAATAAACATTTAAATTTCGAAACCCCTTAATGCAAAAAAAAAATTATAAATAAAATCGTATACCATTTTAAATCAGAAGATAATTGCTACAGCAGCATGAAAAGGATGACTGAGCAGCAAAACAGCAGTTGAAGTTTATGAAAATAACAGTTTGCTATTTATTTTACTAAGAATTTACAATTTAACTTTTTTTACACTGTCACCACGGAATTACAAGATTAACTGCTGTGAAATAGATTTTATATGTTTTCAGGGTAAAGAGTGTGACAAATTTGAAAAAGGAATAAAACCGAGATAAAATGAAGGGAATAACGCAACAAAAGGAAAATTATAAAATAAAAAGTTGCTAATACATTTATTAAACAAATTGCCCTTTCCACAACAACAGATTTAAACTGTTGGAAATATTAAAGTTTTTATGTTTGAATAAATTGAGAGATAATAAAATTGCGGAAAGTTATAATGGCAATTAGGGATAACGAAATAATGTTGAAAAGTTGTAGGAATATTTGAGTAACAGGGAATAATATTTATGTTTAATGTTTTAGGAAATATAAAAAATAGTTTTCTTTTTAAAATATTTCCTGTTAAATTTTTATATAAAAAGTTTGATGGTACAATAATATTACACCGATTTTTGGGATTTTTTTCTAATATTGGTAACTGTATTAACCAAACAGACAAGCTGCTTAAATCTGTTTGGCTTGTTACCAAAAAACTCAGGGTCTTGTTAAGAAACAAATCTGCGATCTCTCGATTAATAAGCCTGCGAGCTTTTCAAGATGATCCGCAATACTGTTATTATAATACAATTTTTTAATCATTTCGATCGATCTTCTTTATTTCATTTTATTCTTTTAGATTTATTAGTTTTAAATATTTTTTTTTAATTTATTAATCGAGATTGCCTCGATATCTTCTTTCAAAGATTTTCAAAAACTTTTGTTTGTTGAGGGTTTTTTCATAAGCACCAATGAAATGCATGTAGAAAGACTAGCTAAAAAACCCTCAACAAACAAAAGTTTTTGAAAATTTATTAGTTCTTTTAATCAATCCAATATTCTGCTAAAATATTTTTTATTTGTGTATTTTGAAAAGAAAAAATTGAAGGAAAAAAATATATTCCAATAATTTTTATATGAATGACTTCGATGTTTTTAATTATATTTTATTAAGAAAATATTTGTATGTTTTTGTTACGTAAAGTTTTTGAAATTCTTTTCAATGATTTTATTCCAAAATTTGTTGTTCGAAATAATTTTACACGAAAAAAAATGTTGTTCGAAAATTTTTTATTATTAATATAATTTTATTTGATTTTACTTATTTTGATTTGCAATTTATTTTTATATCATTTTAATATTTTGTTAAAATAATTTTTATTTGTATATTTTCAATGGCAAAAAAATCTGATTTGCATAATTTTTGTTTCTTTTTTATTAAAGCTGATTAAGAATAATGTTCACATATTTCTGTTATATATTGTTCCTGGTCTTTAATTAATTGAAAAGTTCTACGATCAGTACAGCAACTTTTGAGTGTCTATAGAATTTGTTTTTGTTGCAAATAATATCCATAGAACAAACAAAACTTTCCAATGAATTGAGAAAGCATTTACTATTCATGCTGAGTAAATTCGCTAAGTTAACATAAAGTAAATTTCAAGATACATATAAAAAGTGAAAAACAATTGAGCTAATCTGCTTTTTGTTGATAAAACCCACTAAAATATTAATATTCAAAAAACCTAAGGATTTCCTTGAAAATCGCATATAAAAACAAGTAGAATAAAAAAACAAACGTAAAATAAATGAAATATCCGCATTTCATAACGTTGCAATAATAGAATTAACAATGAAACTTGAAGCATTTAACCTCTACCACGAAATATCCGCATTGTAAAGTAGACTATAGTAGCCTTAAGCTTAATACATGCTACTTCAACTCAACTAAATCTGTTATACTTACTGTGGCTTAAAGCACTCGCTAAATTATAATTTACCACTACATTAAAAGGAAACGGAAATAATAGAGCAAAAAATAATGGAACAAAAAATTTTTTATATTCCAAAAGAGCCATAAAAATTGAAGAAGCAAAAAATGCACGGCAGACCCTTCTTTATTCACAACTACATGCTACTGTATTACTCATTACAAACGCACACTTGTACATGCTGAGGCATATTTAAAATATACATTTTAAACAATTTAACAAATCTAAGTGCCACTTACACTCTCGTTCTCTTTCGCCTCCTAAGTCCATTACTTGCTTCTTACCAAACGATTCACTTAACATGCATTTAATGTCCTCTTTTTCTAACATTTCTCTCATTTTGCCTTAAATTGTGGATCTGCTGCTTATAATTTGATGATAAAAATAAATGCCAAAAAAGCAATTAATCTAGTATAAAAACTGGCGACAGCCTATCACCACTAGTTAAAGTCCACAGAGAGTTCATGTTCATTCATACATTTATGGTTTTTGTTCGTTTTGTTCATTCGACTTTATGTATTCAGTCAAACATACAACAGACGCACACATTACCCCTACAGGGTTTCCGGGCTACAAAGGCTACAAATCCAATAACTTATCTTGATTTTTATGGTTACTTTTTAGTTGCTAACAAACACACAGATATACAATTTTTAAATTGTACCCGCACATATTATATATTTAACTATTTTAGAAATGCACTCACATAATAATTTTAGTATTAAAGTTTAGAACTGGAAGGATATTAAAATGATTTACAAAATTAGTTTTAAGCCAAACTTGAAAAACCGTTAAATCTTTCAATGAAACACAATCAAGGCTGTCACAGAATCCAATGAATTCGGAATTGGATTTGAAAAGCCGATAAAAATTACCCTATTGTGATGAGTTTTAATATTATCAGTCTTATATTCAAAACAGATAGTAATTCTAAATTAAGCATAAAACATATAATATTGCAATTATTCACAAAAAACTTTTTTTTTCATTTCTTCAAATCCAATTCTGAATGCATCTAGATTCTGTGACAACCCAGAATAACAATGCTAAAAATATTAGCCCCGTATACTAGTAAATAGCATACTATACAATTAGTCTAGGGGTCCCGTTTTCGATTCTTGCCTAGACCCTGGTTGTTTCTGCAGACAATCCAAAATGGCTACGCAGTTTGTGTTTGTTCTTAAAAAAAATGTAAATATTTATTTATTCCAATAACGGCAATATTTGAAGACAAAATAAATTAAAAAGTTAAATTTTTGTTGGAGTAAAGTGGTGTTACTTTTTTATTCGCACTGGAGAAAAATAATATGCATTGACTTCACTCTTTTAAAATATTTTATTGTTTTCAGCACACATTTGTTTTAGTTAACTCCACACATTATTTTGTTTTTTTTTTGTTTTATAATAATGTGAATATCATTTATTGTGTTATTTATTTTCTTGCATAGATGTAGTTTTAGTTTGTATTTTGCAAGAGATACCAATGACTAAGGTTTTATATCTGAATAAGTAAATATCTTGCGAAGAAGTGATCGAAACACAAAATAATGTGAACAAAAGGGAAACTACTCATTACTTAGAACTATACATTATATACTATATACATGCACAATATTATATTGGAAAATAATACTCTTTCAAGGAATTTGACCAGATATGAGATATCCATTACTTTAAATGAATTTTACAGATATTCCAGCAAAAACCTCATTGAAGAAGTGATCTAAGAGACGTTCTATTTCTGGTGAAACATTAACGTTCTTTGGTTGCCATAGAACGTTATATAGAACAGAGGATATTAAATTTTGTAGATAAAAGAGAAATGGCCTCGTAAATTTATATTATTCTTAAAAAAAACTTCAAAGTTTATTCAATATTTCGTTACCATTTGGGTAACTACTTCAGGAGAAAGGAATCGGTAAACAATTTAAATAACAATAAATTCACAAATTACAAATCAACAATTTCCTTTTCCGTTTTTGTATTAAAAATTGGCAATTGAGAAAAAATTAATATGGTTGTTTTTAGTAAAAAAGTGACCTGCTTAATTGGAAGAATAATATAAATTTATGAAATTATTCTTTTCTACCTACAAAATTTAATATCCTCTGTTCTCTGTAACGTTCTGTGGACACCAAATGTTCAATGCGTTAATATTAAGAAAAGGTCGAAAAATTACATATTAAAATAGTTTCGTAAAATAATCATCATTGTACTCTTTCATTCGACACTAATACTGACAATTTAATGACGAAACAAAACAGCAGTAACGTAATTTTCCATGCAACTGGCATTTTAAATACGTCGCTATTAGTTACTCTAAAATAAAATTTATTTAATTTTGAGAAACTATTTTCTTGTTTTAATTGTGCGACAGACACTCACTCTATGATAAAAGCTATTATATTTTCATTAAATTTCAATATTTTTTTATATAAATCTTTATGATTTGAGGAATAAATAATAAATATAGAGGTAAAGGCAATACAATTAAGGTGAAAAGTTTCGTACTTTTTGTCATGGGCTTTATTTCATTCGCAATGACTTTCGGTGAATATTTCATTCGTGTCCTACTTCAGCATTTAAAACAAAGAGCATATAACAATATGTATTTGTAGCCCTTGGGAACTGTACAACTTTTTAAAAAGGACAAGGATAACAAAATAGTAACCTGTAATTGGACTTTAGCTCAGCTTGGTTTCCTTATACCTTTCATAACCAATGAAATGGAATCTCATGTGTTGTTCAGTCCGTTTGTATTTTCTACAATATTATCTTGTGTGATCTTTTAACATATATTCATTGTGGCAGGTCTTTTGGTCTACAATTTCTTTCCGGAAAAACATTAAAGATCTCTAAAATCTTAAATGATATTTTCTATTGAAATTCATCAAAACTTTTATAAATATTACATGGCCAAAAAGGGAATCTTTCTAAAATATATATTTTTTAAGGATAACAAATTTCCAAAGATATCCGTTTCCGGAAACTAGGATGACTGTTTGAAAGCTACAGCGAGCCTAAAAGTTATATATTTTTCTAGTTCTTTGAAAATTTTAAAGGTCCTTAAGCTGCATTATCTTCACACGAGGTGAGTCCTTCGAACTGTTTTTTACCAAAATTTCCTTTTTGAGTGTATCGTACAACGTAAGTGTGAGTGTAACAGTAAATAATACTTAGAACATCAACGGTGTTAAATGTGACCAGCAGACCGTTATACTTTTTTCATGAAAACACATACACACTCATACATATACAATATCAAAATGTATGTTTGTATGAGTGTATTTTAGCGAATATCTTTTACTAAGTGAAATGGTGAAACCATTTGGAAACCTGCACTTGACATGGTCACCGCACAATGGCATACATTTGTACACATGAGTGTGCGAAATTTTATTTAACATGCTTGAAGGTGCTTGTGTGCTGGTGTATGTTTTTAGATTTCTTTGTATTTTATAACCACTACATCTATACGGAGCTGTATTGGTTTGCAAAAAAAAATTTTATAGTTTAGCTGTAGTTGCTTTTGTTTTGGTTTGCAAGTGCTCTAATGTTGGTGACGTTCTTTTTTAAGTCTCCCATTTAATATCAAAACACGTAGAAACTCAAAAGCAAAAGGTTACGATTCCATTATACATACAACCCGTGCCATAGATACTTACGTTGTTTGTGTAAAGTAAAGTATACTTTAGTCGTTGTGTTGTAACATTTTTGTATGTTTTAAATTGACAATGTCAATTGACATTTAGTTTATTTTATTATAACACAAATTGTTTTTAGATGATGTTGATGATGATGATGAGGATGATGTCGTTTTGTATATACAACCTTTATATTTTTATTATTATTTTGTTAATAAATTAAATGCTACTCCAAGTGTCAAATATTGATGCTTAAATTGTCCAATAGTAAACAATTTTTATAGATGATTTTATTAGCATTGATTTCAAGCTCATATTTTATTTACAAAAAAATACCTAAGATCTGTTTTTTAGTTAAGGTTTCAGTACAATACTTAGAAAAAGAAGCCATTAAATAAAGAAAAAATGGTATTGCATAAAAAACGTCACTTGAGTGAGATTTTATTTAAATTGCTCGTATTTCTAGGCGAGTATTTGCTATATTTTTTTATTTCATTAAATTTTGTTTGCCGTATAAAAAGTAGCACTTTTAGTAAATTGACGGTAACGTATACGCAACCTCAAGTTATTCTCGATTCCATGTCACGTATACGCACAGCTCCTTCAGTTGCTCGTTTCACTTAAACGGCTAATAAAAATTTTATTTAACTTTCAACCACTTGAATTATTATATTGTTTATCTCAATGATTAAATAATAATTTAAATTAGAAAATCATTTACATTTCATATTAGAATATCCACCTTTAAAAAACTAAAATTAAAATGTGTTTATTTGTTAAGAAATCATTGACGCACGTGCATGCAAATATATGTGCGTGTACATATTTGCAATTAATCAGCATATAATACATCATGTATACATTTGTTAAGTACTACAGCATTTCTGATTAATTTAAATTTAAGTTTGTTGCATTAATATAATTTTTATTAACACAATATTTGCATATTGATAAGTATGTTAAAATGTGCTTGTGTGTAGAAAACAATACACTTGTTTGATTTCATGTTTTAAATAAAATGCATTAAAAATTTAACAACAAAAATCCCATCAAATCTATAAAGTTCATGTTTGTTTGCATATGACTATTTATGCATTTATTATTATACATGCATTTAAATGCATATTTCCTAGCAATTTGTCATACATGACGTATGATTTATATTTGAAATATAAATATTATATTATGTATACGTACATAGGCACCACCACTCTGTGTGTGAGTTTGCATGTGCAAGTGTGTGTTTATAAAACAAATATAATCAATGTATTTGCCAGCTCACATCACAAGCATGCATACACATTCTAATAAAATATAAATAAAACTGACAAAAAATTAATAAAACACTAGCAAAAGCAATAACCTGAACATATATTTAAATATTTTATAATAAAATATATATTTTTTTGTATTTATATGAAAGCCTTCAATATATTAAAATATAAAAACTATATTATATATTTTAAACATACATACATAAATAAGCCAATTATACATAAAAAACAATCAACCAACAACCAAATTGAAAATATTGTGAACAAAAACTCTGAGGACCATTGAATTTTTCAATCCTATTTGAGTATTAAAAGATAGAAAAACTTGCAATTTTCATTTATACATTTTGTATCAACACAGAAATACTATAAAAAGCAAATGTTTTTTGTTAAATTAAAATATAGCTTTGCATTAAAAACATATATACAGTAGAACCCC
Source organism: Gymnocheta viridis (assembly GCA_956483585.1). Lineage (NCBI taxonomy): Eukaryota > Metazoa > Arthropoda > Insecta > Diptera > Tachinidae > Gymnocheta > Gymnocheta viridis. The sequence goes on along the minus strand of OY101441.1, from coordinate 123,674,070 downwards.
GGTAAATCATAATCGCAAGGGATTGGCCATTTTCTTACGATTTACTGGGTTTTCGAATGAACGTGTTTTTAATCTAAGGAAGCTAAAATAAATAATAATTATAAATGAGATTTTTCATATAAAATAAAAAGAAACTGTAAACCCCAAGAACATTCCTACATTTTTCATAGTGCTTTACATTTCTAATTACTAGAGGTTGTCAATAACTGATTACGATTTACCAGGGATTACACAGCACTTGTACTGCGAAATACAAAGGAATTAGGTAATGAAATGTATGGAATTTTTAAGAATTAAAGCCTTTTTTAAGGGTGCTTTATTATGGAAGTTTTTAAATTAACGGCGTACGAATTATAGTGATTCTACTGTAGTTATTAAAAAACCAATAAGCATATTATTGATAACAATTTCCGCACTCGCATACTCTACTTAATAATAAATTGTAATACTTTAAAGCATATAAATAAATGATAAAAATTACTTTAAGTGAAAATTTCAAATTAAAGTATTCAAAATCACTGATTTCCTTTAGACGGTTGTAAAATGAAACTGAGACCATCAAGTTAAAAGTTAGTCAGGTTTCCTGCGAAACTAGATAGTAGTAAACTAACATTTTAGTGCGGTAGACATTGGATATATTTGCCAATTTTAAAACCACTGTTCCCAGTTTAGAGAAATTATCTTGAAATCAAAGAATTTCTTCCATTAAAATTCCATCTTTATAATCAGGGGATTTTTTAAACATAATAGTGAATTCTTACCAGGACCAAGTCTAGTAGATTTCAATTGAAATATCTTTTAAAATCTATAACTTTTACACCGTGTCATTCGTGAGATTTTTCAAGATTTCATATCCATATCAAAAACAGTTGATTGGCATTTTCCTTTTTAAGTTTCAAACTCTATATAAAAAATCATCATTCAAATGCAAAATAGCTGGTGATTACAACTTTCAAAGAAATGTTATTGAACAGCGTAGAATTTTTTTGTATAATTTAGGAAAAATCGTAGCTGCATCCACGAGATTTTACGTAGATTTTGTCAAAATCTAGTGACAAAGTAAATTTTGTTTTGTATGGGAAGTATTGTAAAAATCAACAAGATTTTACTAGAACTCACTTAAGAACTAGATTTTGGTCTGATATAAATGCTTATTTCCTCCTATTCTCTTTTTACTTTTTACAAATACTTGTCATTTGGAATATATAAACGAAATTTTCTCTTTTTCTTATTTTGAAATTCTAGGTATTTTTCATTTTTTTTTTTTTGTTTTTCTAAGAGTCTATTTACATTTTTGTGTCGGTCTTTCTCGAGTTTTTCTAAATTGGTACTCACAATTACTCCGAAAAAGCCTTCTTCCTACTGGTTTTCTTTTGAGTGTCGGGTGAGTAGAATGGTTGTATTTATAGAGTGACTTAAAGAGTAAATCCTCAAAGTATCCGTGCGTTCCTTCGGTTTTTGTGTATCGCATTAATTCAGAAAGGGTGGAGTTGAGCCTATCGGTTTGTCTGTTTATGGTGCTTTTATAGGGTGGTGTCTTAAATATCTCTATTGCATATTTCTGCTGGAAGTTGGTGTTCTTTAGCTCCTTTTGATTTTATAACGCATTTTTTTGTACATTAAGTCTTCTAATAAAACTTCTAAAACAATTTGAAACTGGAGATAAGAAATTCTTTTTTTATTAATTTTTTATTAAAAATTAACTCATTATTTCGAGTAGGAAAACTGAATAATTGTAATTAAGCAAAAATATATAAGTCGTCATGTAAAATGCAAAAGGGCCTAATATTTTCCATAATTTTATTTTATAAGAGTTATAGAAATGGGGCAAATTACGGAATTCGATATCCAGCGAAATCCCATACAACATTTTTTTAATTTGTATATAAATTTCGTTCGATATCAAATGCTGTAAATTGCCCTCCTGTATAAAATGCCCCAGCTATTGTGATTACGTTTACGAGTTTTTTAGTATGGTGTCGTTAAACAACTTTTAATTGTTGGTACTGTCTTAAAAAAGGATATAAAACCCTAGCAGATGAAAGAATTTTATGATACTATTTAACAATACTGTAAAATAATGATAAATATTGTTAACTCCTTTTGCATTTCGTATGACGTTATATGGAACGTTTAACTTTGTAGTTGCACGAATCAAAAGTTCCTGCTAATTGAAAAAGTTTTAGCTTTTCCACAGCGACATCTCTCTCGAAGTCATGAATTGATTCAAGTCAAATTTACGACACTCAACACAGTTTTGCCAATCCAATAAAATAAATGAGCTGAAGAAATCGTTTACGCAAAAACTTTCAAAGTAATTAAATATAAAAGCAACATTTTTTCGAAGTTTGCCGACAACGATTTACCAATAGGTAAATCAATATTAAAAATCAATTTTACAATGATTTTTGGAATTAGTAAAATTAAGCGATTTCTTCAAACACTTTCCTCAACGATTTGGGTTTGATTAGATTTTAGATTCAATGGATCCAGTAATTTAATTTCGAAAAATTGCAAATATTGTTTCATTTGGCTAAGACAATAATAAGTTATAAACTATTTGCATATATGAACGCATAATTGTATACATATACACGCTGAAATAGAGTCGAATGACCTGAAAATGTTGTGATATGATGAAAATTTGATTTTTTAAAATCGAAGTAAAATCGATAGCTTTCTAAAAAGCTAAGAATCCTGTCAAAATCCTCATAAAAATCTTACATTTCATCCAAGTTATAAAGAAAGTGGGAATGATGATGACTTAATTACTCAGGAGCTTTAAGTTTTTGCCTTCAAGGATCCTCAAACTCGTTTGTGAATTAACTAGCATGCACTGACTTCTCAAAGACTTAAATCTATCTTTCCTTTGTTTTAATATTTTTGCACAAAATAGTTTTGAAATCTCGCTTGAAATTCATAGAGTTTAATTCGTACAAAAAGCAACAAAACCATTTTAGTAAACGTAAAGTTCCTCTGAAGAAGAATTCGGTTATATATTAAAGTCTTGCAGAAAAGTTTCTTAAATTTTAGCAAATTTTTGCAAACATAAATCGGATATCATTTTGCCATAAACGCAATTAAAATTTACAGTAAAAAAAATACATTAACACAATAAACTGATATGTGTACAAGATAGAGCCACTCAAACACTTACACACACATACACACACACAAACACTTACACACACATACACACACACAAACACACATAAGCACACAAAAGCTCAATCGTAAATAAAGTTCATACACTGATGACATCAGCGTGATAAACTTATGAAATTATATTTTATTTTATTATTGTATTTTCATATACTGACTACACACACATATTTACTATATTATGTTTTCTCTGCTTGTTGTTTTTGTTATTGCAGTTGTAGTTGTCTTGTAATTCTACATGTTAAATGCGTGATTGTTATTTGTGTATTTGTACTCGAATTACAATAAATAAAAAGCAAAAAACAACAAACAAATCAAAAAGATAAACAAAAATGCTAAATTTAAACGTTTGTTTAATTGTCCATACTTCTTCTTCTCATTGATTTACACTTGTTTATTGTTAATTTATAAATTATTTGATTGTTTAATTAAATGTTTTTATAACTTTAGTTTATATTATTCAAAGAACTGATTTATAAAATCAACAGAAGCCACAAACAAACGTGCATGTAAAACAAAATATTGCTGTTATGCTTTTTGCTGTTGTTATTAATGAATTAACATGGTGAATTGCAAAATGTGCCAAATAAAAATAACGAAATGAAATCAAATAGACTTTATTAAATTCAAAATAAAACACATAATTTATGCAATTATAAATAATACGCATAAATCAAAATAAATTTTAATTGCCTAAATGAAATTAAAGGATTTATGTAAATTTACACAAACAAATTGTGTAGATGTCTTTTTTTCATTAGTTGTGGAACGAACTTGAACACAAAAAGCGCACAAATCCACAAACAAATAAATGCCAATCGACCAAACTTTATCATCATCTTAGAAGAATATTTTTAATTTAAAATTGAAATTGCATTTCCGACATCACTGCAGCTTTAAAGAGCATTTGATTTGCCTTTAATTACATTGAATATTGAATTTTATACAAACTCTTGTTTACTTCTTTTACAAAACTAAGTAAAAACTTCTAGCTTTATTACATTTCGTTTCAAAATTATCAATTCAAAAAACATTCCAAAGCGTTCAATAGCTAAATAGCAAATAGTATCTAGAGTAGAAAGTTAAATAACTTTTTTTTTTGGTGGGATAAAAACGTAAAACTTTTTTAATCTTCTTCGAAGTGCTTTAAACTTTTCACTTTAAGTAGCCGGAAAATTAAAATTCTATAACAAGTTTGTATACTGGTAAAATTGCAGTGACATTTTCTATCACTAGAAATCTCTATCATTCAAACTGGAAAAGAACACTTAAAAAAATGTAATTGTAGATGGCACGAAGCGATTGTACACTGGCGGCAAAAAATTAATAGAAAATAAAGGATAGTTTTAAAACAGCTGAAAAATTAATTTAAATTATTAGAAGTGTTATTTTGTAGAACATGGATAGGGTGGGTGGATTCGTTAATGTACTTAATTTATATCGTTTGGCTGCAAAATAGCGGCAACAATAAATAATATGTTGTCGTAGTTACGAAAATGCGCGGTAGAACTATCAATTATTATCATAGAGAAACTTTGAGCAAAGGAATGCCACCTGCTTTTCGAAAGCTTAAACTTCACGTTTGTACAGCTTGCAAATTTTTATGAGCTAGAAGTTTTTCTATTTTGATTTTTTCTATACAACTGCCTTACTCTTATAAATATATATTCTGCTTTTAATAACAAATACTGTAATAATCTAATCTCGGTAATTAACTTTTTTCATTGAATTCATTCCTGAAGCATTTGCTCCCCGATAATTAAGTTTCCTATTAACGTATTATGCCTCTGAAGGCTTAATTTCATTTGATTTAAATTTATTTCTTTACAATTTCCCTTTTATTCTCCCTCTTTTTTTAAATCCACTATAAATTAAATCAACATGTTTTACATCAATAAACTCGTTATAAATAGAATGAACTCTTTGTTTGTTGATTCATTCAAACAAATTGCATTAATAAAAAAAAGAAAACATTTGCTTTGTAAGAAAAATGTATTAAAGAAATATTCAATTATTCGTGTGAGTTTTCAATCTAGAAGGAATTAATTTTGCTAGCAATTACTTTGATTAAATGTTAAATAGCAGATACCATGATCTAAAACCATGAATATTTATGCTGATTATAAATATCTTTTAGCAACAACTTGATTTTTGGTTTTATTGCGTATATTCTAAAACTTGATAAGTACAATAAATCAGTAAAATGTTAATTGCATGTTTTATATATTTTATGATATGTAAGGATTTACGAATCTATAGACTTTATCAAAGAAAAAAACGAGAAAAATTAATTAATTGAAGAAATTTTTGATTCAATAAAACTAATTTAAAATATTTCAAATACAACTAATTTCTAAGGCCCATATTCTCAGTCTTTAGTTAACTAATGGCACTGGTTTAACTAACGACTTTTCATATAAATGTCATTGGTTAAACGGCTATCATTATCTTACTAAAGGATGTAAATTTGGGCCGAAGTGAATTAGATTTTAATATAATTAATTTGGAGAAATTTTAATTAAGTCCTTTCTTACTAGGGGGAAGGTATAACTTTTCAAGTAGCAGGAAACATCTTGCTATTTAATACTTTCCCTTCTCTCAATGCTTTTTCCAGCTCCCCAACAATGCACTTTATAATCCTTGACTACTCCCTGAATAGGGAATTAAACAAGTTTCTGCATTATTTTTTTCGCTAGTTTCTAAGGCAAAATTAAGCGAAATAATTTCACAGAAATTATTCAACAATTTCATTATATGAATTCTTTCTTCCACCTTTTTTTTTTGAGTGTTTAAACAAATGAATTTGTAAGAATTTAAATTCGGGTTTAAAATTGAACAAGAGAAAGCAATAAAGACAACTAAAACTATTGAAATTTAAAAACTTAAACTTTGGGAACAACCTAAAAAGCATACCATTAGACAAACAATAAAACCATATTTTTTACAACTTCTCGTTTGTATAATAAGAAGAAAATATATGAACTTTACAACTTAACTAAACTAAAATTAAATATTTCTTTTTCTTTGTTTTCATTGCAGTTACACAACATGCCAACCTTTGAAAAAAATGAAAACATCTCAACATCAGGCAAAACACATTTACTCACAAACATATTAAACATATTTATGTACAAGTAGATGCATAATAATATTAAGTGTTTGTGAATAAACAATGTACTTGTGTGCAATAAAAGCAGGACATTCTGATGCCTTTAGTTTTGATGACAAAGAGAAACCTTTTTAAGTTTCTTAAATGGCACCAGGTAATTATGCATATTTAATCAAAACTTTCTTTAAACATAAACATAAACACACACACAAACTGCAATTCACTCAAATAATATATACTTGTGTTAAAGATATGATAAATATATGTATGTGAATTAATTACAATGCCACTTTAGACAAAGTTAAAACAATCCAGGAAAATTCTAAGAATTAGAGTAAAGCCTCTTAGAGGACTTTTTTCCTATCTCCTTATTCTTACATCCTTTTCTCTTTGTGACGAATAAAGAAGTGTAATATAGCTAAATTGTTAAAATACCCTTTCTAAACAAAGACAGCTAAAGGGGCTGTAATGTTCTTGCCAGCAATTTGAATGATTGCTTTCTTTTATTCACAAACAAGCTATTCGACTTCTTAGAAAGTTATAATTACATAAATTACATAAAAATTTCGTAAAATTTTGTATTTATTTTAAGAGAACTTTGTGATTCGATTATGAGTAATTTTGAAAATATTAAAATACATTAATTTAATTAAATTTAAATGAAATCTATATTTCGCGCACTTAATTCACTTAAGCAGACGGTTTGAGGGTCTTTGATTAATATATTCTAAGAGAAAAATGCAATTACAGAAAGAAAAACATATTTTCTGAACAATGTAAACACTGCTTACATTTTGATGAATAGGAGGACAAGCATACCAAAAGATCATATAATGTGTACTAATTTCAATATCACAGTTCTCCATTAAACTTATTTTACTAGGAGCCTTTAAGTTTTAAAGTGTAAATACTAGTGAATTCGACAAGAAATACTTTTAAATTCTGCTCATAAATACGTGTTCAAACATGTTCTCATTAAGCCATTTGTAATATTCAGCTTGTCAAGGAAGTGATATGTGTGTAAATGTGTGGCAAAAGCCATATGTCTCCATTTCCTAACACACAAACACTAATGCACACACACAAACAAGTGACATAAATTAATAATTTATGCATAAAATTAAAGGTAAAACATTTTTTGTCGTTTTTGTATTTTTATTACAAAATACTAAAAAGAAAAAGCAAGAAGAGTCTGACATGTAGACTTAGAAATGTGTACACTGCGAAAAATTCTTAGTACGAATAAAAAAAAATAATAATAAACCTGGAGTGTGCCTACTTTACATGTAATTATATTAAATATGTACATATGCTTATGTGTAAATGCCGGATAAATGTTTATATTCATAATACATATATACAAACACACTCACATGTACAATTATGTGATCTGCATGTATGTACATACATAAAAGTATTCGTAAGTACTCGTACTCTCATAAAACGTTTTTCCATACATATAAAATATGTACTTTTATGTAAATCATTTCACTTCAACAAAATTATGAACATAAATAGTACTCTTACATGCACTTGTACATTACAAATTCCTTAACATTCTTTAATGACTTTATTTTATATACAAATATGTGCATTATTTTATAAGAGTATAAATAAAATAGTAACTTTAGTGCATTCAGGCTTAATATTTTTTTTCGCATTTGCAGACAGCAAGTGTAAGGTCTCCAAATATTAATTTGAGATCCCATAAAGTATACTATAAATATTCCAGTCTAATCGAGAAATTCCCAACACCCTTCACATGTCATGGGAAATTCTTACATGGCGTATGATTTATATACATTTTGCTAGAATATCCAAAATGTTAATCATACGCACCGGACTCCGTCCTCACTAATAAATGAAATTCATGTCTTCTTCAGACCCTAGGAATGTAAAGATTTGACACACATCCATTCGCAGTCACTCGTGATGCAAAAAAAAACAGTGCAATAAAGATTTCGCCAAAGAAATAAAGTTTAACAGATAAAAAAAAATTTATTTCTTAGCAAAGTTTTCAAACATATAATAACTATAAACTCCGTAGAAATGTTTGAAACCCCAATTTCAGTATTACAGTATATTGACCTGCTAATTTCAATAAATTGTTTCTAACTAACTTAAATATTATATATTTATTACAGTTTATTTAGCACTCGGCTCCACCGTGCAACGCTTTCATAAAATGAATAAGTTATTTCAGGCTTGTAGACGCCTACTTGTGTAAATTTATTTAAACATATTTTTATGAATCTTTTACTTTTTTGCGGAAATATGTTTGCCAAGCTACCCAATACGCATTTTGGTTAAGAAAATAATGTAAAGCAACATTATTGTTTTACTTTAAGAATTTTACACTTTGATGACAATTGTTTATTGGGTAAAAATTATTGCGACGCTTAAAACTTCTTACCACTTAATGTAGAATTTTCTTTTACAACTTAACGACTTCAGGCCCATCAAAATAATTATTCATGCAAATGTATGACAACACTCACACTTGTTACAAGTTTTTAACATACGCCAAAGCAAGCACATGTATGTACATAAATTAAAATGTTTAAAGGGCGCAAGGACGCATGACATTTTGTTAATGTATTTAAATGAATTTCATTCTATTAAATGACTGTTGATCTTCCACATTCTGTTGCGCCGTTAAAGTTTATTTTTATATCATGGAACAGAGATATAATTATATTGTAAATCTCTTGTTATTATTATATTTTTACATAAAGCAAACAGTTGATGAAATACTTGATTAATCATCTAATGAAAATTTTAACTTTAAATAATAATTTATATAATTTTCTAATTAATTAACGAGCTTGAGGGCACTTTTATATCAAAAAAATATAAATTTGTTATCGGTATTGAGTTACTCCTATGAAAAAGCGTTAAACAATTAAAATAACAATTAACTAACAAATAGTATAAATAAATAATTTCCTTTCCCCAATTGCTAATAACAATAAAATAATTAAAATTAAAAAATATATAATTTAAGGCCTTATTAGTTTTTACTTTTCGTTGCCGTTCTGTGTCGTTCATTTCTGTAGAAAATATTTTTTAATTACTTGTTCTGTGTCCAAACTTTCGGATGTGAACGATATAATTATATGAATAAATTTTGTAAATGTTTTACTTGACAAAAATATATAAATCTTTAATAATTTGAATTAAAATAATATATTCTCACTTTTAAAATAAAATTTGTAATATTTCACACCACAAAAAACGAATAAAAACAAACTCTTGGCTGTCACTTAATGCTGTATTCTATTTTCAACAGAATAGTCCGCAACAGAACTGAACGAAAAAAAGTAACAACAACCCACACATACAGTTTTTCAACTGATATTCATAACACTTACTTCTCTACCTAACAGACTGTAATACATAATTTTACTTTCGCTTCGTAGAAATAAAAAACTTAAATTGAAGATTTTATAAATTAAAAAATTTGAAATTTTCTTCAAGCAACTTCGAATTTTTTTAATTCATGAACTCATAATTTCTTTGAAATAACTACCATTTTTTTAACAAGAACTAAAGATTGCTTTTTATTTTCTATATATAAATTTTCTATAAATTATTCTCTTTTCGCTCTTCCCTTATTCTAAACGAACTTCGAAAATGGGAAATTATTCTCCTGGAAAAAAGTAGGTATTATAAATATAAATTAAAGGGTGAAAGTAATCACATATTTTGGAAATAATTACGACAAAAAATTGTAAGGGAGTTGTGCAAAAAATGTAAGATATTTAGAATATTTTGAAGCATTTCCAAAAACCTAATCTTAGTCCTGTTATTTTTATGTAAATAAAAAATTTTTTAACATCTTTTTCCAACGTTTCATCAATTATTTTTTGACATCTTCAGAGGTTTTTTTTGTAATTATTTAGTAATTTATCACATCAAATATATTTAAATGGCTGTACAGCTAACAAAGAACATAAAATTTAATTAAATACACAGTGGTTTGTTTCCCTTTTCCTTTTTTTTAACAAAACGAAAGGGCAACAAACAACAGCAAACATTATAAACGCTACACTCAACATTTTAAATACTATTTAAAGCTATTTTTATTTGAATTCGCGTTGTACATCTGTTATTTCTAAAAAATATTTGCAAATTTTTAGTCAAAACAAAACGGCTGAAGCAAAACAGCTTCTCTCTCTTATTATTCGCCTCCCCGTCTGTTTAGAATATGAGGCTTTTATTCCCTGAGAATATTTGGAATTAGGATGTTTATTTTTTAATTTGTGCACCAATTTGTGTTTATTTTAAAATTTCTTCAGGAATTTTCTTCCACATACGTCCAAGGATGTCATTATCCCTCTCATTAAATTTTTGTGTTAGGTTCAAAAGCAAGCTTCATCAACTTACATCGCATATTCGATAGAAATTATTTTGGAAAAGTTTAGGAAAAGCGAACTTTTCCTTCTCAAATTAATTTTCGAAAATCATGTTTAGCACAAAGTTAAATTTGTATTCTACTCTTTCCTAAACAAGTTTTTACCTTGGTTTTGTATAGAACACAAGACACCTTTTAATTTCTAAGGCCTCTAACGAAAATTGTTATAAAAATGTGATGGGTACATTTTTTACAATGATCTTTTACTGTTGATTTCCCAAATTGTAAAGATTTTATTTTTCTACAATTAAGAGTGTTATTACTAGATTGAAGTAGCCTTAAATAAGTGCTATTAAAAACAATAAAATAATGCTCCCATTTACAATGAAATCCCTCTTCTTGCCAAATACAATAAAATACTTCAGTGCATAAACATGAAAAGCTTTCTTTAGTGTCTTTCAATGTTTTTAAATACAATGAACGAACACACAAATGTTTTTATTACTGTTTTATGATGTCCAGATTATTTTCTATTGCCCGCCACAATTTAGAGAATTACAAATAAATTGACAAACATTATTAAGCAATAAAAACAAAGGCTGCTTACAACGCAGCATACAATTTATTAAGGCCGAAACGGAGGGTAAAATAGCAGATTTAATCCCCTTAATCAAAGACGTAAAAAAACGTAAACGAAATAAACTATAATTAAAATCTACAAAAGCAAAAGTAAAGAGAGAGAAAGAGAGAACCAACAAAGCAAACATCTCACAAAGTCAAGCCTTGGAAAATTTATGTTTTTCTAAATGTTTTAACCAGTTAAATAACGAAAAATGAATTTCTGTTCCTTTAGACAGGGTGGTATGGCTTTTGTTGTCGTCCACTCTTCTACAAAAACTTCTGTGTAATTAATATTTTTGTTGTTTTTGTTGTTTTTGCTGTTGTAAATGCTACTTTTTGTTAAAAACTGTAGTGTTGCCACACTATAAAGATGATGGGGGAGAAAATTAATAACAACAACTATAACAAAAGCTCAATTAAATAATGGCAAAGTGTTAAGCTCGTTTTAAGTGGAAAGTAGATTAAAAAAAAGTTTCCTTTAATGCTCTTTATGTATATTTGAAGGTAGTTGTATACATATATACTGGCTTTTATACTACACATACAAAAAAACACATTCACTCTGCCACAAGCACAAACAAATATTGTAGTTGTGTAATTTGCACAAAACACAATTCACTTCGCAAAAAAAATCCTTTTGACTAAAAAAGAAACTCATTTTACAGCAAGGAAATTGCAAAAAAAAAATATAAAAACAAAACTGGAAAATAAAGAGCCGAAAAGTGCGATGATGTTAAAGGGGAGCTGAAAAAAGGCACAACACAAAACTCTACAACAGGAATAGAAAGTTTAAAATTAAATTAAACTTTTCGATTTCCTATTGAATTGAACTTTAAAACAAATTTATTTGTATTTATTGCCTAGAAAGCAGGCAAAATGTGTATGTGAACTTATTTTGAACATTTTTCTGGATTTTGTTTATAGACTTTTTTTGTTAACAAAAAACTATAAACATTGCAGGATTCAGAGGTTCTGAATTAAAATGAAAAAAAACATTTTGAATTCATTTATAGTTTTTAGGCTTTTTGTTAGTGAAATTAAGTTTTAATTTTTTATTTAAATTTTTCATTATTTTTGAGTCCTAATCTTTTAATTCTGGATCATAATTCTGAGTCGACATTTCGTTAGAATTTGTCCTCTATGCCGATATTAAATAACTTTGATATAAACGTAATACAATTAGTTGGGGCACAAGCTCAGGAAATAAATGGACGACATTGCGCATTCTGCTTTGGAGTTGAATCAATAGAGGCACCGTAATGCTGGAGGGTCGAAATTGACATGGCGGAGATCAGTTTGAACTCCCAATGATGTGGAGGATTACTATTTCAACTGCAATTCTCAAAATAGCGCAGCTCAAAATCCTGAAAATTACCATCTAATTGCAATTCTTTCAGAACTTTCCAACGTAGATGTGGTTTTTCGGAGAATCCGCTTACGTTTCTGTCTTCAATATGATTCCATTTACTATTTTGGTGACCGTAAAGTGCTGGTTCTACACATCTCCAAGCCGTTTGATAGATTGTGGCATTTTGCAATTCTGTCAAAACTAACTGCTTTTGGTGTCGGTAAAGACTTTTCTTAAATTATATTGAGCTCTTTTAGAAATCACACCAGAAGAGTTGTTATAGATAGCATTTTATCAAACGGTCTCATTATTAATGCTATGATACCGCAAGGCTCTGTTGTTTCCCTTACCTATGTCTTATTTCTCTAAAGAACCTTCTATATAGAAGTGCGAATTCCCTCTATTCTTATGCAGGTCATAGCTGCAGTTGTCATTCAATAACAGGCCAAGCTGTCGCAAATTGTAGTAAAAAATGAATGATACAATTAATCACGTTAATCAAGATTCACTAAATGGAGTGAACCCAATATGGGCGATTTTAATGCACGTAAGTCATAATGTTGCATGCTAACTCACAGATGAATGTTCGACCATGCTGCTTCATCTAGAATTCTATGCGTAATGGTTGCAAAAGAATCAGAAGCCCTTGATGTTTTTTGGTATGAATATTCAGTGAGGTGGTCGATGAACGGATCACATTGCTTGAGTCTCAAATGAAGCATTAAAGCGTCTCAGTTCTTTAAGACGAGGTAAGTGTTTTTTTACAACATTCAACTTATATCGGACTGAAATTGGAATACAACCCTTATTTATGGTCTGTTTTGAAGTAAATCAACCGCGAACAGAAGAGGGCGAAGGAGTTCATCGGTGACAGTTGAGAAGTCAAAATTATTGATTAAATGGAGCATCGGCGAAATTTTTAATGTATTTCACACTCTTTTACTTAGAATGTTTTCTAATGAATTGAAGAAACTTGTTCTCAATGCCCGGCATTTTTTTCTTCCTATTCTTTATTCATTCTATTCGTTGGGACACTGAATCCAATTATGCATTTCAGAGAGAGTTTGCTTTTAACCCGACGTCTTTCCTGACATTTTCAACGTAGAAAAATTTAAAACGAATGCCCTCAGTTCTTCTATCCTCCTCCCCATAACTTATTTTCGTAGCTCCAAAATAATGCATTGCATATGTAGATCCAATTTTGATGCATATCTAAGATTACAACTGAATAAAAAAGTATTATACAAAATTCTTTGTGATTAGACTAATAAAGTATTCTTTAAAAAAAAGCAACGTTTCTTACCCATTTTTTAAATTTGTTTCCCTAAAGAAACAAGCTTAAGAATCTCTGCTTTGCAATAATAAATTTAAATATGTTCGACCTCAATCGAACTGGGTTTATTTAAATATTGCATATCAATAAACGTAATCAATTCGATTGGCCTTCACTAGTTTTATAAGAGTTTGTATGTTTGCTTTCAAATACTAACACAGATATTTTAATCTGATAAGTTTTTGTTAAAATCTACATTTTATTTTACAGTATGAATATGCATACATTTTTGAATTCTTTTAAACGGAAATATTTTGATTTATTAAATCGTATACCTTTTATGGAAGGGCTTGTACATGAGACTGCTATTCCATTTTTAGTCTATAGCCATTTTTTGTGTTTATTCTTTATACAAAGAGTGTTTGATTTGATAGTGCCAACTGTGTATCCGATCATCTATTTAAGCGTTTTATTTGGAACAACTTTCCCTTACTTTAATTGTTTAAGGTTTAAGTAACTAATCCTACACAACAGAGAGGGAAATCTCTGTTTAGTATTAGAAAATCTCTGTTTAGTATTCGGTGAATTCAAATCAATTTAATTCAATCAAATTCAATTCAATTGTATTGCATTTTCATCCAAATGACAATCAAAATCAAACTCAGGCGTTTTCATTAGTAGAACAAATTTATTATTTCACTGCTTTTTATTGCAAAATCGCACTTCAGCGTTCTTTTAAACTAAAATTGTACACTTGAGAGGAATGGCACAATAATTTCTAATAAATATACTATTTCAAAAAAAATATATTGCAAATTTCCATTGAGAAGGGCCAACAATTTTGTATTATTTTTAGAAAATAAAACACTATAAATCCAGTACTGATTTAAAACCAATTTTTATTTATTTGTAAATAAACAAAAGTTAAAGCATAAAAGACTTAAGAAACATCTTGTGTACAATAAGCAATTTGAAAGTCACTTACAAGTCTCATACAATAAAAATGCCCACAGGGAAAGCCTCATTCTGCACATTCTAAAATTAAATAGGCGAACTTTTAACCTCTTTGGTATTTTGGCTTTTCGATTTTGTTTATTTTCGTTAAAATATTTTGGTTTTAGAAAAAAGTAAAGAAATGTCAAGTAAACAACAGCATGACCTTATTTCCGTTTTAGGGAAATTTAAATAAACTCTGTATAAAATCTTGTTTTTTTATAAAGTTCTTATTGTTGTTGGTGGTGGGTGCTGTCGTTGTTTTTAGTAGATCCCTTTGTTTAGGCGTGTGGTTGACATTAGAAAAAAAATTTAAACAAGCCTTTAGCATATTTTTTGGGCGCAAACAAATAAGTTGTTTTATTTCTTTCTTTCAAGTTTCTTTTGTTGTAAACACCGCTACAAACACATTTACAAACCAATATATTTGTTGCTGTTATTTGTTCAATTTTTTATATTTTTTAGTTCCTAACTTTTGAACGAACTCATCACCAGCCATGTTTTTGGCCTGTAACTGCATGGAGCATGTTTCAATGTCTATGTAAATTTTATAACGCAAAAGTGTAAAACAAATTTTGTTCTAGTTTCTATAATTTGTTTTTCCATTCTCTACATTAAAATGTGGCTAGAAGAAAAACATATTGATAAATGGCCAAGGATTTTTTACATGTATATGTAACAAACAAGTTCATAAATCACACTCTTTGCATTTGCAATGAGTCCTTTTGGTGTGTTCCAAAACGAACAGATAGACAACAGCTCAAAAATACGAGTACAATCAATTTCGTAAGTATATTTCTAGTTTATATTTTTGTTTAACGCAAAAATATACATTGATTACATGCTCATACATTAATTTTATTGTATATGAATACAGAAATAAATGTCTCAAGTATTTTATTTCTTCAACATTATAATGACATTTCGGCATTGTAGTTTATATTGACACTAACTGATGTTTGGTGGCCTCCATGACGCCTTATGTTGGCTATCTATAGAATATATCGTTAGCTCAATATGTAAAGGCGCGGAATCATTTGTTGCAAAATCGATTTTTTTCTATATTACGATGGTGGATCAATCATCTTTCCAAATTAGCAAAAAACTAGATTATTAAAAAAATAGTTAGAGCGTTTTTTTGTTATAGCAGCGATATGTACAATAAATATTACTAATACATTCATTTATTTCCAAAGCATAGAAACATATTGAATTGGTAAATGACCGAATGGCAAAAAATTTTAATATTTCGAAGGACTGTTTGTATATTGTGGATATTTATAAATTATGTTTCTTTTTGTTTGTTCATATTTTTCAATAAAATTTACTAAAACCACAGAATTTGTTGCCAAGAAAATTTTTTTAATATTTTCCAAACAAAAATAATAGCAGATTTTTTAATATTTTCAAGATTTTAGTATTTTTTTAGGTAATGAAAAATAAACTGGTAACAACAGCCGATTTCCAGTATGAACTTTTTTCTTGTTCTACGAAAAAAATTACTTTCCAAGAAGCACATGAAGAGAAGTCTATTCCATGTCTAATTCAAAGCATTTATTTTAGTATAACATTGTAAATAAGCAGCACGTGATATGTAGAATACTGTTTGCTCAACAACCAGTTAATTTTTTTTTTAATTTAAACTAATTGCAATCATTTGCCATCAAACCGCTTTAAATTATTCATTTCAACTCTTGGCTGGGAAGTTTTTCTACATCAATGAATATTGAATAGCTGAATTTTTTCTAATACTCGTATGCATTTATAAGAAAAAAACTTAACGAGTTTGTCTAATTTTTAACATTGCATTAGAACTAAAAAGCATACAGAGAAGAACATTAAAGCACAAACACAAATGTAAATTTTATAAAATTTCAATTTCCGTAAGTTTCGCACACACACACACGCACACCCACGCACATTCACTACTAATGGCAGAATTATGTTAGAATACAATAGATACAAAATACAAAATACAAAATGGATTATAATTTAAAATAACCACGTTTATTTAGAAAATGGAATTGTAGACCCAGTGGCTGCCACAATTTAATTTTAAAGATAGACATCGACATTCGAATAGTGAAATCAAATATGTTTGGAAGCACAGATAACACTTGTACAAAAACCAACAAACTAACATTTAGTAGCTATACATGTGTGTGTATGTGTGTCTGTGTGTGTGTCTGAATGTCAGTAGTGAACTTAAATAAATTAATTTTTTGGTCATTTTTATTTTAGCAAAAAGTTGAATGTTTGAAATGTATGAGGTGTTGGTAATATAATCGTTAAAGTTCAAATCAAATAATATACATTCATAACATGAAGTTTCCGACACATGAAATGGTATGTGTATCTGTTCTAAAAAAACGAAAATTAAAATGTAAAATCAGACTTGATAACGGCAACTTCAATTAAATATACACATTGTGTTTAGATAAAAACCAAAGTCATTCAAACAAACTATTTATAGATTCTTTTGTTAGAAATTCAAAGTCGTTTAATTTGCTGTCAGGCCTTTGGGGCACATTTGTTTTCAAATAAAAATTTTACATTTGTACACTGCTAAAACAATAAGAAAAAGTTTTGTTTGTGCAACTAATGGAACCGAAAAAAAATTCGTTTAAACTATTTTTGAAGAAATCTTACAGGTTATTGAGTTCGACTTTATTGCCCACTTCTGCCGTGTGAGTACTTTAGGCTCATGTATTTGAAACTAAAGAAATATTTGGTTTTCCACAAATTAGAAATTCTCACCATGACTTGTTTATTTTCTATAGGAAATTCAACCAATCCATTCAGTTTAACTTCTTGTATATTTGTCTGCTACCTGCACTTGTATTCATTTTATATACTCTTAAGCTTCTGAAAACTTATTTCTGTGCACTCATCATTCTTGGTTTGGGGAAAGTATGACTTTTTAATTTTGTAGTGTTTTTAGCGTACTTTTTTCAGATTTCTTACAAAGTTCCACAAAGATTTTTTTTGCAGGAAATCCGCTACACACTGATTAATCTGTGTAATTTTTAAAGGACCTTATATTTTTTAAAAATTATTATTTAAAATTAATTTTTCATAATAAAGTTATATATTTTTTGGCAATAGTGTTACCAAATAAAAGTCAAGGCCACGCATGATTTTATAAAATATTTACGTCAAGTCCCTCAACTAAAAAAGTCCTTTAAGAAAATACCGTTCGATATCCTTAAAAGTTTTCATTAAAACATATTTTAAAAGTTATTTCTTGTTTCCCAAGACTTGAAATATTTCAAAGATATTCATAGGCTTTGGTTTGTTGGGGGCCTTTTAGCTAACAAAACTTTTTGAAAATCTTTGAAAAAAGACATCGAGGCAATCTCGATTGATAAATTTAAAAAATACTTGAATTTGATTTTATTTTTAAATATGGAAAGATATATCTTTAAAAGGACATTTTTTTATTTCTGGGAACTCAAGATAGTATTTTCATCGTATTTGTTAAGAACACAATATTTTAGTATGAAATAACATTTCTGAAAAAAATTAAAATTCTTTTAAAAATATCAAAAGGAATACAAAAACCAATTAGGCAGTTTAACAATGTTTTGTTTCTAGAATTTTGGTGTTGTAGTAGTTTTTATGCCAAAAAAATCAAATTTATGAGACGTTGCTATTTTTGATAATTCCAGCATTCAAGTCTTAACTTTTAAGCACCACATACACGTTTCAATTCAATTGTCAATTTAGCCTTTCAATTGAATTCATTTTTGACCACACACTTCATAAAATGCATTAAAAGACTTTCATTCAATTGTTAAATTTATATGTTTTTTAAAATTATAAATTTTAAAGTTAAAAACTTCTATTGCAATGGCTGAAAAAAGAAAAATAATTGCAATAATGGTTATAGCAGAATGCATAGGTAATGAAAAAAAAAGAAAAGCGACTTTTTATTTTCCAAAGTGCTAGGATTTTCTTCGAGCAATTGGATAATTTCTCTCCAAGAAAGAAAGAAACCCTTAACTTTTTCTTTGAAAAAGAAAACTGCAAACATAAATATTGATTGATACATTTACAGATTGATCAATTTACAGAGCCATACACGCCTTGATTTGAACACCAACGTATATATGTGGTGCTTAAAAGTTTTTATGCATTTTGGTGTAGCAAAAACTAGAATAACACTCAAAGCTCTCAGCTGCTGAAGACAGCTTTTTCATGCCTTCGGAGTGAACGCAACTCAGTAATCCTTTAACTATTATAGATAGCTGATATAAATCTTCATTGACCAAGACGCTGGGAGAATCGATGCTATCTGCAGTTTTGTCTTAATATTGTCGTTTACTCCACTATGAATATTACACAGGAAGAGTCTTTAAGAAATGTGATCGCTTTTCTATACCCATCGTTGATTAAAATGCGGTACTTAATTTTTAAACAACGTACGTTCATCCAGATACAACTGATGTGAATGCAATCACCGGAAGAACATTTAAAACCGTGGGGCTTTTCTTTATCCTTAGACGCAGCAGAATCAGTATTACAGATTAATTTTCAAAGGAAACGTTCCACACTACGAATGAATGGCGCTATAAAGTCTTAAAGAATGTTACTTCAGACATGTACAATTTTATAAGGTGAACGCATATCTTCTCTGTCATTGTCCGGCATTCAGAGATCTATGACTTAAACAATTTGGTCAAAGAACCCTTGGGGACAAAACCTGCCTCTCTAATATTGATTTAAGCTAGATCCACTCCTTTATTGAATCAAACGGGTGGCTGCGTGAGAATATCAGCAGCAATATAACAAAGGACTCTTGGGAGACTGATCAACATGTTAACACAAAGGGAACTAGTTGATGGACCTACGTGAACTATGCTTGATCACGGCTTTCAATGGAACCTAACCTAACCTACCAATTTCCTTGCTTAGCATCCGTTTAAAAAATTAATGATTTATTTACACACAAGTGGAAAAAATATTTTGATGCACCTCTGCTACCTTCAAAAAATATTACATAAATTGCAAACAACATAAAAAACTGATATGACTGTCTAATAAAATCTACAGAACGAAACGTAACATTTTACAATTCAATTCTTGTACAAGTTATTGAAAAATATGCACTATTTTGCCTGACAGGAAAACCAAAAACAAACAAAAAAGAAACAACTTGTAAAATTAAAATCAACATAATTTGCATGTTTAATACTTGTTCATTCAGATCATAATGTCGGTGTAGTGAAGAACAGAAAGACAACTAAGAAAAACATACCGAAAGCAAACACATGCGACTATTATTTTATCTAACTTTTATGGATTCTTTTTTTTTTCTTCTCTCTTTTTGCAAAATCTAATCTACAGTTAGTGACAGCTGCATTTGACAGTACAAAGTGTAAGGATGTCTGTTCGAAATGCATATGTGTGTGTTTGTTTTTTTAGCAATAAAGCAAATAACTCGTCAATGTGTCAATTTTCTACATTCAATCTTTCACAGAAAAACAAATATTTTCAATGCAGTCTAAAGGTTTTCTTTTTATTTCCTCAGAAGTCAATATTAACAAAAATGAACAAAAAAAAAAAACTAAATACAAACGTCAATTGCATGTATTTTACATCATCATATTGCAAGTTTACATCTACATATGAGAAGAAGATGAAATAAGGAGCACACAAATGCAAATACATACACATATGCATATGCAAGTGCATATTTGTTATAAAGACTTATTTATTCATTTAAAGGTCTCTGTACGTGCAGACATTAAAACAAGTGACAAAGTTTAAAAGAATGTAGTGTTTTTACTAACTAAATAAATAGTTATTAAGCAAATATAGGGAATTATGTGAGAGCAATTTCACTGTAAATACATTTGAAAATCTGCAGTTTTCTTTTTCAATAAATCAAGCGAAAAAATTTAGTTTGCAAAGTTTTAAGCACATTATGATTAAATTCATTTATTTCTCTCTTTAAATCATTCATGGTTTTTCTGATCTTTTCTTTCAGCCACTTTTAGATTTAAAATTCTTTTGTAGCTGTGCATCAAAGTGCACGCACGTCCGCACGCACTTACTTACAATGAAGTGTTTGTTTACATGCACAAAAGATGTAATGAAGTGTGTGCTATACAGATTTTATTTTTTCCCATTTGTGTAACCTTTACGAAAGGTGTCGGAGAGGTATACATATCAGGGTTTTTCATTCCGTTTGTGAATTCTAAAATATTTATTGGTTACGCCATGATTATATTGAATATTGTGGGGCGAGCAGTCGTTCTGGCAATATCCATCTGTGCGTGTGAGTAAGCAATTGAAAACGATTTCTGAAGGCCCCAAATAGCTTATAAATTTTGTTTCTTTCCATGGATTTTTGCTATTGAAAAAAAGAAAGACGACTCTGGGGGCAAATCACGGCATTCGATATCGAGTAAGATCCCATACAAAATTTTTCGAATTTGTATGAAAATTTCGCTCGATATCGAATGCCTTCATATGCCCCCTGAAATGAAGTCAGACAGCCGGCTGTTCAATAAAATATTAAAATATTAAAATAAGCGGTAAAAATAAAGGATCATAAAATTCGGATCATAAATTGCGAAATTTGTTATCAAAAAACATTAAACAAATACAGACGAATTTATAACATTCACCGTTTGTTGAAGTCGGGTAAAAATCTAATTATTTTTCCACAAAAATCCAAAATTTTAAACTTTGGTAAAGTAAATAAACTTTGAAAGATCACTTAAATGGCGGTAGAAATATTAATAGTAAAACCAAAAAATTAAAAATTCTGAAAAGAAATATCTACAGTCCACCTTTCATAATTTGAATATCGAAAGAACAGAGAAAAAGTTCATTTAAGCGAAATACCAATAATAAGGTAGGAAAATTTCCAATAAACAAGAGTTTGATTAGAACTCAAAGTTTTAAATACTTTCATGCATTTTGCTTATTTGCAATAGTCATAACTCAAAAAACCCGTTCTTCAGAACACGAGTTTTTCAAATTACAAATTATTGAGAGTCCTCTGTATATGATCGTGCATGAGTCAAAGGAACTGAAAAAATTTTATCTTATTTTGGGTTTTTTTATATAAAAATATATTTATTATATTTCAGATTTTTTTTTACCCTGAGATCGAAATATCACTGCCTCCTTTAAGTTTAAGTTTTCAAATGCTTGTAACACATCCTTTTCCAGCGAAAAATTTCCTCTTGGTTACAAAGCCTTAATTTTTTTTTTGAGTTTCGCATACCAGTTAATAATATTTTCAATAAACCCTTTACGTTTTCTAAAAAAAATTTAAGCTATTCTTCAAGATTGTTTAAAGTCTTTTCTCTCTTGGCTTTACATCAGCTGCCCGCAAATAAACAAACATCTTCCGCTTTCATCTCCCTACTTAAGGTCACAATACACTTTAATTGTGTTGCTAATGAATTTAAAACTCAAATTCGCATTGCTTTAGACTCAGGCCAGAGAGTGATTTTTCCCAATAATTTATTTAATTTCGAATCCTTTTCCAAGTTTTTGCAAGCCCCTGCTGACTACCTCTCACACCATGTAGTGTTACATCCAGTTCACAAAATAGTTCTTTCTTTCTCCTAAAAAGAACGCACAAACAAATGAATTTCAAAAGCAAAAAAAAACAACTTGCCAACCAACAAATTAAATATACATAAACACCAACCGCAAGTTCTATTTTTAATATAAGTGTATAATAAGTATACATGTGTACATTTTTTTCTGTATTAAAATACATAGACATCAAAGTCAATATTTCCATTGACACCCACTTGTAATAACACCATTTTTTAATATAAACTTTCACACACACACTCTCAAAGCTACAAACAAGCATTTCCTGTTTTAAAATATTTACATATACAAGGCGAGAAATAAGCTTGAACACAAATACATACGTGTATTTCATTTGGGGTCTCATTGAAAACAAAAAGAAACTTCAGAGTCAAGGAAAATGAAAAGGAAAACTTCTCAACCCGCCCACCATTCATTGTAGATGAGCAAATGATATTTGGTTTTATAAAACATGTCTTTCATCTTTTTTTCTTTTTGCTCGTTGCATTGAAATTCAAAAAGAAATATTTTTTATTCTATTTTCTTAAATTAGAGAAATATTTATGCACCCAATCACACATAAACATATACAAATGTATTTTGCAAGTGTATCTTCGCAAAGCAATATTTTTGAAAAATAATAATTTAAAATTAGCTTGATTTTATTTTGCCTTTTTTTTATATGTAAATTTGTTTTAATGAATTAACACAAAACGGAAAAAGTTTGGAAATATATTTTTTTGTGGTTACGTTTATGACGTGAAATATTTTCCCCTCGTACGCCAATATCAAGATATTTTGTTAATTTTTTTTTAATATATTTTTAACATTCAAATTAAAATCCGCTGTTAATTTGTTCCACCCTTCACCACAGTTTAAAAACGCCAACATTCCATTTGTATGACTATTATCTGGTTTAATCATTAATGAATATGGCTTGGAAATCGGAAATTCCCGGGAAAAGGCACATAAGAAAATGGGGAAAGATAATCTTTCAAACTAAAAATGAGAATTTAAATAAAATTTTACCGGATGTTATAGAAAGTGGATTAGATTTTAGTGACAATGAAATTTGAAGTTGAAGTTGGGTTTAGTATTTTTAATGTTCCATATTAGAAAAATCTATGGTTTTTCGTATTTACAAATACCCAATAAATTTATTAATCGAGATTGCTTCGATATCTTTTTTCAAAGATTTTCAAAAAGTTTTGTTTTTTGGGGGTTTTTTAGATAGTCTATATACATGCAATTCATTGGTGTATAGAGTAGTTAAAAAACCCTCAACAAACAAAAGTTTTTGAATACCCAATAAACAAATATGAAGTCTTCTAGAAGCAATAAAAAATTGTCACGCCTTGCAAATGCGCTGGTTTGAACAACTTCCGAAGACGAGCAAAACGAAAGCAAAGATTTCACAATTTATTTTAAAATTATATTCCTCATTTATTGAATACGAGAACGAAGAGAAAGAACGATGAAGAGAGACATTCAAAGCAACGCACTCAATTTTAATTTTTGAATGCTATTGAATGTCACAGTAAGAAAGGACATGATTTTTAATGAGATATGTCAATAAAGGAGACCTCGCCAGTGGGAGATCGAGAACAAAAATCATGCGCATTTTAAGGTAGAAGGAACAACAACAAACATCAACTCTGGCTTAAAAGCCTGCTTCCAACGAATGGATAACAATATGCCGGCTGACAGGCCAGAAGCTTTTTGTTTACTTTTATTTCCAAGGCAAGCAAATATGCAATAGAATTTTAGCTCAAGTTTTTTTTTAATGCAAATGAAGTAAATTGAAGCACATTTGCTCGTTTGCATTGATTTGCATTTACCATTTTGAGAATATTTATTTTTATATATGAAAATAAGTGAGTAAATTAAATAAGAAATAAGGAACTCACTCCTTTAATGTTCTGTAATAAAATAAAATTTTCCGTTTACGTGCACGTGGTTGTGCAAATATATCCAGCTAGAACGAGTAGTTATATGAATTTTTATACTTTTGGCACGAGTGGTATGCATGAGTGTCTTAGCGCATTTATACACAAATAGCTGCACGTAAAAGTTTATTTAAATGTATGCGTGTAGTACATAGTTGTTTTATGTGCATACATATAGCATGTCCTTTGTATGAATGTGTGGTTAATATAAAACATAAAATTCACATGTGGTCAAACGTTATTAAAGCAACGAAAAAAAAAAGATTTATAAACAAACGTTTTAAACGGTCAAATGGTGGTTACCTTTGTTTTATACAATTTTGGGTTTGGTTTTTGTTGTCCGAATGCCTTCATGCTAACATTGCAACCATACAAACGCATACAAAATCGGCTGCACTAACACATTCAAATGTGCTTTAAAAATAAATTTAAACCTTTTAGATACGATTTACAATAAATCATGAAAATTTAAATAAATATCCTTGAGCTAAATAAATTGCTATTATATACATATATATTGCTGTTAAAGCCATCAGCAAGCTAAATTTTAATAAAGAAATATAATTATATGGAGAAGAATACATATATAAATATGTGTGTATGTATTCATCTGCTAATGCATTTGATTAGCATGCAATAAATGAAATTTATATTATTAAAAAAAATTATCATGCAATATTGCTTGTTATTTTTAATACTAATGTTCCTTTTCATAAAATTCTGTATACTTTCCTTCACCAAAATCCAAGTAGAAACCCTCATTTTAAAAATGACAGCTGAAGGCAGTAGTAGCATTTAAAAATTCAAATTAAAATTCTCTTCAAAATATTGTGAATTAAGAAAAATTTAATAACAACAAAAGCGTACTTTTTAACATATAAAACACCTTTTTACACTTAATACTGTACGTGTGAATACTTTGTGAAGGGATACGACGATTTTCGTTTTAAATTATCCTTTTGCTCGCACACACGTACAAAACATTTGTTTATATAATTTTCACATTGAATTGGCACAATTTACATAAAGAACACAAATTTTGTAGACAATCAAAAACATCAACAGAAAACAAACCGGCAAATTTAAAATCTAATTAAAAAAAACAGCTACAGAAACCTCAGGAGTCACTAGCATTTGCAATAGAGTGATTGCTTCACGCTCTTAAAGGGAAGCACGAAAATTCGTTTATTTAAAATTTAATTTTTAGTTTCAATGGTTTACAAGAATTGAAGGATTCAAATATGAATAGTTCGTGAAAAGCCACAACAATGTGTCAACAGCAGATGTGTACAAATTTTATTCACATAAATTATTTTTATATATTGTGTTGTAGACCTTTTATAATTCTTTAACTAATAAATTAATTTTTTTTTATCGAGGCCTTGGCTTGTGTTTTGTTAGTTGCAAGAAGTTTAAAATTGTAATTTTGAAAAATTTAGCCAAAAGGATATGAATATTCTTTAAAAAATATATATAAAATATTTCACTAGTAGAAATTAGGAATTGCACACGCTGTAGTCGAGAACTGAATTAAGCATTTATTAATTAAGAATAATTAATAAGGCCCTCCCTACAGCTTGCTACTCTGTTCAAATTTGCGAAATATGTTGAGCAACATTGATTATTTTGTTTGCAAATTTTGACAATTAGCCAGTGGTGACAATACTGCGATTTAGAAAAAATGTATCCATTTGATTGCCTTGAAGTAATCAACATTCTTATGTAAACAAAAATTATGTGTTTATTGAAAAACAAAAAGTGAAAACAAATGGACACAAAATAATATTAAGAGCTTCTTTTTCACCGCAGCAATGAATATAAATTGCAGCTACACGCTCTGCAAAAAGCCCTTAAATATTTATGCGCCAAATAAATTCTGACCAGCTGTTCTTTACAATTCCGTACGAAATAAGTACAGGATTTATCATAACACGAACTTTGTTTTCTAAAACTAAATGAAACAAAAAATTCAGATGAACATGATTCCAATTTTAATTGCATTACGAAGATAAAAAAAAGTTCGGCAATTAAAAATGAAAAATGATATCTGGCAAATGTCCAGCACGACCACTCTGACAAATGTCGATTCTTTCATTCAAGTTTTTTAATCACTTTTTGGCAAAACGGCGGCTCTATTTCGTTTATCACATCACGTATCTTGAGTTTTAAGGCTGCCATCGATTGGAGTAGCTCCGTATAGACTCTGTCCTTAACCCCACAAAAAATAATCCAGTGGTGTTAAATCACACGATCTAGCTGATAAATTAACAGCTGATTTTTGTGAAATTATGCGATCGGAAAAAATATGGTTTGCAATAAATTGATAATTTCATTGACTATGGGACATGTGGCACCGTTCTGTTAAAACCACATGTCAGTGATATCCACGTCATCAATAATAAGCGAAAATTGAGTTGTTAACATCTCGCGATAGCATGATGCATTGACCGTTACCGCTTTTCCAGCCTCATATTCGAACAAAAAAGGTCCAATCACGCCTCCAGACCACATAGCGCACCATACAGTGACACGTTGAGCATGCAAAGGCTCCTCAATAATCGTTCTAGGATTTGCAGAAGCCCAAATGCGGCAATTTCGCTTGTCGATATACCCAAGTAAAAATGGGCTTCGTTGGAAAAAAATATTTTTCAGAAAAACAAGCAGGTTATTTCTGAATGAATTGAGCGAATCTACGTAGATGTGAATGAACGGTTGTTTTCCTGCACCAGTTGAACCTTGTACGGCTTCAAAGCCAAATCCTTACGCAAAATTCGCCATGTGATGGTTTTGAATAACCCCAATTGTTGAGAACGTCGAGGAATTGACAAATTTGGATCTTCTGCGAATACGCATTAATGTTGGCACATTTTGTAACGAGCTCGTCGACTCAAATTTAACGAACAAGTTCTTAATAGCGGTCTCAGAAGGACGATTATGTTGTTCGAAAATATCACGAATTTTACGAAATGTAACTTTAACAGAAAAACCATTTTCATAGTGGATTTTAATTATTTTAATGCGATTTTCGTGAAAAATTGAAATCAGTGTAACAATTGCCAATGCATTTACTGCGAATACGTCAGAAAACTAAATGTCAAAACTATCAACAACATGATGGTGTTGTTACAATTAAAAAACAAAGTTCTTAATGAAAACTCCTATTTAAGCATCACATATTATTTCGCAGTTGGAAAATATGTTCCAGAAACATTTTGTAGTTGGGAAAAAATGCGGCCAGAGACATTTCGTACGTTTTCACAAATGGAACAGAGTGCAACTTCAGCAACATTATATTGCGATTATTTTACAAGATTTTTTTAATATGGACTTTTGACCGTACCATCCTTAACTCTAAAGGAATTATTTACATGCTTTGGATGACAAACGTCCCTTATCGGAACTATTTTAGTTTGAGTTATTTTTATATCCAGTTGCCCTGTTTGCGAATATTTCACTGTTGGTTGACTACTTGTTAGTTTAACTCAATTGTTAAAATCATCAAGTTGTCGTTCAATGATTTTATTGTTGTTTATCTTTGAATGCCATTGTAATGTTGTTTTCTCTGGTTAAATAGTTGTTGTTATTTTTTGTTGTTATCATTACAATACAAGAGCTTAACTTTTCCAGGATATACTAACACAGTGTAGTTCCTGTGATGATGTTTTCAATAAATGCACAATATTTCCTTCAGCTGCGTATGAGAAATGCTGTAAGTTCGATATATTTTATCAATGGCAAATTTACTATTGATATTTATTTGTATAGTTGTTTATGGCTTTTAACAGCTGCTGTTGTTCTTTCACTGCTGTTGTAGTTAATTTTGAAATAATTTGTTCTAATTCCTTTTGAAAGGCAGAAAATTCTGATTAGTTGACTGTTTTTATTTTAAATGTATTCCAGCGTAACACAATTTTTGTCCTTTCTTTCTTATTGCACTTGTGTGCTTGACATTAAATTAAATACCATAAACATATAAAATGAAAATAAACTCGACTTTATTACTATTGTCATTGTTAATGTTGTTGTAATTGCTACTATTAAAACGTTTGCTGTTGTTGGTATGGACAGATGTTGCTGTTGTTGTTGTTATTGTCAAACAGTAATCTGGCAGGAACTACAAATTTCAAGAGTAGTTGTTTAACAGCAATTATAAGTACCATAACTGCTACTGTTGCTGCTGCTGATAATAGAACTGAAGATAATAAGAATTATGAAATACAAACTCTGCAGAACGGATGTGTATTCTTTGTCCTTGTTTTTCATCTTTGTAACACAACTTTAGTGCGTGTTGTTGTTGCTTTCTTGTTATTTGTGCCATTTAAGTTGTTGTTACTGTTTCTGTTGCTGTTTCCTTTTCTTAAAGATGTCTATCAATAGAATTTCTTAAACATTTTCGTGCAAAGAAAGGAGAAATATAAGTTTTATAATTCGTAACAATGAAATTGTTAAACAAAAGTCCTAAGTTGAATTTATGTTTTTGAATAATTTTCATTCAACTTACAACTTATTCTTACAAATCAAGTTGATTTCAATTGTTGCTCCAACTCAAACTTAAAAGTTGTGTCATTAAGGGGTCTTTTTACTAAAAACTAAGTCAAAATAAATGAAGATTTGTTGTTACCTTAAATAAATTGAAAAGAAAGTAAGAAATTCAGTGGTTTGCAAGAAATAATTTTTAAAGAAATTCTTTAACTCTATTTAAAAAACTAACTTTAAAGTTCCATATTTGCGGGCTCTTTAGATTTTTCTTTCAGGTAGCCTGTCACAGAGGCTTAACTAACCTTTGACTAGTTTCGGTCGGGCTCAAGTGAATTTGTATTTGAATTTAGTCTGTACACAAAGTGTAACAGAAAAATCTCCCAATTTCCTGTACGATGGCTCTCCGTTTCTCACATGATTTTCTATCTTATAAGACATATCAGGTAGACATTTGAAATTTTCAATTAAAAAATACTAAAACTAAACTCTAATGTGCATACAGAAACATTAATATAAACAAAATGAACTCAATTACAAATTAAAGGGAGAGTGAGAGCTGATTTTGACAAAGTGCTATATTTTCTGAATCAGAATAGATACTGGAAGTTCTCAGAAGGTGTACATAATACTGCTGCCCCTCAAACAAAAATATAACTCGGCCAAAAATTGAAGGCTCTGCAGCTGTATCTTTTGAAACGTAATAGACATTAGATATTCTCCCAGGCTAAGTATGGCAACTTGATCTACAAAAACTAAACATATAATTCGGTGTAAAATAAAAAGCTTCACCTAATCGTACAGTTGCAAGCATGGAACCGTCCTTGAACTAGTTTGACCCGAACTTGGCTTATTTATTAAAATCTCTAGCCCAGCCAGCCTAGCCAGCCCAGATATCATATTTTAAAACTATATTCAATTTGTTTCTATGTTATCGTGTAATCAAACAATGTAATCCTTAAACATTTTTATATTTAAGCTTAATTTTGTTTAACATAAAAATTGCTTTACATTTTTTATTAATTTTAAAAAGATTTCAGATATTTCTTTCTTTTTATTCCTTTTACAATTCCAGTTGAACAATCTTTCTAACTATGATTTTTTACTTTTTAAATATTTATTGTTAAATTAACACAAAAGACTATTGTGGACAGAAGAACTTACGAATCATAGTGGCGATGTTTGAATTCTTTTGTATAATATTTGAGTTCTTAATTTAAAGTTTTTGTTTTGCTTCCTTCGCCACCACCTTCCCAAGCAACTATTTTACATCTCTTGAAAAATGAAAATAAAAATTATATTAGCAAGTTGGACTTGAATAAAAAAATTTGTAAATGTTGCATTGTGTAAATTTTTTTTAATCATTTTTCTAGGTCTCACAGACATGACACATAATATTTTACCTTCATATAGTTCTTGAAGATTTTTCAAGCAGCCCTTAATAAAAATAAATAGCAAAAGTATGAAAGCGTACTTGTGTTAATTTATGCAAATGTGTTAGTAAAACAAAGCAAAGTACAGAGATAAAGAAACGAAAATAGAAAAAAACACTTTATTGCGAGTTTGCTTGGTCAATGTCTTGAAAAAGTAGAAATAGAAGAAGAGATACTAATAGGCTGATGTCAGAGTATGCATTTGCAAGCGTTGCTAGGCTGGTAGCTATATGCTACAGCAATGTTACAAGACGTTAATGTGTTTGCTACATTATGCAGAGTGAGTTGTGCATTAATATATTCAATACGTTTGACGAAACAAAAGAGAAAACCGAAATTAGTTTCGCGACCTGCCCAGTAGGACTTAATGTCTTGAACTTTCTTTTTACGCCGGGCATATTTCCAGAGAGCCAATAAAAAATATAAAGTATTGCAAATTATTCGCGCTGTTGTGCTTGTTATTATTATTTTGTTACTTTTTATTCGCGTGGTGTTATGCAAATATTTTTATTCGAATAATTTTTAATCAAAAAAAGTTTTATTTTATATTTAAATATTGATATTCGGTGTCTTTAAGTACTTTTAGCATAATTTAAATTCCAGAATTTTCAAAAAGACCCACACATTGAAAATAGAGAAGATTAACTCTTCAATTTGTGTGTCTTTTTTGTGGGGAAAAATATTCTTAAACAGGAGTATAGCGCACTAAAATCTTTCATAAAAATATGTTTCATAAAATTGTTATTCTAACTCTTTTAATACACAAAAGCTCTAATTGCAATTTGAACTTCTGAAATGAATCAATAGTTAGAATGTTTTTAAAACTTAATCTCGTACTTATTCACACATTTTAACTTTTAACTTATTTCTGGCGTTTATCTTGAATTTATGGCTGGCTGTTATGTTTTTAAAGGGGTAAAACAAAATTGTATAATAAATAATTGTCCGCCAAACTTCAGTCCGCTATATTGATTTATAATTAGAGTTGTTTTTCTTTTTTATACAGGGAAAGAGACCTACAAAGAGAAGAGTTAGAAAATTAAAATGTTTTACAAAAATGTTCTAGATTGAATTTCTGAATACAGAGTATAAGAATGACAAGATTTCTTATGGAAATTTACTATAACAATGTTTAAAAATGGGAATTCTAACTCTCCAACATATGACTCAGGTGTGAGCTTTCAAAAGGCCAATGAAAAATTAGTTTTTGTACCTTCTAACTGAGTTAGTGGATTGAAACTTATTCATTTGAAAAATTTTGATTTTGTTCTACAGTATTATTCAAAAACTCTGGTTTCATCCTGTCATAACTCATCGCATAAGAGTTGGAGTACTCCGACAGTTTCGTGAGACAAATTTTTTTCATTATCTTCAATTTTTCACTTTCTTAGCATTTCAAGCTTAAAAATAAATTCGCGCTGAAGACCAGGGGACAAATTACGGCATTCGATATCCAACGAAATCCCATACAAAATTTTTTGAATTTGTATGGAAATTTCGTTTGATATTGAATGCCGTAATTTGCCCTCACCCCTTCATCTGAAGATGACGCTTAGTTTTTGAACTTCAAATATTTACTTTCTTATGCCTTTTAAACTTTTAAACGTCAAGAAATGAGCCCTGTTGCTTAATTATAATCATCCTTCAATTGTAATTTAACTGTAACACTGGAGAACTTGAGAATCCATACAGACAAATTTATATATTAAAAAGTAATTTCTTTACCATTTTTATCCCATAAATATATTTCCGCCACATTAAATAATGTCGCTTAATTTATATATCGGAGAGATCTAAATGTGAAAATATCATATCATTGCTTTTCATTTTCCATAATTTTTTTTCTCTTCATAAATTTTCATTCTTTTTCAAATGTAATCTTGGATTGTGGCAACGAGGCAAAATAGTAAGCTGATTAAAAATGATGAAAAAATCTTTAGAATTCATGGTTTTATATTACGCTCCTAATAGTCGGCACAAATATGTTTCGTGGCTTGTGAACTAATACGTATTTTAGCGTGCAATTAAAGAAGTTCAAAACATTTTTTCAAGAGCAAACACAATGTTAAAAATATAAACATTTTGCATAAAGCTTCATTTCGTAACTATTAGCATGCTGTAACCCCTAAGAAACACAGCAAATAAATTACTAGTAGGTAATTGTATAAGTACTTTAAAGTAATGCACACTGTATGTGCAATGTCTGTTCAATGCACATACTGCATCATTTAAAACTGTTTAAATTTAGTACTGAGTCTTGATAGCTATCAATTGTGTATTTTTTAAACACTCTAACAATTTCAACTGCCCAGTAAAAAAAAATAATTCAAGAAAATTAAAGCAAATCTTTAACTTTGGAAATAGTGCATGTTCGAAGATTTTTATAAACGGCTTTTTATTCCTATTTACCGATATACAATGCACCAACACGCCAACAACGATGCGAGGTAATGTTTTGAAAGCTACAAAAATTAAATTTTAAAAATACTTCCAGTTATTTTTTTTCCACTGTGTATTCTTAACTACAAAAACTGCCCTTTCCAAACTTTTATTCATTTATAGTTACAAATATTTATTTTTATATATTTATATATATGTATATTCATTCATTCGTGGCCAAATAAATAAGTTTCTATTCCAAAATATTGGAATCTAATCTAAAGTAAAGTTATTTTTACGTTTGCAAAATGATGAGTTTCTCTTGCAAAAAAAAAAAAAATTATAAATAAATAATAACAAAAATAAAAAAATAACCATAGATAAATAAATATTATGATGTTAAATTGTTATTTTCTTCAACACATAAGATAATAATTCCAATGAAAGATTTTTTACATTCCTTGAAGATAATGCTTCAATGCAAGCAACAAATAAAAATAAGCTTCAATGAAGTCAGAGTAATAATGTTAAGGGCCTGAGTATCAAATTAAATAAACTTCAGAATGAACTCATATTTATGTATTTCTTTCTGTCTTAAGGCAAATCTCACATTCCTTTTCTTTTTGCAAATATATTCCTTAAATAACTGACTGCTGATTGTTGAGGACGACGTTAACTTTAGGGGTGTCTTGCTGTAAATAATAATGACGGTATATTAAAAATCTATTAAGTTTTATTATAGTGATTATAGTGTAAAGATTCAAAAACAGCGATAAATACTTATCATATGCCATTATACATTTACATATTATATGTAAATTTTAATGTCTCAAATGGTAAAATATTAGATTTCTAAGACAATGAGTTTTTATCTCAAATTAAAATATTCAAATAACGTCTGTGACACACTCTTCCATTTATTTTACATTTTATCAAATGACTTCTGTTCAAATTCCTTGTGACTTCTCTATTAAATATGTAATTTAGTTATCAACTATTCTAGTTTTAATTATAATATCTACTATCTGCTACACATATGCATTTTGTTAACTATTATATATTCGAATATTTAAAAGAAAATTTAACATATATTTAACAACCAGTTGAAATTATAATCTCTCTCCGCCAAACAAATAATAACTAAATGCTTACAATCGCAAGATAGTTTTAGTTATTTCCTTAAGTTTCTTATTCCTCAATTATATTTTTGCTTTATAATTATAACATTAAATATATCACACTGCATATAAAGCAAATTCACTAAACAAATAATGCAAATGAGACGATTTCAATTTAAATGTTTATTAAGTCAAATAACTGAATATTTTATGAAACAGAAAAGTTTCCTCGGCAAAAACTTCTACAGCAAGAAGACTAAACCTACAAAAAAAAAACAAATTAAATAAAAAACAGAGAACTCAAAGTTGACTAACATACAAAGTTATATTTGTTTCACATAAAGAGGAATAGTGACACGAAATGTATGCGTATTTATACGAAGAACTTTATCCTTTTTATCCTTTTTATAGAGTGTAAATTTATATAAATATTTATACAACATAAAACTTTAACATACAAAGCACATAGTGAAGTCTGCGAATGTGTTTGTGTGTTTGTGTGTGTGTATGAGTGTTTATGAGATTTCTAAAATTTCATTTAAGTTTTTTTGGGAGATTTATTTCTTTCTAATTTTTTTGTGTACGAGTACTTGTAAATGTGTTTGTGCATTTATATGAAAAGAGTTAAATGGAATAAAAAAATATTCAAAACTTAAATAGACGAATAGAAGCAAAGCAAAAAAAGTGTCAACAATAATTTTTAATTAAGAACTTTAACGCCTGTTCACTCTTTTACATCCACAGTTTTATGCAAAATCAAACACACAAAGTAAATCACTTACACAGACGGACAGACATCTTAATTTACATAAACTTTTTTCAATAAAAACGACACACACAAAAAAAATGGGGGAAAAGAAGCAAACCGAACAAAGATGCAACGAGGCTTAAGTAAAAGAATTATGTTCGGAAACATAAAAAATACGATTGTTGAGATGCATAGAGAGTTGAAAACACATGTACGAATACATGTCGTACACACCCACAATGCAACCAAGGCATTCAATTCACACCATGTTCATCTTTTTTTTTCTCACTTCTCTACTTTTTATATATCTTTTTTTTCATACGAGTACTGACAATTCTGATTTTATGTGGCATTATACTTCAATAACACCCTTGCACATGCACACACACATACACATGTATACATTCCACACACATCCATTCAATTGTTTAAAATAGCTCGACATTACGACTAAATGAACAAAAGCAAATAAAGATGATAAGCCAGCAAAAAACAGGAACTTAAAAAAGATTGAAGATGTGAAAAGTATGTTGTACAAATTGGAGGGTTCAAAGTGCAATAACTGGGGTGTTGTGCAGCCTCATACACACATTTGATAAAAACGCCTTCGAATGTTGAAATGTGCTTTTGGGTATTTTTTTTTTTTTTGCTTTCGTGAAACTAACGAAACATTTTGTTTGTTTGTTTTTTTTCGTACAAGTTAAAGTAACAAAATAAAAAACAAACACGTTTAAATTTGTTTTCATTTTTTTTGTTGTCAATTTCTTTTGTTCACATCAAAAGTTAATGCAAAAACTTCTATTGTTTTCTCTAGATCTTGACTGTGTACCCTACAAACATAAATAGTAGTTTGTATAATTTATTGACAATCTTTTCTTGTCCTTGCTAAACTTTAATTTCATAGAAGAAGCAATATTTAAAGTCTTAAGTATTTTTTATTAAATTTGTATTTGCAAAACTTAATAATTTTAACCAGGTTGAAGCTGATTTTGTCTTTTCAGTTCTGTATTCGCAAATTGGTTGGTTTTCATTTATTGTAGAAAGTTTGTGTGAATTAAAGTTAACAAGCAAAATATAAATAGAGGAAGTTTATGCAAGAGGCATGGCAGCTCTCTCTCATACAGATAAAGTACCTATTATGATTTACTTAGCAAGGAAATCAGCCCATTCTCTCTATACATACGTTACCTAGAATTCCTAATAACTATACGTCACGTAAACTCGCAAATCATTAGAATATCAATTTCTTTTCCTGCCTTCTTAATAAGGTTGGCACAATGATTGAATTTATCCTTTAAAAACTTGAATACGTGTTATGATAAATGATCATCGGTAAAAGATGATCGTTATTTATATAATGCAAACACAGGGACACAGTAATTGTCTCTCTATGCCAGTTTCTCCCAATCAATTGTCGCCGAATCGTATTCATTGTTTAGTTATTAAAAGCGGCTAAATTTTAAATAAAATTGAATAAACTAAAGTTTAAAATAACAAATTTTATATTAGAAAAATATACACAAGAGTCAAGCAATTTTGTTGAACAAATTTATTGGCATCAACTTTATTGTTAAACAAGAAGCAAAGAATAGCAACACAAAGTTTTTTCAAACGGTCTAACGTTTCTGCAACTATATAACTTAAAATTTAAATATTAAATTATATATTGTATATCTATTATATAAATAGGCAAAGAAAATTGTTTAGATCCCTTTTTCTCATTTTATTTTAGCAAATGGAAAACATTGTTGAGCTTTACTGATCCGACCATATATTATTGAAATCGGTTCAGTGTCGAAGGAGTAACAGGCTCCTAAGGTTGACACCACTACAAATGCTAAAAATACTCACGTACATTCGCTTATGTAACTATTGGTTCGAGTAAAAATATAAGCAAAGCAACGACAGTGCTTAAGAGTACCTACATTCGTATATGACTAAGAAGATTTGTTCTCTTCAAATGAGCCTTTGTAAGCAATTTTATTTTGTTTGTTGTTTTTTTCCATTGGAAAGAGAATGGGAAGTCATGTAGATTTTTCTCTTTAAAGAAATGAAACTAAATAGGTATACATTTAAACCGGCGGTCGAATTTCGACCACTAGCAAACTCTAGTGTATTGAAATGGCCAAAGACGCCTTTTGTACATAAAGTAAAACAGTAACTAATCACGACATAATCTTAACAGCAAAAATACGTTTCATAAAATGTTATCATGGTCCGTACCATTAAATTCAGCAGAAACATGGACGATAAAGGCGTCCGATGAAAAAAGATTAAATTCGTTTGAAATATTAATTTTCCGGCGAATATTAAAGAACCCATGAACTGACCGCGCTTCGAATAAAGAAGTGCTGAGACGCATGAATGTGGGACGTGAAATAATAATAAGAAGGCGCTCGAGAGGAAGAAAAGAAATAACACGGTTGAAAAACATTCAAGAAAAGAGAGTTCACCAGCACGAAAAAAATCTTCTGAGGGAAACCAAAAATAGACAACTCTATAATTGAATAAAAATATTAAAATATTGTCACTTTATAATAATTGTATGATCGTCAATATCCGAATAGCTATTGGCAAATAAGGAAGACGAATAAGATTTGCGTTATAGCACGTTAAGTAATATGTGCATGAAAAAAAGTTTATGATCGGTGACAGTGATCATGCTATTTGGCTAAAGACCTTATTTTGAAATTTTAATCCTGTATATTAATGATAGTTCGAAATTGTATTTCTGTAAATCATATGAGTATTTTATCACTGTGTATAGTAGTTTCCTTTTAGAAGTGTTTCAAATATTTCAAAGCTTTTAAAGACTAAATATTAAAAAATCATCTTTAATACCATTTGCTGTCTTAAATTATAAATATTGGTGCCACCAATCTATACTATTATATGCAGCATCCATGTGCCTGGAGCGGCACACCAACAAGATACCGAAAGTCCACTTTCTAAAACATATCTTTCAATATCCTTTGAAATTCTTAAAAATATATTTGACCAAAAAGCATATTAAAGACAGAGGGCAAATTATAGCATATCGAATCGAACGAAATCCCATACAAAATATTTTGAATTTGTATGGAAATTTCGTTGGATATCGAATGCCGTAAATTGCCCCCACTCTTCATACAAATAATTTGTAAATCATTAAATTTCGGTATATGTTATTGACAGTTAAAGTCCTCTATATTTCTATTTCTCATAAATTCTCTATTTACTTTGTTTGGGAACAAAAGATCCATCAGGTGTCGCAGGGCCGGTCTTTGGACCAGATCTTTCCCCTTTTTCTAATAATAAGGTTATTTTGAATCCGATGTCATCCTGTCGTCTGTTTGTTTTCTATTACAAACTGTTTTGAAAAAGGCTTCAGATGGACAGTATTTTTTTCACTTTGCATTTGTGGTCTGCGTGTTAGTCAGAATTTCCGCTCATTCAATCCATCTGTTAATATTTCTAAATATTTTATATACATATGTATAATATATTAACACCGCTCGAAATTGCTTCTGTTTTTATTTTCTATTTTGTTTGGAGTTGGCTTTTTACAAAAGTTATTGCTGAAAAAGCAAGAAGTAGGACTAAAGAAACCTATCAAATTTAATATTAGTATTTTTTTATATTTTTTCAAATTGAATATTCTCTAAAAAAAATAACCCGTTTGCAATATTATTTATTTAATACTTTTATTTTCATATAGAAAACTACTAAATATTTTTAATTTTTTTTATTTTCAGCAACACAATTATATCAGCATTTCCATTTCATTGAGGTAAGTGAAGCAAAAAATTGTAAATATTTCTGTGTATTTAAATTATTTAGCACAAGTTATAGCGTACTTTAATGTTAATGACTGCTGCCAGCAAAATACAAACTCAAATTTATATTTCGTTTTCCTTTCAATACAGCAAATGAAATAGTGGCAAGTTAATTTGAAAAATTTACAACATGTTGGATAACAATAGTATATTTTTAGACAAACTTTATGACATTGCATATACGAACACATGCATGCATGCATGACTCCATTGTGTGAGTGTGTGTGTGTGTTGATTGTATGCCTGCGATTTTGGGCAAAATGGTATTAAAGTTTCAGACACATATGAAAATGAAAAGCGAGCATTACAATGAGGGAAAGAGAAAAAACCAGCAAGTCAAAAACAAATTTGACGAAGAAAAATTAGAAAATGAAAATAAAGGAATACAAAAATGCAAAAAAAAAGAACTGCATCACAAGTTTGCCTCAAGCATTTTGCTTAACAAACTTTTCACAAAAAACACACACACACATACACTCCTACATGCATACATATTATTACAAACATTCATACAAGCAATATAGGAAGCAAATCTCCTCTCTAGATGCCTGTCCATTCACATGAAGAGCCTTTCGTTCAACAGAATATAACTTTGTTGTAATATTCTTTTGCTTTCAAATATTATCTAAGTATGCATGTGTGTGTGTGAGTGTGTGAGCAATTGCTTGGATGTGTTTATATTTTAACATCTGTTTGATTGTATGCGGCAACTTCCGTTTCGTTTGCCTGCATTTTAGTTCCAGTTTTATATTATTTTTTAATGTCTGTGTGTTTTTCTTTTTTCAAAAGATCTTTTTTTATGATTTGTTTTTATTTTTTCTTCTTTTTTTATTTTTCTATATTCATTTTCCATTGTAAACATTTAGTTTCCTTGGGTGTTTTTCTTAAGATTTGTGCATTTTCTTTAGCAAGTTGTGTATTTCTACTTGTAATTTCCTTAAAAGCAAGAAAATTAAGTAGAATATACAAATAGACACACAGACAGACGGAAAGACGGACAGACAGACACATGCGATACAACAATATAAAAGACAACAACACACACTGAACATATTAAGAGCTCCGTTGAACTAATGTTTATTATTGCCATGTGAGTTGCTTGGTGTCTGTCTGTCTGTATATGTTACACAGCAAAAAGTATAAAAACAATTTGAAGGAGCAAAAAGAAAAAACAGAACTTAAATTAACTAAATAGAAAGAAGATTGTATTGTAGTTTCTAAATTAAGGACTACTTGAAAATGTTTAAAGTTAAACAAGCATAAAAGCAAAAGCGTAAAAAGAAACAAAACAACGACAAGCAACAAAGTAAATCAAATACGAAATGAGTCTATATCCCTCGGTGTAATTATTCTGAAAAAGATTTGAGTTTAAAGTACGAAAAATATCTGATTGTTTTAAATTAAAACTTGGTTAAATTTAAACTTTTTATTCGATTTTAATTGAATGGAAAAGTTTTAAATTGTAAGAGAAACACAAGCAACGTTAGACGTCTAATGTTATCGTGTGCTATGGAATTTTATGAAGTTTTGCTTAGAAAATAAAGAGCCAGAGCAAAAAACTAGTAAGGAAAGTAGTTGAAATTATAATTCATTTGTTTGCCTTAGTAAATCTGTAAAATAGTATAATTGAAATTAAAATATTTAAAATTATCATTACCGGAGCAAGTTTAAAATGGTACGAACATTTCGCAGTTTTTAGTTAATTTTTTCATATCTTCCATCGATATATTAGCTGATAGATAAACAAGTGTGTATATTTATGATATAAAGGCAAAAAAATAAAGGATCTGACTAACAAAATTTTGGTAAAAAATATATTTTTCTCTCTTTAACCTCAAAGTTTCTTTCAAAGTGGATTTATTAAAAATTAATTACAGAATTTTCTCCAAGTGCAACATCTTAGAATATGGTTAAGTTTCTTTATCTCGTACAGATAAGTTTTTATAGCTCCTATAAATTAAAGTCTTTGTGTGTCATATAATAGATGAGGCTCTTCCTCTTTATATTTTTTATGTATTCGGGTTCTCTATTTCACCATAATGATGGCCAGCTTCCATTTATTGCTATCATAGGGAATGCACATTTGACAAGAAGCTTAATAACAGAAGCAACATCTAGTACATCAAAAAAATGATTTGCGTTGACAACCACGTTGCTACTTCCTATGTGAAGGCATAGGTCGGGTACAGTCAGTAACAAGAAAATCTTTAAGAATACTGTTAATAACGTCGTGGACATATGGTCTAGTCAGCGGTGCCATATTCTGCAAATTTACTTTGTAGAATATGTACCAATAAATAAAAAAAAAATTAAATTTTAAAATATTTGTGCTTTGCACGTTCCCAACCTGATGCGATGCTGAAAAAAAACTGAATGCAACAGTTATTTACAAATTTAACAAAAGTGGTGAACACTTTTCAAAACTCTCATGGCGTGTCGCTGTTTGCAGCATACAAAAAATAAGTTTCCCCAAAATTTTTTTAATTACAATAATCAAAATTTGAAGACGGTTTTTTAGCACTTTAATTTTCCAATTCGTAGAAAAAAAGCAGCTCTCAAAAAAGGAAAACTGCTAACAAATGCTCTGCCCAACAACAGCATTTTTATTTTATAAATAAGAAATTTTCTTTTAAAAAC
The DNA here is from genome assembly GCA_956483585.1 of Gymnocheta viridis. Lineage (NCBI taxonomy): Eukaryota > Metazoa > Arthropoda > Insecta > Diptera > Tachinidae > Gymnocheta > Gymnocheta viridis. Next base: position 123,633,101 of record OY101441.1, on the reverse strand, counting down.
TTTTAATAAATATCATTAATTTTAACGTGAACTAAAATTCAACATTCAAGAACAATTGCTGTACAAAAATTATTCTAATGTCTGTGTAAAGCACAACTAAACTAATTTGCATAATTAAATTAACAAACGCTTTGGATAATTACAAAATATAATCTCAAAAACTTTAAGTTTATTAGACAATAAGTCCATTTCGTTTATTTGCGAAATTATCATAATGGTTAAAGGAAGCAAAGGATTTTTTTAAAGTGGTGCAGTCATAAACTAAACAACAAAGAAATTTACTCCCTCTTTTTTAGAAAATTCCAAGATAATTACGTATCTCAGTTTGTGTCTAATTTATGAATGAATGGTTCTATGTGTACAAGAGTGTGTTTTTTAAATTAAAATCACATTTGCAGTTCACTTAATATTCCTTAAGGAACATTATTAAGGAAACAGCAATAGCAAACAGCACACCACACAATGAATATATATTTCTAAAACACTTGATATTTTGCAACTTTACAGACACTTATCCATACATAAAGTCTTAGATAGATTCTACTAAATACTATTATTATTATCGTCATTATTATTAACTACTATGATTGTTCTACTACAACAACACAATGCACTTAAAGATACTTGTACTTAAATTTGCCATAATTATCTTTTCTCAAGTGTTAGTTTTTGTTCGTATAAAAGCAGGAATGCAAATTTTTGTGTATGTGTTAGATATGGCATATACGAATGCCCACATTTACAGCAGCATACAGCAAACTAACATAACTCTACTTAAATACTCTAAACAAGAAAAAAAATCTTCATGAACTGAAAAATAAAACTTTATGAAATTATACACGAAAAATTCCTTTTATTATTTGGAATTCACATAATTTTTGGGGGAAAGAAATCGTCTTAAATATCTGATAAATTGTTTGAAAGAATAACACTAAAAAGTTGCCTTAACTTCTTCTACCTCTACCTCTGCCGCCACCACTAACTGCCACCACTTTAGAACAATGAAGACAAACTAACAGCAACAATAAAAAAGCCAACAAAACCTTAAATTTCTTGTTCTTCTGGAATAATTTTACAAGAAATTGCGGTTTGATAGCCTCTTAACTATGCAGGGTAATAATTTTTATTTGCTTTATTTTAGTTTCTTTCGTGCCACAGAATATATGTATTTATATATGTATGTATGCATAATTTGTTAAGACATTGTAGTCTAAAATGAGCCAAAAGGTCAGATTTCATACAAAGTATAAACTGAATAAAACATGCAACTTTTGAAATTTATTTAAAATTTTAATTAAATTTTTAGTTTACACAATTTATCAACAGTCAAGAAGATGTCTTTAATAGTCAAAAAATATGTGAACTAGTGCAAATTATTACTGCTGAAATGTTTGCATATAATCAAATAAAATAAACTTGCTAACAAAACTTGACATTAATTAAAAAAAAATAATAAAAATTAAAATTAATTCAGACATGTGATGGAAAGCGAATTTAAAACAAAACGATTTAAAACCGAAATAAGTTATTCTGCTTTGTGAATATTTTTAATATATTATTTAATATATATTTCAATAATTTTTATAAATTTATTTAAAATTTCTTTTAAACTATTTATAGTTTGTTTATTTTCTACCTTCTGGTCTGCTTTATTCAAGTTAATAATATAAAATTGGCTCGATATTGATAGTTAAAATCGTTAAAAATTTAACACACATTTTCAAAACTTTACTTTTGAAATCGATTGATTGCCATCACATACCTGATTGTGTCAATTAATTTGCAACCAAATGTGAATGCTGTATCTGTTCAATTACAGATTTCTATCTGCTTGGCTGTCTGGTTTTTGGGCCAGGCGCCCCCTTCGTCGGTTTTTTACCAAAATCGTCGACGAAGTAAAATAATGAATAAAATTGGCTACAAAGCTTACGCAACTTTAATGTGCCTACTTGCCACAAAACACGCTGCATTACTAATCTAAACGTTAACACAACGCGCACTAGCAGTGTTGCAAAACAATGAAGTTTTGGAGTTCACCATTTGTCCTCTCTCACTATCCCTTTCTCTAAGAAGGTAACAGTCCTCCTGCTTGCTGGGCATTAATTGCTTAAGTTGTTTGTTACTTTTCCTTATAAAAAGATAAAAAAATATATACTGTCGACCAAAGCTTTAATATTTTTACAATTCCGAAAAATCGCTTATAAAACAAATCGTGCAAAAAGCGTAAATTCAGCTGACATCAGACATATACTCGTCTTAATGCCTTACTTGTTCCTTTCATTTTATTTTCTCTTAAGTCGTTTTCCTTAATTTAATTTGCAAACATTCGTAAATAAATTTGCTTTATCATTAAAATATTAAATTTAATTTTTTGTCAGTTTTATTTGTGCTCTGTTAAATATTTCGACTTTCTACGCATTAAGTGTAGTAACGTGCCGTTATCTTCGCAGAAAAATGTTCCCTCCCAACAGTTTTTGTTGTTTTTTCGTAAATTAAGCGCGGATGCGGAAGTGAGTCATTATAAATAATAGATTGGAGTTTCTCTTAAATAGGAGTATGTGTGTGTGTGTATAAAGCAAGGAAGTTTTTATATTTTTTCGATTTTTTTTATTTATATTTTATACACAGCTCCTTTTTCTGTTTCTTTGAATTCGTATTTTTTTTTTCTTCTTTTTTGTTTAATAAGACATTCATGCGAATACTCAGAAACCAACTCCTAGCACAGATTTTCATTTCATATTTCTTTTTTTATTTTTTGCTTTTTCACTTCGTTTCTTTATTTTTCTTCCTTTAGCAGTCAATTATAAACGTTAAATATTTTTGCGCATGAAATAGAGTGTAAATGTAAAGAAAAATCATTTTAAGAAGGATGAGTGAGTTTCGTGCGGAAGGAATAGTGAGAGCGTAGCAAAGATTTTCTTTAATGATAAGGTTTGTTGGTTGGCTGTTATTGTTTAACAGTTTAACTGTGGAGAATTTATTAACCGTGAAACTTTATAAATTTTTAATGGCTTTTATGCTATTTACAAAACTTAATATTAAATTAAAGTGATTGAATTTGATATTCCTGCCTGGTTTCTGTAAACTTTATCTTGTTGTACGAGTATTTGTTTTTGTTTGTGCCTGTGGCTAAAGGAATTTAACTAACCAATAAAGAAATCAAACAGCCAACCAGTCCGACAACTTGTTAACTAACTAGGCATGACCAAGAGTAAAGAAAAAAGATTTTCCAGATCATTAGAAATATGATTGCTTTATGGCTGTTACACACATACCAGCATAAATATTTATTATTATTATTATTATGCGTAAGCATATTTTTCAGATTAAAGTAAAACATAAAGTAGTTTAATAAATACCTTAAATAAATTATTAGTTATTTTGTTAAGAGGAAAATGTTTAACTCTTTTTATCATGAATGTGTGAAAGTGGAGGTCGTGAAGGTCATAAAGGTCTGCATCCAGTGGCTTTCTATGTTACTCCAGCACCTGCTCAACATACGCCTGATTAGCTCTTTTTACTGGAATGACTTTTTAGTCCAGCTGTTTAATTTGGGCTTCTATTTTTATCTAACTTTTTAAATTTTGTTAACAAATACTCCTGCATAATTTAATAATATTTCACAAAAACGTTGGTCAAATCTGTGGAACTTGTACTTTTAATTGGAAACCAATATGCATAAACAAATTTCCAAACATTTCCGAAATTAAAAACATTAAAAATTATAACAATACATTTTTATTGTTGTATAAATTTAAAATGGAGCGATAATGTGTGTGTGTGTGTATGCAAGCTGAATTAATGAATATGTGTGAGTGCATGAAAATTCATATTGTTCGCATAGATACAAGTTTACATGTATGAGTTTGTATATAAAAAAAATGTAATTTTAAATACTCGGACAATACAATATATAAGGAGAAAATTTATAGGAAAAGATAGTTTGCGAAGCAATATGGCTGATTGCTTGGTTGGTTTAATGGTTTGAGTTGTCTGTCTGTTGTGTATATTGTCAATGTTGATCTGACTGCAGGCAATTTTTGCACAAAACACACACACGCACACTGTCATACATATTCGAATGCACTCACGCACACATTCACATATAAACTGCATAATGAGCATTTTAATACAAATTTATTTTAATTTTAATTTAAAACAACAGCAAAATGACCAAAAAGGCAAAAAGAAAAAAATTGATTTTTATATGATAGCCCAGCATTATGCAGACAAGTGAAATGGTAAATGTTTTGCGCAACTTATATTTCAACATACAGAGTAACACAAATTATAGAGAAATATTCAATAATTTTTTGACCACTTTTTTTTAAACAAAAGTCGAACATATTTATGACTCATCACCATCCGTGTAGGAGGACAAATTGTTGTTTGATTTTTTTTTTTTTTTTAATTTTGTTTTTTTTGTCAAAAAACTTCCTGAAGAAGAATACCAATGGTATTCGAAATATCGAAAACAAATAAATCTGAAATTTAAAACCAACATATAGTTCATTTTTATTTATGTAAGACCTAGAGCCTGAAAGAAAAAAAGACAACAAATTTATCTTAAAAGTCGAACCTTAAATACCACCAACGTTTGTAAATAAATAGTTACCTTGATTCTGATTGATTGCCTTTGGACAATTTTGCGGCAGTAGTCTTTTTTATAATTAATAGTTTCGCCAAAGCAATGAGAGGCTGTCGTTTAAAGCAAAAAATATATATATTTCACCATTTATTTGAAACCCCTTTTCGTTTGCGAAAACCAGCCACATGATTGTAATGAATAAATAAAAAAAACAAATGTGATTATACAGCCAAAAGAAATACGAAAAAAAGTATAATTTAAATTAATGTGATTTCGTAATTTATGAGGTGTAAATAAAGAACTGTTAAAGAATTGAGATAAAAGTGTTTAAGAAATCTGCATATGGAAATCTGAAAGGCGATTTATAAGTCCATCACGATGTAAAATGTAATATTTAATTAATAAAAAAACGAAAATAACGACTTAGAGAAAGATGGCAAAGTCGTTAATTGTGAACAGGATAAACTGTAAGGACATGAACTAACAAACAAATATCAACTTAAGATGTATCTTGAGGACTTATCATATATGAATTTTTCTTATTTTTTGCAATCTTAATAAATAATACGAGTGAGCTGATATTGGTTTTAATAGGTTATTTTTAAGAGCTTTCTAATTTGTTCTAAAAAGAAAACATATTAAATTTAGAGAAATGTATCTTTATTTGAGGCGATAGAACGATCTATACAATTCAATGTTTTATGATGAAGGGTCCAGTTTTGGCATACTCTCTTCAACATATCGGCCGCCATCTCACGAATAAGCTCTTCAGGCTTGTGCCTGCCTTCCAGGGCGTCAACCGTTGCAGGCTAGTGATTATAGACATGAGCATTTACATAGCCCCACAAAAAATAGTCTGAAGGCGTTAAGCCGCACGACATGGCGTCAATCAGCCGCCCCAAACATAAAATAAACAATTCACCTAACTCGTCGCGTGCTGTGTGCCAAGTGCAACCATCGCAAGGTAGCGCCGAATCGATCATTCACCGTCAACAAAAACACTGGCGGATATTTTCCTTTGTCCGAACTCTACGTATATCCGTTGGTGGTTTAATGTTCAATAATATAAATTTGGTGCGAAATTTAGTCACAAGATTCCGAATAGCAGCCTCAGATGGTCACATGATGAACTTTCATAACCGACCATAAATTCCAATAATAAAATTCAATAAATCTTTAGGGGTTGTTCTCTTGTAAGGCGATTCATGGTGGTTAAATTTTAGACCAAACTGAACATGTTTAACAGTAACATTTTACACAAAAACAGCTGAGCTGCCAAAAACAGTGTTTCCAAAAATAAAGTTGCTAAAAAATCACAATAATAATTTTTTTGGAACATATTTGTAAATCTACCGCCAACAGTTGACTTGAATACATTAAACTATTATTTGCATTGTAATTATCAGTTTAGAATTTAGCGACCTATAAATCTCCACTCATAAAAAGGGATGTTTGTAAATATCCTTTAAAAAACTTCACTTCTAATTGATAAAAACTAGGAGAGGTTAGGTTAGTTTGACAGGCAGCTTCCGTTTACTGGCATAGGAATAGGCTCCTTTCTGATTTTTATAAGTATAAGTGAAAAAAAGAAGAGGAAAAAAAGCTTGTAAAGTTAAGATACAGGGCATGTTCTGAAAATCACATTTCACATGTTCACAAATCACATGTAATTTTAAAAGCAATAATGGCCCTGCAGACGTTTTCAAAATTATGTACGATAAATTTCTTTCATATATGATGTTTGATGCTCTGTGCAATAAGAAAATTAAAGAAAAAGAGTGAAAAAATATCTGCATGACCATTATTACTTTTAAAACCGCATGTGATTTGAAAAATGTGATTTGCAGAACATGCCCGATAATTCGAAGATGAAAGTGAAATAGAGTTGAGAATTTTTACTTGAAAAAATTAAGATAGACAGCTTCCAGGAGTAGACTCCTTTCTATTACCTGTTAGTACAAATAAAAGAAGAGGGAAAAAAACGTGTAAAGCTAAGAGAAATTTCAAGATGAAATGTGAAATAGAGTTAAGAGATTTAGGGAAGAAGGTATAGAAAAATTTATGGCGATTAGAAGAACCTGTGAAGGTTCATATTGAAGTCATACACTACTTACGAGTATTATGAAGGAGTTGAATCCACTTTCTTGGACAAGCAGGTAAAGGCTTGGTGGCCCAGATATATTTGACACTGGTTTGCCAGTGAATGACAAGATCAAAGGAGATAATGATCGTTTCCTTTTTCTTTTCTGCAAAAGCCATGACACTCAACTCCTATTACTCTGGCATAGTTAACAATATTACAGTGTCTGCCACTTTCCACAGCAATATCTTTCAAGTACGTTTTCTGGACTTGTAGAAGTATCCTGCTATGGAGCGAATACAGTCTGGGATAGACTGGCCCGGAAAAAGATCACGCAAAAGTTGTGGCACTTTACATCAACAAATGGACCAAGGAATTTGCAATGATTGCAAACTGACTTGTGTGTTTTAATTAGTTACTTTAAAGAAATACCACACTGAAATAAAAAATATATTAAATTTAATAATTTAAATAGTTTAGTATTGTAAATACAATTGCAAACATTTAGCCAGACTTAATTTAAATTGTTTGTAATTTTTTCCACAACAATCACAGAGTATACAAAGAATATTAAAATTTATTTATATATTTTCTTTTCTTATTTTTGCAATTTCTTAATTTATTAAATTTGATTTCATAAGCCCAAACAATTCAATTAAACTTTTGTTAAATTGCTAAAATCACTCACATGTCATGTACGATTTAATTTAAAAGTTATTTTCAAATTTAAATTCCTTAAAGGCCGGTATTGTCCGTCCTAAGAGATTTTCTGTCTCGTATTTTACTTAGAACAATAAAACCAACAAGTACAACACGAGCAACATTAACATCGGCAGCAATAAAAATATTTAACTATTTAATTCAAATATTTAATTCATACATATGTAGATGCATTTGTATGTATTTATGTATGTATGTATGTATGTATACATATGTACATATTTATATATAATTTATTTTTATTCTATTTAAAGCATATTTTTTGACATAATGTCAACCTTTTTAAATTTAAAAATTGAATGTAAACACAAACATATTTTAATATAATGCAATTTAAGTTTCTGTGTAAAATTTAAAAAAATACATTCACACACACAATTTTAAAGACTCTGACAAGGAAAAAAACTGTCAATTTAAAATTAAAGAATTTCACTTGACATTTTAAAATCCATGCATGTGTAGTAACACATCCATACATACTTTGTAAATATGCTTATAAATATGTGAGTTCGAAATAATTTATAAGTGTATGTATGTCAGTATGTGTATGAATGTATTTAGCAGTTGTTTTGGAATAATTCCCTTAACTGTGTTAATAAATTGTTGCTGTCACTATCCTTCAAGTATCATGTTTGTCATTTGATACGGTATTTTTAAAATCGAGATAAATGTAACAAATAAATGCAAATATATACTATCACTTATAGTGTATCTCTTCACGAATGAATTGTTGTATAAATTAATGAATATATTTGCACAATTGCGATTTTAAAAGTCAGTTAACAATATTTATAGTTCAAACCGTTTAAACTTACAGTCTTAAGTAAAACAATGAAGTTAGAAAATTTTTCGAAATTGAACACCTCTTAAAGACCAGATTTTTAATAATTTGACTTTAAAATTCGTGGCTGTGAGTGAAGACTACATTGTAGCCAGATTTTGAATGGTAAATTATATGAAATAACTTGTGAGGACACAGTGCATGCCAATTTTTCGACACACAAAAGGCCGTTAATGCTTAAATTAAAAAAAACGCGTAAAATTTTTTGAAAAATGTATCTTTTCCATAATTTTCATTAATTATTTTAATTTCGCTTAACTTTTCCTTAAACTTAAATTTGCTTCGGAACTTATGAATTTTTCAAAAATTATCACATATTTTGTAGACTATTCGAATATTTCTAGAACTTGAGAGACTGGAAATTGTAACACTTTTTTGTTTAGTGGGCCCCCTTAATGTCGATATGTATGAATACATTTACATACAACTACCCAAATATATGAATGTGGTCTGTCAGTCTGCATATTTTTTATGAGTATTTGAAACATTTTGTTGCGGGGAGATTGAGGCGTAGCCATTCATTTCTAACCTTAATCATTCAATATGGAATATTTCAAATCATTTTATTCTTCCTCGCCTTCTCTTCAGTTTTAGCACTTTTTTGTCGCCGTTGCTTTTATATGAAATGATTGATTTTTTGCTTCAAATATTCATAGTTTAGTATGCAGTCATGTTGACATAGGACTTTCATATTTTCTATTTGTTATAATAGTACCACTGTAACTTCTGCTTTTGTTGTTCATACAATTTTTTATAACAATATTAGCTGTTCGTTCATCCTTTTCATTTTTTTGCGCAAACATTTTATTTAAGTCAGCAAGATTTTTCTATTGCTAAAATTCAAATCCAAACAACAAAAGGAAAAATTTAGAAAATCAAAATAAATAAAAAAAAAGACTGAAAGGTAAACAAATACTCGTAGGTATTGATTTATGCATATGGATTTGATTGTGTTTGCCAGTGTGATGTACGTAAGTGTGTGTATGTGTATGTCATTTGTTTGTATTTGTTTTTAAACACCATTATATTTATGACTTTTTGATGCATCAGTATTGTGTCACATCACAATACAAAACAAAAGAAAAATAAATCAACATGAAGCAAAAAGAAAATGAAATTTCCTATTGTTGATTTAACACATTTATGTATAATCAATTGACAATTTTTCGCTCTATGAAATATATTTTGTTGTGTTTGTGATGATGTTAAAGATCAATCAAAAAACATACACAAATACATACAGATATATATTGTAAATGTATGAGTTTTTTTATTAATGAAAACTAATCATTTTGTTGTTATATTTAATATGAGCTTTAAAAGTGATAAGAAATCAAAAAATTGAAATAAAATTTTAATAAATAAACAATAAAAATAAATAAATGCCAACAAAAAAAAAATCAACAAAAGCTTCTAACAGTCCTAACAGCCCAACCAAAAAGCTTTTGCACATTCAATTCTAAAAAAATTTAAGTAAAACCCAAATTAAAGCTCTTTAGCAGACTTTTATATCACTTATCATAAGGAAAGAATTTTTATGTACCAAAATAAATAAAATATGCATTTTTTATTACCAAGCAAATTGCATAAAACTCCTATTTAATAAAACTTTTTTTCTACTTCTAAAATAGTCTACAGTGTATTTGATTCCAACTGGATATCAAATAAATCTCATAAAAATAATAAAATTAAACGAACCGTTTTTTATCTTCTATTTTACATTGCAGATTATACGAAAATAAAAAAATAATATGGAAAATATCATCTGGGAAACAATAACACGTTCAAGTCATAAGAGTACAAAGTAAGTATCAAAGCAAACACATTTATAAATATTTAAAAAATATATATAAAATATATTAATAAAAAAAATAATACACTCGACAAAAAAAAGTAATAAATCATAGACATAAATAGATACCGGAACAATATGTTTTATTAACGATTTCCGCTACAGACTAAATAAAAAATAAAATTATTGACAGAAAAAATCAGCTTGTTTTTACACCGTTTATAATTTATTGTATATGAGCACACTAATCAAAAACATAATATAACATTCATATTAGGGAAGTGAAAAATAAAATATTTTATTTTTTTTACAAATCTGTTCTGTAAAAAAAATAACTTAGAGTTTCTAAGAGGATCTTGGTGACAGTCTGTTTACTAATAGGAGGGCCATGACCATACGAGCAAGCTGATGTGAAAGTGAAGTCTCTTAAAGCCGGGCTACACAGTCCTCATTATGAGTTACAGCCTTAAAACAAAATATCTACCAAAAATAGTCTGAAATGCACTCCAGAGCCGCAAAATGTCCATTATCAATCGTAGCTGGACTGGGTTTAAGATGGCAAACGAGAAAAGATTATTTTTAGAAGAAATAAACGTAAACGAACTTTCCACTAGAGACGATATATCTCCAATTACAATTGAGTGTGCAAAATGGTATTAGAGAAGGCAAAAAACTTTTTAACTACCTCAAAAACTAACACCAAAAACAAAATTTATATACTCGCCTTAAGTTAGACAAGTTTGATTAGACGCTGCCACTTGGTTCCAATATATTGTTTCGTTTGTGTTTTAAGAAAAAATAATGAAGAAGGTAGTGAAGGAGAGGAAATCGAATGAGATGTTGTAGAATTTGTGCTCAAAGGGACAGTTCCAGTAGCAAAGGCAGCGAAAAAATTGCCGTTCTCCTTAGAAAATATATTTATATTCCGCAAAAGGAGAAGTGAAATGAAACAATGCAAATGGAAGCGACATAAACTAAGTCGGGGAATTAATGTAATTGATAGTTCGAAATTGCTAGTTGTACACATTTTGCCTAAAACTTCAATTAATAATACAGTGCTGGGCAGAGGCATAGCAATTGTGTCACCGTCTCTTCCACGACATCTGGGATGGTAATTATTGCGGCTGTTATTATTTGAAAATTTTGCGGATTTGAAAAGATGATAAACAAATGTAAAATAAATTGTTTAGAATTTTCATTACATCTTTGTATTTAAATTTGAACTTAATTTTCAGTTAATAAACCTATTGTTTTAAACAGTTTAGCAAGAAATCTTCTTTAGTGTCTTGATTTACAATAGCGGCAAAAGCGCAGAACTTCGGAATCAGTTTTAAATTTGCAGTGTAGCTTTTTTTAGGCATTAGTATCTATAATTGAATTATTCTGAGTTGAAGAAATTGCGCTGCACCTTCAATACGTAGCCAAAGCGTCCTCGCTTTTTAGAGAAGTTGGCTCATTGTTCTAAATAATCATATTCAATTTAAAGACAGCATTATCCATTCTCCAAAAACTGAAGTCGGAAGCCCGGGAAAATTTCCAATAACTACACCTAAAGTCCAGTACCCCTCTTAGAGAGATCGTGTAAATGTCTCGCATTTTATTTCACAATACGCGGCATTCCATTGCACCTGATTGCAGATATACTACGTGCAATAACTGCAATGTCTTTGCTGAAGATCCTTAGTAGTCTTACCCAAATCGGAAATACTTCTGTTTGAAAGATACTGAAGTTGCTTGGCATCTTTTCAATACCGAGTTCTTTTATGTAGACAACATCACTGACTCTTGTTTTATAGCTGAAAATTTCTGTGACAATGAGGAACACCAGCTGATGTCACAATAACAATCTGCTAAAAGGAGCAAACAAAATTATGAAAGTAATATTTATAAAGTAGTGCAGTAGTCATTGGGAGCAGGTGTATTTCATATGATTCCCAAAATGCTGGCACCACTTCATGTTACAGTTATTCCAATTACTGTATTAGCTGCCTCGTTCCCTTAGACCACAATAATAAGAAGACGACATTGCTTCATCTTTCTATTCCAGAGGATGTATCAAAAATTGTGCACCAGTATGATAAAATTTTTTGATCAGAAAAAATACGGAGTAATCCTTCCTAATAAAAATTTTTTTATACATACAAAATACTTATACTCTCATTTTTCTCTTTGATATGCTTTTGATTTGATTTGCTTCGCTATACAATGCCAATATACGCATCATTAAGTACTGATTTTTCCTTTTGGAATTCATCATTAAAGCAATAACAAATAACAAAAAGAACAGCAACAAAATATTTATTATAAGGAAACCGTAAACAGACATCATACAAACACAACAGTTTCCTATTTATATATTTTTTCCGTTCCTTTAGGCTCGCAGCTACCACAAGTGTGTAGTGGATCTTGTTGTTTGCGTCTTGCTGTTGTTTGTTATAGCTTCCTTCATTTCTTGAATACGTATTTGTAGTGTTGTTCTTGTTTATTATTGCACTTCAGTCATTTATATCAATTTTCAGTTATACGCACGTTTCACTAGCATAACGTGTCTTTATGCTGCTCAACAGTAAAAGGAAATTTATGATACAACCGTATTTAAACAGCGTAAATGTATGACGTACAATATTGAGAGAATGAATAATAACAACAATACAGAAAATCCAAGTTAAGAATACAACAATAATAGAGTAGAATAAATATAAAGGGAAACGGACTGTATGGCAGGGAATTCAAGATGCTTAAACGTAGGAACATGTATTCTTTTCGAGTACATGTATTCGTAAAGAAAAGTGCTTATTTATTTGCCACAAATATTTAAAAAAAAGTACAACGGAGTGCATGTACGAATACATTTGAAAATTTTACTGTTCATACGAAATTGTTGGCTTCCTAGTGGGGCTTGCACTCATGAGCAGATAAATGAATAAATACGAGGAAAGACTTTAAAATTTGTATTTCGTTATAATTTAAGATAATGTTCAAATTTAGTTAGAATTGATATCCTTCATATATTTTAGAATATTAGTTGCTAAGACTTTCGAATTCGTTGTTAGATTACCAATAGCGTACATTGATTTTTTTTCTGAGAGAAGTTATAACTCAGGCAACCACTCATTTCGATGTGTCACTTTCTTTTGAAAAGTAATAGAGTACAGAAAGCAAAAAATGAGAAATCTTAATTAATTATTTTACAACTCTGCTGTTGCTCGGTTTGTTACTTTTTGTGGCACTTTTGATACGCATTTGATGTCAAGTAGCAGCATTAATTTTTGTTAATGACTGTGTAGTCTTTTTATTAATTCCGATTATTTTTCTGTTCAGTGGCTAGTGCTATACCTTCGTCACTGAAACAGTCCAATAACAACAAATGCAATGACACACTAATGCATATATGAAAAAAGCTGAATGTTGTGACTTGCCTGAAACTGGGATCGAAGCAAATTTAAGATTTATACAGTGGAGGCTCGATAAAGTTAATAAGTTTGTTTTGGTGGTGATGAACTTTTCCGAAATATTAATTTTTTCGTGGTACGAAAACTACATCTGGATATATGTGTATTTATGCATTGTTTATTAATTTTTAAATTGTAAATTAGAATTAATTGTTCATGCATGCATACATACATATATACATATTTATTATTTTTTAACGTTAAAAATAATTTCAAGATATGCATACATTATTACACCCTACAATTATCTGGTATTTGTTGCGCTGAAGTAATCAGTAACTTTATTTTGATGGAGTCTTTTATCTGAATGCCATTTTACAATATCCGATCGGTGTTCAAGAAGCTGTAAAATATGTTTGTTAGAGGACTTCGCCAGACTCATCAGCGTTGTACAGTTGCTCGTTTGCGATTTTAATTTCTTGCATTTTTGCCTGCAAAGCAATAACAAATAGTGCGATTACTGACGTGTCGCTAGATAAAATTTATTCATAGACCTTGAGAATGAGTATTCCATATTGACGTTTCAATTTTGAAAATCAGCCTTTTTTTTTTTTTTTTTTTTTATCTTGGACCAGCACTCAGGGGATGACCCCTACATATGCAATGCATTGTGCTGGAACTAGTGGAAAGGGATAGTGATAGATATGAAAGGAGGTGTAGCTTCATTCGTTCTTCACAACTCTGCTTTTTTCTGCACGTTTATTCGTAGAGTAGTGTTGCAGCGCCTCTGTTGGCGAGGAGGACATTACGAGTTTTCGAGTTTTGAAGCTGTGTTTAGTTTAGTAGCCACTTTTATTAATTTTATTTTACTTCGCCGTTGATTGTGCTACTCAGTACCAACGAAGGAGGGCGCTCTGATGTTACATTGGAATTAGTATCAGCTGAAGTTGGTACTGTTCAGTGACCAGTGACCATGCCTTCGCCACTGAAACCTTCCGCCAACAACTGACACAAAGGCACACCAATGCACATCAGAGAGATGCGTGGTGTTTTTATTTCATGACTCTGTCTGACACTGGGTTTGAACCCAGGTCCTTCGGTTTGTAGTAAACGTGCTTACTACCTGAGCCAACGCCACGCCACCCAACAAGCCTTGGCTTGCCCTAAAGTCATCTCAAGTTTGATCTGGATAGATTTGTTAAACAAATTCCTTAGTCTTAGCATTTAAAATAGAACCACATATTGGACAGTTCCTTTGGCGTTGATCTAAGAACCATTTGTATAGTTGTTTCTCCAAATCGTCGTATTCTTCCTTTTGTAAAGTTTTTAACATAATTTTTTCATATGTATTTGACACTGCTGCATAAACTGTTTACTTTATTAGTGTTTTTATTTTTTTTAATTGATGCTTCAAAAACATGAAAAACCTTGATCAATCGATTAGCAAGAAGGCCTTCAACTAAATTTTTTAAATCTTGCATTTTTCGGTGACTGATAACCTTTTTTGCTTCCTTTCTGGCAACGTTGTTGCGATCAAAACAATACAAATTCAATGACTACTTTTTGACAACCATCTGATGAGAGCAAACACATTATCCAAGATTACGTTTCTATATATAAAATTCGCAAAATAAATTATAACGGTAACAGCTACGCGCATTTATTTTATTTTTGCTACGCATGTATAGAAGTGTATATCACACACTATATATAAATATGTGTTGAGGATTGAAATACAGCTAACATTTTAGCTGCATGAGAAGCTAAAATGATTTTAGGAACAGAGAAACAATATATAAAAAAATTATCTCAAAAAAGTTGCGAAACACTTAACTTTTTAGAATCACGTATGGTAAATGAAAGCTGCTTACTATGATTTGTTTATTTTTTGGCCAGGTTATTTCAATGTTCTTATTTATTTCCAATGAGCTAATTGGGCCTATTATTTTTATGTAAATAAAAAACTTTTTACATTTTCTTCCCAACGTTTCGTCAATTTTTTGTTGACATCTTCAGGGGATTTTTATGTCTATTTAATTTAAAAACATTACATATTACAAAAATAGAAAACATCAAACATATTATAAACTTACAATTATTTAGTAATTTATCACATTAAATTCTATCTAAATGATTGCAACATTTAACATGAAATTAAATTAAACACACAACTTAAAATAGTATCACAGTGGTTTTCTTTTTGTTTTATTTTATCACAACTCTGTAACTGGAACTGATATTATCGGTGTCTTCTTTTTGGTTCATAGTTTTGTTAATTTTCTGTTGTATACGTAAGCTTTCTATTGTGTAACGCTTTTTTTCTTTTGTTTCTATGTCCAATATTTTTATTCTGTCAAAGTCTGGTTTATGTTTTTCGTTGATCATATGTTTTGCTAGTGCTGTTGTTTCTTTTTGTTTCTCTATATCATTTTTGTGTTCGCATATTCTTGTTTGTAAACTTCTTTTTGTTGTGCCAATATAAATTAAGTCACAGTTTTGGTTATCATTTCCCTTACATGCTATTTCGTATACCACATTGTTTTGTTGTTGTTTCTCAACAGGCGTCTTGATTTTAGAAAAAATAGTGTTGAGTGTTGTATGTTGTTTATAGGCAAAACATACGTTCTGTGTTTCTATTGTTGCTTTAATATTTTTATTATCAGTTAAGCCAGGAATAAACTTTACACTGTAAAAAACTTTGTCATTGTTATTAGTAGTATTTATGTTAATGTTATTTTTTAATTTTGTTTGTGTTCCTTCAATTAGCGTGTTTATAAGTTTTATTGGGAAACTATTGTTTATTAGTATTGATTTAATTTTGTTTATGTTTGTAGTGTGAAATTCTTCGTCGCTTATATGCAGTACTCTATAAATAAAGCTTCTCGCCGTATTTATTATTTGATGTTTTGGTTGCGTTGCGTTAAAATTCATCAGTCTTCCAGAAGATGTTTCTTTTGAATACCAGTCAAATTTAATATTATTATTACGTCTATGTAGGTAGGTATCCAAATATGCTATTTTATTATGTTTTTCAATTTCCGTGGTGAACTGGATTTTAGGATAGTAAGAGTTGAAAGCATTCAGGATCTGTTCTTTGTCGTCAAATTTTATTATAGCTAATATGTCATCTACATATTTAACTATGTATTTAATATTGATGTTTTTCTTCTTTAATTCGTTAATTGCTTCGTCAAGTAAACTGTCCAACACTATATCAGCTATGGTGGGAGAAAGGGGGTTGCCCATTGGCATTCCAAAAATCTGGCTGTAGATTTTCCTTTCGTAAACAAAATAGTTATTATCAGTCAGGCAAAATTTAAGAATTTTTAAAAACATGGATCTCGACATTTTAGTCTGTTGTTGTATAGTTTCCCATTTACCCATAATGTTTTTAATGGCCGTATGAACTGGGATATTCGTGAACAAGGACACGACATCAAAAGATATAAGTACTTCATCTTCTTCCATTTTTATATGTTGTAATTGTTTTTTGAGTTCCGCCGAGTTTTTTATGTTGTATTTTTCGGAGACAATATTTTTAAGTATTTGGCCTATATATTTAGAAAGTTTATAACAAGGAACATTCATGGAAGATACAATTGGTCGAAGGGGAGTGTTAACTTTGTGAATTTTCGGGAGGCCGTATATTCTCGGGGCTATTGCTGCTGAGCAAGATAATCGCCGTTTTTGGCTTAAATCTATACATTCATTTTTAAATAGGTCTGAAATTATATTGTTATTTTCCCTTTGAAGTTTTGGCGTTGGGTCTATTCTGGTTGTTCTGTATGTCTTTTTGTCTTCTAGTAATTCCTCCATTTTATCCTTGTAATCTATTTTGTACATTAATACCGTTTTATTTCCTTTGTCCGCTTGTAAGGTAATGACCTCATCATGTTTTTTCAAAAATTTTTTTGATTTCTCAAAAACTGTGAGGATGAATTTCTCTTTAGGGGTATTCTTAAGTTTTCTCCTGAAAAATGTAATGTTATTCGCTAATTTTATTCTACTAATTTCCTTAATCTGGTCCTCATTATCGTCAATTGCTTGAATACATTGCTCAATATCAGCAATGATATGCAGAGGCGAAAAACTATGTTTATTAACTGGTAAGGCGAATTTTCTTCCCAGGGACAACATCCATTTGATTTCCATTGGAATTTCTAAATTAGTTTTATTTTCAAACCAACTCTCATTAAAAATAAGACCGTGTAATTTGAAATAATTTTCTTTCAGTGTATGTAATTTTTTATTTTGTTTCTCCTTTACCTTACCTTTTCTATGACTTAACTTTTTCGAGCCTCCACTGTGTTTTATAAACATAAGTTCAGTTAACTTAAAAGAAGACAATCAAATAATAATCAATAAAATCGATTAGGACCTATAAAACTCACAACGTACAAAAAAATTTGCACACTAGTGATAATTAAATTTAGCGCCTTGTGTCACCGTAGAAGCTCAAGCGGTACTACTGTCTATAAACGATACTGTGAAACTTGTCTTCTCATTAAAACCAGTCAGTATTTTCCAAGATATCTCTCCTTTATATCAACGTAGTCATATATCAAAAAACGTGCTTTTTGAGTTGAGAATGCTGAACTATTCGTCGCATTGTTCTTCATCTTGTGCCAAATATTAATACAAATATCTTGTGTAACTTTTAAGTGGAGAATATTTTTTATTTTCCCACTGCGTTGTGTGTAATTTTCCAAAGAACGAGTTTTTTTGAGATATGACTATGTTGCAATAAAGGAGCGATATGCGATATGCATTATAACTCAATATTTAGCATAATGTCTCACTGCGTATAATGAATAATTGTTTCAATATGTTACTCATACGCACTGAGCAACAACGTGTACGTGTACCTCCAAAAAGTATGCATTACTTTTTAGGATTTAAAATACGTATAAATGATATTTCAATTAATGATGCTGCATATTGCGTATTCGTCTATGAATAAAAAAAATTTATGAAAAATCTTATAAATCTACGAAAACAATTCTAACATCCTGCACATACTAATCTCGAAAAAGAATTTTATTTATATGCATCACTAGCGCCACTTTGTAAATGTATGAGGAATAAACAATAAATTAAATTACCACTTTACCACTTTAATTTGTTGCAAGAAGAAAGGTCTAACAGTCGTAAAAGACATATTAAAGCACTTGTATATAATAGCAAAAAAGGAAAAGAGAAAAGAAAAGAGAGTCCAAGTGGCATTTAAGACAATAAACAAAGGAGCTGTATGATTAAAAGCAAATGTATGCAGAAGCAGTAAGCACTAAAGTAATTCTTCTACTTACTTACTTTTTACTCGTAAAATACGAGTACTAAAATATATTGTGCATGCATTCTTTACACGTTTACATATCAAGCAAACAATGTATAAAACAAAAAATAAAAATATATAAAACTCACGAAATTGTAGCAATCGCACACACACACACAAACTCATCTCAGCAAGTGATATGGCCAATATAAGACTCATAAGCACAATGACTGACTGAGTGAATGAATGAAATGAATACACATTTAAATAAATAAATAAATACACAAACACACATATAAACGCACACATGCCAACATACACATCAACTTACATATATTGCATAAATTTACGCAAACTTAAATTTGCATGTAACATTTTGTTGTACAGAGTTTTGATGAATGGTTACTCAAATAAACACAAACACATGCAAATAAACTACAACTACTACACTTTTAACAAACATGTTGCAACACATACAATATTCATATTATGGTTTGACTTTAAATTATACACAGATGTGAATATTAATATTTATATAAAAGTGTCAGAGTGTTGGTGTTGCTATCTGTTCTTTGCATGTATTTATTAAGGATAAAGCGGAAATTGTATTATAAATTTGTTATAGATGTATTTGTTGGGTGTATGCAATTTTATTTACTTAAATACCAAACAGTATGTGTGCAAGTTTTGTGATATATTTATTTTATTTGTTTTCATTATTTATAAAAACAACTTAAATATGCATGTATATTAAATGTTTGGTTTGAAAACCTCAATGAATACATGTAAATAATTAAAAAAGAATATAAAAAATTTTTAAAATATATAAAATAATTTTTGTAATAAAACAAAATGTGGAAATCAACAGATGAATTTTGATTCAAAAGATTTTATATTTCTGCGAAGATCATGAATGTATTTTCTTTCCAATAGCAAATTATATCCTTTTGCTACTTAAGGTATTTCTAGTTGAGAATTTGAATTAATATATCAACAGCTGTGTTTATTTTGCTTGTTATTATTAAAGCCAGTAGACAAATTTGCTGTTCCAGTCTTTTCTAATTATTAAAAAAACATAAAACCATTTCATTCTCCGCTGGAGTCTGATAGTACTCAAACTTCTCCAAATATATTTGCACGCATACACATAATTTTCCAACACAAATAGGCGAGCAGAGGTCACTTTTTATATAAATAAATAAATCACATAACAAAGAATTCATAGTGAATATTATTTTAGCCAAAATAATAATCACTTTGGATTAAAAACCACTAACAACCAATTTGTTCGAAAAAATAATCAGACGAAAATAACCAATGAATTCGTTTAACAATTACATGATATTTAAACGAAAAATTAAACAATATAATCCAAATTAATTATTAACACTTTCCGTTTTTTTATTTAAAAATTAAATGTCAATTGCCTTTACAATAATTTATCAACTTAAACATTTTCTAGGATATTTAAACATTTTTTACCGATTTCGTATTTGATTGTGATATTATTTTTAATATTTATTTATTCTCAAATTAAATTAACTTTATTTTTAATTCAATTAAATCTACTTTGCTCAAATCCTTCTACTCACATTATATAGATGTTTTCCGTGAAAACTTTATATTATTTGTACCTTATTTGTATTATAAACAACGCTAATTTGATTTTTTTTCTCCAGTCTGTATGACAAAAAAAAGGTTACGTGTTGATAATAAGTGCAGGGCAAAACAAATAAATTGTATACGTGGCTCTAATAAAATTCATAAAAAAGTTATTTTTTTCCTTTGCAAAAAGTAAAAATAACTTTAACTGCATGTGAAAATTAAAAACTAATATCTTTGCCCTGAATTTCATGCTCTACAATTGCACACAATAATTAAGTTAATTTGAAAATCATCTAAAGCATTTAATGTCACTGCCCGTATTAAGAAATAAGTTTACTTTTGTCATACAAATATGTGTTCATAACCCGCCTGACATGTAATCGTCTACTTCAAGATATATTTGTCTTTTTGTTTATTCTCTGTATAATGACCGAATAATAGCAAGAACAACAATATAATTAACAATAATAAAAAGTTTAAAATTTTCCACACATCGTGTAGCAAATATTTTCAAGCGTTTGTTTCCTTTTGTCCACCTACAACAGCTGCTTGTTTATCGAATGGTCAACCAAACATGCTCCTCAACACACTCACACCCACACCGACACGCGCATACAGCGATACAGCAATATTTCAACAACTATTATAATTATTATTATTATTAAATATATTCATACAAATATAAATATATTTTTGTATGTGCATGTGTATTCATGATATTAAAATGTGTATTTATTGGTATTGTGGTATTAAGTATGTGTAGTATGTGTAGTATGTGAAAGTAAATATAACTTTATAAAAGTGATTGTTTTCGTATAAGTGCATGCGTGTGGTTGCATTTGGCCATAAACATATAAATTAAATGCACATGTGACATTTTAATTTATTTATTTTCTTTTTAAATAAATATACTTATACTAAAAATGCTATATATTAATTATAAATATAATTACCAACCTCATTTGCACTTCATTTGGCTTACAATTACACTGGGCTGCAGCAAAGGTGAACTTTTACAGATTGGCGCACGATGTCGAACAATATCGTTTTTTTTTTGTGAAATATCATTCGACATCTATTCTTTTAATAAACATTAAAAAGATATTGCATGCGTTGAATTTTTAATTCCAAAATAGTTTATTGAGTTATTGATCAATTATGGCTGATAAAATAGCGCCTTTAATTATAAATTAAACTGAATTAACGATGTTTTCCCTTGTTGCTTTGGAACATTGTCTCATGTCCAATTCTTTCTGACCAAAAATGTTATGAACTTTAGCCAAAAGAGTAATCACTTTGGATTTAAAACCAGTAGCACCCAATTTGTTCGAAAAATAATTAGATTAATGAACTAGAACGTATTTAACCTATTTAACATATTAAGGGATCAACGTAGACTAGTGGAGAGTGCACTAGACTGTTAGTCGAGGGAAAGCAGGTTCGATTCCTGCCTAGACCCTGGATGTTTCAGCAGACAAGCCAGAAAGGTTTTGCAGATTGTGTTTATCTTTAAAAAAAATCTTTTAAATCTTGGAGTTGAAACAAAACTATCCCAAATGAATTAGTCTGGAAAAATGCAAGCTTTAATAACCCAGTAAAAATATGTATGGTCAATCTTAAAAAGTGCCACCTGCAAAGCTGTTAAAGATTTAGGAAATGTATATTTTTGACAACTGAAGAATTTGGGCATATAATTAGCTATAAATGATTAGAAATAAATTTTACTTTGGTTTTAGTTATTGCAAGCAAATTAAAAAAAAATCTATTAAAAAATCTGTATTTTTATTTTAAATCTCAAAAATTATAAAAGATTTTTCCAAGCTTTTATAATTATTAAAAAAAGGTCAAAAAATAAGAGAATATTATTAAATCTCAAAAATTATTTTGTAATAAAAAAATTATATTTATTTAAATTTACTCGAAAACACTGTTTTCCATTTACATTCAACTTTGTAAAATGTGTCATTTTTAAACACACAGACGATCGAACTTCCATAACTCGAACTTCTATCACTCGAATTTTCTCTAAATCGATCCACTTCCATAAGAGAGAAAATAACTTACAATTCTTATTCCGTAAATCGAACGAAACTACATGCATATGAATTCTGTAACTCAAACTGATTTGCCTACACATTATTGAAATGCATTGTTTTGAATTCAACTTTGTTTTTATTCGGGCGAAACCCATCTTAATCGGACGACGAATGATGGCGAAGGTTCGAGGAAGAAACTTTGCTGTAGCCTTCCAGAAATGATGTAGAAATTGCTTATCAAACATTGAATTTATATGAGCAAACTACATCTGATGTACACTATAATGCTCTGAAAATAAAGAAAATAAATTTTTCAGAATATTTTACTCCAGTAAGTAAGTATCTGATTTAAATAAAAGAAAAAACATATTCATAATTTAATACGAACATAATTTCAATTGTTTTTTTTTTCGAAAAATAAATTCTAACACTCGAACTCTCAGTATTTTTGTCGGAATGCCAAACAATAACTTTTTCTAAACATTCTTAACATTGCTTCCATTTCGCTGAACACAAATCTAAGACAACTTACAACCGGCTGTTAAAAATCATTTGAAATTATTCAGGAACTCGTTATTTTTTTGACTTCTTTGAAAGTTTTTTTAGTGGCAAGGAGTTTTTAAATTAATACTTTCGATATTTGTGCTATTTGGGAAACGCAATAACCTACGAAATTTTTCGTTTATAAAAGCCCAAGCAACGTTTAGCGATATAAACAAAACTACCAAACTTATATTTATGAATAAATGCGTAAATCCCAAAACAGAATTTAAGCTTACGAAAGAGCAAGCTAGAGGCACAAACTTTCAAAAATAACAATAGATTAACAACTACGTGCATACATACAGACATACATACAAATGTATACAAATTGTGAAACTTTGTTATGTATGCAAATCTCACTAGTGTACATTTCACATAGACCTAGAAACATTGTAAATTACTTCATACGCAGATAAATATGAATTTACATGCGTATGCAAGTGAATGTGTATGAAAGCAATGGGAAAATAAAGCAATATTTTCCCATTCGTACGCACAGCAGGGTCGTATAGAAACTACAAAAAATATAGAAAAATTAAAAATTTCGCAAGCTTGCACACAACAACTACAACAACATCAATAACAAGCTTTAAGTATTAACGAAAAAATTGTGAAGATATTCAGACAGATGCTAGTGCACCACTAAGATTTATGAGAAGCATATTTCATATGTGGCGTCCATTGAAAACACATTTAAAATCGAATAATTTTCTTATTGTTCTACATGTCTATTCGTATGCATGGACTGCATACTAATGCTTGTACGTACGTTTAAGGATATAAAACGAATGAAATAAATGGATTTTTTTTGTTCGTAACAGAGATGGTTAAAGAAAAAATCAAGTAATAGTCCTTAAACTTATTTAAGTTCGCAGTAAGACTGGAAAATTTAAATCGAAGCGGAATAATCATTTATTTTTTGACGCCACGTATGTAATCTGCATTCGTATTATATCTACTTGCACAGATTTAGTTACCAACATCATCTATTTAATTGGTGCTTTTTATGGAAATTGTTAAAATTTTAGTATTTTAAATTTTTAATCGCACTGGAAATAGAAAACGGGAGATAATTTCTTGGCTCACTGTCATCCAAGTATTGCAGAGAGTCTTCTTGGGACCCAACTGACCATGCGAACAGCAACCGCAAATCTGTGTAAGCTAACCCAACCTGACACATTAATTAGTCAGGATTCATGTGAAGATTATGAAACTTTACTTTCTAGTAAAAACGTTATAGTTTATAATCGAATAGAATAAAACGATGTTGAATTCCAAAAAGCAATCCAAAAAAAGTTAAGTAAAAAAGCCTTATATACGAGTACAATAATAAATATTTACTGCACAAAATATTGTAAAATATTAAACAATATATATTCAAATTATTTTATAAAATTCAATGGTAACTTAAGTTAAACCAGTTACATCACCAAACCACTTTGTAGTTCATGCAGACACACGACAAAATTCTCCTTGCGATCGTGTCCCATAATGCAAAATAATTGGCAACGACTACAATGGAATTTAAATTTGATTTTTATAAACTGAAAACTAAAAGTACAAATATGTAAGGCTGCACATGCAAATGTCTGTGCATGTATGGGTTTTGAGGACAAAACCAAATTGCTCCACAAAACATGTTATAACTACTTACATATGTATATGTGTATACACTACTACTATCAAAAAACCTAAATTTACGTGAATACACTTGTGTTTCTACATGCAAACAATACAGACATACACTCGGAATAATTTTACAGTATTTAATTGTAGTTTATTTGAAAAGTTTGCCTTTCAGTTACTTCTGAATGAATAAATATTTTAAATGCTGGGAAATTTATTAAAACTATCACGCTGAGCTTGAGGTGGTCAAACCAAAAATGTGTAAGAATCGAAAAACCGACACTTTTGCCGTTAGTCCAATACATGTAGAGAGGCATTGTTATTGCTGTTGTTGTTACTGAGCCTACACAGACGAGAACAATTTTTAAGCACACAATTTTTGCTCTGTTCGTACTCTGCCGGAAATGTCAATTGCGAAACTGTACTGACTTACTATTGACACAGTCACCAGTACTAGCGGCTTATAATATCCCAGGCAATGATATTTACTACAGAAATTTAAAATGTGCGTGTCATTGAAAGTCCACAACTGACATTGGTACTATTGACTATTTAGTCCTTTTGGGACCATATCGCTCCTCTATTGCAATGTAGTCATATCTCAAAAAACGTGATTTTTGAGTTAAAAACGCAGCATTATTTATCGTATCATTCTTCATCGCGTGTACAAATATCTTTTTTGCTCGCCTCTTGAGGAGGGAATACGTTTTTATTTTTTCCGTTAAGGTTCGTGTAAATTAAAAACTTTAAACTCATTTTCTGAAAAACAGGTTCTTTTGGTTATTACGTTGAAATAAAGGATATGTAGATATTGGAACCAGTGATTCACTATTACATTTTTGTAATTCTAGTCTACACTTTTGGCACTTTTCTGAAGTAAATGTCGCTAATTAAAATGCATATTTTGTGAACTTTTAAATTGTTATTAAGAAAGTAATAAAAGACTAAAAGGCACTAATTCATAAACAATTAAGACGAAGTATGGTTTTGCCACAGAGCTCCAATTTTTGTGGCTAAAGGTTGTCTGAGAGTAGCCGATACTCTGCTTTTTAATTAAGCCGGCATTGTTCTTGGTTTTTGATACATTTAACAAACACTAATATGTTAAAAGGGGCTTTTGTGTACTTTCGCAAAATAAAAATATAAATATTGAAAAAATAATTGATAAATAAAAACCGAGACTCTTTTCACCTGGTTTTCCGCAGGGTGCAAAACACACGGTATGATTATTTCTCTGGCATGAAATGTATATGTATACACAGCACACAAAGCTGTGTTAGTGTTTTTTGTATTCATTTGACATTTGCATTTTTTTTATTGTGTATGTATTGGTTTTGTGCTGCTAATGCGGGACTGCAGCGGGTTGAAACTTTACGCAAACAAAAATATTATTTTTGCCGCGCTCACAAACAAGCTGCCATATTGTGTCAGCACCATAATTCTCGTGTCCAAAGGCTCATTGCTATTTATTCTAATTGTTAAAATTTTAAAGCATAAATTAAAGATGTCATCAGTGTTGCCAAAAAACGAAACTAGTGGAATACCACATGGATAAAATAGTTTTCAGAAGAAAACCAAATTGTTAAATTAAATTTCATTGTTATTTAATATATGAAATGTGCAGTTAATTATTCAAACTGAATGCTCTTAATACATCTTTCTTTTTTTTTTTTGGAAACCGAAAATAATATTCACTTAAGAACAGAACTAGAAAAAATTCGAATTTTTTATTTCACTTAATATTCACATTTCAGAAAATTTTTACCTTCAAACCCATTAATTAAAATACAGCATTAAAGGACAAATCATTTACTTTCAATGGGTTATTTTTTTACGCACATAAAATTAAATTTAACGTTCTTCTGTTTAAATGAAGTTTCATTTATTTAAATAATCAGTTGTTTTTACTTACAAAATATTTTGAGTGTATGTATGTATGTAGTTGTGTTAACGTTTTTAATGCAAAAAATTTAAAGAGAAAAAAACAGCTAACATTACTTTAGATTTACATGCCAACATGCATACGGTTCTTTTGTTAAATTTACAACATCCAGTAACATGTAAGAAAATGAATTATATGACTATTCATACATTTACCAAATGTGAACTTTTACAGAGTACGCAATATATTTTATTACACCATTTCTTTTCTGTACGTGCCGTGCCGCATTTGGAAAACTCGTTACTTGATGTAGTTTTAGGTTAAAAATTTAATTTTAAAAATCTTTTGTTCAATCAGTCATAAGAAGTTTATCCTCTGTGTAAGTTAAATATCGTCTTTGCAGAGTAAAGATTGTAAGGCTCAACGAGTTTCTTTCCATTGTATGTGAACAGAAAATATTAGCTTGGCGATGCCTTCACTCTACAAACCCAGAGAAAATCGGCTTAGCAGAAAATCGCCACTTACCGATGCATTATTTGTTTTGCCAAGTAGGGAAAACTCTTAAGCTTGATTGGAGACCGAAAAGCTAGCACATTTTTGCTCCGGGAAACCGATATTCGTCATACCTTCAATCGAAACCAGTTTTTGGCATAAAACTTCATTAATATAGTTATTCCGGAATAATTTTCTAAAAAGAAAATTTTCAAAATATTTGGTGTGACTTCATAAAATGCTTCATTATTTTGGGCTGATACTACATTGAATGTAAAATGAGTCTGAATTTTTTTTCATTTCTTCCTTTTTGCACTTTGGTGTTTTATTTCCTGAAGAGTAGTGTTTTGTCATCCGTACCGTTCGCACGTGTCCCTTTCGTTGTCCGCGTTTATTGTGTTCACTATCCCTCTTTAAGTGTTTTAAAAAATCAAATGTTTCCGTCCGCGGCAAATGTGCTACAAACATACATATATATTTGTTTATAATAAGAAATAACAAAAAAACAAAAAACTCAAAATTTAAAAATACTGCCCATAAACTTAACAAATAACCAAAAAAATACAAAAACTGAAAACTCATAAAAGAATTTAACAATTACAACATTCTTACATGATAAATAAATAAAACAAAAACAAATAAAAACAGTAAAAATAAAAGAGCTCTCTGAGTGAACAGTGTTGGCACAGCAAAACCAGTGTTGGCACAACGGGTCGTTTTTTTTTATACAATGACCAGATCAGGGCTTTTATGGCTCTTTTTCTTTAGCATTGTTATTGTGCTTCCCATGTGACAAAATTTCAAATTAGTTTATTTTACTGGTGCATTGTGTTAATTGTTGTTAGACTGTTCAGTGACGAAGGTATAACACTGGTCACTGGGCAGTCATAATAGCAACAATTAATAACACTGTTATCAGTAAAATAATACAAAAAACGCTCGATTTTAATTTTCCTACCATTATTATGACAGGGCGATTCAAAATTGACTTCTGCAACATACGTGGGCTGAGGGCGAATTTCTTCTCTGCCTATGCTCACGTTTGTGTCCATCGGCCGGACGTCTTCGCCTTATGTGAGACCCAGGTATCTGAGGATGCTGATCCACAGGATTTTCATTTACCAGGGTATCACCTCCTATCACTTTTTAACCTTCACAGAGGCCTTGCACTTTATATACGTAATGAAGTAGTGTACCAGTGCCAGCAATCTTTAGGCACGAGTGATCCGGAATTTAGCTGCCTCTGGGTTAAATTCAAAATCAGGTCACATTCATTACATTTCGGGTTTCTATATAGAAGCCCAAATGTGGAAAGGGATAAAACTTTTTCTGGCTTCGATGCCCTTTCCGACTCCATATCGAAGATCCTGGAAGGTTGTCCGGACAGTGAAATTGTTGTTGCTGGTGATTTCAATGTTCACAACTCATCTTGGCTTCACCATTCGAGCCACACAACCCCAGAAGGCCAATATGTTGAGTTATTTGCAGCGCACAACCACCTAGCGCAACTAGTGAATGAGCCAACACATATTTCGTGCGTTGAAGGGCACCAACACAATACTCTTGACCTGTTTCTAACTTCACACCCTCAAAAGTATGAAGTGAGCGTAAATGCACCTCTCGGTAACTCGGACCATTGCACAATTTCCGCCTCCTTTTTGTCTTCAGAACTTCACAACGTTTCTCAAACAGCTACGAAACGTACAAAATACATATACGAAAAGGCTCGTTGGGCTGAGCTCAACGCATTCTTTAGGCATTTTAATTGGAAGCTTTGTTTCTTAGACAATAATGTCAATGCCATGGCGGAAATTGTTGAAGGCGTAATTTTGCAAGGAATGAAAGCTTTCATTCCATCTAAGCAAATATCCATTAAACCTAGAGCGAAATCGTGGTTTAATCTGACGTGCAAAAATGCAGTCAAATCCAGAGAGGAAGCATTCAGTATATGGCGTAATAACAAAAATGCCGATACTGATTCGCTACGCAAAAGGGCGAGATCTTCATGTGCCAAAGTATTAAGGCGCGAAAAAGCTCTGTACGAGCAGTGCCTTCGTGCTAAAGTTCTTAATGCCCCTCGGGGTAGTAAGAGCTTTTGGTCATTCGTTAAAAGAGTAAAGGATAATGCTAGTTCCTCAATTCCAGCTCTTTTAAAGGATGATCAAGTATTCACTAACCCGGTTGATAAAGCTAACCTTCTGGCTGAATTATTTGCAAGTAACTCTCACTTGCCGGAAAGCACTCAACCACTGCCCGTGCTTGAAAGAGTATCTGTAACTATGCCAAGAATATTCTTTCGAGCCCGTGCAGTTAAAAAGGTTCTAGCAGATCTCAACATAAATAAATCTCCTGGGCCGGATGGTATTCCAGCACTGGTCTTGAAGCAGTGCTCTTCGACGCTAGCGCGTCCGTTAGCTAACCTTTTCAGTACATTGTACCATGCTGGTGAATTTCCAATGTGTTGGAAGGTTGCTAATGTAACGCCAATCCCCAAAAAAGGAGAGGCTAACAACCCCGAAAATTACCGCCCAATTGCAATTTGCTCTGCACTTTCCAAAGTTATGGAAAGTATGGTAAATTTCCATCTTGTGAGATATTTAGAGTCCAACAGCTTACTTAGCGACCGCCAGTATGGATTTCGTAGGGGTCGCTCTACGGGAGACCTACTGGCTTTTCTCTCGGAAAGATGGTGTCATTCTATTCACCATTTTGGCGAGAGTAAGGTGGTGGCTCTAGATATTTCCAAGGCGTTTGATAGAGTTTGGCATGGTGCACTTCTGTCAAAACTTATTGCTTTTGGTGTCGGTGATGTCTTCTCTCGATTTATATCAAGCTTTCTCAGAGATCGCACTATACGAGTTGTTATAGAAGGGATCTCATCAAACGAGTTCAAGATTAATTCAGGGGTACCGCAAGGATCCGTTCTTTCTCCCACACTTTTTCTTATTTTCTTAAACGACCTTCTACTTCAAACTTTCAATCCTATCTACTCTTTTGCAGATGACAGCAGCATGTGCCATTCATATTCATTCAATAACAGACCAAGCCTGCCGGAGATCGCGGCAATGAGGCAAAATATGAATGATTCGATAAATAATGATCTTTTAGCAATCCATGAATGGGGAAGTGCGAATAGGGTCGAATTTAATGCTCGCAAGACCCAGTGTTGTATGCTTACACACAAATGTACATACAATCATGCTGCTTCATCTGTAATAATGGGTGGTGTAGATATTGAGGAATCAGAAACTCTTGATGTTCTTGGCATGAAAATTAAATGTGATGTTCGATGGACTGATCATATTTTTCAGGTTTCAAAAGAAGCATTCAAGTGCCTCGGCTTTCTAAGACGGTGTAAGAGATACTTCACTCCATCTGATCTCCTTAATATTTACACCACCTATATCCGACCGAAAATGGAATACAACTCTCATGTATGGGCCGGTGCTTCAAAGTCTATTTTGAAGATACTCGACCGGGTACAGGAGAGGGCAAAGAAGCTCATCGGTGACAGTAGGGTAGCCAACTCTATTGACTCACTGGAGCATCGACGCAATGTGGGATGTATTTCACTGTTTTATCGTTACTACAATGGAATGTGCTCTAATGAAATCAGGGAACTTGTTCCCGAAACCCGCTCATTTGTACGAACAACACGTTCTTCGTTAAGAGCGCATCCATTTGTGGTTGATATGCCAGTGGATCGCACTACGCATTACAGAGAAAATTCGTTCTTTAGCCGAACAGTTCGCATGTGGAATAAACTTCCTGCAGAGGTCTTTCCTGTTACTTTTAATGTGGGAAAATTCAAATCGAACGTCCACAGACACTACTCCCTTTATCCTCCTTTCCATAACCAATTTTCCTAGTTCCGGCACAATGCATTGCATATGTAGGGGTCATCCCCTGAGTGCTGGTCCAAGTTAAAAAAAAAAAAAAAAAAAAAAAAAAGAAGACGTATTTCGACGAACACAAGTGATATGAACACCAAAAAAGCAACAGCAATCAATGAAAAAACTATTTTATGCCCATGAAGATTTGGAGGGCTCAGCGCTGAAGTGAACCATGACATAATATATGAAAAATTTTCAACACTAGTGCGAAAATCTCCGCAAACTTTAACTCTTTTTAGTTCTGTAACGGACTAAGTAAAAAGCCCTTTCATTCCTTAGCTAACGGTAAAATATCCATGTCATTGGCTCTAATTTTCTAGAAATTAATGTCCAGTTCATTTACTGAAACTCAAAATATCTTTGAATTGTCTTTTTGTTACTTAGTTCACTTTAACTCTGAGCCCTACATTTAAGAAATAATTGCTGAAAAAAAAACTAGACCATTACATGCAACCACTCGAAATAAACGCAAAGTCTGATTTAAATTGTTCACAAAACAATCATCATAATATGATCATGTTTAACCACAAATAACATATTGGTCATCGTGTTAATGTGCCACTCTGTAATAATTGTGCTGAACAAGCAGCAGCATGTTGAAGGCGATAAAAAAATAGTCTTTATAAAAATTACCCCTGTATTTTGTAAGGCAAGAAACAAAATAAATAAAAACACTAGTAAAATAAACGAAAAAAAAGAAATACGAAATATAACAAGAGATAATATAATGGACATTTTAAAATTCTTGTTCAAAAATTGTTTTGCGTTGTTACCGCTGCTTCTTATGTCCATTATTATGGGCAAAAATGTTAACAACTAAATTTCGGTAGTTGTATGGGTTGTGTTCATGTTTTTTTCTCATTCTTTAGTTGTTTTTTACTAAATGCGTAAAAGTATCTACGCAATAACGTTTCTTGATGCCACATACATGCATATGTACTATATGCATTTCACAGTAAATATACGAACACAAATACATACATACATACATATATGCAGTTAACAGGCATTAACCTCAATTTATTTCAATTGTATAAATGCATTTGTTTGCACTTCATTGCACAAAACATCAACAAATTTGCTCATACACACAAAAAGATAAACACACTCACACTGCCAAACATACGCATGTTTAAGACTTTTCTTTTCTTATTCTTGTAGTTATCATCATCATCATCATCATTATCATCATCATAATCATCGTATTAGAATTGTTATTACATCTCACATATAATCAGTTTTCAATATTGTCATTATTAAGTACTTTGATTTTATCGAAAAACAAAATGTTTCGAATGGATTTTGTGTTTGATTTCAAACGATTTGAAGGAAATGAGAAAAATGTTTTTGTGCACAAATAACAAAAGCATTTGTTAAATAAAAATTTTCAATGAATTTAGTTGAATGTTTGGTAAATTCAAAGATTATTGCGGTCAAAGATTAAATGATGTTTCAAAATTTATTAATATTGTAGAATTGTAATGTTTAAGAGGATTTTTAATTTAAACATCATAAAGCCTGAATTTTATTTTAGCTTCACTCTTTTACTAGCTTGCCACTTCTCCTTTTGGGACCCGAACTAATTAATAAGAAATATATATTTGCAATTGTTTGCCGATTAATATACAGTATAAACTGAAATTGGCGGACAAATAACAAAAAAGAAAACTGTTGCAATGATCGCCAGTTGTTATGAGACTGAAACAGACAAGAAGGGGCCGGCTCGATAGTAAACGTGCACATATCGCATTTGATCAACAAGACGGTATGAACTCGAAATAAAAAGTATTTTGCTTCTGTTAAAAATTTTAAAAGTTCCAAGTTAATGCCCTCTTGTTGATCAAGTGCTATATTCATATATTTTTATAAATATATAAAATTTATTAAGCTTATTGATTTAAAGTTAAATATCCATCTGGTAGAAAATGAAACTTGTGTTTAAGCAGGTTGGTAAAGCTGAGAAGGTATACTTCCGCTTACAAAGTTGCTTACAAGAAGGAAGATTTGGATAGGGATACTCCTACTTGAAAGCGATACAATTCCAAAAACATCTCGTTGGTTTTAAAATCTTCGTAATACAAACTGCTTCTTGTAAGTCAGACGTGCAAGCACAATATCCAAGGAATTTTCCTAAAATACGCGAAAGCACTCGATAGCCATTTCAAAAAAGCCAAAACAAATCACTGCAAAGCAACAAATAGTATATCGTCGGTCACAGCTTGATAACTTTTAAATCGCAAAAAAATCGAATCGGCTTTTTGATGCCTGTGTTTGCCTTCTGCACGTTAGTACGTTTCATTTATATTTTTAAAAAATTTCCTTCCCTTTTTCTACTGCTAATTTTGTTTTTTTTTATTTACTTCCAACATGGTTTAGTAACGGAGAAATAATGTTTTTTTGTCTCCTGAAAAGTACAAAAAAACATATTAAGAGTTGTCAACCGGTGACCGACGATATATCATTTTGCATGAAATATACGAAATAAAGTTTATACAAGGGCTGCTAATTATATTTCGGGAATAGCAAATAACAAGAAACATTTTTAAATGAAAATGGCTTTATTGTTTTCGAAATATTCCCCTTGATGATTAATACACTTTTGCATTCGTTCAAACCATTTGCCATAGCAGTTTTTCCATTCCTCTTGAGACATCTCCAAGACATGGTTTTTGAACGCTTCAACTGCTTCTTCAGCGCTCGTAAATCATTGACCACACAGTTTACCTTCGATATTCGGGAACAAGAAGAATTCATTGGGTGTCAAGACAGGACTGTACGGAGGATGAGTCATCAATTCGGTGTTTTGACTGCCCAAAAATTCACTTGTTTGACGAGATGTGTGAGAGCTCGCATTGTCATAATGAAGAATGATTCGTCTTCGGGGATTAGTCTTACGAATTTCTCCGAAGACTTCCGGCAAACAAATGTACCACTCAGAACTGACAGTTCTACGTTGCTCAAGTGTAAGAGGGGCCACATGACCCATTTGACCGAAGAAACAGACGACCATCTGCTTCGCTGTGCTTTTTCTCGAACAACTTTTGCTGAATTTAGCTCGTCTTGGAATACCCCCACGGTCGATTGCTCCGGCTTTGTTCTGGCTCATAAGCATATATCCATAATTCTTCACCTGTCACGTCTTTTGAAGCACCATGGTTGAACTTTTTAATCATTTCCTTACACCACTTGACGCGATCCTTTTTTGAGCGATGATAAGTTATAGGGTATCCAACGAACACTAATTTTTTTTACAACTAAGTGTTCATGCGAATTCGCATGTGTTGAAGTGGAACTAATGTGCAAGAATATCTCTATCTCACAATATATCACATGACGATCTTACACTGCATCGATGTCGGCGACGGAACTATGACCACAATTGAACACACTCAGCCAGCGACCAGCGAACCAGAACTGATTCGTCGACACATTCTTTTTGTGATAATCCACGTCGAAAGTTTTGAAAAATAACCCAACGAGAAAACCTTCTCTTGATATTTACATGTTTTTTGTCAAATTGATTTTCTGAACTCACTGTAAACAAAACAAATAGCACTTGTACATGAAAACGTTGTGAATACGTTTATGAAAAAAATGTCAAACTTTATTATGGGGTTGCCAGATTTTATCTATTGTCATTATTGTTGCCAGTTCCCAAAGTATAAATAGTTCCCCTCGTATGAGTATTTCATTCAAAATGAAAATTCACATTCTTTTCCTGGCGAATGAAATACAGAACAGACCAGAATATGTATATATATAATATTTCAAAATTGACAAGGATCTTCTGGGCTTCCGCTCGGCTATATTGAACTACCCCGAATCTCATAACCTCTATGATATACTTTTGCAAACCCTTTTCATACAAATAAATCCGCAGCTCGTTGGCACAAAGGCTTTTGCAAAGAAAAATATTGTCCTTTGATTTGAATACAATTCAAAAATATATTTGCCAATTTCTATTGTTTGTTAAATATTTATACATTAAAATATGCTGAAAGCTTTGCTCTATTATATTTTATTGTTATTCTAAATTTTCATATATTTTCATATATTTTTTATTTTTTTGCTTATTTGCTTTTCTACAGACAAATTTTGGTTAATATTTGTCAAACCCATGAACATAAGTACATAACATCTCTATGCATATATATTTTTGTTTTTGATATTCTAAATATATTTGCTATGATTTATGTATGTTAAAATGCAAATAGTAAAATACTAAAAGAAACACTAACTTGTCATAAATTCTGGGCAATAAATTTCTATTTTGTTTCAGTTTCAGTTTGTAGACTTTTCCCTTCTTTTGTTTCTTGGTAGTGCATTTTTCTTTGCAATTTTCAGCCATTCAGAAAAACAAATAAAAATATATACCAAGCGAAAAGCATTCTACCATGATTAGGTTTTTCTCTATTTCGTTTTTATTGTTTAAATGTTTTTTTATTTTTTTTTATTCTTTTTTTTTTGCTGTAAAAATGGGAATAGATGCAACCGGCAGTCTTAAAGCAATAAAAAAACAAAAAGTTTGAAAAACTATAACAGCAACATTCCCTAAACCACAATTGTACACCGAAAAGATGAAGCTTTGAAGAATGTTACTATTAAATTGTTATTATTTTTATTTTTCTTTCTATTTTATTTTATTAGGTTTTATGGGTTTCGTTCGGTTGGTAGTTGTTTTATCCTGGCGTATAATAGCAAAAATATTTATCATAATAAAAATATTCTAGCAGCAGCTATTATGGTTTTTTCTCTATCCTATTTATTTCTTCATGTTTGTATTTATTAAGAAAATGAGATAGTAAAAAAAACATTTACTTAGAAATGTTCAAGGAATTTTTTTAGCATCTTTAAGTTCGTATTTGCTGTTGTTAGCAAAAAGAGCGACAGATTTTTGCACATTTTTCCTGTATTATATTTTTGTTCATTGCTAATGGAAATACACATGTTGTAATTATTTTTCTAATTAATCATTAGCTAATTAGTAACAAATTTACTTAACTTATTACTTTGTTTCAAACATAAAAAGAATACGTTTCCTTTTCCTAATTGTATTGAATGTCATACATTTACAACTCGTTATACGGCTTTTTTAAAATCTCTTTGTGTAATTGTGTGTAAATAGTCTGTTTTTTTTTTGTTTGTGAAAAACGGCCGACTTTTCAGATTTATCTAAAAAAAAGTATCTTATTAATTATTTGAATTAATACTTTAATCAAAAATATTATTAACTGGTGAGGACTTGACATATATAATATTATTAAAATAATTAATATTTATATTAATCAATTGAATGATATAAATTTTTAATTAATATTAGTTTTTCTTTTATTAAAAAAGAATTAACATTTTTCATTTAAAAGTTTCGGGATTGGGTTGCAATATGATTAATTTTTTTAACAAAATCAAGGCACAAACTGAGATATTTTTGCAAATCGTAGTTGTTTAGTTGCAAAAAAATTTTAATGTTCTTCAGAGCGTGTAACGGGATGAACCTTTAAAGCCAATCAATGGAAGTAGCGAAACTTTCAAAATAATTTTGGTATTAAACTTAAATTATTGTACACAGAAAGAAAAACTCAGTACTAAATTCAAGTATTTTCTAGTTACTTTGAGAACGAGTCGTAATCAAAATTTGTAGTACAAATAGCAATAAAATGTACTTTAATCCAGCCGAAAACAGGATTACTCTAGATAACCAAACGTGGAGTTTCTTAAAATTAGTACAAAATTATTTGATCACGTGAAAAATCTTAAATCAACTAAAAAATTCTTAAATTAAATTGAGAACTTACTTGAGTCCGTACTTAAATCAATATTTCTGTGCTTGATTTAAGTAAATCTGGAATTACCGGACTTTCAACACTGCTTGGGACTGATTTAAGTACGGATGAATTGATTTTTCTTTTGATATTGCAATGCAAACACTTTCAAATATATATTTTTTTTATTGTAGTACTTTCACATAAAAATTGTCTAAGCCTCTGAACTATTTAAACTGCCTGGCCCACGATGTCGAAAATTCTTTGTTCCGTACAATTAAGTTTATAAAATATCTAAAATGTTGCTGTTGTCCAGTAAATAAAACAATTCCATTAAATCTTGAAAATTGTAACGCCAATACGTATGATTTTAATACATCATCCAGACGAGCTTGGAAAATAAGAGATTAACATATCGAGCATATTCTAGTAATTAAACATTAAGCATTTACAAAAACAATTACGATAAATTACAAAAACAAAAAACATTATAAATAAACAACTTAAAACTTATGGCTCTCTTTTGTTTACAAAGTACGAATAGAAAATGCTCTATCTCATTTCTTTGTAAAAGCAAATTGGGTACGCACACATGTAGGCTTTGTTTATTTTTCAACTTGAAGCTGTTACATGCAACAGCAATGATTGTGCATGTATTAGTAGCAACTTTAAACGCTAATAGCTCTGAAAATACTGAGCCGATCTTAGTAAAATATATATGTATATATTGCGCACATTGGTGAATAAATATCTTCAAAATGATATTAGTTTTGCCTACTAATTATATTAGAAGATTTTTTATACACACAGGCTCTTCATCTAAGCAGCCTGATGAAATTCACGCCTTCTGGATAATCTTACAAGCAGATTGAGATAGGACTTTTATAATTTTTCTGGGATTTTAAAAAACCCTCTTATTTTATTATTTCCAAATTAAGGTCTTTATTTCCTGAGAATTTTAACACGACTACTCCAGAGAACTCTTAAATTGCTAAATTGATAAGTTTCACAAAACAGATTGAAACGACTTAAATAAATTAAGTAGTGATTTTGTCCTCTGAAAACATTTAAGAAATGCACAAATCTAACGCTCATTATTTTTAATGTAAAACTCAATTCAATTTCAATTTAAATATTCTTTGAATTAAAACACTTTAAACAAATAAAATACAATTACAATCATATAAAATTTAAATATTATTTGCTAGATAAAACTGTTTGAGAGGTGGAAAAATCTAAGTTTTCCTACTCTCTCTCTCTATTAAATACCTATAAACTAAATACAAAAACACACTTACACATATATCCATAAGTTTGTTTATTCAAACACTATCGCAAAATCTCACAAAACAAAACAAACAAAAAACTACGAAATGTTCCTCGAATTTTTTTTTGGTCTTTTTTATATTTTTCACACAAAAAATTTTCTTCACATTCTTTGCGCCAATTTTGTATATTTCTTTTCATTTCTTAGTAAAATTAACAAAAAAATTGGTATATAAGAATAATTTTTTTAAGTGAAATGTGCAATACAAAAAAAAATTTGTACAAAAGAAACTAACACTGACTGCACTGCAGATGGTAGAATTATCAACCCCTATGGCATCATCAATTTAATTGAAAGGATTATTTTTTTCTTCTTCTTCTCCTTACAACTTTGCTCCTTTCAAGACAGAAAAACAAAAACACATTTTTTCAAATACTCCAACTTAAATAAAATAAAAAATTAAAATTGATAAAACCAATTGTAATAGAAAAAGGAGAGATGAAAATGTTTACTTAAGATTAAATGTTAAATGAATTAAATTTGCTGCTAAAAAAAAGAAAAAATCTTTTGAATAGATAAAAATACTACTGCAGTTTTACAATATTTGAGTCATCTCTCGCTTAACACTTGCAATGACGTCTAGTGTGACCCAAAGTCTTGGCAGTTGAAACACTGTTGTGATCCTGATCGTTTAGGGAATTCCTTCACAGTAATTAATTTTATAATCTTTAATAAATACTTCATTATAAATCTGGTGCTTCAAATAAATTGGTAAACTACGAGCTCTGAACCAATTT
Organism: Gymnocheta viridis; assembly: GCA_956483585.1. Taxonomy (NCBI): domain Eukaryota; kingdom Metazoa; phylum Arthropoda; class Insecta; order Diptera; family Tachinidae; genus Gymnocheta; species Gymnocheta viridis. The sequence goes on along the minus strand of OY101441.1, from coordinate 123,594,513 downwards.
TTGCAGCCTTGGGTGAGGGATACAATGGGGTATATTTGAGAAACCCTACGACGAAGTGAAAGTTTACCAGGAAAACGCAGATAAAATTTCAATAAACGTGTTTGCCTCCTATAAATTATGAGAATACAAACAGCGCAAGACTATGTGCATGTTCTTCTTTCTTTTGAAAAAACCAAACTAAGAAATATTTGTTTCCGCAATGTAAACTTTTACTTGTTGATGTGTTTTTCCGAATAGTCCTCAATATATCTGTTTAAAATGCTACATTTAATAAACTGAAATATTTTGAGCCTTTCAACACCATTAAGATAATTAGGCTAATTGTGGAAAATTAAAAAAAAAACTGAAAACCCTTTTTTCTATCGCAAAAATCTTGACATGTGGCAACAGCGACTGCAAGTGAAAAGCTTCTTATCATTTATGTCATCCGCAGGACTCTATTTAAAAAAAAATTAAATTTTGCACAATTTAAATTGAATTTAATTTATTTTTTTATATTTATCTTTCAGCTCTTTTTTTCATCTATTTCAATGGCATACATTTTTTTCTCAAACTTAAATTTCAATTAACTGATCTAAAACATGTATTTTATTTTGAACATACCATCAAATATTTTATTTTTAACTTTAACAATTAGTTTATGTCCATCCTCTCGGCATTCGTGTGCATGTGGACATCATTTATAATGGATTTGATGTTTAATTGAGGTATTTGAAATTAAATTATACACATATTTACCTTTTTCTATGTAAATATTAAACGTGCAATAGTGTTTAAATATATGTTTGGGTTTGTATGAGTGTGTGTCTGTATGTGTATGTATGCTTGTATGCATGTGTGTTCGTGTGTGACTATTTGACAGTGTACATATTAACATTCAAATAACAGTGACAAAATATTTAAATAAATACTATAAATATTTAGTTAGTTAAGCATTTAAAACATTCATAAAACAATAAAAAATATAATATATATATTTTATGTATGTGTGTGTAGGTGAGTTTGTGTAGGTGTATTCTTATAGCACAAAAAAAACGTTATGCGAAAAATAAATTAATAAAACAGGCAAATAGCCGCATGATAAATCAAATTAAAAATTTTTTTAATAGTTTTCAGCAGCACATGTGTTGTATATTATTGACAGTAAATTAATATAAATATTAAGGAATCATTTTTTTGTGTTTTATATTTAAGCATTTAGCTACTAAATACAGTTGCTTTATTATGACACAACATATCCTTTGCACTTACATACATCTTCAAATTTTAGTTAATAGATAAAGGAAACAGTATTATTACTTTGTAAGAAATATATAAAATAAGCTTTCTAACTGCCTGTTTTTACAAAATGAAAACAAAATTGTCAGTGTGAATTAATATTGAAAACAACAACAAAATTTGTTTTTGTTTTCAATATAAATTCTCGCTCACAATTTTGTTTTCATTTTCCAAAAACATGCAGTTGATCGTTATTTAGAATCTTGCATACAATCTATTGTGTTGGTTGATACTTGAGAAGCTCAGGAACGAAAACATATAAGCAATATATTTAGCTAAAATTTCTCATTATGTATTCGCGACTATAAAGCTGCGATCAGTATCCTTATCGAGCCGTTTTGTACCAAGCGGGGTTTTAGGCCAGGCGATGCATTATCATGTGACTTCTTCAACCTATTATTGGAGAAGATTTTGTAAGAGACAAAAATCAAAACTACAGACATTACTTACAACAAAAGTGTCATGTTGCTTGCTTATGCTGACGATATGGACGTCATTGGTCACAACAAAACTCGAAAAGCACTCAAAGAGCATGGGCTTTAAGGAGAACGAGGACAAGACGAAGTATTTTATTTTCAGTGATAGAACATCTCAGCGTCTCGAATAACGTTTAGCAATCCAAAATTACAGCTTCGAAGCTATAAAAGACTACGTCTACTTACGTGCCAGAGTAAGTAATAACAAGTAAGTCAGCTTAGAAATTAAGCAGAGAAAAACTCTGATCAACAAATGCTATTTTGGAATTCCTAAGGAGTTAAGAAATAAAGCTCTCTCTGAGCAAACAAAAAGAATACTCTACAAATTACTCATCCTGACCGTCCTACTATATAATGCGGAAACATGGACATTAAAAAGTTTGGAAGTGTGTTCCACACAAACATCCTCCGCAAGATATATTCCCCTCTACGTGTTAATGATGGATTCCGAATTAGAATGAATCAGGAGCTGTACGAGCTTTATGCCGATGTAAATATAGTCAATCGCATTAAAATACAGGGGCTCTATTGGCTCGGATACACTTGGCGAATGGAAATTGATACTCCAGAAGAACCCAACGGTGATCAACGTAGAAAAGAAAGAAAGAAATTTTCAAAAACATGTGTGTGTGCTCATAACTTTCCATTTCTCATAGTTAAACAAATAATAAACAAATATTATATTTAATGTGCCGTTCATAGAATCCAAGCAATCGAATTGAGTAAACAATTTGTATGAAAACCACTCAGTTGTTCAAGTGGTCTCCATACAGATTGTCTGCTCAAGTGGTTGCTTAGATTCTATGAACAGCACATATATATGTTCCTTTCACTCCTCGAGGGGGCATAGGGCCATAACAAGGTGATTCCAATAATCTCGATCTTCGGCTTGATGCTTGACTTCGTTCCACTTCATAAATTAAATTTTCTTGAATTTGTAAAAATATAGAAACAGAGTGAATTTTGCTTGTATATGCTATTTTTTATATAGTATTTTTATGAACAGCACATAATACTATTATAAAAAAATAGCATATACAAGAAAAAATCACTCTGTTTCTATATTTTTACAAATTCAAGAATATTTAATTTAAAAAACTCTAACAGGTTCTTAATAAATTGTTTCTTAAAATTCTTGGACTTGAACTTATACGATTCCAGTTCGAAAAAATCAGCAGTATTTACCTGGAAACACTTACATACATACGTACATACATCTTATTAAATATATGTATAGTCGTAATATTTGCGCCCACATGCACACATACACATTTATTTAAACTCACTCATACGGAGCGAAAATGTGTTGATGTATTAAAGTTTTTTCACAATATAATTTACTGTAATATACTCGTATGTGTACATTTAACTGCTGTAATTTTTATCAACATTCGTGTTTCTAGTCATACTCCTTTTGCATGATCCTTTTGCATTTTGTATTTTATGCTCACATTTCCTGTCTGTGGCTATTAAAATTTTAACAAGTTTTTCTAAAATAATCATCATAATAGCAGAATGGCAGCAATAATAGTTGTTAACAAATACTAAATACAAAAATAACAAAAATATACTTTACAACAGAGTGTAGTTTTATACACACGTGTGTTTAAAAATGTAAAGTAGAAACATTATTTTGGTTATTTTTGGCCCCGGTTGGTTTGTTGGTCGGTTTAAATTTAGTAACTTTTTGACTTAAATGTATTGTATATATTTTTTGGTTTCAGTTTTAACTATTATTGTCATTTTTATTAGCGCATTTAAGCCAACAATTAGCGGTTGTTATGAAATCAACTTAATTTATGTACTTGTGGTAAAATAATGTTATTTTTTATATAATATTCAACAAACACACACAGCCAATGAATGTGTTATGAAAAAATTTAATTTTATATTAAAAAAAAGAACTGGTGATAAAATAAATATGTTACAGATAAAAACTCTTTAAAATCCTATTTACTTTTACACATTTAAACATCATGTGTTAAACAAAAAATGAAAAATAAAAAACAAATGAATGAAATTAACACGAGTTTAGTTAGTAAATGAATGTAAATATATGCATTTCAAAATTGCAATCAAATGAAACTTTCTAAAATTAATTGCTTTACTATAGATAAAGGTAAATTTTGCAATATTTTAGATTGCATTTTATACACAAATTGCGATATTATTTAAAATTTAATAAAGATTTATATGCCCAGAGATTGGCGAACATTAGCGCAGGATGTAAAAAAGAGTATTAGGAAAGTTAAATGTTTTATTTATAAGCAAACCAGCCTAGAGGGAAAATAACCTGTCACTGAATACGTCACGTGACTGGTTCCCAGGGACTAGCAACCGGTTCGAGTTCCGGAACTCACTTATATGAGCGGTACCGGTAACTCTTGCATGGCGTTGTCATTGGAGGGGGTCAGTTGACATTAGTACCTTTTATGGTTTCTTAAAAACCAATAATAGAACTATCCTAGAGCAGAATGTACCCTATATGGCTGGTATTAGCTTTTCAGTGGGCATTACTTCGGTTTATATTACTATAAGTTTTTAAAAATTTCTTTGATCCAAATCAACAAATGCATTATTATTTTAATCAGATTATAATATACTTAATTAATGTAATCTATTACCATAAATAATAATAAAAGAATTGAAAAAAATACGTTCAGTTTTTATGAGTGAGTGAATTTTGTAAGCACTTTTGTTGTAGTTTGTGTCACGACTCAAAAACTTTTTGTACCATTCCCATCTTCACCAGTTATAGGACAAGTACGTTCAGGACAATTAGTACAACATTTTGCGCAGGGTAATAATTAAAATAGATATCTGGAATTTGATTTTACTTAAATAAATGAGCTGTAGTGTTCTAATACTTATTGACGTGATATTCTTTGTATCATTTTAATATGACAAAGCACAGGTTGACAACTCTTAAAATGTTTTTTTTGTACTTTTCAGGAGACAAAAAAACGCTATTACTCTGTTACTAAGCCGCGTTGGAAGTAAATAAAAAAAAACCAAAATTAGTAGGAGAAGTAGGAAAGGAAATTTTTTAAAAACATAAATGAAACTTACTAACATGCAGAAGGCAAACACAGTCTTTTGTCATCAAAAAACCGACTCGATTTTTTGCAAGTTAAGAGTGTCAACCTGTGACCGACGAAATAGTTATTGCATAAATACATTTAAGTAAAAGTTAAGCTAGTTTATATTATGCGGTTGGCTCAAAGCAGATGGTGCACTGAGTTGACCTGACTAATAGCGAGAACCCTCTGGCTTCGCATCGATACTGATAGAAAAAAGCAACTTTTCACGTTCTCAAGGAAACAACTGCGGTTGCTTGTGGCTACACTTACGGGACACTGTACTCTTGGAACCCATGCTAAAAAGATGAATAGCCCATATAGCAACTACTTCTACAGACGTAATTACGCGGAATAAGAAGAGAACATCACCCAACTTATCTGCCGTTTCCCCGCACTAAAGCATCAACTCCTTCGCTTCTTAGGCAAAAATACTTTAGTAGCCCTTTGGAGCTATCAAGAATGAAGCTCAAGAATATTAGTTCCTGTTTATGCCAAATCATATTCTTTATGACTTTTTGAAATTAGACATCCCAGCATATCTCGAGTAATAAATTTACTAAAAGTTTCAACTTTTATTCATTGTTAAAGACGATGTAGCACTGCATTAAATTATGTATTTAACTGCATTTCCGTTATGAATTTAACGAACTAAGATGTTCTCTTTTGTGGTTCTCTTTAACTGTTATTTTCTCTTTACGGCATGCCATCAAATATGTTTATCCTTTCTATTTATATTTGACACTTATGAAAGAATACTATAAACAAAATACGCTTGTTAATATATTTGCAATAAAGTTTCCAAAAAAAAGACGCACATAAACTCACATAAACACACAAAAACTCGCACATGTGTTTATAGAGTTGAAAGTACTCGTATGTGTAGTAACGTGTGTCTTCTTCTTCAACTAAATCATAGAAAATAAAAACGAAATGCAACATAATTTATTTTGATATTGTTGCTCCTTTTGGTTTTCTTTTTTATGTTGCATATATTTTTTTAAGAATGTTTATTATATGGTTTTATATGAATGTATGGCTGTGTGTGTAGATGAGTGTGTTTGTATTTAGTAACTTCCGTTTGTTTTAGTCGTGTTAAAATGCATTTAGTTTACTGTTTATTTCATTTTATTTGCAGTTGTTACGGTTTGTGTATAAGTGAATTGTTAAATATATAAGTGTATGTGTGCGCACTTTATACATTTTCTTCTCATATTTTTTTTATTAAGTTTTTTTCGTATTTCTTTTGTAAATTGCATATTTCTGCACCGTTGAAATGATTGTTTTTATTTGCTGTTGTGTGAAATTGTGTTATTTTACTTCAGCTATAAATGTTCATTAATACATACATATATGTGTACTCGTATAAACGCACATGTACATAATTAAATACATATGTAAGTGTATAAATAAATATGCTTTATATGCTTGTTTGGTTTCTTTATTTTATTTTTATGTTTGTTGTCCTTGTTGTCGTTCGTTGGTAAATTTTATGCTCTACTATTATAAAGTGTATTAAAGAAATCAACATCAAAGCCAAAACTGTAAAAAAATAATGTTATAGTTTGTCTGTCTGTCTGTCTGTCCGCTGTTTGTAGTGTTTGCAAGTTTTTCTTTATATATGTATATATATATTTTTTTGCTTAAAGACCTCCGCATTGCAGCAAAATTATTTGATTTTCTTGCCAACTAATACCATGGAATATGTGCATTTTATTTGAACGAAATTCATAAAAACAAATAAATTCCGTCGTTTTGATATTTCAAACTATTCTTTTCATTTTATTTAAAGTGTTCTTATTAATATCTAAAATTTTGTTATTTATAGCAACTCCATAGAATATACGGATTAACTAAGAAGTACTTGCTCGAGTAGCTTTTCACATCTAATTCTATTTGGCTAGTAGACTTCTGGCTTGCTTTGTTTGTTTCATGCGTTTGAAATGTCCTTCATGTCATGTTTCCTACTCTCTAAATATCATTTTTCGACATAAATAAAACATCTATTAACAAGAGTGTATTTATTATTCCGTTAAGCCAAAGAAAATAGCAAATAATTTTTTATGTAAAAAAATTCACGAACCAGCTCAGTAAAAATAAAGGATAAGTATGTTAAAAGTAAAAATCTTAAATAGTGTAACAAAAATTTTTAGAAGTCATAGTAATGATTTCATATCAGGATAATGATTTGCTTGGAGTAGACAATTGCATAAAAGCTTTCGTCAAATATTTGCATGGTGTGAAAGCCCCAGTACTTCCAATCATATTTATACTAAAAATTAAACATTAATATTTGGTCAAACATTAAATTCAAGAAACAAAAACTAAATTTGTATTAAGATTTACAATCCATGAAAAAAACGTGGCCAAAAATGTTTTGATAAATCAACAAGTTCTAGTTAATCATTTAAAAAACATCAAATGATTCGATTCCTGGTAAACATTTTTATACTATTTTTAAAATAATAAATTTAGCAAAAACAAAAATATTCTAAAATTTATATGTATAAAAAGCTTTTATGCTAATTAGAATGCATTTATTCATTTGCACAAGTTTCTGATTTATATGAACTTTTATGAATTGCTTAAAGTTATTATTGATTTTCATTATTATTTTTTTCTATCAAGTGCCAAACTAAACCCGACATTTATTTTATTTGTACAATTTATTCCATGTCTTTTTTATTTGTGTATTGGTACAAATGGAATTTATTTTCCATTTCCGAAAACCATTAAAATCTTACTTACTTTAAAGTGTGTAGACACATATTCGCAAACATATCTTTCTGTTCCGTATAGTGGCAATAACACAGTGTTGCGAAAATTATTAGCAGCTTCACTATGAAAAATAAAAAATATGTTTTTTAATTCAAGAATTTTATTTCTAAATTTTTGTTTATATAAACAAACTTTGTGAAATTTATTTAATATTTTTTTTATAATTTAATAATGAAAGCTTCGGGAGCAAGAGCGTGCATACTTTAGATAACTTTTATCATTTAATTAACTATTTTCTGTCAAGCTTGGTGCTGAATACTTTTTTGTAAATTAAGATATTGCATTATAGTCTTAAAAATTATCAGCAAATAACAAATTATAAATTTATTTATGAAAAAATCACAAGAAATACAATAACCAAATATATTTTAAATTTCACAGTAGCTGACTCACAGCGGGACCGATCGCAAGAATAGCACCTAATAAGTATGTATCCTCCAAAAATCTGCTAAATAAATGGTGAGTAAAAGTATTTCATTTAATTACTTTTCAAATATTAGAGTGCTGAAAAGTGTAAAATTCATTTATTGCATAAGAAATAACTGTCTCAAATAAAATTATATTTGAAGACTTTGGTGCAATTGCAATCGGTGCGACCGGATGATGGTCCTCAACGACCGTTATTTTTTCACTGGTCGGTGGGATTTTCGTCCGCTTGTAACGCCATTAGACAACGTATTGGAAGGAAATTACAAGTGTTATTTACTTTTGTTTAAAATGATTTGCAAAAAAATATAATGGCTACGAAGACTTTTTGTGAATAATTTAATTATAATTAGCAGAATTAAAATATAAAAAAATATTTCCTCATCTAAACTATTTATTTTACTTTATTATATATTTCTTTATTTTTTTTATTTATTTGTTTATATATTTTTTTGTTTTGTTTATTTATTTACAAAATATCGCTCATTTGCTTTAATAACGTCATTAGTCAGAAAACTTAATTTTTGTATTAATAACGCAGAATTATGCTCTGTATCGTTTTACCTAGAAATATCTTGTTTACTCACCTCTTGAGAAGAGAATATTACTTTTTTTATTCTTCAATTGAGGTATAAATAAATTTAAAACTTTTAACTCGTTTCCTGAAGAACGACTTCTTGAGTTGTGACGTTATTGAAATAAGTGAGCAATGTAGTCGTTAGAGGAAGTCGAGTGCTCAATTATTTGTCCTTCATAAATCTACTGCACAATTCCTACCCAACCTGAATAAATCTTAATAATTTTGTAATTCCTATTTTTTTTGATTTTGCCATTTATCTTTCGAAGATTTCTATAAAAAGACACAAATTAATAACCAGTGCACGGGTCATCCTAAATTGCTTAAGGAATATTGTAACGTTCTAGAGCACTTCCTTTAAGGAAAAACAAGTTCGTCATCTTTTTTCCTAAAATGGATTTAAGCATTTTACTAATATATACTTGAGGGACTTGGAATTGAAGTTCCTTAAAAAGTATGAATGCATATACAATTTTAATTTTGGGAAAATAATAAGAGGGTCCGGTATCTGCAATTTCTAAAAATTCCTATAAGCGGCTTTTTAAGGTGAAAAAAACAGTAATAATTTGTTCGATAGGATATATACCCTGTCTGCTCCTGCTTACACTACAACTCAAAAACTAATGATGAAAAATATCTAAAAGAAAATCTAGGCATCTAGTTTTTGCTGAAAAAACTATTTCCAAAGTTTGGAGGATTTATGTGTTACCCTTTTTCGGTAAAGGTGATTTAAAAATATATTATTTCACACTGAATTGTTTACAAGTTTACTCATGTTTGAGTATTCAAAGCAGGACAACATTAAAAATATTTCTGCAACCATGTTGAACAAATACAAAATATTATAACAAAAAAAAGTATTCGTGATTTATAAATATTTCAAAGTAGTTTGTCTATGTGTGTGTTTGTGTATAAAAAAGCAATAAATGCATTAGTATTTGTTAAAGAAAGAAATCATATAAAAAGTAAATGGAATAAAAATTCTATTTGTATTTCGCCAGCGAAAAAAAAATAAACATGAAAAGAGATTTAGTACCCGCTCGTACAGTTTTTTTGTTTCAAGCTAAAGAATTATTTTATTTCTTTTATTTTCACATTAAAATCTCATTTTATACATATTGATTGGCCATTATTTATGAATTTATCTTCTTTGAAATACAATTTCATACAAACACTCACACACGCACACAAACACACACATTCTTTCATAAGAATACACTGCATTGCATGCATGCATGCTGATTTAGTATGTGTTTCAGGATGTGTGTGAGAGTGTGTGTATGTGTGTGTGCTTAAAAACTAAAAAGGGTTTTATATATATTTTTGTTGTTTTTCTTTTTTAACAAATTATTTCAAACTTAACTTTTTCAGATCATAAATTATCAAATCTACAACTACTGGCAATGGCAGCAGCACTCAGCATCCGACAGCCAGCATAAAGTATCACAATCAAGCAAAAGGAAACAGCCAGCATCTAATGCCTCGACAACCTTGTGTCAACAATATTGCAGCTATAGTGTTTTTCTTTTTTAATAAATATGTATTTTTACTATATTTTATTTATTAGTCTTTGCTTTCACATATTAAGTTTTTGCTTTCCGCCAATTTTTTTCCATGGAAAATTTTTTTTTATATTAAACATTCATTGACATTGTCTCGTTATTCATATCATTGTCATACTTTTTTTAACTATTAATCGTTATAGTCACATTCTAATGGTTTAATGATTCGGATCCCTATTGCATCGACGATGTTACAACTTGGTGCAGCAAATGTTTGGAGCGGAACATTAATTATGTCATTCTGTTATTGATGAATTATTTGTCTTATTTATTTAAGTTTCCACATCATGCCATGCAGGATTTTATGTTTGTAGCAGAATATAAATATATGTGTGTGCGTGTGCGTGTGTGTGTGTATGTGGCTGCCTGTGTGTGTATTATAAAAAGCATTTATGTGTTTGTGTTCAAGTGTGCGCTTGTGTCAATTTGTAAATATTATAATTTATGTGAATAAATGTGAATAAGGTGTTAGTGTCATAATGTGTCTTTTATTTTAATGGTTCGGTGCGACCGGATGATGGTCCTCAACGGCCGTTATTTACACTGGTCGGTGGGACTTTCGTCCGTTTGTAACGCCATATGCCAACATTACTTGAGTAAAAAAATAATGCAAAAATTGCAATAAGTTCTTAACATAAATAAATAAGTATTTTCATAGGATTAAGAATGAAAACTTAACAAATGGAAATGTAAATTGAAAATTTTCTTAGTTATTATTATATTATAAATGATTATTCAAGCCTTAGGTCAGTTTATTTATAAAAAATAAAAAATAAATAATATACGTTTTTTTATATAAACTGACCTAAGGCTTGACTAACCACTTATAATTATTAAAAAAGGTCTAAAAATAAGAGAATATTGTTATTGTTATATATAAAAAAAAAGTTAAAAACTTTTCAGCATTTAAAATGTTTAATAAGATGTTTATTATGACCTTTAAATTATTATTATAAGTTTTTTCACTGTTTTTTTTCCAATAATTTAAATTAATTTTTTTGGTTTTCTTCAGGAACGTTACTGTATACACGTCCGTTCGAATGAAAGGATAAATCTCAAAACCATTTTTTATATATGTATGCACATAAGTGTGTTAACTTCTTCCATCGATTTATTAGATAGTGATGTAGATAAGTTGATAAAACAATTGACGTTTCAATATGACATGAAATAAAATGTTTTGAATTAATCCTGTTCGTGTCAGACAGTTTTTGTTGTCATTAAAAAAATAATAATATATATTTAAATAAAGAAATTTTCGAAATCACTGATCAATTAAAAAAATAGTGTGGGCAAAAGTCATAGAGGATGAAGAAAACTTAATTTATTACCAGACACGTTCAATGATCGAAAATAATAAAATCAGCAAAAGTATTGACATGCTATTAAACTTTATATCCTGAGGCCTTTTTCTGTTAAGATTTTAATGTATGTAAATATATTTATCACACTACACTAGAACGTGATTAACAGATATTATTTTTATTTAAACAATTTTAATTTTTAATGCTTTTTATGGGAATTGTTAAATTTAGTTTTTTTTTAATTATAATCGCACTTTTCTCAAAATTATTATTCAGTAAAATATTAATGGTGTTATTAAAAACAAATCAATATATGTATATTGATTATTAAGGGTTCCTATGCACCCTTCAATGTTGCTAATACAGATCAACAGCGAAACTTTACTCCTCAATAGTCGATTTCAAAAAGCGCCATTATAAATTTAAAAACTAAAATTTTATTTTTATTTTGGATACTAATTCATTTTAAGAAAGCATGGAATTATAAATTTAAAAACTATATTTCTATTTTTATTTTGTGCACTCATTTAATCTGCATAATGCCTCCTTTACCTCCTAAGCTTTACATATTTAAGAATATTCGTTAAAAATGCGTATGGAAACTTTTATACAAAACTATAGAAATTGTAAGCAGCAGTTTTGACTCTTAAGTTGCCTGCTAACGATATTTTTCGTAGATTTAATGAATTTCTTGAAATGATTAAAAAAAATAAAATAAAAGTACAAATTATTGAAAATTATTCGATTGGTGTTTCATTTGACAATTCAGCAGAAATAGCAACAACAAAATGTCTGTTGTTCTTTTTTTTGTTGTATAAACATACTTTGAGGTAAGAATAATTTGGAAATAATCTTTTAATATATTTTAATTTATTTCAAAAAGTTGTTTATTTGTTCTGGTTTGAGCTACATGTATTTCATTGATGATTTATTGTAATTTATTCAATTATTTATTTATTTCAACTATTGAAAACCAAAACAAAGAGCAAACGAAAGAAAAATTAGGCAACGTTTTTACTAGGCGCGTTCACTTGCCTTTGATGCTAAATGTAAACAATTTAAGGTTCGCTAAAGTTAATAGTTTTAACAAGCACCCGCATTATAAATCAAGTTAATAACATTTTTCAATGTTTTAATATAAATCGCACGGTAGAAAAATAGAATGTGCTTTGCTTTTTTTACCCTTTTATTTTCGAATATACGGATTATTTTAGGTCGCAACAAAAAATGAATACATGAATTCAAAATTAAATAGTGTTTTCATGTTTCTTAGAATGCAGTCATTGCAAATTTCAATAAATCTATAGCTGATGCAAAAAGCATGCAACTTTTCTATATAAAAATATTTTTCGAAAAAATAAGTGTGACATCTTGGGCCTGGCAGTAATAATCTAGCAAAGAAAGGCATGCAAAAAAAGAATTAAAACATCACACAAAAATATTTTCCAAAAGTGAGTAAAATAAAACAGATGTAGACAGAGATCATTACGTTCGCAGTATGTTTCTTACATGCGATATTTCTGCAACTCTACCGCATTAATCAATCGATTAATCTGACAATAAAACTTAATTTCCAGGCAATTAGAAACTTTTTCGCTTTTTTTCAACAATTACTGAATAAATGCTTAATAAAGTCCAAATCTCAAAAGTAAAATGCTTTTAACAATATATTTAGACCAAAAATTAACGTTATTTTCAAGTTTTTTTTTAATGTATAAATGTGTTTCTGTTTTCCAGAACCTATATTTACTAGAACTCAGCACAAACACTCTTAAACATGTGTTTAAAATATTATTTTCATTTAAAACATTTTCACACTACTGAAGGAAATTTTGTTTCAACTTGTAGGACATAGATAAGGCTCTGAATAGTCCACAAATAAAAAAAAATATTTTCCAATTATGATTTTTAGTATGTTTTTAGTAATGTTTTAAATGCATGTTTAAGTATGCTTTTGCAGGGCTCTAATGTTTACAGTGTATGAAAACAGTACTGACACCCTATTGACAGATTGTGTATAAACATTTTCAATATCAGTGTACGTTTAGCAACTACATTTTTTGACCGCATAAATGTTGCCTTTGGGAACAAAATACTTTGTAAAAATTTGCTGGGATGCATTTAGAAACATGCTGCATTGTATTACTACAGAGCTACATGCGTTTACGAGAACAGATTGTTTTATACAACATGGTTGGGTTATTAGTATATTTTGATTTCGGGGCCTTCCGACAAAAATTTTCCAAAAATCTGGATACTGAAAATTTATTTTTTTTTCCCGATAATTTCCTGGAAAATTTACAACTTATATAGTTTTACTAAATGCACTTTTTCGGAAAAAAATATTTATTTTACTTTTTACAACAAAACATTTCACTAGTAAAGGCTAAAACAGTCAATTATGGTGCACCTAACTCTGTTTTTACACGGTCTTTTTTCACAAGGTTTTGATTTAACACGGTTTGAAAGTAAAAATGTTTAGAAAGAGCACAAAGAGAATATGTAAGTACTTCTTTCTCTTTCGTGTTTTTTATTTTTATTTGTGTATACAATACGTCCAAGCAAATTTACTGATCAGAGCAATTGCAAATACCACAAATTTAGGGAAATTCCCATTTTTGCATACAAGCAAATTTACTTGTCAGAGCAATTGAAATTGTACATACTTTTAAGTATGTAAATACACTTTATATATGTATGTGATTTAATAAAATAAACATGAATAATTGTTCTTAAAAAATCCTTTTTTCTTCACTAATTTCAATAGGTTTTAGAGATAAGGAATCACTCATTTGTGCGTACGATCAATTTCCTTTTTTACACGGTTAATTTTTACACGGATTTTTCTGGAACGAATCTGCGGTGTAAAAACAGAAAAAGTGCAAATGTTGTTTGTAGTTTCTATGTAAGCATTTGTATAGCAATATGTTAATGTTGAAATTACCTACAACATGTATACGAAATACAACAACTACAACAGGTTACGAATTAAGTCAATCAATTTAAAAAATATTTTTTGAGAATATTGGAATTCATACAGATATTTAGTTTATTTTGGAATAATTTCAAAGTTACTTGTAACGAAAAATCTCAAGCAAAATATAAAAAAGAGGCAAACACAATTTTCCTGAAAATGTCACAGAAAAAAATGTGTCCACATTATTTCCAACTTATGGCAGATTTGCAAAGGTGCTATATTATTCTACAATTTTCATCTTCGTTTTCTCTGTTCAAAACAAAGTTATCGACTTCGGATAATAAAATAGGTACAGTAGATTTTGTAATGTCTTGGTACATACTTACAAAAATCTAAAACTGAAACAGTTAAAAGATCTTGAGTTAATTACAAATTTACTTAAGTACATTTTTCTTCAGTCTTAATGACATATTCCTGTAGATTATTCTTCTCAAATTAATTCTGACTTATCACCTCAAAAAAAATGGTTCGTCGGTAATTTACTGATACTTCCAAGGAAAATAGAAAATTATTCTCCCCTCAAGAGATAAGTAAACAAGATATTTATATGAAATTTTCCCAAAAGATAAAGAATGATAATTAATTCTTCATTCTTAATGAAAAAAATTAAGTTTTGGAGATATGACTATGTTGCAATAAAGGAGCGATATGAAGTGTCAATTACACCCTATTATATACTTTATTTTATAGGTATTAAATTACTGTTAAGTACCCAGCGACAGTTAGAATACACAAACGATTTAAAAAGTTATTGCAGGTTTAATGTTGGATTTTCATATGGGAAAACCGGTTTTAACGTACACATGAACTTTATTAAGCGTTTGTGAATAAGGCCAAAAATATATGCTATTTCTGTCGTCATTGAATTCTGATTTAACTTTTTTTAAATCGACTTTTTTTAAGGTCAGAAGTCCAGTAAATATGGATCTTTCTGTTTTAGGTTTTTATAGCTGCGATCCATTTTTGGGGTATCCTGTGGTAGACCCCGTTTAACACGAGGGTTACGTTCTACGAAAACGCTGTATTAACCAAAACCGATTTAGGCGATACGAAAACCCATTGCAAAAAGAAGGGTTACGTTGCACAATTTCAGCCGTATATTTCATGTTTTATTCGATTTTAGACACGATGTACATACATAAAATCAAAAAAAAATCATAATAAAATGTATTCTTTTTTATTAAATATTTGTTTTTTTTTTCTTTAAAAATACTGCTCTTTTTGTCATTTGAAAGGTTTGTGTAAATTACATTTTCTAGCTCTCTTTTACATAATGTCCGCCGTTCTAAAGATGGGTCAAGGTTGAAAAGTACAAACATGAAACAAACTGTTAAACTATGTAAAACTGAGTTTTTTCCGTGTTAACGAAGAAGGCGTCAGAAAATATGAACTGTGTTACACCGAGGCCGTGTTCAAGGAAGTATGTGCCAAACGAGGTCTACTGCTCCACTGTAAGACAACGGTACCTTCAGGCATTATTTAAACTTAGCAGCACCAAACAACTTTACCGACAGTTTTGTCATTAAACTGTTGGTTGTGAACTTTGCTATGAAAATCCAGTTGCTTGACAACATCCAAAGAAACAAATGAATGCACAGCAAGAAAATATTTATTAATTATGAAATATACATAGTTTTTTATTTAAAACATTTAAAAACAATTTGACAATAATAAAAATAATAAATAAACAAATATTTTGTAACACTGAAGTTAGCAAACATTTACAATTATTGGGAGTTTTGACAAGATTTACAAGTTATATATTTGTAAATTTTACAGGCATCAAATATGCTTGACGTATAATTACAAACATAAAATTTTCTAGGAAAAAGTTGTTCAACATATTTAAGATGCAAATTTAATTAATTTTGTTTTTTTGGTAGACCAATATTTTTTATTTTTTTATATTTTTTTTATTAAATATATAAATAATTAATTATATATAAAAACGTAGATAAATAATTTTACTATTGACTAGGGTTTTGTTTTATATATATTTTATTTTTCTTGTCTTTACAGATGTTTTTAAAAATATTGTAATATTTGTTTAAATTTGTGGTTTTTGAGTTTCTTTTGTTTTGTTTTGTTTTCTCTTCTTTCTTTAATAGTCACTAGATTTGTATAATATGTTTTACATGAATTGTTTTTAATATTTTTAACCAGATAGAAATATATATATTTGTTTGACAAATAATTTCTTTAGATCGCACTGGTTTTCTTTGTCGCTTCAGCGTTATCTTTCAAGATGTATGAAGTACATTATAATTAATTTATTAATTAATTAAAAAGAGTTTTATTTATTTTCTATGTATTTTTCGTAAATATATTATTTTTATTTATTTATTAAACTAGTTGACTTTAGTTTTGTTTTAGTTGGTTGTTGTTTTAGCATTAATATCAACATAAGTAAATTATTTTTATTATTTAAATAATAAAATCTTTTAATAAGTACATACTCGTAAGAAGAGGGACAAACCTGCGAGTTTAGAATAAAAAAAAGTTAACATAAATTTTAAAAAATTAATTTTGAAACATTCGAGATTCATTAAAAGTACAATGATGTGACTGCATGGTTCTCAACTTGGCTTAAGCTTTGAGTTTGTATGACAACAAGTTGTGTAAAAGTATTTTGATTTTTTTCTTTTATAGATGAGCCATCTATTGGCAAGAGAAGAAGGATACTAGTTTGCTTTCTAATTTCCAAATTAAAATTTTATAAATAATTTAATATAAAAAGCGTTAAGTAGAAATCTCAATGTTTTGTTGTTGATTTTGTTGCTTTTGAGCTTGAAAACTTGTTCTTTTGCTAGATATAGAATTTTTAATGTATTTCCTATGAAGTGTACATTTCGACACAATGATTTGTGACAATAGTAGCTGCACCATTCATATTTGAAGTTGCTGCTACTGATGATGACGATAATGATGACGATGATGATGACGATGATGATGATGATGTGTCAGTGGCATCTTTTGCTAGCACAATTGTCTTGGGTTTTGCTGCCGGCAGACTTGGAGCATTGGAAGTGTTTGCTGCTTTTGTATTCGTTTTCAAAGCACTATGTTCTACTGTATGACTGGTATCGATGGCAAGCAATGGCTGTTCGGTTGGTGGCGGTTTTAAAATTCCACCCGGTGGTGTATGTGCAACTGCTGTTGCAGAATGTGTTGGTAGTGCTGGCGGTGGTGGTGGTACTGCCAAAACTGTGGCAGTTTGCAAAGGCGTTGGCGAATTATAGTGATGATACAAATTTGTATGAGGGGCATGTCTTGCGGGTGGTGGATGCGCTGGCTGTAATGCCATTTTACTATGGTAGGTGGCGGCAATGGAAGCTACAGTTGGTGCTGGTCCAGGTGCTACTGCAGGATATTGTTTAGGACTTGGCACCAACGTCATTGTTGGTGCCTTATTTGGTGAGAGTATTAGGCCACTTGTATTTGTAGGAATTCCCACAGTTGGAGGACTTAGTGGTGAAGTTGGATTAGCGTAGTTTGTTGGTTGCACAGCGGGTATATAATCGAGAGAATACTGGAAAGATGAAATCACTGTTTTTAAATCTTGCAAAAGCTTTGTAGGCTGCTTCAGCTATAATTAGTTAATCTAATATTTAATTAGTTAATCTAATATTTACCTACCATAGGTGGTGGTCCATGAGCACCAGGCACGTGGGTAGGCGAATGAGTGGGCTGATTGAAGTATGTTGTGGGCGACACAGGAGGACTTGGATAAGGCCAATAAACTAAAGGATGTGGATAAAATGCTGCCGGATGTGGTGGTGGATGATGAGGAGCTCGATGCGGTGATGCCAAAATAGAGCCTGGTGGAGGAAATGGACCAAAATGACCAAAAGGTGTACCAATCACAGAAGCACCTAAATAAAAAAAATTATCCAAAATTAATAAATATCTTAAAGCAGCAAAACACAATAATTCCAATAACATTAATTAATTAAAATTGAATAATACTAAAAATTAAAAACAATAATAGAGGTATTCAAGTAGGCAATTGTACTACTCGTTTTGTGTAAAAAAAAAATGTTTTTAAATTTGAAGATTTTACGAGTAGTAAATAAAAATCATATCAAGTCCATCATTATAAAAACTTAATAGTTTATTGACTAAAAAAAATTATTTATTATTAAACAAATAATAATAAAATAAAAACAAAACAAAACCAAAAAATAAACAAGTGATAGATAGTACTAATACATTATTTCTTCTTTTTTTTAATAGAAAAATATTTACGTTTAAAAAAAGTGTTAAAAAGAGTCAGGTTTTAAGAACAGGAGTTTGTGAAAATATTAAATTAAAATTAAAAGCACTCACCGTAGCAAAATTCAATAAATTAATTTAAAACATTTATTTAAAAAAAATTAAATATTTACCAGTGACCCACCATGAATAAGAAGACTGTTTTTTGCAATTCAGTATTTTTTTTTTTAATTTTTATGCCACCAGCACCACCAATAAGAGTAGAATACAACTGACACTCTGGACCAAAAAAGTACGTACGATGATGGATAAATAATTATTTGGTGTAAAATATAATAAATGTTTATATATAAAATTAACAATACACACACATAATTTTATGTAGTATAAACACTTTAAAAAAATATTACGAGTATTAAAAACTAAAATTATGTTTTTTTTTAAAGAAGCTCAAGTGCTTAATTTTAATCCATTAACTGTAATGAAGGAAAAGACCAAAACGTTACATACGACTAGATTAAGAAAAGAAATGAGTTATTTTGAAATATGTAGTTGACTATTTAAGATTATGCTGCAAATGAAAATAGTTTTCCATTTTGTAAATTCGACTCCACTGATGCGAAATGTGAGATAAACGTTAGACATGGTTTAAAGGGAAAAAGCGTCAAGAATGAAAGCATTGAGAAGCTTACGGGGTTTTCGAATTCTTTTATAAGACACTGTATAAGACAACGTTTGGCTTAAAAGTGTCACATGGAAAAATGTCATGCCAACACAACATGATACGGCAGCGAGATTAATTTGCAATGACATGATGTGGCACTACGTTTGAGTTCACAATGCAATGCACGATATGGTGATTGACTTGGCATGACATGGCAAGGCAAAAAATTTCCTTGCATGACACTTTAAAACAACATCTTGTCTAGTGCAGGTCTTTATTCTGTTGATATATCAAACAACACTGTGCAACGAGATCAATTTTTTTTCAAAATTACAAGTTCCTGACAACTGATGGAGGGGCCCAAACCTAAAATATGCGTATATCGGCTTTTTAAAAGTTTGCACCTGTCCTTAGAGTCTGTCTTGGGAGTCAAGTTATCCATCTCTTTTCCAAATGAAAAAGGAGACTTTTTTGACTTCTTTTCAAAAATGCACAAAAAAGACCTAGAAGTTGAAGAGTTACAGGGTTAAAATGTTCCACAAAAATATTTGTCATAAAATTCAACTACAAGTCTCCGAAGGCACTGAAGTGGAATTTTTAACTTGAGCACCAGAAATAAGTCTGAAGTTGAAGTAACTTTAAAAGTTTAAACTTTAAGTTTAAGACTTTGGCCTTCAAATTTTGTGTCATATATTTTTATGGAACATTTTAGCCCTCTAAGTCTTCAAAAAACTTATGAATAGTTTTTATCCTTACTGAAAAAGGGACCGAAAAATTCCTTGATTTGAAGAGTTGCAGTCGGAAGTATTTTTCAAACTATAAGACATTTCAAATTTTTATTTTAAATCTTTTTTTTCAAATAAAATTAAAATCTTTCTTTTGGTCGTAAATCTAAGGTCGTTTGCTTTTCTTAATGTATTAAATGTTTTGTCTTTTTCTATGAAAATCGCAATATAATATTTATTAAAAAAAAGTGAAAGGGTACTCGTAAATATTTATTTTCAACTAATCGTGAATGGCAATTTTTGAATAGAAATTAAAAAAAACGTTATAAAATGTTTGGAAAAGCAAACTTGCTACAAATAAAAAGACTAACATGTAAAATTAGTTCATATTTATAGAATTCTTCCAATTGAGCTTAAGCTCACTTTTCTTATAAAAAAACATAAAAATTTATTCCTACTCAATATTTCGTTCAACAATTGTTGATATGTTATTCGTTAATTTTTTGTTATTTAAATTGTTTCGCGATTTTTTTTCCTTCTGAATAAGTTACCCAAAGGAAAACGAAATATTTAGAAAGAAAAAATTTAGGTGTTTTTTATAAAAAAGTGACCTCAGGATCATTTGGAAGAATAATATAAATATGTATATTAAGAAAAAGTCGAAATATTATACATATGTATGTATATTAAAATTAGTTCATATTAAAAATTTAAACACAAATGACAAGATAGCAAATGCTTACCAGGTCGTTAGCAAAATTTTGACAGCTGCTTAGCCAGAATGTTTTAAATTAACCTAATGCTAACGTCATGTCAAGTATAAGGGTGCATATTTACAACTTGTCCATGGGATATAATATAAAAGTTTAAACCATGTAACTAACGTTTAGTTGTTATTTGCAGTTACATTTTTTTCGAACCGATTATACGAAGGCTACGTGACAATTACCTACAGCTGCAAATAGTCGTAGTTTTACTCTATTTGTTAACACCATCAACAACAACACATACAAATAGTTATAAATAAATTAAATAAAATGATACAAATCCAAAAAATAATAATAAATAAATAAATTGTATGCGAAGTTTTCACTGCAGCAGCACCTTGAACCCAAGATTTTAAAAAATCCAGAGAATGTTTAGTTCTATTTTTGGTTTAAATTAAAGAAATGTGGGCGGACGTTACAAGACACACACGTATGTAATAGAAATTTTATTGTAAATACATTTAAAACTAAGACTATAAACTAAAATAAGTAAAAAGTATGTACTGAAGCCACCTTTGAAACCATTTTCGAATTGTTTTTCTATCAGAATTTTCTCTTCTTGGAAACCACCAATTGATGTTATGTTTTTTTATACCAATTAAATGGAGTTTGTACACTTTTGTAGCTAAGTGAATACAAATTCAACCACTGAATTAAAAAAAAACAAGAGTACATAAGGTGCACGACAAAATGATAAGGTTACTTAGTTCTCGTCCAGACTTGCAATTTTTGTTGCAGCAATTCTTGAGTTTATTGGTGAGAGATGTAAGAAGATTGGGGAGAGGTACACAGTTTCATGTACTCTGCGGTACAATTTTGCTTTGAAATTCGCACTTGTTAATTTGAAGTTGGCTGTAGGTATTTGACGTTTTATTGAATTTTATTTCTTCAGTTGTATGAAACACAACAAACTTTTATATAAAATAAAATGAAACTTAACTTTTACAAATGTCAAAGTGTAACAAGAAGAAGAGAAATAAATGTATGAAAAATACAAAAACTAGAACTTCATAATTTGGACACTAATGCAATTTCAAAGCAGAATTTAAAAAAATTGCAGCAACAAAAATTGCAAGTCTGGACGGGGACTAAGTCTTCGTTATATTTAATCAAAAATACAAAGAACATTTACCAGCAACTTTTAGATTTATGCATAAGAATTCAGTTAACAATGTTTTATTAATATGAACCTTTTAATAACTCTTCATATTTCGGGCTTAAATTATACAGGAATTAAGTCATCTTATCATTTTGACGAGCAGCTCAATGAAAAATATGAATAAATTAAAAATAGGAAAAATTAAACACACACACACGCAAAATGGCTAAATAAATGAATGACACCCTATACGAAAATAATTAAATTAAATAAATTAAAATATGCGAGTTAAAAACATTAGAGAAATTATACACACAGACTAAATTTTGAAGAAATGTTTTGTTTTCGTTGTTTTTAATGAAAAAATTATATTTTTGTTTTTGTTATTTGTTTCAACTATATTAAAATATATAATTCATTTTATTGAATATTTAATATTTATTTAAGTAAATAAATCAAATTTAAAAAAATGTGGAAATATATAAATTATATTGATATTATGTAAATAAAAAAAGTATTAATTTAAATTATTTAATGTCAAGCAAAAAAAATTAAAATGATTTTGTTTTAAATCTAAATCAGCTAAAAACTTAATTGCCAGAAAAAATATTTTTTTTCTTATTATTTATAACTTTTAAAAGAAAAAGTTCAGCTGCTTTTAAAATTTCCTTTAAAAAAAGCATTTCAATAATTGAGGCATTGAGTTCTAGACTGGCTGGTTTAACCCACAAAGCACAAAAAAGCCAACGAAGGTGTATGTTTTGTGGCTTAGCCCACTCTTGCACTCATCGCCTCAATTTAAAATATCCTTTTAATTTTGCAAATTGGGATGTTAAATATTATATTATGTGTTTTTTTTTTAACTTAAAATTTTAATTTTCTTTAAATAATTCACTCTATTGAAAGCATTTCCTTTTTTGCGCAAACTTTTTTCTTAGAATTTGTTGTACTTCGAGTACTTTAGAAAAAAATATATTTTGTAAATTTAAACTAAAATTTTTATTGAAAAAAAAATAATATTAAATTAATGATATGGTGCAAAAAGGATATAGAAAATTCTTTGACATCGATCACAAAATCATCATGAAATCTAAAATATATAGAATTGTTTTCGAAAAAAAGCAAATCAAATAGTCAATGGATCCTTTGGGTCATATTTCGTGTAAAGGTGTGAAAGACCAATCTGCACGGTCTCTATAAAAATTCAGAATAAGTTTTCGAAAAAATACTAAAATATTCTAGAGAGTTTCCCAATTAACACAGGACGATGTAGAAATAGAATTAAATAAGCTGCGTGTGAAGTTTTTACTAAGGCTTTTAGTAGGTTTAAAAATGCTGGTTGTAAGACTTTATCGTAAGCCACAGTTTATGTACATACAGTAGGTATCGGATAGAAGCCACTCATAAAATTAACAAAAGATTATTTCTTATATGTGTTTTTCTATAAGAAATTTTTTATAAGTGTGAATTCAGTAATACATAATGATGGGTATTTTTACATTCGATAGCTACATACATACTGCAAAACATGTTTGAATATAATATTATTAAAAACTTCTCTTAAAAATTTGTCGCTAACGGTAATTTGACACTAAAGGTAGCATCACACGATTGCCGCAATGCACCAATTATTGCCTATTTTATATGCCAATCATGTGACTTCACAATTTATTGTCCCCTACGGCAATCGAGAACAATATTGTGATGATTTTCCGCTATCAAATGCAACTCTGGCGCGGCAATAGTGTGAACGGTTGATAGGCAACCATGCGTCAATATAAATGTCAAAAATATGTCAAT
The DNA here is from genome assembly GCA_956483585.1 of Gymnocheta viridis. Taxonomy (NCBI): domain Eukaryota; kingdom Metazoa; phylum Arthropoda; class Insecta; order Diptera; family Tachinidae; genus Gymnocheta; species Gymnocheta viridis. Next base: position 123,570,791 of record OY101441.1, on the reverse strand, counting down.
ATTTATTGTCTTCTCATGCGGCAATCAAAGTAGCCAATACGCGGCAATTTATTTAATTAGTTTAATTTTTTGTGTGTGCCAATTGTTTTGTGTACCATAAACTTATTTTTAGCGTTAACCCTTAAATGCTTGAATTTTTTTTTCGCTTTGAAAAAAATATATTATTTACAAATAAAGAATTAATGAAAATAAAATTTAATTTTACTTTTCATTTTTTTTAGTTACATTTATTAAGTGTAAAATACATCTCGTAGATTGTATTTATTTTACTATAATAAGCAGTGGGCGGTTAATAATTATTTAGAGGCAAATTAAAAGCTACGTTGCAGAATTACATCAATATGCTAAAGAAGAAAAATTTGCACGTAAAACAAAACAAACTAAAAACTGCCATAACAGCTGTTTGTTGGTGTTGCCGCAAGTTAGAACAACCGTATGACTGGGCTGCGGAATTATTGACACAAATTCATTCTTCGCCAATCTGCGGCGATCAAATTTTTATAAAATGGGATAATCATGTGACTGCAGTATATTTGATTGGGACAACATTATTATTGTGCACCAATTCAGCACAATAAAAATTGGGCCTGATTGGTGTATTTGCGGCAATCGTGTGATTCTACCTTAGGGCTTGATATTGAACATGACATCATTAAAATATCTGCCACGATTTCGAAAGACGGCACAGATTCGAATGCTAAAATTTTCAATGATTCTGAAGTCGACTTTAATGGCTTTAGCCGATTACAACTGATTGGCATCGAACTTCAGAAAAACCCACAAGAAAGTTTAGGGGTGTGAAATCTTTAATGCAACGGCAGCAACGACATATTTCTTTTCCTGTATTCTCATCTTAAAGAGGTTGAAGATAAACTTAAGAAGAGAGAAGAAAATAAGGGGCATCTGAGGCCCTTGTTGCAGAATTGGTGATCTTGTCAATCAAAATATCGCTAAAGGTATTCAATGTCTTCCAGAGAAAAAGGATAATGTGTGTTCGCTAATTAATGATAATTTCGAGGATTTTTCTTTGAAATTAAATTATGAGTATCTGATAGATGTAGAAGGTAAAACAGGTGGTAATAAATGTAGGTGATGCTTGCCATCGCAGATTTTTGCTTCCGAATACAAGGCAATTATTCCGCGTAGAAACAGTTAAGTAAGTAAATTGAAAAAAAATATATATATATTGCATTGTCTAGTATGAAATCTCTAACAATTTTTTTATTGATAAAACGTTAAAAATTTAACAATCTATCTTGATTTTTAATCTCGTAAAAGAATTTTAAAAGTCTAAATTTAGAAATATATTTTAATAGTCATGCTTTTGTCACAATTTAAAGTTTTCAAAAGTATTTTAATCTGTTCCCGAATTCATCAAGATCGATTATTATTGTGCAACTTTGACGTCGCGACGTCTGAGTTCAAACTGCACACATTTGCAGACATTATTATATTTCATTTCAGTTAATTATTAATTTTGTATTAATTATACCATTTGAAAAAATCCACTTTACAAATATTTCTATTTAAAGAACGCTGCAGGATTTTCACAAAAATTATGAATTCGTGAAACTTTGTAAGGAAAGATTTGGTTCTATGGCTCTTAAAAATACTGAAATTTTTGGCGATGCTTTATTTAAACAATTAAAAATCTTAAGAATCACATAAACCAATGTTGATTCTTCTACTGCAGAGTAGCAGCAATAAAGAAATAAAAATTTTTCTGATTGGTTAATTACACTGTAGAACACAAAAAATATTCCAAGAGGGGTTCAACAAAAAAAAAGTTACATCTGGCTTTATGTTGTTTGGAGGTTTTCAAGTGTTCTCCCCTTTTGCAAATGTTTATTGTAAATGGGCATGGGAACCCATGTGAATCTTGCATTTTAGGCGGAGGATATGTTCAGCAAACTTATGTAAAACATTATGTGAAACATTTTCATCCTCCAACTTTTCAATTAAAGCAACTTATTTCGCCCCTTTTAAAAATTGATTTGAAGAGTTAAAGGCTTAAGTTGTTCAACAAAAATATTTCTTAAAAGATTCTGTGATATGTCTTTGCAGACATTAAAGTTGAAAACTTAACTTCAGCGCCGGAAATAAGGCAAAACTTAAAATGTGTGAAAGGTGATTTTCATTCTTATTCAGACATTTTAAGCTTTGATTTATTGCTGGTGCTTAAATTAAATTTTAAGCTTTAGTGTTCTTAAGAACTTAATTAAAATTTTATGGCAAATATTTCTATAATATATTTCAGCTCACGGTATCGCTGTTGCCCCGATTTCAACAAAGGGATAGAAAATAAGCGATGAGTTAGAGAGTTACAATGACCCACAAAAACTCTACTACAAGGTTTCAAAGACACCAAAGCTCAAACTTCAACTAAAACGCTGGAAATGTCTGATGAATAAGTACGAAATTAATGTTTTGCACATTTTAAGTTTTGCCTTGACGTTGCAGTTAAACTTTCAACTTTAGTGTCTGGAAAGACTTATAATAAAATATTACGACAAATATTATTATGGAACAGTTTAACCCTCTAACCCTAAAAATTGTGAGTCCTGTTTACCCTTTTTGAAAAGGAGTCAATAAAGTAATTTAATTGAAGAGTTGGAGGCTTAAAATGTGCTACAAAAAATGTACTGTACACCTTAAATAGAAGATTCACATGGTCTCCTTTGCGTTTGGAAAAGGGGACAAACTTTAGCCCCCAAACAACATTAGGCGAGATGTAAACTTTTAAGACGACGATAAAAATATACTTTTTTTGTTCCCTCTGCCCGAATCAGTTACCAAAAATCTTTTTATTTTTGAAAAATTTGATTTTGTTGTACAGTGTTATTTGCGAACACACAGGCATTCTTAGTTCTCAGTACATTCAAATTTTTTTATATATATTCTTTTTGCTTTGTAAAAACAGAGACCTACATAAGCCAGAAAAGGGATTACAATATTCACGTGTAGTTAAAAAAATTATTAATTTGACACCAAGTCCACAGAGTCAAGTTGGCTTTTAGGCTCCACTAAAAAAATTGATTTTTAGACTTACGCGCTTTTTCATAAAAACCACAGAACCAAAAAAAAATAACAAAAAGATATATATAAATTTTTATGAACTTTATACTTATTTGTACGAATGCCATGAGAAGGATAACCCATCAACAGTATACAAATATAGAGCGCAAAAGTTTGACATAAAAGCAAAAAATAATAGGGGGAAAAGACAATAAAATAGAAATTGTTGTCTAGTGTACATTGGATTAGTGATGACAAAAACAACACATACATTTACTTATAAGTATATAAAATTACGAAAAAAATATTAATTAGATATTTAAATCTTTACAACATAATGATTTTGCAACTAACACCAACAAAACTTTCATTAACCCTTTTTCTCACGCACAATCACATACATACAAATATATACTTAAGTATGTGTAAATAATGTTTAAATGTAAAAAAAAAAATTATATTAAATAATATTAATGTTGATAATTAATTTTATGATTTTGTTTTTTTTCTTACTAAACAAATATATAAAATGTAAGTAAATAAGTTAAGTACTAATTTAAAAGAAATAAGAAGAACGAATAAGAGTTTTTAAAGAGAATGAAATAGTTAATTATCTGATAGAGAAAAAAGAGACAATTTCATGTTGTTAAACTTGTGAGAGAGGACGCTGGTAAAATTTCAACTTTATGCTTTTGGAATTTTCGATCAGAGAAAAAGAATTAAATATTTCTTGTATACAAACGCTTAATCGTATTCGAGTGAGGCCTCGTCAATCGTAAATCAAAAAATCGGTATTTGGCATGAGTTTGTCAAAATTTTTCATACTTAGAAATATTTCTGTAATCTTTTTTTTGTGTTTTAAATCAAAGATTTATTTTTTTTTAATTTTATAAACCTATTGATCTTGTAATCGGCTAAGGTTTCTTCCTATTATTATTTTTTTTTTATTTCGTCAGGGATTTTCAATCGCTCACAAATTCGGTTTTAATTTTTATACATTCCTGAGTACAAAGCAAAATGAATTTTAAATTTTATTGAAGATCACAAAGCTCAGAAGTAGCCCTACAAGAACAATGATGGTCCTGTGATACATCATCTGATGGTCATTTCTGATGGGTATATAAATCAGAAAAGTTTCTATAATTACTATCATTTATTAAAAACACTGATGTAAACTCTCGAGATCACATACAAAATCGAAATATTTGCATGAAAATTATTTAAAAAAAGGACAAAAAATGATGCCAAAGTAAAATTAGTTAAAAGAGAAAAGTTAACTAAATTTTTGTTGGAAAACCTCACAATGGCAACGCCGACAGCAATAATTAAATATTGTATTGTTTGCTGGCGTAAAGTGACAAAAAGTCGACTTTTCTATAGAAATGTTCATATATCATCGCAAAGGAATATTTCGATTATCGGTTCTTAAATGAGGTTTATTTTATTTTGGTGTATTTATTCATACTAGAGTACGCTTAGTGGTCGAAATACGATCGCCAGTTTAAATGAATACCCATTTTAGTTGCATTTATTTAAAGAGAAAAAAAAAATTAACTAATTATTCATTTCATTCCTCGTGGAATAAACAATAAACAAAATAAAATCGCATACAAATACGCACATTCATAACTCATATGCATATAAATGTAGGTATTCTGAAGAACTCATTGCTTTGCTTGTGTTTTTACTTGAACCAAGTAGTGGTTTCAACTGTATGAGACTTTTACTCCTTTAATACAGAACCGATTTAAATAATATATAGTCGGGTCACTAAAGCTCAACAGTGTTTATCAATTGCCAAACGAATGAACAAAATCGGCTGGCAAACAAAGGAGAAAAAGCGATCTAAAAATTTATCTTTGCCTTTTAATATATAGATTAGCTTTTAGTTTTCAAAAATCATTCGATTTAAAATTGACTCGATTTACTGCACAGGATCTTTTATGAACAACCTGTTTCTCTGAATGCGAAAGAAAATTTAATTCAAAAACCTTTTTTAGTATTGGCACGAATCGAAGCTGCGACCCCAAATCTAATAGTTTAATTTAGTACAGTGTACACTTTCTCACACAGGCGATGAATGAGAAATCAGGGGGCAGTCTGAAAAGGTACTAACACAGATTTAAGCTTCGAAATGCTGGCAACTGAGAAACATGCGAATCTCTCGTGGAAGACGCATACATTTTGAATGTGAGGGATGTCCAGATCGGCGACAAGAACATTACACCGGAGAATATGGTGAATAAAATGTTAGAGTCTGAGAGAGCATGGATGTGTTGTGAACGTTTTATAATCGCCATAATGAAGATGCGCTGTTGGGATGTTCTTAGTAATAGGAAAGATGCAGGACCTCGTAATTCCTCGTCCCGATGAAATGCTGACGCGGTTCCGGGGTAGAGTTAATGGAGTTATTGTAGGGTCACTATTTTATATTATTTATATCATTATGTCCATAAAAAAGTGCACTCCACATTAGTTTATAATAGTGGCACCCATATTGAAAACAGAAGTATACAGGCATGTTCTACAAAAGTAGTGAAATGGAAATATGAAAAGTAAACTTATTATTTTTGATGTTCTGGAAAAGTAGAGTATATTTGTATTGAATATTGAAATTAAAATGTAGAAAAAAGAATCCAGAACATAAAAAATTTAAACTGAAGTGATTTCAATTGAATTTCACTTCAAAGTGGAATGTAGAACACACCGGATAAATTTAAGTTTTTCAATTACGTTGTTAATAGAAATTTTTACAGAGACAGTTCCAAGGATTTTAGCTCAAAAATTAAATCTTCCGAATTCTCATCCGATCCGTGAGGGACACTAAAATAATCTGCTTTCTTTTTTGAAATTTTTTACAAGCCAAAAGCATGAAATAAATCTGCTTTATTTTTTTTTAATTTTTTACAAGCCAAAAGCATGAAATTTAACAACAACCTTTTTAAAGTAGAGAAACAATAGCATGAAATTGTCAAATAAATAAATAAATATTAAAGAAAAATCTTAAAAATACCGAAAAAGTATGTCTTAGGAAAGGCTTTTAATAAAGAGCAATTATTAATTCCAAATTTAGAATTTGTTATTCTAAACTTATAATTCGAAAGTTAATGTAAAGATGCCAAAGACTAAATGTTTGAAATGCATTTAAATTTAAAAGAAAAAGAATGAAGTTGAGCAGTTTTGAGTTGATATTTTTAATTAAAAAAAATATTTTTATATATATTTATCTTAAAGCTTGGAAAACACAGTTTGCTTGTCGTAAAAAATATACTTTTCATATGTTTAGTTTAAAATGATCAATTAAAAAACAAACTGCAAATGCCCAAATAAGTAACAGAAAAATGTTAAACCATTGAAAACGTTTTACTTTTTTCTAATTAAAATGATGTTTGTTTTTCAAAGGTTTTATGGAAAAGCCAACACCAAACATTAATCGAACACGGTTTAACGGGCATAAATTACAACAATAATTGTTAAAGTACGCTTAATATATTAAAAAGAAATTTTAAAAATAAATTGCACTTGGTAAATGAATTAAAAAGGTATTTATTTTATATTTTGAAAACAAAGAAAGCGCCAAAATGTTAAAGCTACTTCTTGTTATTCTATTTCGGAAGAAATATTAAATTTTTAAAAGGCCTTAACTTTTGGGTTTGTATTGTACAGGCGCAGAACCAGCTTTAGCTTTTAGGGCGAGTGAAAATATTGAATGAAGCAAACAATTTTTTGTTTTAAGTTGCCTCGATTATCCTTTCTCCTGGGTTCCTTGACTTTACTATAACATTGTTTTAAAGAAATAATATTAGTAGAACTTGTTAAACAGTGCTTGATTAATGTTAGCCTCTTAATGTCTTTTTTCATTTTGTAATTTTGCTCTTTATATAATCAAAACTGTTCTTGACCAAATCTCAAAACCCCATTAAATATTTAAGAGATAGTTTTTGTTTTTATTTAAAGCTGCCCAGTATTATTTGATTTGTTGGTTTTTTTTTTAAGGAAATAATTTTGTTTAACTTTAGATCCTTTTAATGTTTAATTAAATTATACTTTTCTTTAAAATTAAAGTATTAATTTGTGCAAATGCGTCATTCAGTTTTTGTTTGTATGTTTTCTAAGGGTTCAAGTTAAAGACTTAAATCTAGTTTTTTTTTCAAGGTCGAACTTAATGAAAAAGAAATCCAAAATTAAACTTAATTTTAAGTTAAATGTAAAAATATTAAACAAATAAAAATTAAAAAGGAAACAAATTGTTAAACCCATGATAAATAGTTTTGAAAAAACTTTATGTTATAAAAGAATTCAATCAATTATTGCATGAATGTAAAATAATGAGTTTTAAAAATAATTTTTTTAATTATTTAAATTAAATAATTTAAAGTTTTTGAAAGGATTTTGTCTTTAATAATATTGCAATCGTACCGCCCTTGTGCTAGCAAAAGGATGGTCATTCAAAGAAGAAAAAGAAGGCCGTTATGGAAGCACTTAATTGTTTTCTATAAAATGGAATGTCTTGAGCAAAGTAAGGAGGCTCAAAATTTTTGTTTTTTTTTATAAAAAATATAACTAATTTTTTATTACATGTAAGTAAGTATAACTACTGCTATGCAGTCAATTTCTTATTCGATTTAGCTTGTCGTTGAAATAAAATATTTTAGATGCCGGGATTATAAAATTGATAAAAGTTTCCCGGTGGACGGGTTAAAACTCGTTTGGCCGCACTGGCGGCAGCATTGGCTTCTTGCTGGAAGGCATTTTCGTAAGAACGTTTCATGGAATGTGGCAAAGAAGCAGCTGCTGCTACATTGGCAGCATTTACAGCCGCGGCTGCAGCTGCTGCATGCATGCCACTTGTTGTAGCGGCCGAATGTTGGGGCATAACGCCCGCAAATTGATAGCTCTGTTGAGCTGGCATATAGCCTAAAGGGAAGTGTTGAAAGTAAGGGCGCGGCATGAAGACAAACTGTGGCTGACCAGCAGCTGTGCCACTGGCTTGGCCCATAGCTGCAGCCGCGGCAGCAGCATTTTGCTGTTGCATAAACAAATTATTAACATTTGCATACATTTGATGCTGTTCAGCTGCTGAAGCGGCAGCAGCAGCTGCCTGTTGGCGTGCTAGCAAATTGTGTTGAGCAATAAATTGAGCTTGTTGTTGGGCAATTAAAGCCGAATTGGCAGCAGCTGTAGCCGCTGCGGGTGGAGGAGGTAAAGAGAGGTTAAAGGGGAACGTCATGGCGGCCTGTGGACTTACAGCCGATGCTGAGGCTGTGTGCACAGACAGCTGATTGGGGGGACTAGTTAAAGTACCCACAGCGGCGGCAGCATTTTGAGCTGCAGCAGATGCTGTTTGAGCAAAGGACGGATGCGGTACGCCTGCTTGGGTAGCAGTAGCTGCCATATATGACGATATGCCACCAGCTGCAACAGCCACCGATTGAGCTGTGGCCGGCACAGCTAATTGTGGTGGCTGTGAAAGTGCTGCCACTGCTGCAGCAACTGAGGGCGGCGATTGCAAAGCATGAGCATGGGCGTGAGTGTGAGCATGCGTATGAGAACTAATAGTTTGTGCGTTGGCCGGCGGTTGTTGTGCTAACATACCCGGTGATAAAAGTGATGGTTGTTTGCCAGCCCCCATATGAGGGTGCGTGTGAGCAGCTGGTACTGGCGATTGCAGGCCTCCGTTCAATACCATATTCATGTCGTCGCCAGAACACTGGAAGACTTCAATGTAGCGATACTTTTTGCCAAATACCATAAACTGATGGTGTTTTCGTTGGGCACACAAACGTGCTGATTCTTCGGAATCCATCTGTATAAATGCCTCGCCACTGGGTTGACCCTGGAATTAAAAAAAATATTCAGTGCACACAATAAAAAAAATGGGACATTACGCGGGAAGAATCCGAAACAGCGAAAGCGGCTTCAACAATTCGATGACAAATAAAAGTCAACAATAAAAATAATTCTTACAAAAAAGAAACGATTCCAAAACCGACAAACAGACAGAAACATGGACATTTGATACAAAAAAAAGACATACCAGTTCTGAAGAGCTTTTCAAAACTTACCTGTGCATTAATGACCATATGAACACCTTGGAATATAATATGTTTGGCAAAATCGTCAAGGAAATGCAAAATGTGTTCAACAAGAGCTTCATAAGGCAAACCCCGTAAGCGTATACAATTTTTAGTGGTACCCGAAGTAATAAGATGCTAAAAGTTATAATAATTATATAAAATCATAATTAGATGTTAGTTGATACAAAAGAATTTCAATATTATACTATTCTTAATTAGTTTACTTGTGGCAACAATGACAACTGCATCGGTGGCAATTGAGCAATTAATGGTGGCTGATGATTTGGTTCGTATGTCTTGGGATCCAACGAACGATTCAAAACCTGTTGCACTTCCGCTGTGGTAGATCTAAACAATTCGATATAACGTTGACCTATTGACTCGCGATGACGAGCCAAAGCTTTAGGAGCATCGCCTTCATTGGCAAATAAAACAAATGCATCGCCAGTTGCCCGACCATCCGGCTTCTTAACAAATAGAACACCTTCAGTGTTATCCAGCACATTGCAGGGATTTTCACCATTTGTGAAAAAGTCCAACTACGAAATAGAATAGATTTACAAAAAAATATATGTAATTATGTGATGGAAAACTCTTAATATTGTTGAACACTTACCACCTGCTTGGCTGTACAATCGTAGGGCAAGCCACGCATGCGTATTATAACTTGGGCTCCTTTGGAAAGAAATGCCTGGGCTTCGTTGGATGCGCCACCAGCTACAGATAGGAAATCATCACCTGTGGCCCGATAGACTTCTATATAACGATTGCCAATATGATGTTTGTGTCGTTTCAACGCCATGTCGCGATGTTCTTGGGATATAAAACGTATCAAAGCTTCACCGTTGCGGCGGCCCAAAGGTGAAAGGCACAGTGCTACGCCGCCTCTGCAAAAATTATTAATACTTATTTCTGTGTTCTATATGCTGAAAATGTTCTCTTATTCACTGTGGTAAAAGACGTCGAAAATAAAGGGTGTTCCAAAAATTAACGCCAGATTTGATTAAATAGAAAACAAATTTGTTGGTATTTTCATTATTTTTGAGATTTTTCAATGAAAACTAAAGCACATTATTCTGCCGTGCAACGCTTCATTTTTATAAACCCTAAACTGTGAGCTGTAAACGTCAAATTGTTTTTTTTTTTAGATATACTAATATTTTATTGTACAAATGACGGAAAATTCAACTGTTGCGTTAATTTTGGGACACTCAATATAATTGATCACATTGTCTGCCCACCGCAGTCTAATGAATAGTATACTAGACTATTGATCTGAGAGTTGTCGGTTCGATTGCTGCCTAGAGCCTGGGTGTTTCTAAGGACAAGCTAAAAAGGCTACGTAGTTTCTGTTAGTTTCCGACAATTTCAATACAATCTCAAAATCTGAAGTTATCGCCCAAAAAATGTAATTTTACGCCTTCGCGGAGTAATGAAATTTTGAATAAGATATTTTACAATGATTTTAAATTTTAAAACGCTTATCAGTAGAGGAGACATAAAAGACATCACTTTACAAAAGATAGTATAATTTGGCATGTGACAGCAAATATAACTTTTGCTTTAACATTTGTGAAATACAAATCAACTAGAAAAGATCGCTCTCCTCTTAAAGATCCAAAAGCAGAACCAAAGTGTCATAAAAAAATTTGCAGCCAAACAGAGCGATAGACTCCTTTTCCGCCAGCTTGCGTAAATGTTTTTATGTCGACAACTCTTCCTTGGAATTCTTAACAAAAATATTAAAATTTTTTTTCCGGTCTCTTCGGCTTTGCCGTAAGTTTTCCATAACACTCTGTTTGAAAATCTAGTTCTTTTCGAGATTTTTTATAAAACTGTTCAGAGAGGTTAAAATGCGCCTAAAAATTGATCAGGGATGGTTATAATTTTTTTGTATTACCAACTTCGTGAATTTAAACCTTTTGTTCTTTTGCCAGGTAAACCGGAAATGTGATCTACAAAATCATTTAATGCGCTTTAAATCTGCAGTAAAAAAAGAATAATATGCTTCCAAAAAAAAAAACGTAAAAAATATTCCACTAAAAAAGAACTAAAATTGCATTTTTGCAAATGGTATATAATTTTTATTCAACAATTCAATAACATTTGCATTTAAAATGAGAGAAAAAGAAAATAAACAGAAGAAGAAACAAAATAACTGAACAAAAAACAAAATCATACTTCCATTTCTAAAGGTACGGTCACACTTGGCAAACATTTGCCCAAAAAAACGTAACCACTACTTTTGCTTTGGTTTAGTGTGATTTAACTTGGTTTTTATATCACAAAATGAAGTCAATTATGCAGCAAAATGCTATTTTTATATTATTTTTAATAAATACGAACCCAAATTTAAAAAAATATTGAAATTAAAGAAAATGCAAATTTAGCTTGTTTGTTGGTAACGTTTTTTTTTCGGCAAATATTTGGCAAGTGTGACCATACCTTAAAGAGATCTCGTTATCAATATTAAAATTTTCGGATCAAATAATAAAAGCTTTTTATTGGTGATCGAATAAACAACTTCGATTTTGAAATAAACAAAGTTTTTTATATTGAAATTGTAAATAGATGCGTATTTAAAAGATAAACATGAACTAAACATAATGTTTTAAAACTGCATTTGTAGACTAAAAATAAAAAATTTATGTAAATAAAAAACATGATCAGAATTTAAAACCGATCAGTTGGTTGCGTAGCAAAAATATGTTTAAGCATATTTAAAATAAATTTAAATAAAGTAGCAAAATATGCTAAAAAACTTGGTCGAATATGATCTATGAGCAAGATTCTGCAAATATGCTATTAATGCTAAAATATGCAAAAATTACAAAAATATTCAGTAAACAAAATGGTGCCAAAAATTCATTAAAATTTCTGAAATAGTTTTCTATAGTATTTTATCTCTGTCTCCATGCATATTAGCTGTTTCCCTGTCCGGTATAAATGATCTCCTGGATTTTTTATGTCAAAAAATCTAAAATATTTTTGGGGCCATTTTTCATTTATCTTTTTTAGGTGTCTGTATACAAAGAATACTGAATTTGCTAAGTAAAGTTTTGGTACTTGCGAGATTTATTTTCTGGTTAAATCAAATAGTGGAGATCGAGTAGAGTCTTTGATGAGTAAAACTTTTCTGCTTCGCAGGACTCCGGGCTTTCTAAATATATGCGTAGCACAGACATATTTTAATTAGACCTATACTATATATTTATGCACGTATATTCTGCTAAAATGCCATGAAAAGAAAACCTTGTGCCTTTTCTTATGTCAGAGTATTTCAAGAATAGCTTATGTTTTTTTTAAGTAAATTTATGCAATTTGCAAACGTGTCACCGCCTCAGAAAAACAAACTGCCAATAGATGCTGTTCATTTCATAATATTAATATAATATATCTTATACATATTAATATTTTCTGTAATCAACAAAAAATCTTATAATTTATTTTGAAACAAAATATATATATTTAAAAGTAGCTTTTAATCTTGCAAGAGTTTTAATTATTGACTTTTGAAATATTTGCTTATAATATTGCTTAACTAATTAATAATTATATATTTAAAAAACTAATTTAAAATCATTATGTAGATAACATCACAAAGAATAAAGAAGGGTTAAATACGTGTAATTATATGGATTTAAATGATTGGAATTCGTCAAGCAAATATTAAGTAACAAAAGCAATTTCATTTAAAATTAAACGTATTTCAAGAGAATTTTTTTTATTTAAATAAAAAATCTCACTTTTTTTAAATAGACGAAAATATATGTGTGAATATATTTTCAAATTATTTTTCCTGCTTCTGGCTATTATATGAAAATCAAACCTTGAAATGTATTTATTTATCCATATAGATCAAGTTAGGTTTACTATTTATGAAATAATGTAGCACAGAGAATGTTGCAAGCCTTTACGTGATCTCTTATCAGTGCGTGATTGACCCACAGTGTACATTTCTACTAAATTCATAAATGAGATCGGATTTGTAAAGACACTTTTGAGAGCTGAACATTCAAGTGATTTAGCATCAAAAAAAATAGAAAAATGTAAAACTAATAATTGTTAATCGGTTGATTATACACATATAATTCAAACAGATAGTAAACGATTATGGATTGTAGAAAATACATTAAATAAATTTATTTAAATTTCCTAAATATTTAAGACATGAAAATGTCACCGACTACAGATTTGTTGGTAGAGTAATTTCAAAGTTAAGCATTTCTGGAAGTTCGGCGACATTCTTCCAAATATTTTAGATTTCAATATCGAAAACGTAATTTCGGTTTATTTGAGAGTATTTTATAAAAAAAAACTAAAATCTAAAAATTGTATGAAATTCAGGGTCACATTTTCTTAAATGAAACGTTTCTGAACGTTTGAAGTTGGTAGGGAAAATCTAAAATTGAAAAAAAAAATTCTGAGTATTTTCATGCGAATTGGAACCATTTAGAAGCGTTTCATTTTAGAAAATGAGACCCTCAGCTTAAGAAATTTTAAAACTGAATGTTTTTCAGATAAATTTTCAGCAAGACATTTCTATTTGACTCGGTGAATCAGGGAACTGAGGAAACCGCTATCATCAAACAACATCAAAAACAAACTTACTGCCAGTCCCACGATGTCACTCGTATTCGTTCTTTCGTACAAATTTTAGAATTTTGTTTTTGTTTTAAATGTAATTATACGAAAGAACGAATACATGCGACATCGTGGAACTGCCAGTAAGAGTGAGCTGAGTAATGACTGAAATTAAGTGAAAAGTTTTTTTAAGTGTTACTGAAAATTATAAAATGATTTTTGCTGGCTTTGCCTGAAAGAATCTAAGATCGCAGCCCTGCTCAGCATTGAGATGAGCTTCAGAGATGAGAAGGAATGCAAACAACTATCAATCCAGAGTAAAGGCTACCCCATTAAGATATAAATCACTGAGGATCGAAGATGAACCTCCGAACAGTAGTGGCCTGCTGCAGTATCCCTTTAATCAATTGCTGCCTTAGACTAACGTCACTACTTGCTCTTCTCACAAAGTAAAAGTCAAAGTAAATGCACGCTAATTCAACTTCAAATATATATTCTAACCGGAAACTTAGTTCTTTCAAAATGCAAATTAAGTTCATGAAATAAATGTATATTTTATAATTTTACAAGAGCTTATATAATTTTCTTTGATGTGATTCAGCTCAAAACCATATAAGATTTTTGAATATCAATAGAAAAGTTTTTATCAAGTCGCCAAATATCAAGGAAACGTCAAGAAAGCTGAATTAAAATAAATAAATAAATATTTGCATTTTGTTTAACTTACTTGGCGACGTTGAGACCACGAAAGAATTTCGCTATGTCCTGATCGCTGCTTTGCCAAGGTAGACCACGAGCTCTCACAATACAATTTCCATCAATTTCGTCATCAATTGAACTGAAAGAAATAAGCAAATAAATAATAAAAATAAAAAGAGATTCATAAAAAGTCACGACGCATGTAAAGTAAATAAACTTTACAAGTTGAAATACTTCACAATTATTTAACAGCTTTAAAACTTAATTAATTTTCTTAAACAAAAATAGATTAACTACATGTTCATGTTACATTAAATGGAAAAAAATTATTACTTTGTGTTAATACGTTTTTTTTTTGTTTTTTGTTTTGTATTAACAAAATTTAATAATATTTGCCAGGCAAATTTTTCTGCTTAAAAATCACGTTCTCTGTGGAGTCAATTGTCATCGTCAGGCAGGCAGGCAGGCAGCCAGCCAGTGAAATAACTTTAGACTCAAAACTGCCGACTTCAGCTTAAAATATTGCAATCATTCTCTTTATGACTTTTATTTTACTTAGTTTAAAATGCTTGAATTATTAAAACAATTCTGTTGCGTTATTAACTTTTACTTGCGCTGGTATTTATAAGAAAATTTTCATTATTTTCATTGAATTTGTTACAAATTAATCAATCTATTTATCACCCACTTTACTAACTTTTATTACTTTTAGTTGAAATTTAGTCGTGACAAAAAAATAATATTGTTTCTGATATCTTTACTTTGAAATTTAAATTTTTCTATCTGTTTGCATTTTCTTCCAAATATACAATTTATTTGAACAGTTTTTGCTACTTTGTTTATATATGATACGATAACAATCGATTGTTGATTATTTTCTTTTTGTTTTTAAATCAGAAAATCACTTTTTTGTAAATTCAATCCGTAAGATTGTACAGTAGTGATCTTTTGGCTGACAATTCGCGTCTGTTGTATTTAGAGTATAAATAGCTACTGCTGATTTCGTGATATTTTTATAATTTTAAGCCAGAGAGCACGTTTCAAATTCATAGATTTAAGGCCAGGAAAGTGTCATTCTTTAAAAAAAACACAAGTTCGGTTTTCGAAATTAATTCATGCAAGAGTATTTAAAATAATGAACGAAAATAAGAGTAAACAAGGTATGAAATACATATTCTCAGACCTACTAATACGATAGTGCTGGCAGTGGGCATATAAAAGTACTTTTTGTGGTACTTTGTGAAATTAAAGACCTGATTTATATACATCATGCATGATCATTCATGTTGTTTATTAACTCTTCGTTACTACTTATTAGAATATATTATTTATAATTCTCGTATTATAAAATTTAATAAAACAACTGAAATAAATGTTGGCTATAACAAAACTTTTGATTTGAGAACTTGTGTCTTTTCTCCAAATCACTAAGACTTGGCATCTTTCAGTGATGACCAGATTTCATTTCCTTCGGGAACAATTCTTCCCGACAGAGGATTGCTTTCATTACACAAAAAAAGATAACCTCTGCAACTAATTTAGTAATATTGATGTCACTTTCTAATAGTTTTTGCCATAGAAAATATATGCAGAAAATTGCTTTATTTAATATCTAAATCCTTGTATTGTTTTTTTTTTCTTTACAAAAGAAAAACCATTAGTACCATTCATGAAAATAGTCCCGCCGTGAACATCTACACCGGTGGTGCATTTTAAAATCCCAAAAACTCTCTACAATCACATATTTCTCACTCAACAAATTATTCAAGTGAAGTAGTCACATAATTTCAAGTGTAATTTTTTATTACGTTCCCGTTGCTTGTATGTGTGTATGCGTGTGTGTGTGCGTGGATGTGTACAACATTTTAACATGCTCTACTGATAATTATCAAGTGTTTGTTGTGCATTTGAATTTTTATTATGATTATTTGAAAATTTAATAGAGAGTTTAGATTTTCTTAAAGAAAATCTTGAAGTAAACTATGCTACGAGATCGCCAATGTTAATCGGTTATAACAAAGATAATCTCTTGGGAGAACGAACAGCTCTTATCGTCGAAACGAATTTGACACTTTGGATGTTTTATAGTTATACAAACATCGAAACAATTTTAGACAAATGTATTGATTCCATATCAGTATTTCGATTTAGAAATATAAAAATGTATTTAGTGGGGAGAAAAAGTTTTTCCATTTAGATTTGTCAAGTGTAATTTTAAAGCGTATTTACTCGTAAATATGAGAAAACTAAATTTTAAAATGTAAAATAAGAGAACTTGTCGGCCTGTTTTTTATAAAATGAAAACAAAATTTCGTTTAAGCATTTATTTGGAAAAATACAAAAATATACCAAAATTTTTATAAAAAATGCGAAAAAAGGACACGAGTAAAATTTAAAGTAGAATAAAAATTGTCTCTACATTTGGGTCTCTGGAGAGTTAAAAACACAAATGACACAATTTAAACAAACAAGTGCCAAAATTAAAAATATCTGAAAAATATCAAAAAATTTTACTTTTTAACAATAATATTTCTATTTTATCAGGCATGTTCTACAAAAGTAGTTAAAATGAAAAATGAAAAGTAAGATTTTAATTTTTGATGTTCTGGAAAAGTAGAGTATATTTGTATTGAATATTGAAATTCAAATGTAAAAAGAAGAAAGCAGAACAAAAATTTCAATTGAATTCCACTTCATACCGGTATGTTTCTAACAATTTAGTTTATACTATTTATTTAATAAATTCTAAAACTTTTATTACAGTTGTCTTTCCCATACGGTGTCCGTTTCCTCCGTCTAGGTTCTTCACCATCTAGTGCTCTTTTCTTTGTTCTAAGATTGGGTGTTCATTCTTTGTTCTAAAATTAGTGAAATCTATTTACACCCGTACACGACATGTTTTTTTATATCTTACTTGTCAAATTTTACACTGTAAAATATGTGCATGTCCTGTGATACCTTTAAAATATTGATTCTTTAAAACTCATGTGCAAAGTCATCTGACAATAATTCAATTAGAACGTGTTCTATTTTGATCTGACAAACCTTCTGACATCGGCTGTTTTTATTGCAGCTATTAACAAAATATTCTAATAAAATTTGCATTCAGATCAGCTGTTGCAAATAAACATGATCAATGTCAGACATAATTGTACATGAACGTTTGTGAGCTAATATAACAATTTTGACAGACATGCACAATTATATATGAGTCAGAAAGGTGACAAACACATTTTAGCTCGAGGATAATACGGATGTGCATGCCATACGGTTATAAATGTTTTGGATATCGTTCGTGTAATCACTATGGCCCGTATTCATAAAAAATAATTTGTATTTGAAATGTATTTTAAGACAAATTTTTCATAAACATTTTCCAAACCCAAATTATTCTTTTTTTTTGTGAATCGGCAATAGATATTTAACTAGTAAAGGAAGCAATTGTATTACAATTCAACATGAACTGAAATAAATGAAAATTATTAACGTTGAAAACTTGAATAATTTCGAAGAAGTGAGGACAAAAATTAATATTTATTCTTCCTTGTTCGTAAATTACCAATATTTTTTTAATAAACTTGCCAAAGCATAGAAAAACAAATTTTTAAAAATTTCAAAATTTTATATTGAAGTTTTGCAAGCAAAAGTAATTTAATATTTTCTTAATAGAAAAACATAACAAATAAAACGGTCTGTAAAGAATAGTTTGGAGTTCAGTCAGTTTAACGCCACTAGAGATCGGGCGAAAACCGAAATTAATTTTTTTTTCTTTTTATATTCCTATTTTTAACTTTCCCATAAAAAATGGCAGTTATACATTTCATCACGATTTCCACCATAGATTTTTTGTTAAATCTCAAAGTTTAAAGAAGTCCAATCTGACAATTTTGTTTTATTTCTTTTTACTTTTAAGTAGTTTTCAACTGATGACGACCCAATACAAAAAAAAAATTAAGGTAAAAATGTTATACTAGAATGAGGGAATCCTTGTGACAATTGTTCTACGACTTATGAAAACGGAAGTTTTAGACAAATCTAGGAGTAGTGAACGTTGAAAATTTTTATGCTTTAATCATTTACGTGACCATTCTCTTTATATAGGACTCATCTTCGTGTTATAATAACCGGCACTGAATATGTTCGATGGGGCTAGATCTGAGAAAAATCACATAGAATTAACTAAATAATATTAGTTGACTTGCTTCAATGAAAACGCCCTGTTAAATTGACATATGAATTCTAATCGGAGTTAGAAAACCACCCATTATCATCCACAGACAAGTGCCGTATATATAATTGGATTGTAAAATGTCGAACTGTTAGTGTGCTACCCGTTCGCCAGTCTTATTCCCATCAAAAATTCTGCCCCAAAAGTTAAATTTAAATTGTAATTGGATTTGTAACAATAAAGAAGTTAAGAGTCCAAAATTTTATTTTCGCTTCAACACCGATTATTGCCGTTTTCTTTTCTAAAAAAAATTTAACATTTATTTTAATTTTTATCAAAAAACTTATTATTCAAAGTTTTCCTAAGACAAAAATTTTGACTCGTAAGTGATGATACAATAATTTCTAATAAACTCACGGTTTAAAAAAATCATTATATTGCAAATTTTCAATAAAAAGGTCAAAAATTTTGCACACAAGTTTCTTCTTATTGGATAGTTCAGAGACAGTTTGGAAGGAGTATAAAGAGTATCAATTGATCCTCTCCTAGGTCATCATCACGTTAAAGTGACTTATTTCTTTCACATGACATGTTAGAGGTCGGACCGGTTCCTTACACCCAGGATTAATTTCGTGACAGTGCCCATTCCCCTTTGGGTATTAATTAGTCTTTTAGCCTCTCAGGAATTCGCTGGGCCCTTGAGAATAGCAAGAGGCTGTCAGTAAATTTTTAGAGTAAATTTTTTATGTTAGTTAGACGTGACGTCGACAAATAGTTACAGAATGGATGAGATTGCTACTGTACACGCATTGTATTATAAATGTAAATATTTACATACGCATACACACCGGTTGGTCCAAATACATATATATTTTCATATCATATATTATTTTGACACTGATAGATTTTCTTCTATCTGAAATATTGGGTAACAGTCCGCGGATCAGAATGGGTCGCTTTACTCTTGAAAAACATTGGGAAATGCAGCAAACTTGTTATTGAAGATGGTATTTCATAGAACGAAAAGTCGTGCTATCAGCTGTCTTGACGATGTCAATTGAATGCCTCAGAGCAGCGATTTGACCCCTTTAGGCATTGGTGGGATGCCGCTACGGACCGATTCACACTCTGAAGACTAATATCTATTAACTCGAAATTTTTACTTGTTCACTTTTAAATATAATAATATAAATATAAAATAAAAAATATAAAAAATTCGTACGGTTTTGTCTACATTTTGGTAGCAAAATGGAAGATTTCAAAATTATTTTTCATATATCTTCAATGTAAATTCAAAAAGTAATTTACTTGTATTGAAAATTTTTAAATTTTTATTTAATACACTATTGTTAAAGTGCGATAAGTAAGGATTTTAAACAGAATTTAAAAAATGTCGCTTTCTTTTCTAAAAAAAAGTAACATTTCTTTCACTTTTTCTAAAAAAAATTGCTATTCAAAGTTTTCGCATAAAAAAAAACTTATATTGCGAACTTTCAGTAAAAAGGGCAAAAAATGTTGCACTTTTTTCAGAAAAGAAAACGCCTTAAGCCTATTTTTTCTTCGTCGTTATATGGGATTGAGGCAAAAGGAAAGGAAAGAAAATTTTTACCAAATCAAACCATATTCTGGGAGATTAAGAAAATGTATTGTAAATAAAATATTTATCGGCCTGTCACACGATGTGAAACGTTATCACTCGTTGGAATTTTATATGAAAAACTTTTTATTTATTCATTTATTTACTAAATAGATGAAATTGAGCATTTACATCAGTTATTTCCAGACCACAATGATCAAGTCAATGAGCGGGAAAGCCGAGTTGGTACATCTATTACATCCATTGCATCATAAACAAAATTATCTTTATTGTATTAAATTATATGAACCAAAACTTAAAAATCTGAAAATTTTTGTAGAAACCTTCTTTGATAACGTTTTGCTGATAACAATTATAATGATAAACTTTTATCCATTATGGTATTTTAAATGTAATTCAATTTGTTTTTTGCATACTTTGTATTTTAAGTCAACTTTTGTACTTGTGTTTACGTCGATATCGCCTTTTTCATTTTCGTTAAACCATATTTTGAAATTTCATAAATTCTTTAAGTCAAGAATGTATTTTTACATATTTCTAAACTTCTATTATAGCTGTTTTGCTTTACTTTTTACCATGTGCGCTACCTCAATTAATAATTTTCGTTTTCCTTATGGATAATTACCAAAGTATGAGTACCAGAGATAGTATTGGGAATATGGTCAAGGTTCTTGTTAATCAAAGGGCTGGAATAAAAATATGCCATATAAATGCGCAAAGCCTAGGAGGAAAAATCGATGAATTTCGATATATTTTTGAAAACTCTCTCATGGATTTCATTTGTATATCTGAAACCTGGTTCGACTCTAGTACGACTGACTTATTAGTTTCCTTGAATGGTTATGATCTTTGTAGAGTTGATAGAGACGATGGGTATGGTGGTGTTGCTATTTATGTAAGAAAAGGTATTCGGTTCAAAGTTAAATTTACGTCAAATGATCAGCTTGGTTCTGAGCAGCTCGAGAACACTGATCCTATGAACTTTGTTGAGTATCTTTTTCTTGAAGTTAATAATGATGGTAGAAAATTGCTAGTTGGTAGTGTATATAGGCCTAATAAATATATAAACACGATAAGGTTTATTCGGACTTTGGAAGCAATAACTGCTTTATATGCTGATATTATTATAACCGGTGATTTCAACTCCAATATTTTAGAGGAGCACAGTCTTTTAAATGATTTTCTGGCTCTTGGTCTTGTGTTGCCAAATACAACCGTTCCTACGCATTTTAACAACACAAAAAATACACTATTAGATCTTTTCTTAGTAGGCAATAGATCTAACATTCTGCTTTATGATCAGCTGGCCGTGCCGTGTTTTTCTAGGCATGATCTAATTTTCATGACCTATAAATTTGATTTTGTAATTCCTGTTCAGACTTTCACTTTTCGTGACTTCAAAAATATTAATCTTGGACTGTTACAGCAGGAATTCTTTAATATTGAATGGAATCGCATTTATTTTCTAAACTCAGTAGATGATCAAATTAATTTTCTTGAATACTACCTGAAATATCTTTTTGACTTAACTGTCCCACTCAAAACTAAAATTTTAAAGGAACAACAGCGGCCATGGTTCTCTAATGAAATAAAAGAATCCATCAAACAAAGGGATATTGTTTATCAAAGATGGAAGCGTTTCAAAACACTACAATTGCGAGAGGAATATCGTATGGCAAAGAAAAAAGTAAATAGACTAATTAAAAAGGCTAAATCGGAATTTTATGCTGTAAAATTTTCAACTGCACTAGGCTCGAGAAAAACTTGGCAAACCATACGCGAAATCGGTATCGGTAAAACTTTTACACGTGATTCGGACTCAATTAATGCTGATGTGCTTAACGAGAAGTTTTTACATGTGCCCACTATAGAAACCGATCATAATTACTACGCAAATTTTACAGGAAATAGCACTGCTTCTGGTTTTTCGTTTGCTTCTGTTAATCAGTGTGATGTTCTATCGTGTTTGTTGTCTGTAAAATCTAGCTCTGTTGGAGCTGACGGGATTCATCCTAAATTTCTTAAAATTCTCCTACCATCACTGCTTCCTATAATTACTTATATATTCAATACAATATTAACCACAAGTCAGTTTCCTTCTAATTGGAAACTAGGTAAGGTCGTACCTATACCTAAATCTAGAACCGACTATCGTCCTATAACCATATTGCCGTTCCTCTCTAAGGCTTTTGAAAGAATAATGCATGATCAAATAACTCACTTCCTTAATAGGAACAATTTACTTACTGATAGGCAGTCCGGCTTTAGGAAAAAACACAGCTGTATCACTGCCCTGGCCGATGTTTCTGAAGAAATCAGAAAAGAGATTGACAGTGGCAAAACTGCGTTCCTCGTACTACTTGATCATTCTAAGGCTTTTGATTTGGTTGACCATAATTTACTCTGTTTCAAGTTACGTACTTTCTTTAATTTTTCTACGACTGCAACTCGTTTAATCTCCACATATCTTAGCCACAGATACCAGTTCGTTGAAACCAATACCATGATGTCCAAGGCTCTCCCAGTGAAAAGAGGAGTTCCTCAGGGGTCAATAGTTGGGCCTTTATTATTTTCTATGTACTCCAATGACCTTCCCAAAGTATTGAGTGATTGCAAAATTAGGATGTACGCAGACGATGTTCAACTCTATATTACTTGTGACAATGAGTTGATTGATCAATGTATTATTTCGATTAATCTGCTGTTGCATAGAATTCATGAATGGGCATCGGCAAATGGTCTTGAAATAAACCCAAAAAAATCTAAATGTTTAGTAATTCGGAAGAGACTTATGAAATTGAATATTACTCCAAAAATATATATAGATAATCAAGCTGTGCAAGTTGTAACTTCAGCTAAGAATCTTGGTGTCTTTTTTAACAAGACTCTGACTTGGTCGGACCATGTTAATTATGCTTGTGGTCGCACTTTATCAATGTTAAGAACTTTGTGGGCAACTCAACATTGCACACCCGTCAAAATAAGAATTATTCTTGCCAAAACATATCTCATTCCTGTTTTGCTATATGGTTGTGAGTTGTTTGCCTCTTGCGACTCTGTTAGTATGAGGAGATTAAATGTTGCGTTTAATAACATCATTAGGTACGTATATGGGTTAAATAGTCGCTCTAGAGTGTCCAGGTTTGCAGTACAATTGTACGGAATTTCTTTTTCAAATCTTCTCAATGTGAGAGTTTTAACTTTTTTACACAAAATTATCTATACACAAGAACCTGAACATTTGTACTCCAAATTAACATTTGCAGAAAATTGCAGGGGTAAGAGAATAAGATCACTTGGATACAGGAGTCTAATTTCTAAATGGCATTTTTTTGTTTTTGCTATACCTCTCTGGAACTCGTTACCACATGGAATTCAAATTTTAGGTAACGCACAAAAATTTAAAGAAAATCTGTTTAGGCTATATTCTGAATAGTTTATGACCTTAATATTGTGATGTTGTGAACCAATGTGTGGTATATGTAATCTCGATTTTCATTTATTTTTTTTTTTTTTAACATACATATCTATTTATTGCTTAGAATTTATTTTGATTATATTGATTTTTATTTTTTGATTTTTGTTTACTTTAGAATTTTTGTTTATATAGAATCTTTCAATTTATATTTTAATATATTATATGTAATTATTTACTTTTGATTTTAACTCAGTTCCATACTGCAAAATAAGACTAAAAGTCTTGTGTGTGGAACAAACAAATAATAAATAAAAATAAATAAAAAAAATAAATAATCAAATAAATAAATAACTAAAATAGGTTGTTAATGAGTGTAAAATCAATTATATTTCGTTTTGAAATCCTGGATAGCGTTCGACATCGTCGAACAAGCGGTATGTGTACTGATATATTGCGAATGATTACTCAAGCCCTCATTATGAGTTGCATTCGATGTTCGATTTTCGTTGGCTATCGAACATTGAGTATCGAATGTCAAATTCGTACTATGAAAATTTGGTCGCACAACGAATTTTTAATCGAACACAATTTTTCTTTCGATGCCGTGTGGCAGTTTGTAAAACTTATTGGAAATGTAAGTATTTGTCAATTTAGCAGTTGTAAAATATTTTATTTTCATTTCATGCAGGTCTAAAATTGTAAGTACAAAACAACAATTGCAAGTGTCCGTTTCTTTAATGGAGCACAAAACCCCAAGCCCACAAAAGGAGTTTGCACAAAAGTTGAGTCATCGAAAAAAAATGGGAAATCACGCATGAAATCATCAGACGAATCATCGAATTATAATTCCGTCGTTGTCATGTTAATTAATAATGAATTCAATACAATTGAGTGAAATTCACAATAACGTTTTTTTATCGAATGTGCGGCATAATACCAAATGAAAATTCGTTCGATCAGTTTATTCGACCACAACAGAAAATCGAAAGGCACCTCAGTTATATCGATCAATTAAATCTGGCCAAGTGGGTAGACAATGGATGCTAAAACATGTTTAACTGCCCGGAAATCATTTCCTCTGATTTGGTTTAACTTTTCCTGTCTCCTTTAGAAATTATCAATTAATTATTCATAATAGAAAACTGAAAAGCAAACTTTGAGCTGACTATAATTATTAATTAATTATGCAATAATCATATTCGCCATTGAAGTACTTAATTTTAATTACTTATTTATATATATTCCATCGCATTAAACTTTATACTGCAGAATAATATAATTATGAACTATGAATAAACTCGTATATAACAATGTTATTAGAATTATGAAACCATATAACTTTGCTATTTAATAAGTAATTTATTATTTTCTGTTTTTATATTTATGACAAAATACTCACCAAATTCCCGGTTCTAACACTAAACTAACAGTTTCATTTGCTGTGAATGTATGACCTGAAACAACGAAAACATATTTATGTTTCATAAATAATTTAAGGCCAGTATTATTTTTTACTTTATTTTATTTCAAATTTGATTAGTTTACCTGCTTTAAGTAAATGTTGTATTACCGAGACCATGTCACAAGATTCGCGCATATAAAACTCGCTATCGTCCAAACTTGGAATGTTCAGTTCTAAATAAATAGAATTTTTTATATTGGAGTGAATTTTATTTTTTAAGGAAACACATAAATATTTTACTTATTTATTTTTGTTTTTTATTTACCTTTCATAATTTCACCGATACTTTGTGGTAGTGTTGCAGCGGGCATTTGTAAAATTCTTTTAATATCTTTAACTGGCACCAGGGCTCTGGATAAATCACCTGATTTATGTATGGAAAATTCTTTGCGTAAATCGGAAAATTTATTGTAGTATGAAGGCAGTCCAATTTCTTTGACACAGGCCTCGCGATGCAAACACTGACGGAGGGGCAGTTGACCATCGGTTACAATTTTGAATTCCGTTTCGTGCAGCGATAACGAGCGCAAATATTCATCGAACTAAAAGAAAATAGAAAAAGATTGATAAGTAAAAAGATATAGTGCACTTTAATTTTTTTTCAAATTTAATTAAGCATCATTAGCTATTTAGTTAGGAAAAGTTAGTCGTGAACTGTTTATTTAAGTCATTAAATCAGGGCTCTAATCGTCGATTTCGATAACGAGTTGGTTGATTCGATGGAGTTTTCCTAGCATGAGATTATGACATTAACTACGGAACAATCTGTTTATATTGTCATATTCTCAATCTATGAAAACTTTTTGAATCAACTCGTCAAAAACGACGATTAGAGCCCAGGCTTTATAACTCTGCCAGTACTCGTACACTCACAATATTATTACAGTAAGGGACTGTACGTTATTCAAGAAGTAATCCGTAGTCATTTTTTAAAGCATAAAGATTAAAAATTTTAACAATTTTATTTTTAACTGATTCTAACATTCATTCAAAAAACTATCGGCATATTAATATGGATTTTCGGTTACATTCAATATTGTCCGTTGTTTTCAAGTGCTGTTTTTATCTTTTCTTGCTTTATTAGATTAATTCTATTTGAGGTTTCCTCTTCTACACATGCATGTATGTATTCATTTAATGATCGCCAAAAAATTTAAACATGTGGTTACTTGATGTCTTTTATTTTTAGTGATCTTGGGGTTGATTATTTAACAAAAATAATCATAAATAAAATAAAATAAAATAGCAGAAACAAAGGAAAAATCTTATATTTTTACGGGATTAAGTCAATTAATTTTTTAACACTCAAAAATAAATGAACTGTTATTTAAATTCAAATGAAAAATGAGTAGATCGGTTTTTAAGTGAACTTTCATTTATTTTAAATTACAATTTCAGTTAATTTTACGTACAGAATATTTTGAGTGTATAATTAACTTTTCCCTATGTAAAAAAATATCCTCTAATGATTTCCTATTATTAACTAAAATGTTTTATTCACTTCTCCTTACTTTTTAGATTTGATTAATCGAATAATTTTAATCGATTAATTATTAATCGAATATTAAATAAACCAACTAAATTTAATTTCGTTACCAGTACTATTTTTTATTTACTTTGAAATATTTTTGTCACATCTCGATACAACGAATAATTTCACTTTCAAATTGTTCAACCTCCACAATTATACAATACGAGTATAATTTTAATATTTCTGAAATGATGCACAGAAATATTAATCACAATATGAATACACGAATTTTTTGCGTAATAAAAATCTGTTGGTAGTATTAACAGGAAAATGACAACAATTGTTTTAAGGCAAAACAATGTCAAAAGAAAAATTCAAAATTAAAAAATTATATTTGAGAAACATTGTAAATAAAAATGCATTCTTAAAATTTAAGCCGCGTCATTCAACAATTTGTACACACGCACAGTGTTCTCACATGCCAGTCATCACAGTTTACTCACGAGGGGTAGTCTATAAGTATTTGCAAAGTGAGGTTCTAGAAAATGCAGTGCAGTTTTTTTGTTAATCGTTTGGTAGAGCTAATTGTTTCATTAAAAAAATTCTTCATATATTAAGTAACTCCATTTTAGGCATTTCAAAAAAATTTTAAAGCAAATTAGAAATTATTTAACGTGAAGTTAGTTTTGAAAAGAAAACTTTATTATTATTGACTTTATAACGTTTTTTTAGCTTCTCCTTTAAAATAAATAAAAGTGTAGTTCCGCCCTTGTGCATTTTAGACTACGATACGTTGGTCGTCTTTTTTTCATAAATTATTTGTATAAATTTACCTCGAATTGGTTTCAGGCGCAGGAAACCCCCATATTTCCCTCCAAAAATGCATTTTTGCATAAAAATGTAAAAAAAACTTTGTTTCATTTAAAATTTCCCCATTTGTTTCATAAACCTTTTATAATCCTTCAAATAAATTATCATGAATAAGGCAGTAAAACTCTTGGCTGTCACTTAACATTGTATTCTATTTTCTATAGATATTTCCGTAACAGAACAGAACGAAAAAGTAACAATAGACAATATACATATACAGTTTTTCAATTGAACAGAAACAAAACAGCCGTTTCGTACCAGAACAAATGCAAACTAATTATGCTTTAACTCATGATCCTCAGGAAACACGAACGCAGTGATCTATAAAACTTACTGTATTGATTTTCTGCCGTTAAAAATCTGACAGGAGAATAAATCGATTAAATTACTAATTCCTCATGAAAACCTAATCATAAAACTTTAAAAATAATCTTTACCATGATCAAGCAAGCCTATGCATGCTCCAACCGGGGCATACTTGGTGTGAAATAGAGTACATCCATTGATTATAAAAAACTCTTAGTTGTCAAATGAGTTTCTTGTCAAGCGGATATTTTTAAAATGTTGTACTGTCGGGGAACGTTATCCCCAGCAAAGATAATATTTAATATCTTTTATAATTTTAAATAAAAAGTTTAATAAGCAAGATGTCAATTAAATCTGTGAAAAATCTATTAAGGGCGGACGTGTTCTTTTCCCCTTACATATTAGGAGGTCCAAACTCATCCTTAAAAATATTGAATAAATACTTTATTAAATACTGAACTGCCAAAAACCTTACAAAAATGGGTTAAATTATTCAAAACAGAAATTTAGAAACAATTCATAATATTTCCCCTAAAATTGATACGACAAAAAAATTCCGTTTGCCAACGATCTGACGACGCTGTCATTTAATGAAAAATGTAGACTGTCTAATTTTGAAACAGCAAGAAATTTAATTTAAACAGTCACTGAGAAATTTTTGTTAAAAATAATTTTGCTGGTGATTGTTTTACCAAATTTCATTAAAACATTTCTAAAGTTTTTAAAAGGTTTCTGTGACAAATTTTCATCACGACAGTGTTACTAATAGTTTCATTATTTAATTATTAGATTAAATTGTTGTAGTACGTTTAAGTAAAATCTCACAACGTTTAAGGTACAATTCAGCTTAAACGATTTGTAAAAAAATTTCTAACTTAAACTCTTTTGAATACTTTTTTTAAGTAAATAATTTTTTTAACGAAATGTTGTTTGCCTTAAAAACTTAACATTTTTCACATGTTCTCCAGCTTGTTGGTTGATGGTGGGTGTGGTGTGGTATAAGAATTCTCGAACTATAGATTTTTATTCCTGAAAAATTATAACTGATTAAATACAGTTTATTATTAAAATTCGCAGTTTAATTTGTAAGTTTGTAAACATGTGGCCTTAGTTGATTTAGTGTAACTTTTTTATTTTGTTTTCCCCCGCTTATTTTTGCTTATTAGTGATCAAATGTTTACATAGACTATTTATATTGTTTTAAAATTTAAAAACAACAACATCTATTTACGTTTATTTTCTAATATTTATTTGTTAAATCAATTAGAAAATCACTACAAAATAACGTGTTAAATAATGTGAAGCATTTGCAACTTTACAGCATAATTGTGCAACATTTGTTTGAATGTTTAACCATTTTTTAATTTTTTTCCTTCATTCAACAAACTTAAGGATCATCACACAATTTTATTGCTTGTTTAATGAAAACTTGAAATGTTTCGTTTTATTTGAAAGCAAACAGCTAAAAATTAAAAGCTAAAACTATTTTCTTATTTGGTCATCTATTTGCGAATATTTCGAAAAGTTTCTGTAACTTATTGAAATGCACTTTATAGGTGATGAATATGTGCCACCATCACTTGAATCTGATGTATTTGCATATAAAATTCATACGAATTTATACTCGATTGCTAAGTCAGTCTGTCAAATTTTCTGTCCTCTCATTAAGGTGTTGTAATATTTGCTTTTTAATTATTATGTCAAGGTTTTGTTTTAGCTTTTAGAAAATCTTTTAAAATAATTCTCTTACGAAAGTTATTAACGTGTCATCTTTTGTCTCAACATCAGTACAATTTTAAAAAAAAAATAAATTGAAATTATTTAAACAAAATATACACACAAGTTTCGAGTACATCTTAAATAAAGCCAAATGTTAAAGAAAAAACAATAGTTATTTATAAAATAAAAAAGTTAATCAGATAAAAATCAATGTTAAGAAATCTGCAACATGAACTGTGATGTCTCTAGTCATTGGCAATTTGTAAAACTTCAACTCTTGACAATGTTTTTGCAAAAATTATTTTGTTTTCACCTCTTTAATTTGTTATTTTTTGATTTTATTGTTTACACGACACCAGTTAGTCACTGAGACATGAAGTAACTTTCATATCAATCTGATCATCTTAAAGTTAACTGAGGGATTTATAGGAAGTTAAAATGAATACAAAATTGTTACATGATGTTTTCTTTTACTAATTTAAAACAATATTAACTGAAGTCATTATTGCTAAATTATTCCAGAGCACAATTTCATCTCAGTAAAAAAACAGGAGAAGTCATTTTTGTTTCTGAATTGTAAATAAGTGAATATTTCCGACTTCTTACGAAATTATATCAAAAATTTGTTATAAAAGCCCAAACATTTCGTACAAACATTTCATCGCAGGTGTTTCTAATCTAATCTCACAGATTAAAAAAAAGATATATTCTAGACTAAATGTATCTTTTAATAAAACAAGATTGATAAATTAATAAGGTGGAAGATGTTTTTATTAAAATATATGTTCGGTTCATAACCTATTGTATGAGTTGTTGTATAAAGTATGGTACTCTGTTCATCATTTCGTGCGAACTGCTATCAAAAGTCCGTATAAAAAAATCATGCGAAATAATTGCAAAATAATATTGCTGAAGTTGTACTCTGTTCATTCTGTGAACACATAGGAAATGTTTTTGGCAACATATATTCTAACTGCGAAATAATTTAAGCATCACTTATTTCGTGCGGAATTGTAAACAACAGCTGACATTAAGTTTGTTGCGCACAAATAATTAAAATAATGCAAAATAGTGTAAATATAATATTAAATAAATGTATGGGCTTTTTGCAGAACGTGTGTCTTCAAAGAGCTCCTTCGCACCAGCTGCAATTTGCATTAATTGATACGTTGTAGCACAAGCTCCTAAAACTATTGTCTTGGCCACATATGGTTTTCACACATGGTTTTTGTTTACATAAGAACAACAATGTTGCTTAAATCAAGGCAATAAGACCGATAAATTTCATCTAAATCGTGGCTAATTGTAAGTGTTCAAAGTAAGTTCCACTTAAACA
This sequence comes from Gymnocheta viridis, assembly GCA_956483585.1. Lineage (NCBI taxonomy): Eukaryota > Metazoa > Arthropoda > Insecta > Diptera > Tachinidae > Gymnocheta > Gymnocheta viridis. The sequence continues at coordinate 123,540,069 of OY101441.1, read as the reverse complement.
TGTTGCTAAGCAAATAATTAATATAAATTTTCAGCAACAATTGTACAACATACAACTCACACAATAGTAATTACATGAGTTGTATTTCTGAACTGATCGATTGTTTATTGTCAATGAATTCTATAAAAATTTAGACATTTTGACGAGTTTTTTAGGAAAAAATTATGCAGAAATTTTTTTTTTCGATACAAAAACTTAAAAAATTTCTGTAAAAAAATGCTTGACAAATTTTCGGTTTAAAATGTTTCACAAATTTGTGAACCAGTGTTCCATAGAAAACGGTAGGATTAGTTTTTTATAGAAAACTGTTCGACGACTTCTCTATAGGACTTTGTGCCAAGAATTTTCTATAGAAAACATATCGATGAATTTTATACAGAAAACTGTTTGACAAGTTTTCTACAGAAAACTGTTTCACAAGATCGACACGTTTTTTATGGAAAACTGTTAAGCGATTTTCCACGCAGTTCGGCGATTTTCTATAGAAAACAATTCGACGAGATTCTTATAGAAAAAAGTTTGATGAGTTTTTTATGAAAAACTCTTCGAAGAGCCTTTTATAGTAAAGAGTTCAAAAAGTTTTCTATAGAAACCCGTTCAACGAGTTTTCTATAGAAACCCGTTCAACGAGTTTTCTATAGAAAACAGTTCGATGAGTTTTCTATAGAAACCCGTTCAACGAGTTTTCTATAGAAGACAGTTCGATGAGTTTTCTATAGAAAACAGTTCGATGAGTTTCTACTAGAACACATTTCGACGAGATTTCTAAAAAAAACATTTCGACGTGTTATCGAAAGAAAACTGTGCGACGAGTTTTCCAAAGAAAACTGTTCGACGATTTTTCTAAAGAAAACAGCTCGACCAGTTTTCTATAGAGAACAGTTCGAGTTATCTATACAAAACAGTGACAAATTATGTATAGAAAACTTTACGAGGAGTTTCTTATGGAAAACAGTTAGACGAGCTTTTTATAGGAAGCAGTTCGACGAGTTTTCTATAGAAACCAGTTTGACTAATTAGGCGAGTTTTTTAAGGAAACAGTTTATTTTTTGTGCAAAGCAGTTCGATGAATTTTATAAAGGAAACAATTGACGAGTTTTCTATGGAAAACATTTTTATGAGTTTTCTATAAAAAGCATTTCGATGAGATTTTTATAGAAGATTTTTGGGTGAGTGTTCTACCCACATTCTTAAGTAAAATCATCAAACATTTTTCTATACAAATCTAGTCGAATAGTTTCCAATAGAAAAAATAATCCAACAGATTTCCATTAAAAAACTCCTCGATCACTTTTCTATAGAAAACTTATTGTCAGGTTTTCCAAAGAAATCGTTTGACAAGTTTACCAAAGAAAACTGGACGATAGTTTTTTTTTTTTGAAATTTTAGTTCTCAAACAACTTCTTGGGAAAAACTTTCGATGAGTTTTCTACCGGAAAAATTTTAAAAAGCTTTTAATAATTAAAGATTCACTATAAAGATCTCTCATAATAACAGTATAATTTTCAAAATGTATGAAATTTTAGCTTTTAAATGCGACATACCTCTTCGATAGCTTCCTGAAGTGGCTTTCCAGCAGCCTGAGCAACAGCAATTGGAAGTTCGATGATTTCGACAGGACCCAATGTTGTTGGTCCATTTGTGATATTGTTGTTGTTAACAATTGTATTGTTGTTATTGATGGTGGTAGCAGATGATGGAATGATTGTGTTGTTATTGCTGATGTTCGTATTGCTTATAGGAGATGTTGGCGTTGAACTGTTATTTGTGATGTTTAAGGAATTTATACTGTTATTTGTTGAATTTAAATTATTACTACTACAGCTACTGTTGTTGACAGAGTCGGCATACGTGATGGCCAACGGCGGTGATGAGGCGTTATTTGAGGCATCCGATGATGTTGATGTTGTACGATCCTTTACAAATGTACCTTCGGGACGTACCAATATTTGTTTCGTACCAATTATCTATAATTAAATAAAGAATTGAGTTTATTTCAAATTACTTTTTTATTCGTTAGAAATTTATTTTGATTAATTTAGTAATGACTTGACTGTCATCTCGGAAAATTTACAGGCGAAAATAAGAATCTGATTCTCTGTTAATTTTTTTTATATGGAACCACACATTTTTACAGCAACGCAATTTTGCTTCCATAGCCCCTAGCAAGCAATATTCAATTTAATTTTACGTGATTCTTTTAGCCAAATGAAAAATGTACTTTTTCTTTTAGATTTTCAAGAGCTTGCAAGCTTTTTGGCGACAGAAACTTTGAGGTGATAGAGATCAGGTGTACAAATTGTGTATAGAATTGTTGTAAAATAATTACATACATAATTATGTAATTATAATTGTTAATAAGAGACTATGATACTGTAATCTTATCTCTATTGACGTTTGAGTTAAATGCTGACAAAAGATATTAGTGAACTAATTGATTGGTTGATTTATTTTATATAATAATAATATTCTCAGTAACATTTTGCAGCACTGCTGAGATAATTTAGTCAATTGAAATATTTTATAATTCAAAACAATAATATGCTGTAATATCTTATATAAATAATATTTAATTCATAATCTACCACATAAATGGGTTTTATTTGACTTGACTTAAGTACTTAACAAGAATTTTAAGTTAAGTGATTGTCTGATTGTTTTAATTAGAAATGGAATGAGGCAAAAACTTTTTCTTTAGTAAATTCAAAATTTTATGTTATTTTTCAGATATCAATTGTTTAGATATAAAACCAAAAAATATAGCGAATTCGTTACGACAAACATAATTATATTAAAATAATAAAAGTCTAATTATTTGCTTACAATTTTAATATATTTAAAATAATTTAAAGTTTCGTAAGTTTGTGGTATCCACACATCCAGTATCTGCATGTGTTTGTAAGCTGTATGCATTTCCATATCCGTTAATGGGTCTAACAATAAAACCATTTAGCAAGTATCAAGTGTTTTATTTATTAGATACATTTCTATGTGTGTATATGTATGGTTGTGTGTGTGTAATCACCAGATATAAAATGCAAAATATATTTTACATAAACAAGCAAATGAATTAAATAACTTTAAGGTGTTGATTTAAAAGAGCACAAGACAATTTAAATTCAATTTGGAAAAGCTTTAAAATAAAAATTAAAACAGAAGCCGACTGGACTTGGCTGATCCATTGTTATATGCAAATATTCAAAGCGTTTTTTGTTTTGCTCTTGGTATCGTATAATCAATTTTGTACAGGTTTAACCCCAAAAAGTGATACGACAACAACGGCTGCAAACAGAAATAGAACCCAACAACATAATACTCGTAACACACAGAACAGGAATGGACAATTCAGTGCCATTTTGCTTTTTCTAGAACTTTTTGTTTTAGGTAAAAACTCAAGAAAGTATTTTCTTTTTTCAAAGTTTAGAAACCAAAAACATTATTTATTTTACCATCTAATGACGAAAAATACTAGTAATTAAACATTTTATTGCGTAACTGACCGCTAGCGGTGTTAAAAAAATTATTCCTCAAACAATTTTTACCGAAATAAGTTAATAAAAAATTCAAATTAATAATGTAATTGGCAATCATTTGTTTAGGACAATAAAAACAAAATTTTCTAGCAATTTTTTACAAATTTTAAGCAATTGAAATTTTTTTAAAACTATTACAAAATTTATTTTTTGATCACAAATGGAATTGATTTAGCTGGGGAATTAATTGAAATTAATTTAAAATTTTTGAGTTTTATTGAACATTTTTGTGGAATATTTTTTCTCTGCGCTTGAATCATGCTAAAAATATTTAATTCAAATTTAACCAGCACCATTTAAAAACCTTTGTTTTCCATACCTGATTCGGAATATATTATTAATGCACATACATATAAAATACATTTTTTTTCACTTACTTATTTCAAATTTACACAAAACGTCGACCATATAGCTCATTAATATTTCATTATTTAATGAAAACTATACAATTGAGTTTTGGAATTTTATTAAATGTTCCTTCGATTTCAATTTAAAACTGAAGAATAGAAAAATTTCTCTTACACTGACGCTGATGAGCACTTTCATTCTAAAACTGCTCTGACGTAAAATCGTATGTATGACAAAAATGATTTAATAAATATTTTAATTGAACAGCAAGAACTTGTAGATCCCGTTGAAATCGAATAAATTTAAGAGCTTTAACTGCAGGCAGTTAAAATTTTAATATTTATTACTATTTTTTTTAATATATGCCTAAAAGCCTGCCTGATTCTTCTTTTGTGGTCTTTTAAAAACTAGACCAATAACAGAAAATAAGTAAAAGAAAACTGGTGAGCTAAAGATTCTTTCTACAGCATCCAAGCTTGAACAATTTTCTTTTTATGACTTGTTAAAAAAAATAAAGCACCGAGACTACAAGATAAAATATAATTTCTTAATGCGTAAAATGTCGCTTAAATATAATTAAATTAATTATATTAAAATTAATAAAATTTCATATGAGGGAAAAAAAAACTTGAATCAAGATGTCGTATAATGATCGTAGCAAAACACACACACACATAGTTCTAGTAAATTACACGAAAAAGTAAATTTCGTGAACACAAATTCCAGAGGTCATAAAAGTTAATTTATTTTATGTATGAATTATCCAATAATTTTATTCTTATTTCAGATAATTAATTCCCCATAAATATTGAAACTAAATAGAACCTGCTTTAAAAATCTTTAAATAATTTATGATTAATATGTTACACTTTTAGTGTGGTGGATCCCCACAAATAAGAATTTAGTTTGTTTTTAAATCAAATTAATTCAAGGAAATAGCTTTTGTTTATTTAAATTTTTAAAGTTTTGTTTGTCAAATATATAATCAATTCCATGATAAATTATAGACGATGCAGTCAATGATTTTTCTGTTGGTTTAATTTTTTTTACAAAGAGGTACGTAGTTCATGAACTGTATAATAGAAAAAAGCTTAAAAGTTTAAAGCTCCTTTAGTTTTCTTTCAAAAACGGAAACAGTCGAAAAAGTATTTTATATTAAAGTGTTATGTTCTTCTAAGAACGAAGGAAATCAATAAGTGCCGGTTCACATATGTCAAGTTTGACTCGTCAAGTCTTGAGTTCTTTGGAGTGAGAGGAAAAGAGAATGGAGAAGGGTATAGACTTGACCGTACCAGTAAATTTTCACTTTTTATACGAAGTTGACGCAGGTTGATATTTATTTGAAACAGATTTCTTTCAAATTTATAGAAAAATCCATTATTCAGTTTTTTATTAACAATTGAATGGAAATATTAATTTTTTTGCTGTCATCAAACATCTCTACAACTAAATCAGTCCAAGATTCCAGTAAAAAAATATTAGGAAGCACTACAAAAATGTTCACGTGTCACTAAAATGAGAATGGATCTAATTTACAGCGATTACTGCAGCAGTTGTCACAATGAGAAGAAAAATTAAACTGTACTTCACACTATTCGCCCGAATTATTCAGACAGCAGATTATTATTTTAATGGATGCAACCATGACGTGGCTGACCAACACAGCATCTCCTTTGCGGATTTACAAATTTTATTTCTAATTTGAATCGATTGTTAATTGAAAAGATATTTCATTGAGCCAGAATTCAAAAGTTGCCTGAGAGGTAGAAAAAATAGTGTACAGCGTCAATTCAATATTTCAATTAATTTTGTTTTAAAATACATTAATTCTTTATCACACAGAAACCCAGAAGAGAATTTTTCTCTCAATAGTTTTATATTTCTGATTTCGAACATGCAAAATAGGAATAGTATAAATATTATTTCGATTTCGTTCAAATCAATAGAGAAAAATCTCGTAGACCAATAGTTAATTTATATTAATTAATTTAATTAAATAGTTTTTAATAAGAGTGATAAGCACAAGTTTAAAATAATCGCATGTAAGTGTTAAATATACATGCTAAATAGATTTAAATAAAATCATTACCCTGCAGTTGCTGGAACAAATGGCGGATTGTCATCTCATTAGCTTAAGATTCATGACGTAGTTTTCATCTAATGATGACGCGGTACCAGCGATGCCTGCAATCTTCAGCATTTTAAGTCTTTTGTCATTATGTAATTGTAATTAATCAAATATGTACCGTCAAGTTACTGAAAAAATATTGTTAATACTGATTTTATTCTACTTAACATTAGACACACTAAAAATATACTTTTTACTCCAAATTGAACACTTATTCGGTTACTTTGAGTCGATCAAATTCAAACGCTGATTCTACGGAGAAGTTAAAAGCGATATTTCTTCTCTCAAATCGAATTAAATATCCCCCGTTTTATTGCTTTGCCAAAGAAATTAAAAAAAAAATTTACGTTTTATTCAAAATTTATCTATTGCGATGCGAAAGAAAAATGGTACAAAGTAAAACTATTTTTACACTGGCGGTATTCATTGTTTGGTGCAAATGCTCTTGCGAAAGTGCAAATGCAAAATATCGTAGCTTTTCTATAAAATCCAACAACAAAATACACAGAGTTGCCGATAAATTTCACAAAAAACTACGTTAATTTATATATCCTCTTTCGCAAGACCATTTGCACCAAACACTGAATACCGCCACTGAAATTGCTTTCGCATCGCAATAGAAAGTAACCCCCGGGACCTGCAGCTGATCAAGTGTAATATCTATGCAGTTTAAGGCTGCCAAGATATGCATCATATCAGCATTACAGGGCATGTACTTTAATTTGTATCTGTACCGCTTTTCATTTATTTGCTATCAAGATTTAAAATGCATAAATCCAAATTTGAGTTTAACAGCAAATTGACGTTAATCTTGTATGCAAGTTTAGCTGTAAAGTATTTATGATTTAAAAACAATACTAACAAGTTAATTTAACATTTCAAATTGCAATTTTTTTATATGTATATTTGTATTTGTCTTCAGTAAATAACATACTCGTACATCGTTTTATATATTAAAAATTTTTTACAATTAAAATAGGTTGACAAGATGTGGTTCTAACAGGACAGCGTAATTAAAATTAGATTTTTTTTCACCGATCATAAAAGGCGATATTCAGTTTGAAATTAAACACTTGAAAACCTTAAAAACCCAGACAAAATACGATTTACCATGAAAATGTTATACTACTAATTTTTAAAAAGGCTTTTTGGCCTTTAAGTATTTTTTATGATATTTAATGTGTGATATTTAATATTTAGTCTACTTAAATGGCTGTATATCAATAAATTTTTTATCTCTGGTACTTTTGAAATTTCAAATATAAAATTCTTAAAAAAAAGTTTAAAGCATACACATAATTCCACATTTATCGGAATGCAATTACATGTCTTGGCTAAATTTTCTTATAGTATGCACTCAGCTTTTTCATTCCATGACCATTTTGAGCGGATATTTTCGCCTTTTAGAGCAAATTTTTAGACTCAAAGTCCAATATTTCATAGTAATTTAAGATGAAGACAAAAGGAAAACAAAAATTACACACCCCTGTGAAGTATAACTTCATTAACACTAAAAACACTTAAGCTGTATTCAGGCATACACCTTAATTGCCAAATTTTACACAATTAAGGCCTCAACTGAGCTCAATTTACCATACAATAAGTCAATTAGAAACTTGAGCAATTAGTAGTTAATTATATCACTAATTGGGTACTAATTACTACAGGTATGTTTACTGAGCAGTATGTTCAGTGAGAAAAAATATTATATACGAGTGCAATACAAGCCAGATCAATCAGGTAGTATCCCTAGAACTGCAGATTAACCGGAGTGCATTGCAATTGTTTATTTTTATACGTATTCCGTGTTATGTAATGTTTCACATTTTCTTGAAGATTCATCCCGGATTTTTGTTTGTTTTGACAGGTATTTTGTTTTATTGTAGAACCGCTATTGATTATCTTGCCAAAGTATACTTGCCGGTACAGGATAAAACCTGAGTTTCGGTTAAAATTTCATATATTAAGTTTTTTACAACAAACGCCACCTACAAAATCAAGATCAATTAATTTGATTGGATTTGTGTTGGTTTTATTCGATCAGTTTAAGAACCAGTCAGACATATTGCCAAACTTTAACCTCAAATATCTTAAAACAATAATTTTTGGACTACAAAATTCAAAACGCTAAAGCTTTGTGAATTTTCGGCCAATTTTGAGCGTTTTTTGCATTCTCTTAAGGATTCTGTCCCTCATGAAATGGTTTCAAAAACACCTCTTTACCTCTGGCAGGATAAGCACCCCTTTGGTCACGTCACTTCACATATTCACATGTTCTCTTGTTCCAAGCCCATACAGTTTTTGAAACATTGCGGTTTTTATTTTTACTATACGATTCAATTACATATATGGGACTTTATGAACTGGCTTTTGACAAAAGGAATTTATGTTTTTCGTTAGTAACTCCATATCTTATGGAAAGATCTTTTGTTTTTAGCAAAACCCATTTCAGCCAAGTTGTTTTTATGTTTCCATAATCAAGCAACAGAAACATAAAAAATAAAACAAAGCACAGATCTCAATAGACACAATTCAAGTATTTTTAAATTTTATAATCAACAATTAATAACATTTGAATGTTGTTAGCGCTGTTGTTGTATGTAACTTAAAATGTGTATCTAAATGCTTTTATTTAATGTTTATGTGCGATCGAGTGTTTCAAGTAGATGCAATCAACCGCACGCAATTTCTTAATACTCGCACGAATTTACGTTGTTTCTTTATACATATTTTTTTATATACATTTTCTATTTCATTTTACATTTTTTTTTGTAAGAGGGGCAGAGATTTCTCTTATAAGTTGGAGATTTTAAAATACAAGCAGTTAATTTGAAAATAAACAAACAATTGTAAAGCTTTTATTTTAAAATTCTAGATTTATTTATTAAAATTAAAAAAAAATAGTGCCAGCAATTTTCATGTTTTATTGTTGTGACTGATTCGATCTGCTACTTGAACGCCTTTTAGTTTAAGGTTGATGAATATTACAAAGAATTAAGCTGTGATCTTAAGTACTGACGGCAAGAATAAATCTAGTAATTTAAATAATTTCACTTGGAATTTTTTTTAGTTCAATCACTAATTTCTTTATGAATTTAAAACTTATTTGCTGCTTTTTATAAAGGGTGTCCCAAAATTAACGCAACACTTGAATTGAATAGAAAACAAAGTTTTTAGTGTTTTCATTACTTTTGAGATTTTTTATGGAAATTTAACTACGTTGTTCTGCCGTGTATTTTTTATTTTTACAAGCCCTAAATGTTTATTGCTCAGATTTATTTTGAAAAATTATGGTTTCATTCAAGAAATTCACAGGAAATGATGAATTTTATGCAGTGATAAAGCATACTTTAAGTTGAATGACTATGAATAATCACTGCATCTGAAAAAAAAATTATATTAGTAAAAACTTTAAAGTCAAAGGTAAACAATACAGAGACATGACTTAAAATTGTTTGTCAATTCAATTAAAAGATATCAATACTGAAGATATGTGGGCCGATACAATTTTTTCAGTTTAGAAAGAAAATTAGTGTGATATGACGTCATTGAAAATTTTTTCACTCGGAATATGAAAAGTAGCAAGGAATAATAAATCTGTATCTTCAAAACTAGTGATCGAATTGCAAGATGATAGAGAAGTACTTAATATTTCCGGAGGTTAAATTCCTGGCCAACTAGTTAGAATACGCAATAAGCTACAGGCATACAATGTACACCATCTTGGGTTAAAACAACTTTTTAAGGTCACGTTAATTTTACAAATATAGATAAATCGTTTTTAATGAACTTATATTTTAGAAAAGCCTAAAACTTTAGTTTTCAATTTTGATTTTGCATTATTTTATGTGATTTTTATTGTGATTTTTAGTCCAAGGTAATTTATATTAGGCCAAAGATCGTAACAGTTTGTTCGGAAAGACTTGAACATGAGAGGAACCAGGGAAAATGACAATTAATTCCAAAAAACATGGAAGAACTTAGCAACGATGTTCATTAGTGTTCAGGTATATTTCATGTATTTTACCTCTTTTTGTGTAAGTAAAATTCTAAAATTTTGTTTTTGTTTTAAATGTAATTGTACGAAAGAACGAATACTTGTGACATCGTGCGCCTGCCAGTTATTTATACAAATCATGTATGAGAAAAGAATACGAGAGTTATTATTATTATTATTCCAACAAATAAAAGTACTCAAATGATTAAAAAAAACTTATTAATCATCCATTTATGATAATAGAATACAAGAGTTATTATTATTTCAACACATACATAGCAAGTTTGAAATAATTTGAGAAAAAAAAACTTTTGAATTACCCCTTGCTACACATAAGTTTACCTCATGTGCCTTCAAATATTACTTCCCTTTATGCTTTGTGAAGCGGTTGTTTTATGTCATCGAAAAATTAATTAGTTCCTGGTATTTGTCATTAAAATGTTAAACATTCAGAGACATTATTTATTTTAATCCGGCCTTTGCCTATTTGAATTAATTTAATTGATGGATTATTCGCATTTTTGAAATATTTCAAATACTTCAGACAACAGTTTTCCTTAAAAACAAAAAAAACTGTAGAAATCAATATTTCATATTACCTAAGACTGGTATTAAAAAGAAACTTAGAAATTCAAGCTGCCAATTTTAAAGTTTTGTTAATAGAGATATCTCAAACAGTAAATTTTTCACAATTTCTAAAATGATCTTAAATATTCAATATAGTTATTTTTACTTTTAGTTTTTATAGGCAATTTTTAACAATTTTGTAATAAAAAGTGTTTCAGGCAATTCATGCAAAGTTAATTGGTTAATTTATTGAAATGTAGTATAGTTTTACAGCCCATTTTGATCACTTTTACTGCCATAAAATTCAATTTATTATATCACTAAATATAAATAATTTTGTTGACAAAATCCGTTTTATTAATTATGTAAAGTATTTGTATAGTATTGTTTTTTTTTATAATATTGAAAGTTAACTCAATCTGATTATATTTTCAATAAAAATCTATGAGCGTGCGCAGCTCCAGCTTAATATTTCTGGCTATTTTCGTAGTGGGGGGAAATGTATATGAAACCAAACATTTCTAAAGCAGTGTAATAAAAATAATAGATATTAACTTATATTTATACGAAAAGTTTCTATTTTTGCTCGAGTTTAATACCTGAAATTTACAAACTATTTTTTTATTGCGAATTTTGAGAAATTCAAGTTGTTGTTATTGAGGAAGTAATCATTAGACTAGGAGAACGGATTTCGATATATGGAATAAGTAATCATCAGAGATATGAATTTTCTATTAACCGAAATTGGTTCAACTTTTAAAAATATTTTTTTTTTATTTTCGTAGCAAACTTGTAATTATTTATTGGATCTTTCTTATTTCAGAAATTTTCTAAAATAAAGTCCAACATTTTTTGCCCTTTTTATTGAAAATATAATGATTATTTTGAAATAGTGTGGAAATTATTGTATCATCACTTACGAGGCAACATTTTTGTCTTTAGAATACTTTGAATAGATATTTTTTTGTTAAAAAGTAAAATAAATGTTACATATTTTTTTTGGAAAATCAAACGTCATAAGTATTAAAATCTTAAATTAAACAAAAATTTCTAGTTCTATTTCCGTTGCAATAGAAAATACATTTTTCGTTGCGTAAAGTGTTTATCTTTCATGTAGTTCCGCGAGGGCTAGTTTATCAACCCTCTTGAGGCGAATGTGTCCATTATAAGATAGCAGATCCCGTGCAAAAGGATTCGGATGTGTTGCCAGCTATCGTACGTATTTGGAGCAGAAGATATTTATTTTGTCGTGAACAAATGGAATATTAAGGTCCTTATGAATATTTGCGTTACGAATATACCACGGATCACCAGTAATTAGTCGCAATATTTTGTTTTAAATATAAGAAATTTTTACTCGTGCTCAAATTTGTTAAGCAATTCGGTTAAATAGTTGGTGATACTATTCACTAGTGTTCATCGTGTCAAGTGTTAAAACTGAAATCAGTACTAATCCGTTCCGCTGGTTTGATGAATAAAATGCTCCAAATTGCTTTCTCAATAAAAATAGTATGAATCTATTCTTGATAAAAAAATTAATTTGTAAATTCAAGACTTGAAGTCAAGTCAAAATCACAACCAGCAACTGAATAATAGATATTGTAAGCCCCAATAAAAAAGGTTTCCAAAAAAAGTCATGAAAATTCAGAATTTTAAATGCGGAAGTAGCACAAATTTCGATCATTTATTGATTCCAATTCGTCAGAATGGAAGAAATATTTAGAATTATTAGAACAAATTTATTTTTTATCATTATTTAATATTGTTTTTCTCTAGGAATGTCTATGAAACGGGCTAAAACTCGCAAATTGGGTCGTTTTATGTGCATGTTAATGGAAAACAATATTTTGGTAAAAATTTGAATAAATAAAAATATGTTTGATGCAGAATTAGTTTGTACGTTCTGTTCTTTTACGGACCAGCTGTTTTGTTTCTTTTCAATTGAAAAACTGTATGTGTGGTTTGTTTTTACTTTTTCATTCTGTTCTGCTGCGGACTATTCTGTAGAACATAAAATTTATATTATTAATAGGCAAACACGTTTTTAAAGATCCCTTTTACGGCCGTTATACTGAACCGATTTTGGAAAGATTTCTATGCTTTTAGTGGGGATTTAACATAGATTTACACAATCTTAATTTTAATTAAAACGGTTTAGTATTTTATAATCTATAACCTTTTAAAGTTGCCACTAATACATGCACACTTATTACACAAAATAAACAAAGTGTGCATGTATGTGTGTTTGTCCAATTCGCTTTTGCATAGAAATGCGGCAGAGTTTTAAGTTGTTTATTTAGAATATTTTTTGATTTTGTACTTTATCGTGTGTATTTATATAAATGTTAAATATCAATTTCTAGAATGCGGTCGATTAAGTCGACCGCTGGATACACTTGTACAACGTTAATTGGCAGCAATAGGTTTGTATTAGATTTTTTGTGGTGTGAAATATTACAAATTTTGTGTAAAAAATCAGAAAAATTTATTTTAATTCAAATTTTAAAAGATTTATATGTATATTTTTGTCAAATTAAAAACATTTTGCAAACATTTACAAAATTCATTCCTACAATTGCATCGTGCACATCAGAAAGATCAGACACAGAACAAGTAAGAAATATTTTCTACAGAAAAGAACGGCACAGAACGGCAACGAAGAGGAAAAACTAATCAGGCCTTTAATGAAAAATGATTCATATTTTTTTTTTTTCAAAAAGATAATGAGTTCTTTTTGTAAAGTTGTGGTTGCGAGTATTTGCAACAAATATAACCGAATTACAAAGTTTTATAGCTGTAAAATAAAACCTGCAAAGATGTGATGAAAATGCGGCTTCTTAAGATGGACTTCCATGACTTTTTAATGGGTCGTTTTAAAGGCGTAATTTGCATATTATATTATTTGTAATAAGGGCGCCCTATTTAGTGAGAAAGAGAATTTAAGAACGTCCGTTTGCTTATGTAAAATGTTCATGAATTTTTTCATACTCGTACACCTGCGATGATTTAAATATGCTTCTGTTGTCTATCATTTTAATTGGTCGCACTATATGTATATATGTCTGATATATTGGCAAAAAACTGCCTCTAATTGTCTTTAACATTTGAACATAATCAAAGACCCTTTTCACCCGCCAAAAGGAAATATTTTGAGCTTATCGCTTCCTTAATACAACATAGCCATATCTAAAAAAAGGTAAACTTCGCAAAATATTATTAGAGTTTTCAAAATGTTAGATTGCCTATATTAGTTGGTTATCTTGATTATTACTTGTTTGCTTCTCGTACAAATTAAAGAAACTATTTATTATTGGTGGCTCTGCCGGAAAACGCATCGATCAAGTGAAACTTTACATTGAAAACAAGAACCAAATTCCACAAATTTTTTATTTTTCTTACATTATAAAAATAAAATCTACACGAGAATTTGCACACGTCTCTCGCCCTTTTAAAAACCAATACATTTTATATGGAAAAAGTTTTTGGACTTTTTCAAATTTTTTTTTGTTTGTTTTCCATGTAAATTTCTACTTGTCGGCGTACGTAATCTCGAATAGTACCCATTATAAATAAATATTTTCCTAAAAAAATTATAAATATATACATTATTTTTTCGTTACGCTTATTTCCTCAAATATTTGCTAAGTCTGAGCAGACTTCTACGAAAGCGAACTAATTTTCACACGTTACTTATATTTGTGGTCATAATTTCAATAATCGAATAACGCCGATGATTTAAAGACTAAATGAATATTTAGTTTATTTTGGAGTTACTTATATGTACATATGTATGTAAGCCTTATTTAGTGTGTGTGTATGTGTTTGTATACCAGCTCATATCCATATCAATTCACATGCACGTGCATGTACGAGTATTTGTTGTTGTATGTCATTTTTCGAATTGATATGAAAATGGCCAATAATTGGTAGTTAATTATTATATAGTTATGACTTTAATACTGACAATTAAAAGTAATTATCATAAGTGTTATTTGCTATACTTTACTCTTACATTCACATATAAACGTGCTGTTACTAATTCATACATACATACATATCCCAGTATATACAAAAAAGAATTGTTTTTGTTTTTCGTTTGTCTTTAAATTGTCTTTTGTTTATGAAAAAAAAAATTATAAAAAAACTGTCTCAAATAAAAGCAATTTAATTTCATTTTATTGTATTTTGGCTTTAATTAAATCTTTGTTCAACAACATTGTTTAAATAATAAAAATCTGTTTATTATTGCTAAAAGAAGATGAAAGTACATGAAGACACTTAAAAACAACTCCAGGCATAATTACAAGCTTATTTGTCCGTTTCACATGCAGGAAACATAAAAAACAATAAATCGACTGTATTTTTATGATTAACTAACCGGTTTTAAGTTTTGTTTCTTTTCTTTTAAATTTAATTTGCAAATAAATTTTAAATTTACTAAAATCGCAAATGTATAGAGACACTTATTTGCTCCATTAATGAGAAAACAAAATTAACTTATAGGGCTTTTTGATGTAAACAAGCTTTAAACTGTTGATTTTGTAGTCCAAGTAATCTAAACGTCTTGAAAATCACAAAAAAAGTGAGTGGTTTTCAAATATAGAGCTTTTGCTGCCATACGAAATTCGTGATTTTTGGTTTAATAAAGCAGATTTAATCGGTCTGCATATTGTTTGACACACAAATATCTTGTGAATTCACCACATGAAGGAAAAAATCGATTTATTTTTCCGTTAAGTTGTGGCTAAATTAAAAACTTTAAACTCGTTGTTTTTAAACTGTTTTTTTAGTTATGAATTTATTGCATCAAAGGCTCGGTATGTATATTTTCTAGCAGAGTTACTTATTCGATTTAGAGAGCCATCAGTGAAATCATCATCATTTGACCAGCCGTCCTGTTTTTGTATTGCCAGCAAGCAAATTGTAGAAGAAATTTTAAGAGTAAAGTGTTGTTGTCATAAACCAAACCGTCGACTTGTCTAAAAAAATTTTATTGAAATCACAAAAAAAAATTTGTCAGGTCAACCGTCTGTCGTATATAAAAATTACTTTAAAAGCTAAAATACTATTAAATACTTTGTAAATAGTAAAGTCCTGGCATTTGCACTACTACACATAAAAAGCTATTTAATTTTTAACTAAAAAAGTAATCGTATATTAAGAAATTACTAAGTGAGTTCTTTGAGTGTAAAATCCATAAAAAAAAACTTTAGTTAAGCAATATTTTAAAACAAAAATGTAACTGATTCACGTGATATAATCAACGAACATAAATTCAAAAGAAATTCTTTAAAATTTTAACAACTTTTGAATGTGTTTAGATTTTTTCGTATTGGATATTTATTAAAGACTGGAATACAGATTAAATAACTATTTAAAAACAAATTATTTGCAAGTATTATTACTTATTACGACTATAAGAAATAATTAATATCTCAATTATTTTTCTTAACTTTTAACTAGAACTAGTTTTAAAAAATCAACCGATTCTTTTTTTGTATTTTTTTTTTCTTTTAAATTATTTTTAATTGTAGTGCCACAATTAAGTATTATAAAACAATAACCAACATCAATAGCTAGAAACAAAAAAACCTAATGGCAGTGATCTTTTGATTACAGACAACTCTGTATGATTTTGTTTAAAAGTTGTAACATTTAAAAATAATAATAATAAAAAAGTGAAACCGATTTTCCTGTCCAATGCATTTGTACCAGCAATTATACAACAAATAATAAACACAAAGATGATGTTGGAAACAAGACAGAAATTATAAAAATTTTGTAAAAAAAACGAGTTTTACAACTAAAATCCAAAACCACTAAACAATGAAATTAACCAAAACAAAAAACACTATGGGAATATGAAACTTAACTCATTATTATTTCATTTAATGAAGCAAATTGATATTGAAATTATTAAAATTTTTAATGTTTGTAATTCTGTACATTTTTATGAAAAAATGTACTATTTAAACGCAATTTATAAAATTAAAATTAAATTAACATGTATATGAAGCCAAATATTTTTAAAGCAGAGTAATAAAAATAATAGATATTAGCAAATATTTATACGTAATTTCTTTGAACGGTATAGATTTTAGCTAAAAGTTACTATTTTGACTTGAGTTTAATACCTTGGGGGTAATTCTGGCAGTCGTATACGAACGAGTTCTTACGTGAACGCGAGAGTTTTTTTTAGTTTTGGGATTCTCTTTTTCGTTATCGAGTAAAATGTATCGAAATTTCTAATGATGGCATTCGATGTGCATTCGAATGCAACTTTGCACAAAAGCATTCGAAGTAACGTTTTTGTTACAAAGAAGAATATAAAAGAAAATGTAAGTTAACAAATTTATGAAAATTTAAGAATAAAAAATTAATTGAATTGTTTTAGGTCAAATCATTCAAAAATATATTTCACGCAGAAGGAATTTCTTGGAAATTTCATGGCCAACCATTCAGACTTGGCAAAAAGTATTATACCTAATAGTTCTCAGGGAAAGCCAAGAGCTAATCATTTTGGGAACAGCTCACAGCTAAGTTGAATGCCAGCCCACCAATGATGTGGCGCAAGGTATTATAAGAAACTTTTGTCTCATTTGAATAATAAGTATATTTATATGTTAAGGTGTACGCTGAGTGCAATAACATATTATTTAAACAAAAAAAAAGTAGACTGACAATTTTTGGAACAAAAATTATTCGATAAAAACTATTCGAGTAAAAATTATTCGAATAAAAATTATTCGACCTAAAAAAAATTATTAAAGACTTAAAATTAATGTTTGTAAGTAATTAATTAAAAACTACTAAAAAAATCCAATAAAAAGTAATTATTATTCGAATAAAGCTTATTTGAACAATGATTATACGAATACAAATTATTCGAGAAAAAATTATTATAACAGAATTATGCAAATAGTAACTATTCTAACACAATTATGCGAATAAAGATTATCCGGATGAAAATTATTCGAATAAAAGTTGTTAAAAATATGATAAATAAAAAGTAATGTAATAAAAGTTATTCGATTAAAGCTTATTTGAAAGGTTGCACGAACAAAAATTATTCTTATAGAATTATGCAAATATTTAGTAACTATTCTAACAGAACTATGCGAATAAAAATTATTCGAATAAAAACTATACTTGTAATTTCCACAGAATTTATATTACTATAACAGCAAAAATAATAATCTATTCGTTTGTCACAGAGATGTATTGATTGACCCATGACAGGAGTTATTTGAAATTTTGACATAGTAAGTATAGGATATTCCCGGCATCTAAAGCTCGTCCTTGGCAAAATACATAGAAATAGATAATCGTTATACATGGAAATACTAACTAGTTATGGAGAATCTTGGCTCCAATGAATGTAGAAGTCATGTAAAATAAACAAAGTAACGTCCCTCTTCCCGATTATCGAATACGCCTAATGGTAAGTAAGCAGGCTTGCAGACAAAAATGTACAATAGCATCCGAGAGAAGAGTGGATGTTCGGAAGTCTAGTAAGAACAGACAAAGACAAAGAAGACCCGAAATTCGTATGATTGTGTAAGCCTCCCCGCAAAGCTATTGGAAGGGCTGACAAGACCTCGTCTAAATAATACCACATTTGCTGTTAGAGAATTTTCAGTTCAATGCTGACAACATATTATCACTTTATATACACACATACATACATAGATACAAAATTATACTTGATTAGGAATTTGTAAATTCTTAAATGGACCACCATACACAAAAATAAAAAATATCTAAACACCTTATAAGTTGAAACTCTAAACGCTGTTTCATCCGTCATCGTTTGTATTGAAACTTCTTTTTTGTTAATAAATATCTAAGTCGATGAACTTTAGGTCAGATCTCTCACAGCCGAAAAAAAAATCAAAAGAAAAGGAAAGAAAATACATTAATAGTTAATTTTGCAGCGTTTAAGACACAAAGCCTGTTGCTTTATAAATATTTTATAAATTTGCCAATTTGATAATTTTTGCTAAAATAAAAATAAATAAAAAGAAGCATTCATAAATAAAAATCATTAAAATAATGCGTATGTGTGTGATGATGATTTCTTTTCAAAAATGTTTGCAAAATCGTCAGGTTTTTCAAAAATGAATGTTTGTTTTTTTTTTGTTTAAATAAATTATTGTTTATGAATTTTAAATTAGAGTAAATAAAGACAAAAAAGAAAATAAGCATGTACTACATATTTAGTAGACTTGCTCATGATAAAATATTGTTGTGTTTAGTTTTTAATAAAAATATTAAATATTTAAATTTGCTTTAAACTGCATAAAATCTTGTTTAATTTAACATAGTTTTTGTTTTTATATTTCATCTTTGTATCTCATAATATTTTGACAACTAAATTATGTGAAATTGTCTTTCACGTGATACTCTGTGACTGTAAGATTTGCAAGGCAAAATCATGGCAAATTCGATGAAATATTTTCTTAAAAACCGTCTATAGTACCTTGTACTATTGTTATATATTTGTTTATTAACTGCCTGTTCGTCGATATCGAAAGAAAAATTTATTTTGTATTATTACATTTGAAACAAAAACAACTTTAAAATTTTTGTTTTGTTTTAAATGTAATTGTACGAAAGAAAATTTTCTTTCGATATCAGCGAACAGGCAATAAGTAGTAAATTCATTATTCGAGACATGTCTCTTTTAGTTTTCATTATAATTTAAATAGAATATTATGATGATAAAACTTGTGAATCCCTTAATTATATAAATATTATAAATAAAGTTGTTTGTTTTTATTTTATACTTTAAATTGATTTTTTTCCTGGAATATTATTAGAACTTCCTCTGAAATTTCATTTTGGAACCAGTTTTGAAATAACTAACATTATTATTTATATAGAGAAAGTGTTGAAAGCAATTGTATTTAGTTCTGCTTCTCACAGTAATTTTACATTTTTATATGCTTCATTATGCTTAAAACGCTTCATTTTAGTTATGACAGCAGCAATCTTTGGGTTGTGCCACAAACTGAAATGTACAACATGTGGATTTGAATTTCGGTGTTTCATTCGTTACTCAGTTGATTAAATTGAATGACTGATGGACTCTCATCTGTTTGTTATCGCAAATTGTGTATATTGAAGGGTGTCCCTTCATCATATCAAAGGCGTACAATTTAATTTTAATTTATTATATAATTTTTCGACCTTTTCTTAATATATTTACATTATTCTTTAAATTGAGCTTGAGGTCACTTTTTTATTAAAAATATTCAAGTTTATTTTACTCAAAATTAAAAATAAATTTGGATATTTTTAATAAAATTTATTTTAAATTTTGAGTAAAATAAATTTGAATATTTTTAATAAAAAAGTCACCTTAAGCTCAATTGGAAGAATAATATAAATTGTTTTGAATTTCTTATTTTTTTCTTTAAGTTATTCTTAAGTAGACTAGAATGAAAGACAAGGTTAAGAATAAGTTTTGAAAGTGAAATCTTTCAATTTTCCTACAAACGTGTGTATACTTATGTTTGGTTATTCTAGATTTTCCGAAAATTCGGATTCAAATAGTTGAAATAAATTAGCTAAAGTTTTAAAAACGAAGATAAAGCCTATCAACCGGTTGGATACAGTTTCCAAAAAGATTCTAAGTGAGAGTTCAACCTATTGGCCAAGTGATGATGATATCACAAAACATCTCCACTGATGTCCACGGGAAACATTATTTTTTAAATAGAATAAGTAAAAAAAAAAGGATTTTTCTCTTTGAAAGTAAAAAATATGTACTTTTTTTACAACTCTACACAAGCAATATACTTTGTTTTAAAACAATTCATAATTAACTCCAGATGAGATCCAGAAAGATAAAAAAAATATAAAGTATATCGATGATCATATTATGTTGACAGCACGTAACTAATTTTTATTACTTTTCAGATAAAGAAATTACATTAAAAATTCGCTAAAAGCCTTGCCAGTCACCAAATAAAAAACTGGCCACTTAATAAATACTCTCATCTAATTTCCATTTTATTATTTCGTCCTTAGGAATGTTTATTCTTTTGGTTGTCTAAAAAGTTATTTTTAAAGAAATTACGTGTTATCAGTATATGACTATCGATAATCTCTTCCGGCGCAAATGTATGTAAACTCATTGTCGTCAGTAGTTGCAATTGTAATTGGGTTTGTAGCCATGGAAAATAAAAAATTTTAAAAAGTTATTAAAAATTAAAAATTTATTTAGTTATAAATACTTTTATATTGTTAGTTCATGTTATATCGAGAAAAAACAATAAAATAAATTAAGAGAAAAAATTAAAGCTTTCTAATTCATAGTGAATTTTATTTTTAATATTTACCTTATCTTTTAAACGCGTGCGTTATTAATTGTATGGAAACTTGTTGCGTAAAATATTTTCCAATTATAAGTAAATGATTTTTACAAAGTATTACTTATGTTTTTTAATTTTTCATTGGTCTTCTACAGTTCTTGTTATCTTTGTTCATACAAAATCTTAATAACACGGAAGTATTTTTAGTTCTGGTTATTTATTAACAAAAAATATAACTAATAACATATTTAAGCATTTGATAGCCGGTTATTTTTAAAATAGCTTAAGTCCCTTCATTAAAAAAAATCCAGTCAGGCATTTAAAAATTAAGTTTTATATCATCTTTTCATTTACAAATAGAATATATTAATAATAAATAAAAAAATATATGAGTTCAATATTTGATATATTACACATAATTTACTTCAAAATCAAAAGATACATAATAATTTAAAAAAAAAAAATATGAAAATTCCTAAGCCACATTTCGAAATAACCAGCTCAATTATTCCTTTCTAATAATTAATTTCAAAACAGAATATTTTATTCAAATTTCGAAAAATTTTTGTTATTTATCAGTTTAATCATTGTACAGATATCCTTCATATAACATTAACTATTAATGACGTTTCAAATCTAAAAACTAATTATTAAAGTTTTGCCGGTGCCAGAAAAAGATTTCGCTTCCATAAAATGTGATATTAACATTAATTATTTTTGTTTTTAATTTAAAAGCGTTTATATAAATTACATACTTAATTTATAAATATTTATGTATGAAGAAAAATAAAATTGTCAGACAAATGAATTTTTAATTTATTCGGATCAAAAAGGTCTTGTGGTATTAAACACTTTGCTTATAAAAATCACACAACAACAAAATAAAAAGGGAAACCCTAGTAAATAATTATATGTTCACACATGAAAGTATGTATACATATGCATACATATACATATGTACATGTGTTTGTATACATTTGTGTGTTTATATACTATTTACACAAACATTTTATATACATACATAGATGTATTAATTAAAACTCAAATATAAAAAATGGTGGTTCCTACGACAAGAAGGCGGTCCTAAGAAAACTCATTATATTCATATTACAATAAGGAAACATTGCACAGTGGGGCATAGCGTAAAATAATTGGAAATAAATATAAAACTTCAAGCTTAAAGTTTGCTTAAAGTTTGAATTTCTCCATCAATTGCTATTCAATATACATCAATAAATTAGGAGTTAGATTTTCAAAATATTTGTCGCTACATTGCGACAAAAGATCATTGATTTCTAAAATTTAGCATCATATTATCTTACATAAGTTTTTTTTACAAATGCAAAATGTCAAGACTTTTTATTCGGAAACCAAACATGCAACTCATAGACTGATAGGTTGATAACCCAGTAAATACTTTAATGGCAAAGTAATTAATTAAAATGCTAACAAGGATATGAGTTATATAATTTTCATTACTTTGACGTTCTAACTCATTACATTAAAATGGCGTTGTCATTGGAGGCAAGTACTTACCTCCTCATATTACAAATAACGAGTTACAAATGTCTATACTCAGAAGTCATTGGATACCCAAAGCACAATAACAATTAAATGCCTGTCATTGAGGAACTCGTGCTTTTAACAAAATTGTTGTGATTGATGTCAAGTATTTTAGTCAGCGGGCTTAATGCACAACTATTTTATTACTCCCTAAAAATATATTTTACCGAACACACACACAATTAAAAAAATATCTTGAATATCTGACCATCCGTATGACAAGCGCACGCTTTACTAAGAAAATAACTGAATTGCTTGTTTACTAGTAATTAGTTATATAACTACTGCAAAGTAATGCAGACGGTATGTTTGAGCTGAAAAGAATTTTGTTCTTAAAAGTCAGTAACAAGTTTTGACTGGGACACAATCTACTATTCTCCGGTAGACTTTTTCGCTTTAGATATTTTTTAAGATTTTGATATACATTTTTTAAGTACACTTTAAATTGAAATTATTCCTTCTTTTCCTGTAACTATTTGTCGACGTCACATCAAATCAACACCAGTTAAGTTCTTGCCTACTCGCAGTCAATAAGAATTTGCTATTATCAAGAGTGTCTTACTCTTCTCTAAGGCATACAAAATGGCTAGAGAATGTTAAAAATAGTAAATTCTTGTCGAACGGGAGAGAAGAAGAGCTTGTTTTCTGGTGTTGACTACTTGCCATTTTGTATGCCTTAAAGAGGAGTAGAATACAATTAATAATAGCAAATTCTTGTTGACAACGGCTAATTTTTTTTTTGTGTTGACTTCATCTGACGTCGACAAATTGTTACGGAATACAGTAAACAATTTTTTAATACGGCAGCAAATATTTAAGTTATGAAAACTTTTATATTATTAAAAAATGCAGAAAATTTGTATAGAAATCAACAAACAAAAATTCAAAATAAAATTTTCTGGACGAGTGGTTGTCTGGATTTTGAAAAAAAACAGCTCTATAATTTTTTTTCTATTGATAGTTAATAAATTATTAATTTTTGGCTAATGGATTTCTAATATAGACCCCTTAGTACCAAACTAACGTAAGCATAATATTTTTTTTAATTTTTTATTATTTTATATTGCATTTTTATTAATCTGGCGACAGCTTGAATCTGTCAAAATATAAAAAATTGTTGATAAAAATACAACACGTCTGAGAACAATACAAAATGCAGCTGTTGAAAAATTTAAATTTTTTCGCTTAGGATAGTTTGCATCTAAAAGAGATTCACGATCCTTTTTCTTTGTCTTTCCTATTAAAATTCCAACAATTATAAAAATTTTTATATTCGTGTAAGATTTTCAAATATTACGAAACGATTGACTTGGCCCACTGTGCTGGACATTTACTCCGAAAGTCTTAATTCTCCTTTATCGATATATCAAGTTTCAGGTAAGTCCCATTAGTAGCTTAAAAGCAGAATATTTATTGTCCCTTATTTTGCGAAAGGCCCCACTGTGCATTGTAGATTGCAATATGTCGTTATAAATCAAGCATTTAATAACTCTTCTTCTTTTAATTTCTTTTTGAAAAACAAAAAAACTTACCTGTCCTGTTGCTGCCTCCAAAATCACATAGACCAGCAATATGATTTCTTTTTCATCTGAACCCAAGCCTGGTCCATTTTGTCCACATGTTGCCACATAAAATGACACCAAATGCTCGGGAACTTGCATTTTGTTGACTCCCGTTGTGTATTTTGTTGTTGTTGTTGTTGTTTTGTGCTGCTGGGATCTCAATTTCTAGAGCTTGACTTTCTGTTGTTTTGCGTCAAAATTTAACTATAATTTTAATTACGCAAATAAAACTACAACAACGTAAATAAAATAATCACTTGAAATTGTGATTCGTCAGTGCGTTTAATAAGGGCCTGGTTAATATAAAAATTCTATTTCTTATTTTAGGATTCATCTAATCATTTTTTCTTTTATTTTATATTCTTGAGCGAAACGTTTCCTTCCTTTTTCAATATGTACTGCGCTGTACCAATGGAAATTTTGGTACTTGAAGTAGCATTGGCATTATCTGGAAAATATAAAGAAAATAAGATTAAGGGATTGTTTGAATATTTGGAGAGTTTATAATGCAAAACTATTATCGTGTCACACAATCCGTACAGATTAATAAATATTCCGTGCTTACATTTCGTTCGTTTTCCTTCAGATCTCTTTATATATTTTTTACTTCGATTTTATATAATCTAAAAAAATAGAATCTTCAAAAGTTTTAAGTAATTTCCCTGAGCCATTACGTTAATTACATGATATAAGCCGTCATATTTTTTAAGTACTATTTACATTAAGCAAACGTCAATTATTTTTTTTTAGCTAAAATAAACATTTAAAAATATAAATATATGGAAAATATACATTTCAATGACGATCAACGATCAAGGGTCAAGCTCAATAGTGCTGAGGTTAATCGGGCAAGTCAAACCATATAAAAATTATTTTATTATTTTAAATACTGGCTGTACTCGCACCAGAGCTAAATTAAATCTACACATAAAAATAAACATTTTTAAACAATACTCTTGGTATTATTTGTATGTAAATGTGTGTTACTGGTTTAATTACAGCGTCAATACTGTAAATTAAAATCAAATATATGTACAACTAACTTTAAATATTAGCACCGATACACACATACAGTGTTGGACAAAACTGAAGAAATTCAATTTAAATGCTAAGCTTGCTTCAACAACAACAAAAAATACTTTCGGTCAAGGATTAAAATTAGAAGATGTCCTTGGCCAATGGTAGCTATAAGTAGAGTCAGGCAATTCTGTAACTTCCAGCTGTCTAGAATCCTCCAAAACTTTTCAAAGGGCCAACAGGCCAGCAGCTTAAGCAATTCAGTGCTACGTTTCAGTATTTCTGGTATCGTAAAAATATTCGCATGCAGCGAGTTAATTGATAGAAATACAATATGAACATTTTTGTATCTTTACAATACAAAAACTATCTGATATTTTCCAACAATTATCGGAAGAATGGAAGTAAAAGTATTTCTGTATCAATACTATGGGAAAAGTTTTACACTAACGCTGTCAAAATTTCTGACATTTAAACACGATGCGAAAAGTATTTCTACAGTTGAAAATATTAAAATAAAACTTTTTAAAGGAATAAATTTATTTAATTGTTTTATTTTCATTTATTTCTAAAAATTTTTATATAAGTATTTAAGAGAACAGAAATTACCTTTTAGCTGATATTGAGCAGCTGCTTTTTATTTTGCGATCAGGCTTCGTCAATTGTAAAAACTGAAAAGCTTTTATTTTGTATTGAAAAAAATTACTACAAGTATTTTAAAATAATATTTAGGTATGACACATTATAATGAGCAAAACTAAGCGTGTGGAAAGTAGTTTTTGTTAATAATATGGGTTTGAATGAAAGTATTTCACTGTTTCACACACGTTGCATGGAAACATTCTAACACAATAGCAAACTCTTAATATTGAAATTCAGAAACACTGTTTACTCAAAAGTCGAGAGGCGATGATATTGTTTGCTTCAGATTTGCAGGTCCTGCAGGATACGATTGTTGAGACAACTCTTCCCTTTCTTCATCTAACAAATTCAACAGTAACCTGTAAGCGCCTTAAGCTTTTCGATTAATATGCTTAAAAACGCCCTGTTATAACACAAGGTAGCACTAAAAAGCGTCAAAGTTGGCACTCTCGTAAGAAATATTTTGGAACTTGTAACTTAAGTTAGTATGAAAGATTTTAATATTTTTTTATGCAACTGATAAGCTTAAGATTGTTACTCGTGTAACAGGTTGATAAAAATTGTGGTGTTTTAATAATTACTACTTTTACTTTGTTAAACCCTCATCAAATTTCCAAGTTCAACCAACTGCTTACATAATTTTGTCCAACACTGTAGATAATTAAACAGATACAAAAAAATATATTATTATTAAACTACAAACACCAAGAAAATACCTGATTAGCGTTGAAAAAAGAAAAGAAATCAAAATAATTATGACAATTTTTTTTTAGCTTTTAGCAACAATGGCACGAATCTACGTACGATATATAACAAGATGAACAAAAAATAAAAACAAAAAGAAATAAGATTTTCCACTTCCACTTTATTTAGATCAAAATCTTTCATGGCTTTTGATTTTCATATATTATTGTTCGTTTAAGCTTCTTCAATCATACAAAACTTTCAAAGCGAAAACAAAATTTGTGCAATTAAACTACAACAGTACTTACTCTGTGCAATGTTTAAGTTAAAATTATTATTATTATTTTTATTATTTCGTAATACTTTAATCAAATTAAAATGTATTACAACATTCAGTTAAAAGAAAAGACAAACGCTAACAGAGCTCTTATCACTACCGGTTCGTTCATTCGCTATTCCGGATGTTACCGTTCGTTCGCTCGGTCGTTCGTTCGTTAGTTCGTTCAACGGTCAAAAGGGTAAAAGTTAAGAAAACAATTAAATTTACAAAAAAATGTGTTAAAAACCTAAAATAAAAAAGAAAAATTAAAATAAAATCATTATACGAGTACATGCTCTTGTTTTTGAAATTCTTATATTTTGTTTTGCTTAATGAAATTGTTTACTTCGAAGTAAATAAATGAATAATACATGAAAAAAAAATGCATTTGTTGCTTTTGTTTTCTTTTTTCAACATTCTTAAACTTGTTACCAAAAGACCTCATTAAACCTTTGAATCTATAAAAAAAAGTGATAAAGTTTGTAGTTCCCTATTTCATGTGACAAATAAAATTAAATTAAAATTTTGATAAAAGTTCGAATGTTAAGAAATTTTTCTAAATCATGGGGTCATGATATCCACATACCTATTTCCGGTTACATGTTACTTCCTTAATAGATTGAATATTTATTAAAAATTTTCAATTCTTGCATTCACAGCTTGTAATTCGAGAAAATGTTAAGCGAATATTCAAAAAATTTCTTTAAAAAAAACATAATTTTGAATTCCTTTATTGTATCCAATTTGAAGAGTTTACAAATTACACTGTGCTACAGTAACATAGCCGAACTACTAAGCCCAGTTGAGTTCATCATTTTGTTTTTTTTTCAATTTCAATACATATTAAGTTATCGATAAGAAACAATTTTCTTAAGGCTTCGCTTCAGAATACACAAATTTAATTTATTTTATAATCGCATTCAACAGCGATTAAGCATAAAACAAATTTATAAGTTCACATTTTTGTGTAGCACTGTGGAACAACACACATTTTTCTAAGAAAGTGCTAAAGTAATTTGTTGTACATATTTTCTTTTAATTAGAATTATTTCCTTCGCAATAAGTTATACTACCAGTTAATTGTCTTACAGGTAAGTATCTAACTATTTCTGTAGCATCATCAAGAAAACGTTGTGTCTCGAGATAAAACGAGTAAATGTCTTGCAGTTGTAATACGAAACAAACAATAATAATGAATTAATTGTAATTTTATTATATTAACATTGAAATAACGCAAATTTAAAAATAATTAAAATACTAAGTTCATTGTGAATAAAGATTATTAAAAAGTTATAAAAGTAAAACTTTATAAATAGCAAAATTATAAATATGCAACAAAATATTTATTACAATCGAAAAACATTGAGCATTAAAATACGTAACACATAGAATAGATATATTTTTAAATTTTTATTTTCCAAAAAAGGACTCTCTCTCTCTCTCTGTCTCTTTCTCTTGTTAAGCTCAAAGTGGATTCGCATTTGCTGCAATCGTGCAAAAGTTAAAAGTTTGAAATTGTATTAAACTAAAATTAGGCTGATGTCGAAAAGTAAATATATTATTTACTTTAAAAATTGTGTCATACTAATTCGGTTAGTTCTGGAATAATCAAAGTACAATTTATATTGTTAGTCCTTTTTAGGGATTTTTTAACGAGAAAATTTCGAGTGTTTCAGATTAATCATAATAATTAATTAAATTTTTTGGACAGAATATTACAACTGTTGCCGTTTCGATTTTAAACTGTTGGTTTCGCTGGACTTTGATATTTCTATAAATTAGTGCAAGTTCTTTTGTGACCGAGTTCAAAATATTTGCACAATTAACAAGATATTGTAGAAGTTGTAAGTTGTTAAAAGATGCTGTTGTTAATTTCCGCACAAATGTATTTCGAAGTAAAATTACAGTATTTTTAAATAAACTTCTTCTAATTTGTTAAACAATTCGTATTAAATAGTTTATATTCAGTTTATAAATCAGTGCTGATTCGTTCTGGTAGTATGATGATTAGAATGTTCTAGTAATAAATAAGTCATTTGTAAATTAAGCATTGAACTTAAACCAAAATAAAAGCTTTCAATTTAATAATAGATTAATAGTTTTGGATCCGGAAGCAGAGTAAATTTGGATAATCTTTAATGACTTCTACATGGCGTTGTCATTGAAAGAAGTTCTTTTTTATTTCTATTTGTTGAATTGGATTGTTTCAAAATGATTAGAACAAATTATGTATTTTTCGCCATTATCTCATAAGAAAATAATATTAAATATTTTCTTATTCTAAAAGGGTTTATCAATATTAACAGAACACAATTACCTATCGTAGGAGTTGTATGTTGTATAAATATTGTAGGTAATTATCATATAATCATATTTCTAAAGAAATGTTATAGAAATTACAACTACCTGATACAGAATGTACAACTTACAAGTACTACAATAGGTTGTGCGTTGGGCAAACTTGTTTGATTTTTTTTATCATGAAATCAAATAACAAAAATATGTATAAAACTATTTATATGTACATTTTTTTACTTATAATAATAAGAGCTTATTTAGTGCCGTTTTCTTTTTGAGTGTATGTTAAATATTTGTTTTAGTTGGAATGGCAACTTATGCTTTTATTTGTTTTATTGTTACTATTGTTATGATCTGCTAGCGACGCGAACAAAAATTAAAATATACTAGTAATATTTTATAATTGTTTTAATAGAATTAAATATTTGACAAGTAGGTATACAGTCAAAATGAATATTTAATGTAAAAAATAATATATTATTTTTAATATGCATTCAAATAAAACTCCTGATCGACGCAGAGTAGACGGAAGATCTTAATGAAAGCCACATAATCCTTGAGCATAGAATTTAAACTCTTAATCATAAACTTCAAACTCTGCTTACATATGTACATACGAGTACATCATATGTAAATAAATACAGGTTATACCTATACTAAAAGTATAGATAAACGTTTAAAGAACTCTCAACATGTTTGACAACAAGCTGTTTAAAGATCTACAGATCAGAACAATTAAATTTTATGAATTTGTAATATTAAAGTAAGAAAATGTCTACACAGACATATCATGCTGTTTTATATCTAGTATGTAAGCATGTGTGTGTGTGTATAGATATGTATGTAAATAATTATACAATCTTCTAATCCGTGCACAGTGACAGAATTTACATATTCTAGTGGTATTGAATTAAAAAAAATACCTATTTGTTATCAATAATTTTAATTTCGTCTGACATTCATAAAATATTATGAAACTAGTTAATTTGTATTTAACATATTTAATATTATTTGGTAAAATATTTGCGCTGTCTAACGTACGTTTGGTATTTGTAAGTATGTAACAAAAATCTAGCAACTCTTAATATATTCATTGTTTTAAGTCAGGTTGTTTATCTTTTTTCGTTTATTAAAGTGCGAGTATTAGTAGGAGTATTTCCGGTGTCGTTAATAAATGTGGGTCATTTTATATAAATAAAGGAATTTCTTAAGAATTAAACTAAGCCAAATAAATATATGTATGTATTATAAGAATATTAATTAATTGGTACAATATACATACATACATACATTAGAGTTGCCGCCACATAACATCAACATACTTTAAAAATTGTTGCAGGATACTACGCAACAACAATATTTCAAATGGCAACACTTTTCAGGTGCTCATCCACCACTACATGCACATGGTATCTATGTATGGATATATGTACATACATAAGGGAGTGTGTACTTATCTATGTGTGTGTGTGAAGTGTGTGATGCATGCAACAGTTGCTAAATTAACTTGTTTTGATCATTTCCATACGTTTGTTAATGTTGTCCTTGTGTTTGTTGCTATTGCTGGAATTTTCATTATTTTATACCGTAAACTCGACATGAATCAATTGCAATTTACACACATCTTTACAATTAATAAGAAAACATACACACAGATAAAATGGATAAAATTTGTTATTGCTATTTTTGTATTATTATCATATCATGTGGAATATTTTTGTTGCTCTTGTGGTAGTAGTCTTTTTTGAATTTGACCACAACAACAGCAACAACAATAACAACAAATGTGTTCACTCACAAGTATGGCAGCAAACAGCAGCAGTTTAACAAGTTTTTTCTTTCAAGTAAGTAAAAGAAAAAAACAAGTAAATAGCAATAATACGAAAAGACGTTTCGACAAAAAAGAAGACGAACAAGAAGTCAGTACAAAATTGTAAAGCTTATAAAAAATAAAATAAAAATATGTACGATAATAATGATTACCAAGGCAACCGTAAATGTGATATTGATCTTTTTCAGAACTATTTACAAATTTTTGCAACGATTTGTTACAGCATTTCTTTGCATATTTTGCTTTTAACAGCATATCTTGGCATATATTGCTTTTGAGATCAAATTTGTTCTTTGGGGTCCATTTATTAAGGGCTTTTTTCCTTTTTTCGTTTAACTAGATTTTTCATCTCAATTTTTGTCTAAAATTACGGCTTTCTGAGTTTTGACGCTGTTTTACAGCTTAAAGGCTTTTTAAACATAAAAACGCAATTATATCATTAAAAAATTCAGCAATATTTTTTGTACATAATTTTTTGTTTTCATATTGTAATAGGTATAAAATGTGAATAGAATTTTAAATTTTTAAATACATATATCATTTGAAAACAATAAAGACACTCACGATGAAAATTGCAAACGAGTACAGCACAAGAATAAAATATACGCAATTATTAGCAATTTGCTGCATTCGCACTAACTAAATTACAGCATAAAGAGCTGTTTTCATTTGCGTTTAAGTACCACCAACTCTCAAAAGTTCCAAATAGACCAACATATGTAGATCTCGAAGATGTGCAATCGCTTATATGTATATATCTGGAGAGTATCATATCAGCATCAGGCGGCTAGCGAGAGGAATCACAAAGTATGGAAATCACCCCAAATTCAGCTGAGGACCGAACTCCTCCTCTTTTCATCTAACGTGCGCACAGAGGAGTATTTGAGCCAAAAAGCTGGCCAAAATTATTAAACGTGTTTTTTTGAATTGAAAGATTGAGTTTTTTGATAGTTCTAGGTGTTTTTGTTTTTGCTGTTTTTACAACAACCCTTTTTTGTTGCTAAAATTAGAGATTCTAATCTTTATTGTGGTATATAACATAATTTGCTACCTTCACTTTTAAAAACCTTTTTTTGGAAAAAAAAAGTTTATAAATTTATTTTTTTTTTTAATTTTTAAACGAATTGTTTCAACATTAGTATTCAATATAATTTCTGTTTGAAATAACAAAAATAACCTTTGATCAAATCTTCCAGCGAAAAAAAAACAAAGTAATACCTTTATTCGTTTAGCCATAAGAAAAATATCATATAAACATCTTGAAACTGAAAAAAAACGTTAAAAACGCGTGTAATTTTCTTCACTTTCCTGATTTCAGCAGTGTCTCAGAGCTACAAATCGCAACATAGTCTTAAAAATTTACAATATGATGTAAAATTTTGTTGTGTATCGATCTGCGTACTTAGTTTTTAAGATTTATTTAAATTAATTTTTGCTTTTTTGGCCAGCTTTTTGCCTTAAATACTCCTCTGTGGTACGTTACGTTCTGCTGTGAATCCTGGAACACCACAGCCAGCAAATTGCAATCCTTGCAGGTATTCATTAATCACTCGCTACGAAAACTGCTCAACACATTTTGGCCAATTGTTATCTCAAACAGAGACCTGTGGGAAGAATATGTAGGTGAAACACTAATACGTATCGAGATCATCAGTCGGAAATGGAGTTGGATTGGCCATGTTCTCAGACGCACCAACTAAAAAGTAGCCAAGGTGACAATTGAATGGAGCCCCCAAGATAGTAGAAGAAGAGGCAGACCCGCTAACAACTGGAGGAGGTAAATCGAAAGTGAAACAAACTCAGTTGAAAAGTCCTGGACCGAAGTGCAGCAGATAGCACAGGATAGATCACAATGGACGAACTTTGTTGTGGCTCTTTGGTCCACCTTAGAACCATTGGAATCAATATATGTACATATACATATATTTGCTCAGTTGCAAATAAAAAACCAACTACTTTTGACATATCAACCGAACTGAAATTATGTATGATTTTTGTAGCAAAAAAAAAAAAATAAATGCATAAGTCCTACAGTGAGAGAAATAAGATTCTCTGAAATATACACTTTTGACGGTCGAGCTGCAAATTTTTCTCATAACATGTAAGTTTTTTTTTATGCAAAAAGACAACAGATTTATAAAGTACCCTCGTAGATTTATATTTACAGATTTATAAAGTAACATCGCGAGTACCCTTAATAAACTGAAAAATATGCACAAATAAGTCATTTTTATTTGATTGTTTATAAACCAAGTTAACTGGCAACTTCAATGATCATCATTATTTTGACCATTATAATGGAAAAACATGTTTAGAAACAACAACAAAACATACTGATGATGACAAGAAAATAAAAAGAGGTCTAAGAAGAGCTTAAGCTCATGCCTGTGCTCACTAAAATCTGAAAATTATTTCTACATACTTTTATTGAATATACATATGTACATATATATGTATGTACATACATATATTTGACTTTATAGATACGAGTACGAGTGTAAGTTTCTTCATTTTCATGCTTTATATGGATTATTGTTTTGTTCTCTGCTGTCTCAATGCGTTTTTATTATTGCTGTTTCTTTCGTTTTAACTGTAAATTGTTTTCACTTCGCAGCACAAACGAAACTTTTTTTTCGAAATGATGAATTTTGTTTAAAATTTTTCCTTTAACAATTTTCTTTTAGTTTATATTTCTCTTTTCTCTTAGATTGGACTATATCTTTGAGACGTCTTGGGCTTAAAAACACTGCTGATGATCCATTAAAATTATTTAGATAGATGAATCTGGAGACTGTGTTTGAGCGTTTATTGTACTCGTATGTGCTTATGCAGTCGAATGTATGTATGTACACGTATAAGATCCCAGTGAAATATCTAAACGTTGCACATGCTCTCTCATAAACTTAGGCATTCTTAAAATTGCAATTTCGTTTGCATAGTTTAGACACTAATACACTTGTTGCATGCAACAGGTAAATGGTAAACAATGGCTGTCATCTTTAATTTGGTTTCGTTTTAAAAGGGGGAACTGCATTTTTTTATGGTAGAGTAGTATTTTTCTGTGCACGGTCTGATTGTCTACCAGTTGAGCTGACACTTGTAACATCAATAATAACGTTTTTTCCATAAATTTTTTTATGTGCTCATTCACCATGATTATGTTGGAAAGATATACATAAATACTTATGTAGTATGTACGTGGAGTTGGGTATTTCCATTTACTTACTTGCAATGTAAACAGCAGGTTTTTTGTTGATTTGTTAAAAAAAAATTCCAGATTTTCCACAAAGTCCAAGTTTTGTTCCTCCCTAACAGGTTGTAATTATTTGTACCACTTGGTAAAATAGAAACAATTACAGCAACAGTGAAAACTTTCGTTTACTTTTTTCCGTATTTTATCTACAATAATTTCACTCAACACAGTGTTTGTGGTTCGTATCCGATCTTTTTTCTTTTTTTTTTTTGTTTTTGTTTAAAATTATTTGTTTTATTGCACTTTTTATCTTATACGTCGTTCTACTTATTTAAAAATAAATGAAGTTCAAAAAATATTTAATGTTAACAACTATTTTTTTTTAATTAATAAAATAAATTTAATATTATTTCAGTTTTTCTTTATACCTACTCGCATTAAGCCTAAAACGGCTTAAACAAAAAATCAAATATGTATGTAGGTATTTCTTTTAAAACAATCAAATAAATTTTTTTTAACAAGTTTTCTTTGAAAGTTTTATTTCGTTTCTATCCGTTTAGTCGCGCTCTCCGGTTGATGGTAAAACAGCAACTGATTAGTGATTTCCCGTGTGTTTGAAAACCTGAACAATCAACTGACTATAATTATTTTTGTATTATTTCTCCTTTGTAGCTACTTTTTCGTATTTTTTTTAGTTTCTTTTTTATTATAAATTTTAGTTGTATTCAGTTCTGTTGGTTCATTCCAAACAGAAATCGTGTTTCTTTTGTTGATTCTGACATTCATTCATTCATTTATTCACCGAACAGTGGTAGTAACTTACCACAACTCAGTTAACCAGGTGTCTGCTTTAGTATGGGTTCCTGTTGTGAGTAAAGCAATATCAGTTAAAGCTCCACTACTCACTAGTTTTTCCACTGATTGATGTACAATTATTGCGCTCTCAATATATTGAATTGAGCACTCACTCATTGCTCTCTAAGTATCTTTGATTGCAAGACACTTTTACGGTATAATTATGTTGCTGCCACAACGTGTTGCCAAATGATCAAATTTGTGTGTTTTTTACACAACTCCAAAAATGTTTTGCTTTTATCCATTTTCAATGCTCACCTACTGACTTTGTGATCCTAGACGAATTTAAATTTTTGCAGATCTTCCGTTTTTTAATTATATAAATAGGGTATTGAAGAAATAACATATCAAAGTTTGATATTATAGTATTGTTCAAGGCGTATTAAACAGGTGAAATTATTAGTACAACAATAGAAGAAAAACAGGAATTTTTTATATCGGTTCTGTCAAAAACATCTAGAAAAAGGCACCCTTTTTGACATTCAAAATAGAAAGCAAAAGCAACACAAATAAATCAGCTGTCACCAGTTTAATACGTCTTGGGATTGACAATCCATATATCAAAACTGATTGGTTGCAACACAAAAATTTATAAGAAGTCATATCCCCCGAAAATCCGTTAATACTACATGAGGCAAGGCCCCAGTTAAAGTTTGGCTTTCACTTATCATTCTAACACACATACTTTTCGCACTTTTCAATACCGTCTGCATTACTTTAAAGTAGTTATGTATACTAGTATTTCCCCTAGCCGACGCAAACGACCATATTCTTGTGATTATATATTAATAACCTTATTCACAAACGATTAATAAAGTTATTGCAAGTTTAATGTCGGATTTTTATATGGGAAGCCCGGTTTTAATGCACACATTAACTTTATTAATCGTTTGTGAATAAGGCCATTAGCATTTACATAAATTGTATACAATAAAATACAAAATCAAAAAGCATTCTAAATAAATAACTTGAAACTTATTCGCCCTTTTTTGTTTACAAAGTAATTATAGAAAATGCTCTGTCCCATTTCTTCACAAAAGCAAATTGGACAAACCACACACGCATGCTTTATTTATTGTTCAACTTGAAGCTGATACATGCATGTGCTATAAATGTGCATAAATTAGTAGCAACTTTAAACGCTTATAGCTCCCAAAATACTGTACCAATTTTAACAAAACATACATTGTGCACATTTGTGAATAAATATCTTCAAAATTATATAAGCTTTGTAAAAATCGGCTGTATAATATAGGCGTAAAAGGGATTTTAAAAAACGTGTTCGCCTATTAGTTATATAGAAGATAGATAGTTTCTTGTTAGTAAATATACAAGTGACACCCTATGTTCTACGTGAACGTTTTATTTAAATATTTATTTTACATTTTTATATTTACATATATTATTTTTAGATAAATATAAATATATATGTATGTATATATATATATATATATATATATATATATATATGCAAGTATGTAGTATATTTTGTGTGTGACTCAGTGATTTAGAGCTAATACGAATAAACGTTACATTACTATTATGTAGTAGATACTCGTATGTATATACAATATGCCAGTAATTATGGAAATGTATATGCAAGCATGTACTTTTTTATAATTTTTAAAAGTCAATATGTTCAAGATTTCTAAATGTAGCTTTTGGATAGTGACCCATCGCATTTAATAATTATAGGTAAGCATAACTATCGAAATGAAAGATTTATGTAATACAAAATTTGTATGTAATTAAAATGTTTATGTAATTTTGCATCAAACTTTTCATCTGCTAATGCAACATTAAGTGATCCAATCAACACTTAAACCCAAGTTAAGCCGATCACTTTTCAAAACTCTTATTGACTCAATCATAATTAATTTACTAAGTACATTTTATTATTGTTAACCTTTATGGGCATGCAATTGTTATTTTCTTTTTGCTTTTAATACCTCCACGCACAATAGAATTTTTGAGGTGAGTTTGGTTCATTTATTTTGTTTTGCTTTTTCTTTAACTTTTACTTTGTTAATAATTTTCTAAAGTACCAACAAAATGCACAAACACATGTCCATGCAATACGTTACCGTAAAAATGATAAAATCGAAGATAACGGACTGAGTGATTTCTATTGGGAATTTATGAGTGTGATAAAGAAAGAGAGGCAAAGAGATGTAGATTTATATTTGATGGCGAAAAACGTAAATGATTGTTGTTGTAATCTTTTTAATACAGCTGAATCATTGCTGCAATTAGCACTTAAAGGACTAGTAAGGTGTACTGGGTTAGAGCAAGTGAGTCAGCTTGAATTTACATTCACGCAAGAAAATTTACCAGCAGCGCAGCCAAAGCGATTCGGAGAAGATAATCTTATTAGAACAGCTGATGATTAATTTTTGTATACGAAGGATCTTCTAGAAGTTGTACATGTGCATATCGTTGGTTTAGTATAGAAAGGACGTATCTCGATTTTTTTACTAACCGCCGTTTTTAATCTCTTCTGACAATACAATTCCAAATAGACAAGAAAAACTTAGAATCGCAATTTAAAAAAAAATCAAGATACGTCCTTTCTATATTAAGCCAACGATATATACTCGTATATGTACATATATATGTATGTATATACATACATAAGTATGTTTGTGGCTTAAATTGTTCAACTCAATATAAACACATGCTGATGGTAGGAATGATAAAGTGTAAAAGGGCTTAAAAGAGCCTTTGAAATAATTTACGAGAATGTACTATTTTTTATATATGAAAATATATAAATATGTATAAATTTTTGAGAATTTATAATAAGAAATTGTAATATACATACGTGAAATTCACTGACAGAAGTTACCGCTTCCCGCTGGTGGTCCTATTTTTGAAAAAATGTAATACGTATGTGGCCCTTCAGATTTAGATCTATCGACGATTAAAATTGATTATATAGTTTCCCTTACACCAGTCGTGGTCTGTTTTTTTAATATATAGCCTATGCGTCCTTCTAGACTCAGCTCTATCTGTCTACCGAATTTCATCCAAATTGATTGAGCGGTTATCACGTGAGGGTGGATCAAACACACAAACTCATAAACATAATTTTTTTTTAATATGTTATGAAAAGAGGCAGGGAAACTAAAAACTACAATAAAGAAGTTAAGATGTGAACAGCGCCTTAAGGAATTATTTTAATATTTTGTAGAAATAAATTTTCAACGAGTGTTTTCTCTACTGTATTCTATTATTATTGTATTTTTAGTTACTTTTACGGTACAAAAATAAAAACAAAACACATACACACTATTTACGAATTCAGTTCTCAGGTAAATATAAAATTTACCCCCAAAAACAACAAAGTTCAATATTAAAAAAAATGTGTATATCAGAGATGAGAGCATGCCTTTAATCGGTTAATTTTTAAGCTATGTAATTTAATAAATCAAATCATCAACCCTTTAGCGTGCAATGCGTGACATACATATGTACATACATACATATGTATATAAGCCTGACCCATCGGATACAAGAAAAATGTAACAAAATTATTTCTTATATACTGTTTTCGCTTATAACCCATTATTATTTTAAAATATGAACCAATTGATACAAAAACTGAATGAATAGCCCAAACAAAAAACACAAACATTAACAAACACAATTATTTAGTTTGTATCTTACAAATTGCACTAAGTTTCCCTAATAGATAATTTAAAAAATTATTTTAGAAAATCTTTTTTATATCATTTATTATGTTTAACGTTTATGAAAAGGTTTTCATAACATTTTATTTTCTTATAAGCGGTTTTCTCTTTTACAAGATGCTCTTATTTCTGATATCTACTGTATCTGTATTTCAAAGCCGATTTATATAGTTAACAATATTTATGAATGTCCTTTAATCTGGTCACAAAGAGAAAATAATATATTTATGTTAATGATGTTTTGTCCATAAATTTTTGTGAAATTTGTATCAGTGAAAGGGTAAATTAAAAAATCGGCAATAATGGCGTTAGTAATAAAAGTACATACTTGAGAATGATCGAATTCCTAGAAGAAATTTTGTAGCGCCCCTATGCTCTACAGGGAATTAAACGGACTAAAAATGAAGAAGAAGAAATAATGTGTGAACAGTCTCTTAATATATTGTGTCACTCCAAGTGCTCGTGTTTGTTTTGCTATGCTAGTTTAATACCTAGAAATCACCGAATATTTAAACGTTTAAGTTGTTTACGGCACTTCCTTTCACTTATCACGAACTCAACATTGATATTTGAAAGTACACGATATCTCGCAGCCACAGGTTTTTCATAATGAAAATTTGCAAATGACTGCAATTTAGATCGTAGCTAAATATTTTAAATCGAGAGTAACTTTATAAAACATACAAAAATTCGCAGTTAAGATTATCAGTTTTATTGCATGATCTATATATTTTGGGTAGAGATGGAATCGTGAATAAATTTTCTCTCTTGCGTACAAACATGCACGCTGAAAAGCAAATAAAGTTATTCATGCCCGGCCTTAACTTATTGGCTAACGCTCATGAACGCTCCCTTATTTAACATTATGAAAACTAATAATCAATAACATAAATATTTATATTTTATTAAGGGCCATTATTACAACTTTTTGTCGGGCCGATAAATGGCATTCCATTATAAAACCTTCATTTATTATTTTTTTATCCATTAAATATTATTATTAATAATAATAAGAATAAAAAATGGAAGTTGTAATAATGCAAAGCTATTTATCGGGCAGGCCTAGGATTTTTTTTAACTAACGGCAAGCTGTAGTAATGGCCTTAGAGAATAACAAAGTAACTTACTTTAAGGGGAATCGAACGCCCACCCCCACACTGATAGACTAGCGGACTCCGCACTATCCTGCCGGTACACCGAACTTTCTATTTTTGAATAAGAAAGGTGCTTAAAGGACTTACGACCTTACGACACTTCCAGTAAAGTTTAAATACACAACTTTAATTTTAAATTTCAGAAATTTATACTTATATGTATTTTTTATAAATTTATTTTGGATTCACTTTATTTAACAAACCGTGAAATATTTTATTTACTTAACGTAAATTTTTTAAGTGATTTACATACGTAATCGTGAATTGCGACCATTGCAAACCTCTAAAACTTTACTTGTATTAGAAAATACTAAATGCAATTTTATACTCCCAATAATCGTTTATTTCTTTTGAAAGAATAATTAAATATTTATGTATATTAAAATCCTCGATAAATATAATTAATTCAAATTTTCGAATCACGTGACGGAATAAAATTAAACACGCGATTATGCTTGAATTACATGCGTCCATCTCTTGTTTTTAGTACATTGTTTAGTATTTATGAGGCTTGGCTCATTTTGTATCATGAAGTAGAGAGCGAAGATAAAACGATTTATTAAAGCGGAGGCTTCTGTCAGCGTTGTAACTAGAGATGCCAGTATTGGGGATTTCGGAACTTTCTGGTTTTTGGGGAGAAAGGATTTTGTGTGGGGACAACATTTTCTTGAGGATGTTTCAGGTTATCGTAAAGATTTTTAGGAGGTACATATATCAGTTGCACATGTGAAAATAACGATAAATTAGGAAATAATCGTATGCCATTTATAAAGTACTGCCAGATAATGTGAAATATTTTGAAATATATAAACAATTTTCTGTTAAAAAACATGCTAGCAAATTTCGTACATAATTGGTCATTTGATAAGCTCACTAAGAATTAAAAAAACAGCCGAATATGAGTCCGAGTCGCGCATGTAGGGTGCCGTATTTGTTTGGGTAGGGGCAATCTCTAATTTTTTACTGAATTTTATTTTGCATATTTTTTATTAAAGCGTTAATACTTTTCCCATTAGAAATTCCAATGCCTGCTTGTTTGATGGCTGTATGATGTTCCTTTTAAAGGTTCATATTTATTTACATTCCAA
Organism: Gymnocheta viridis; assembly: GCA_956483585.1. Taxonomy (NCBI): domain Eukaryota; kingdom Metazoa; phylum Arthropoda; class Insecta; order Diptera; family Tachinidae; genus Gymnocheta; species Gymnocheta viridis. The sequence goes on along the minus strand of OY101441.1, from coordinate 123,499,285 downwards.
GACACCCAACAGTTTTTAATGAAACATTTAGGAAATCGGTTAGCAAACAGATGAAAAACTTTGTCTGAACTGTTGTACCTTTGCATACCTTTACGTTACCTATTTAATTTGACACTACTTCCCGTCAGGTGAAGCATTTTCAGGTATATTTAATCCATATTAATTCATATATAGTGACCATAAATAGACAAAGACAAATTTTTGGATCCATTTTTCTTCTTTTTTTTGTTAACCGGTTTTCTTCTTTATTTTACTAAATGGTAGACATTGTTGAGCTTTAATGACCAGACTATATATTATTGAAATCGGTTTAGTATTAAAGCAATAAAGGGCTCCTAAAGTTGAGTACCTACATATTTACGATTATATGAGTAATACGATTTTTTCTCTTCAAATAAGTGTAAAGTTGAAAAACAAAAAGAGATCAGAATTGAAAGAGATGAGAATTAAATATATATGTTTATTACAGTTTTGTTTTATTCGGGCAGAATTTTTTCTTTGTATAAACGTCACATCTACAAGGCAACATATAAAAATAAGCTATTTTCCATTCACTGTCGACAACAGTTGACTACCTTTAACACTCTCTTCCCGTTCCCTAGGACTTACGAGAACAGTAAAACTCCGTTAATAGTAGTAAATAGTTTCCGACAGCGAGTGCAGATCTTATTTTTTGGTGTTGCCTTGATGTGACGTTGACAAGCCGTTACGGAATAACGGGGAATATGAATAAAACATTCTAATGTGAAATATTAACCAACATTTTTATAAATTTTTCAGTTTAAGCTCATTAAGGAGTTGATTAGTAAAATTTCAACATGAAAAATTTTCCAGAGACTTTTGAGAGATTTTGAGAGTATGGTGTATCGTAATCAATCAAGTTGATTTTGAATTGTTTGCCACTTAGGACTTTTTTGAAATCATATGAATATATGATTTAATAATATATTTGTATTTGGATCACCCGGTACATATACAAATGGTAAAATTCAATTCATTTCGTCCAGCTAAAACAGGGGGTTACTCTCTACTGCGATGCGAAAGCAATTTCAGTGTAAAAATGCTTTTATTTTGCACAATTTTTTTTCGCGTCGCAGTACAGAGTAACCTACAAACTTGTGTTAATTTCCAAATGTGATATAGATCTATTAGCTGGTTCGTGCAAGTTTTTTGTTTTAATTATTCCAAAACTAAGTATGTCGTTTCGCCCATTTTTCATTTCTTTAATCATATTTGGGGATTTTTTTTGGACTCTTTGATAGCTTTTTGGGGGATAGCTAGAAAATGTATACAGCAGCTCTGCTTATAGGGAACACGCAGTCATAATAAACCTTTCAAAAAAGTATATTTTACCTGTGTTTTCGAACACATTCACTGATACACAAACACTAATACGAAAATAAAAATAATAGCAACCACCAGTAAAAAGATCATAGATACGGGTAGAATCAAAGAGGAAAAAACAATAAAGGAGAGACAAAAGACAACGAACAAATATATCCGACATTACCCCGCACAACACTTGCATAACCGAAATTATCAACAACCTGATGCATTCGTAAATTCTCACACTCTTTTTTTTTGTTTGGTTTGGAAAATACTCTCATGGCTTAGTGCTTCAACTGACTTTTCTGTATTGGCCACAAAAATTTTAATGACAACAACAGCAAAAAAAAGAAAACATATTAACAAAATAACTGCCTACGTACGTACCTGTTCATAAATTCCCCCTGTCCTCTGTGAATATTCTTTAAATTACTTGTTTCTCTCCTCAATTTATTGTATTTGTTAAATAAAAGGCATAAACCAGGCCTGGTCTGCACTTGTAGATCCTCTATTTAATTACACAGGGGTTTTCACATTTGGATACACAACAAACCACTATTTTATTCCTTTAATTATTAAACTTGTTTTAATCGAGTTTTTTTTACATTCTTTAATTAAACTGAAAATAATAATAAATTTTAGATAAGTATTTATTTATTTCCTTTAATTAAAAACTAGGCCGTTATGCATATTAATTATTTAATTTGTTTTTAGATCACGTTTAATTTTGTATCTACGATATTTTAATTCGTAAAATTTTATTATAAAATTACAATTATTCGTTGACTTCATCTGTTTGTATTTATTGATGTTTAAGATGGCGTTTCTTTTTAAATATTAATTTTATTAACTCTTTTTTTTTTGGTTATTTATTTTACCAACGAGTATCTATCTATCTGTTAAATATTTTCCGATATTTACACAGATACACCATTTAAGTGACAACAACTTCACGAATTCTCTTGGTTAACTGAAAATCAAAATTGTGCAAACGTAAGTCTATACTAGATATTAACTCTCTGACTTGCTACCTGTTCGCATACATGTTTACGATTTTCATCCCAAGATACTTGGGCATGAGAAACACGTATAAAAGCTTACACAGATACATTTGGTAGCATTAGTATTAGTGTCTGTTTCATCCACTTATGGCATTTGCCAGGTATGGAAAATCAATATTTAAAATTTTAGTGATCTTGAGCATATAAAATAATTGTTCAATTCACAGTCTACAATACAAATTACAACTCCTACAATTGGTTGTGAAATTTGTGTTTGTCAATTCGTGTAAGATGGCTTAAAATCCGGAATGTTCTCTAACTCCTCCCCTCTACTATCAATAAGTCAAATAAGTACAACGGCAGAATAATGGAGCAATGTTGCTTACTTCATTGCTCATCTTAAGCATATAGAACTCACAATTAAAAAAATAAGCAGGAATGAATGATCTTGTGTATTTTAAACAAAATAATGTAATTTCTTTTTTTATTAACTTAAGAAGTAATATTACACATGAAACCCGTTTTCTACACAATTTTCAATGATTTAGTTTTTTTAACAGCTTTTCTCAATTTAGTTTATTTTTCAAAACGTTAAGCACAATACAAAAATATGGAACAAAAATTACTACATAATTAGTTTGAAGTTTCATGTTTTCAATAATTGCTAACGAAAATTCGTTGATAATTATTGCTACATACATATATGTACATATGTTCCAAATACCGGCAAAGAGCTGTCTCCATTGCCAGTAACATAATTTTGATATTTTCTGCAACATATATTAACATATTTATTGCTAGTTGGGAAGGGGGTATTTTCTCTTAATCAGGCCATGACTCTCGATATTTATATGAATAATTTCTTTAATTCCATATAGTGAATCGTAAATCAAAACGCGCTGAAAATTTTTCATTAACATTGATTTTTCCATCCCTGCTATTTACGAATTGAAAACGCAACTATGATGTTGAATATAAAACCGTGGTGAATTGCATTGGTTCGATCTTTAACTATATTCTTTTTTGGAAAACTTTATCGTGCCCATACCTCCTTCAACTTCTTGGCTATCTTTGTTCCAGAACATTGGATGTATTCCCATTATAACACTGTACAACACGAAAAATTCAAGGTTATAACGCCTGATTCTAGTAGAGGCGACAAAAAAAATATACGTGTATTGGTCTTATTTTAAAGGGACTATAAATTCTCCCCTTTTTGCACTTTGTTGTAGGTAATCGGCATGGCAAATCTTGTAGTACTTGCATTTCTGGTATAAAATTTGTTCAGCAGATTAATGTACAAGTCTACAAGAAAAAATTTTTTAACCGATTTTTTTCGTCAATTTCTTGAAAAAGCCTCGTAAAATGTTCCACGTAATGTTTTGCATTAATCTGCTGAACACAGCAACTTTACTCAAATTTGAACTTTCAAAACTTTTGTAGCCTTTACCAGAATCAGTCGTTAAAACCTTGTTAATTTGAAAAAAAAAGATAACTTTGTTGTACAGTGTAACTAGTTTATTCGAAGTTATAAAGTAGTAAACTAACTCACCTCTTCTATTGATTTCACTACTTTCCCATACGAATTCTATGTTTTTGCTTCTAGAGCAATCTTTCAGCCTTACACAATGGTGCCCATAGCCTGAGGCCAGCGTAAGTATTCGATTACTTTTGACCTCATGTCTTCCAAAAGTGTAATTTATAAGGTATACAACAAAAAGATTGTTTGATCTGCTGAATAAAAATCATTGTAAAAACTTTAATAAAACTTTGTAATTACATAAATTTATAAAATTATTTCGTTTTTAAAACTTCTGTTTAATTCTTTGTGCGGCAAAACAATACTATTTAATAGTATCTTCTCGGAAGGCACTTGTACAAAACAGCCTGAAATAATAAAAAATATATGTATAAATAAGTATTAAGGAATTAATATTACAAATGAAGCGATTATTAGTTTTCGGAGCAATACTCTGTAATTTGAATCGAAAGAAAATGCTTTCGAATTGCAGTGAAAATATAGGTACATTCGTAAATCCAATAATTGCTCAAAAAGCACTACTTGGCTGCATAGTATTTGATCAAAAGTTTCTTTATGCAAACAGCAAAATGCAGCTACGGCAACATTTTATTTATTGGTATAGTTTGCAGACAGGTTGCATAGCTGCAACAAATCTACCCTTACATACGAATTCGAGCAGTTTTCTTTTCGAATCGAATTTTTAAAGAAAATCCGTAGGTAAAAATAATTATAAAATTAAAAAAGAATAATTACCTAAAATAGTTATAGAAGGATTAAGTTTTCCTTCCTTATTAAACAAAGGTGGATTTTCCATTTTGGCAAATGGTTTATTTGGATCTGGATCACTAGGTGTACCCTCAACACGAGACCACTGGCCAATTGTAGAACCGCGTCCAACTAAGTACATGTGAAACAATTTTAAAATGGTTGATAAATTATGGAGAAATTATTTATTTCATTACCAATTGAATGTAATATTAAAGTGTGGTCTTTAATTATAGCATTTTCCAATATTATCGATTCGCGAATTCTTACACCTGGTCCTATGGTAACACCAGGACCAATAGACACATTTGGTCCTAACTACAAAAAAAAATGGTTTGAACTTCATACGTATTGCAAGAGTAATTTTTGTTGGGTGAAATATTTTTATTTTTCTTACATACCACTGCGGTGTAGTGAACTGCAGCACTTGGATGTATGTGCACATCAGGTATTATTGTGCATATTAGATTTCCAGCATCCTCTGCGTGTTTAACACCTGCATTGGCCAAGCGTTCAGGATGAGTTTTCTTATACAGTTCTAAGAATTAAATAAAATTTTTTTTACTAAGTTAATAAAACTTAAATAATAAATAGGTAAATATTTAGATTTTTTAAACTCTCTATGGAAATAATTTCAGCTCGCTAACTTTTACTTTTAACATTTTATATTACGATACGCTTTACAGATTACGCACATGAAGGAATACAGAGCAATGTTATCAGCAGAGTCATGTCGAAACTACAATACATATGGATCTATTAAATTTAAACATGGTATTTTATCTCATAGAAAGAACCAAAAAAAATTGTAGATAAACACTTTTTAAGGTATTTTAATAATGACTCACCCAAATAATGGCGGTTGGCATAGATTGCAGAGCCGGCCGTCTTTAGTTGCGACCACCAATTTGGCACGGGCATGGCATAGAGTTTATTTGTACCTGCTAAGGGTGTTAAGACTTCTTGCTCCCATTGCATATGTCCCTGGTCCTTTCCATTACCATTCGATCCGCCGTTCGTGTAATAGTTGGTCCCGTTGTACTCTTGCACCCTTGAGTGAAAGATTTCAGACAGTTTAGAAAAAATATCCATGGAACAGACATAAACTCCACAGTTAATGAAAGTCGACACATATGAACTGGGCTTTTCAACATAATGCGAAACAGCGCCGGTATCGCGATCAAACACCAGACACCCATAATGCACAGCTTGTTGTCTCGTGGCTTCAGTACTCATTATTGTTACCAGGGAAGAGACTGGTCGTTGGGTATGAAAATTGTGCAAGTCTTGTAGAGGAAAATCAGCGCATACATCACCATTTAGAATGAAGAATGCTTTTGGGTTTCCAGCTCGAATTTGGTCCCGAAAGTGATACATTCCTCCGGCCGTGCCCAGAGAAGTGAATTCTTGTAAATAACGAATGTTAATGCTATACAATGTCTGCATGTCAGTAACAAAATTTTCCATTTGTGTCTGCGGGTAGTATCCTATTATAAGGATTTCTTTTAGGTCGGGCAACTTTACACATGCTTCTATGTGATGTTGAATAATTGGACGACCAGCTACTGGAAAAAGCGGTTTGGGAGTATCTAACGATAAAGGACGAAAACGAGTGCCTATGCAAAACAATACGTAGTTATAAATAAATTTACCACATATAACATACACTTACCTTTTTGTGGTCCACCGATCAGAATTACTGCCTTCAGCATTATTTTTACGTGATCTGTTTTCTGATGAAGGATATATGATATATGTATGTATGTGCTACGTGTTATTAATGGTAATTATCTATATTTTCTAACTATTATTTATTTACTTTTTTCACTGATGGCAACTCACGGTTTTTCTGGTATATTTAGTGATTTTGTAATTATTTTGAATATTGGACATGTTGAAGGTAAAGCTTCAGTTGTAATATTCAAATAATTTGCTCAATATAATTGCACGAAAAAGTCAGTTTTCGAAAAATAGGTGTTTCAAATCGCTAATATTTTCTATAAAAAAAAAATATATGTACATATGCGCTTTTTTTTTGGTATAATTACTGTCAAGTAATATTAGTTAAACAACTAACTATATTATATAACACTAAATTTTATGCGTGGCGGTTAAATTTACTCTGTGAGTTCAGTATCACTATTGTACTATGTATTTTCAAAGAACTGCAACAACTTCCCGTGTACTAGAAGTGCGCTTATCAAATTGGAGCAAAACAAAATAAATTAATAAAAATGAACAGAAACAAAATTGTTCAATTGGAAAGCATTAATATTATCATGTATATGATAGTAGAATATGTAAAATTAAGATTCTCAAATAGGTTAGTAACGTATCACTCACACACCGAAATCATATTCTGACATTGACAACACACAATTATTTGGAATAATATACATTTCAATATTTATGTATGTTCAACAGCTCGCAGCGGTTTTGAACATTTGTTGAAGCTGCAAGCACTGTGTTCGGTTATACTGTTTTGACAGTGCTGAAAAGCGTAAACAAAACCTAGAGCTGCCAGACGTTATTTTAGAATTAGGAATAATGGTGATACAGTGATGGACGCGAAACTGATTAATGATGTGTGCACGTGAAACTATTTGTATTGGGGATAGCTTTTTATCATGAACTGTTAGGGTTAAAGACAGTTTAATAAAATACACCATGGTATAAGAATACCAGGTAATGGTAATAGCAGAGCTGACTTAGCAAATTTGAGATTGTGTGCGCCACACAGACAATAGATTTTGACAAAACCTTGTATGTTTCTACCAAAAATATGCGCATGTCAGTAAATTTGAGAGAGATTATGAATGTGTGCGAGACACAGACAATAGATTTTGACATAAACCCTGTACGTTTGTACCAACAAAATGCATGTTTTTTTTGTGTTGCAATTTGTTGTAGAATCTCTATTACCTGTGATAATTGTACCATGGCCTACACATATCAAATATGTATACATACTTGTTAAGATAGTTCGCGTCGTGGTTCTTAAAAAGCACAGAGTTATTCATACAATGGCTATTAAATTGTCCCGGTTATTATATATAAAAGTTTCTAATACGAAATGGCTTGGATTTATATCGCATAATTTGTCAGAAAAGTCACCCTATTAAGAGACAGCAATGCTTCCAATCCACACTGAACGTACTAATTTGACAGTTGAAATTTTTTGTCATTCTTCGCCGACAAAACATCACGACTTCTGCAGATAATTTTTTTGTTGCCAATTATTTCTTCATATTCACGAAAAATATTCGATTTTTTTGCAACCAACGCAATCAATATTTGGGAAAAAGTATATATTTAATGGTTTCTACATGTAAGTTTACGTTTATATCAAAAATGCACTATAGAAATGAAAATTCCAGCCACACCTTTGATGCTTATAATTCTTTTGTTGCAGTTATTTGACCATCCATTATGGATATGCAGCCTTCGTCACCTGAACTTATGGTGTGTCAAGCGCTGCGCGCTGCCACCGATAACAACCACGAAGTGGTACGTAAAGCAGAGCTACAACTGGCCGAATGGGAAGGACAGACTGGTTTTTTTACAACACTAACACGCATATCCCTAGCGGCTGTTGGTGAATCGAGTGTAGGTGTTAATGTTCGCTGGATGGCTGCGGTGTATTTGAAGAATGGTATAAACAAGTTCTGGCGTAAGGGAACACGCCATGAATTGTCACAGGAGGAGAAGGAACAAATTAGAGAGTTGCTATTAGCACAATTTGCCAATGAACCCATACCTCAAATTTCATTACAAATAGCTGTTTTAATGGCTCGTATTGCTCGCATAGATTGCCCTCGCGATTGGCCCCAATTAATACCCGAACTGCTAAAGCGATTGCAACAATTCGCAGCAAGTGTTGGTGGCTGCGAAGTCTTTGATTCGGGAGAACAACAAAGAGTGCTTTTGACGTTACATCATGTTATCAAGGCTTTGGCTTCTCGTCGGCTGATGGCCGAAAAGAGAGTATTTGAAGAGCTCACCAGCAATATCTACGAATTTATATACCAATTATGGGATACACTTTGTCCTTTATTCTTCCATCAACTAAAAGAAGCTCCACTTTTGACAAAAACTACCTTAGAACGTTCGGTATTGTGTACAAGGATCTTGCGAAAATTAACAATATTTGGATACTCTAAGCCCCAATCTTCCGAGATATGTCTCCGTTTTATTGGAAAAATATTCGAACGTTTAAAACAATGTTTGACTTGTCGCTTTGAATTGCGGCAATTACATGCTGACGAACAAATTATTGCTCTGCTAGAAAAGTTAATATTGAAACAGATGAAGACGCTATTGGAATTCCATGATATGCATGCAGAGGCATTTAAGAACTTTACACCGATGGCATTGCAGTTTACATTCGATCATGTCTTTCACATAAGTGCTTATCTCATATTTAACGATAATATAATAAATTTTCGCCAATTCGCCATCCACTGTATAAATCTAATGAAGGGTTTGATGTCACCATTTTATTGGCAAAAGGTTGACAACTCTTGGGACAGCGAAGATAATCGAGAATTGGAGATACGTTCTTCACTAGAGAAATTCTTTACCGAGGAACGTTTGAGTTATATATGCGAAAAGATCATTACACACTACTTTATTCTAACACAAATCGAATTAGACCTATGGCTGGAGGATCCAGAGGAATTTGCTCAAGATGATAATGGAGGAGATGCGTGGAAGTATGCTTTAAGACCATGTGTGGAAACATTATTTTCTGCTTGTTTTGCTAGTTACCAATCGCAAATGTCGGCAGAGGTAGCAAAATACATCCAGAAAGCCCAACAAATAGAACTAACACCCGACTCGGATCTTAAAGATATTCTGCTAAAGGATGCTATTTACAATGCCGCTGGTGAGGCATCGCTGAATCTGTTTAATGAGTTAGACTTTGATGCCTGGTTCAGTGGCCAACTATTAAATGAGTTAAAAATTGATTCTGATAATTTTCGAATATTGCGTCGACGTATTATTTGGCTGTTGGGTGAATGGGCGGGTGTAAAATTCTCACGTGAACTTCGTCCACTAGCATACGAGGCTTGTTTACATTTGCTACGCCCTACGGAAGACATGTCTATCCGGCTGGCCTCTTCAAGGACTCTGTCAATATTAATTTCCGATTTTGACTTTGCTCCCGATGCTTTTTTGCCATACTTGGAACCTTCGTTTAATGCTCTCTTTGAGTTGCTTCGCGAAGCCAAAGAATGCGATACTAAAATGAAAGTTTTGACAATCATGTCGTCTCTGGTAGAGAAAATGAGTGATAATATTGAACCACAAGCTGATAATTTAATATCATATTTGCCATTGTTATGGAAAGAAAGTGAAGATTACAATATGTTGCGTTGTGCCATTATATGCACTCTACAACAAGTAGTTAAAGCTATACGAGATAATCCAGAGAAAATGCAACCATTTTTGTACAATGTTATTGCTTTGAGCACTGATATACAGGTATGGTGAAATTAAAAATACAACAGGGAAGTGGATAATATAAAGTGAAAGTTTGTGATGTAATCAGAAAGAATTTAATTTAAAAAGCTACATAAATTAGCGATAAATATAATTTTTATTGAACACCTGCATAAAAAAAATTACGAATTTCTAAATGTGCTGCTTTAAAAATTTTTTTTAAATCTACTTATTTGAAATTCTTTGTTTTGAAAATATACTTTATCTTGAAGTTTTTTTAAGTACTATTTCGGAAAGGTTTCCTTTTCTCAAGGTACTTTTTTAGAAGGGGACTTTTTAAGACGGCAGTTTTTTGAAAAATTACTCCTGTTCTGAAAAAGTGCTTTTTTGAAAAGTTATTTTTCTTTGGGGTACTTTTATTTTAAAATAATTACATAATAAACAACAAAATTAATGCTTTGTAATTTTTTCCAGGAGCCTTCCCACATCTATCTCATCGAAGAGGGCCTATCATTGTGGGTAGCAGTGGTGGAAAATTCGACATGCATGTCCGAACACCTTATGAATCTATGTCGTAACATTATGCCAATTATAGAAATGTCTTCAGAAAATTTGCGCACCGTGCTCGTGCTAATACAAGCATATATTATGCTGGACGCGCATGCATTCTTAGACCGATATGGCCGCCAATTTATAGGTTTTTGCAATCGGATGTTTGATGATATACGCCCTGAGGGCATAAGTCTAATGTTAAAAGTTTTGGAAATTTGTCTTAAGACGGATGCTAACTATGGTTTGGAATTAGTTCGACCTCTTTTACCATACATATTCACACAAGTATACAGCAACAAGGACTTTCCAATGCTTATGGGCATGTACCTAACAATGGTAGCAAGAGTATTGTTAATAAGTCAACAGGTGTTTATGGAAGTAATACAAGAACTGCAACAGCCAGATGCTTTAGAAAAGATATTGGACGTGTGGATCACAAAGATGCCTTTGGTGACGGAGTTGGAAAAACTGAAGTTGTTCAGTTTGGCCTTTCTGTCAATATTCTCAAATAATCCCATACTTTTGGAACGATTTCCCGCAATTATGCAAAATATCAGTGATACATTGTTCGAGGTAATGCGCGAGGAAGACGACGAAATAGGTGATGCCAACAGCTCAAACGATACGAATGAAAAAAAACCCGTGAAATATTGCGACTCATTGGTGTTTGTCGAAGAGTACGATTTAGATACGACTTACTGCCCTGATGATTTCGATTACAAAACCTATCACTACGATCGGTGTAGGCAATTGTCTATCAAGGACCCAGTTCACAAAATCGCTCTACCACAATACATCGAATGGCAATTGAGTAATCTGCGCACTCAACTGGGCGATGACGCTTACCAGCAGTTAATGCGTTCCGTTTATCCAGCCGCACTGGACAAATTTAAACAATTTGCTAATATGCAAATAATATTTCCCATTAATTAGTGTTTCTAGAGGCGTGGCACGTAAATATAAAACAAGAATCTATAATGTTTCTACTAGAGATGTAAGCGATAAATTGCAAAAGATGCAATTAAAGCTGACATCTGTTGCTTATTTCTAAGTTAATATTCTAATCATTGATAATTTTTTTATACCAATGTAAATTATTTGAAGTAATTTTTATTAATTTTAATTTTTACACATTTAGTTTTTTCTATTTTTTAAATCCCTTAACAACTAAACGCATCTCTAAAGCTGCGATATTAATTTTATGAATTGTTTTGTTAAAATGAGAATAAAAATAAAAATTTCAAATTAGAATGAAACTTTTGCCGCAAAGTTTTTTGTTTATAAAAGAATTTATAAAAGGCTGCTTTCCGTGATCAAATGGATTCTATTTACTTGAATTTTTAGTGACCATTTTTAATAGTTTATGAAATTTTTAAAACCAAGATTTAGTATTATGTTCAATTCAACATAGTTACGTTTATGAACTTGAATCTACTCCTGAATAAAAAAGCGGAAATTATAATTTAAAAATTTTCTGAATTGTTGGTCATACTTTTTAGAACGAGAAATTTGAAGTGACACCCATCTTACGGCATGTGAAGTTTCTGCGGTAAATTTTTTTTAAATGTTTACTCCTGGAGAAGCAAAACCAATTACTACTAAGGAATGCCTTATTTTTGTATGATCGTTTCCTGTGATAGATTAATTTGTATAACTAATCTTTTCGTTTAATAGAATTCACTAGAAAATGATTTATTTATGTACATATTTAAATTTGAATTTCTTTAAATCGATTAAATTCCTTAGTTGTTTGTGTAAAAGCTTCATTGAAAAAAGTGGCTTTGGAAAAGGATTTATGCTAAAATAGTTGAAGTCAATGCCGAAGACTATACATATAATTTTATAGTTGCAGTAAGCTAAAATTTTCCTCCCTAACTCTTGTTAAGAAACCTTAGGTATTCACCATGGCAACGTCCAACCACATTGTGTTTTGTTTACAGTCACAAAATGTTGCAATATAAAGAAACTCGCAACTGACACTTTGTACAAGAAATTTGGGGGTGAAAATATTTTCAAGAAAATTACATTAAAAATAAAAATTGTTTATAAATGTTTGTTAAAAATGACAACAATTACAAGAAGAAATGTTATTATCACCGATCTGGACCAATCGGATACACAAATTGGTGCACAGGAGGATGCTCATCGTAAGGTTCATAAAAAGCGCACAAAGGACAAAATTTTACATACACTATCGGGGAATTTCAATAAGCGTTCGCAGAGTGCAGAAGGTTTGAAGGAGGATAGAGTTGAAAAACAAGCTGCCAAACATACTGGTTATTTAAATGAGTTGGTAATGAAATATTGTGCATTAGTTGAAATTCATAAATTAATTGTAAAACTCTTAATTTTTTAGCTGCAGTCCAAAGATCAACAAATGGAAAAATTACTTCAGCGTTTAGCGACTCTGCATAAATTCAATGAACAATTTGCCGATGAAAATCAACGTCTTCATAACGATGCCAAATGCATGGAACAGCGAATTGCTGCCTTGCAACGTCAAATAGCAGATTGTGAGAAATGTCACAGGCTAGACGATGAGTTAAACAAACGTATAGATGAGAATAAAATCTTGGCCACTGATGTGGAAATGATGAAAACTCTAGTCTATCGTTTAAATGTACAAATTGAACGTTACCAAGATTGTTCGAGGCTAAAATCTGCTACAGAAGAAACATCAAATCAAAATACCCATGCTAAGTCTTCCATTTCACAGTGGCAACAAGGACGCTTACACACTCATACCTTGTCTCCGTTACTGCAAGCTTATGACGAAATGCTAAGCGACAAAGAGGATTTGATACAACAATACGCACTAGAGTTCGAACATTTTACAGGTGAGTTGAAAAGTGTATTGGAGGAAAACAATCGCTTACAGCAGGAGATAGAAAATCTGAAACGTGACGGCGGCAATTGGCGCGAAGAAAGGACAAGATTGCAAGCTCAGTTGGATATTTGTCGCCAAAAAGCAGATTCTCAAACTCGAAAAACCGATTTAGCAAAAGAAAAACTTGTCGAGGTGATGCATTGTTATGAGCAAAAGATTCAAACATTAGTTCTCGACATGGAGCACTTGCAGAGCGCTTACACTCGCTGTAAAGCAGAATTGGCTTCGTTTAAAAGTGTGGCCTCCCTGCCACAAAACACTATCGCTACATCCTTGCAAGAATGCAAAGAACTTTTGGAACAGCTACGCCAGCAGCACGGCAAAGAGAAACATTCTCTCGAACGTACCATTGGCGAGCTAAACGAACGAAATAACAATGTTGATGTAAAAATGGAGAAATTAAAACATGACAACACGAAGTTGAAACTAGAGTTAGAAGGGTGCATGTCACAAACAAGTGACCTACGTAAACGCAATGTTTCACTGCAACGTTGCGCAGAAAAAATCAAACGTTCTCGTGATCGCTTGAAAGCTCGCCTACGTATTGCTTTACAGTGGGCCCAAAAACTGGAAGAAGGCCAAGCCAATTTGCAAGGTACCTGGGATGCTCTTAAGCGTTTGGAAACCATTGTCAAGCATAAAGAAGCTCAAGTACGTGGTCTGCATGCTAGACACTTGCAGGAAATAGATAAATTGGAAAAAAAGTTGGCACAAAAAGAGGAAACAATTAGAACCATACTAAGAGATCGAATTAACGGCCATACAAATCGATAGCACTAGATTTAATTTAAGTATATTATTAATGTTTACTTTCCATTTTTGGGTATAAGATCTTTTAAGCGTCCAGGCATTTGTTAATTTGTTTACCTTTTTATTGTTTGTAATTATGAGCTAATAATTTAAGAGTATTGATGTAGTTTTTTTTTTTGCAATATAAAATTATTATTTTTTTCAAGTACATGCTGCCGATCTTCTCTGTATTCAATTTGATTTTGTTTAAAGAATTAATTTTGTGTTCCGGCAACGAATTTCTCTATGGCTAAGTTTCACTTTTTTAAGAACTGTCAACGGTGGCAAGATTTATGACGATTGTTGTATCAAATTTCGAGATTTAAAAAAACCGATATTTTACTAAGCCAACAAACACCAATTCGAACGTTAGAAATATGATAGTTTGTAACAAGTGATATCAAACGTAATTACAGATATTAAACTTTTTTTAAACATAGACCAAGGTTTGAGATTAAAATTTGAGATTGAATTTGAGAATAACTTAGAGTCTACACCTGACATAAAATGTAATATTTTTCTATCAAGGAACACCGAATTCAATCGAAGACAGAATGATCTTCAAATTAGTTTTATTACAGTGTTGTCTATCTATATTATTAATAGGCAAACACATTTTTTTAGATCCCTTTTACGGCCGTAATATTGAAACTATTTTGGAAAGATTTATATGTTTTTCAACGGGTTTCTACGTAGATGTGTACAATCTTAGTTTTATTTAAATCTGTTCCATATTTATGGAGCTATAAGCGTTTAAAGTTGCTACTAACACAAGCACACTTACATTTACACATGCATGTATCAGCTTCAACTTGAAAAATAAACAAAGTGTGCATGTGTGTTTGTCCAATTTGCTTTTGCACAGAAGTTCTAAGTTGTTTATTTAGAACATTTTTTTGTTTTTGTACTTTATCGCATGTATTTATTTATATGTTCAATATAAATTTCTAAAATGCGGTCGATTGATTCGTCCGCTGGATACACTAGTAATAATTATTATGAGAGCGTTGTTATAATAAATCTTATCATAACAATCTTATATGAAATATAAAAAAACTTACATGAGAATATGTAAGTGAATGTGTAAATTTAGTTTTGTTTTTCTGCCGACGTTCTCTCTCATATTATTTCAGGGTTAATCGAAAAAATGCGGACGTTTAATACTTTCTTAATTTCATTTCAAATGTGTTCTATTCTCATTACGTGTAACGCAATTTTTGCCGCTTCTAGTCGCCAACGTCCTTCATAACGTATAAATTTACTGTCCATGTTTTTAAATGTTTTAATAAAAATTCAAATTTCAAAAAAAATGTAATAACGGTCACTTTAAAAACTTTTTATCTTAAGATGTACCACATATACTCAAAAGCTTTTTAAGAGTAGTAACTTTGGAGAGCTTCTTCCATATCTTTACATTTGTTGTTTATTGGAATAATCTGGACTGATTTTCCAATAAGCTCTGAAGCATTCATTCTTTCACAGCTGTTTCATTTGTACCGGAAACTTGTTTCTGCTCAGTTAACATTTGCGAATGGACGGATATGACAATAAGATGTAGTTTATTTGTTTGATTTTTGCACATGTTGCTATGAATTTTAATTGCGGTACGATGTACATATATATGTATGCATGCGTACACTATTAATTTGTTGTATATTGAAAATATTTGTTATTTAAATAGCCACAATATTAAGAAGCAACAAACATACATCCAAACATATAAAATGCAACATTCCACAAATAATCTGTAATATAAATGATTTAATTGAGCGATGTTTAGTGGCAACTATTTTAGTCTGTGTTTTAATACGACAATAAATCAATGTATTCAAAAGGGATGTTGCTACAATGTATCTATACATCCATACATACATACTACATATGTATGCGTGTAGTAGACTTCTACGGTTTCATAAAAAGAGTTAAATTAATGTAGCTCTGCTAGAAATCTTAAAAATGCTTTTAATAGAAAAACAAAATTCAATCTGCATCTTCCACAGTCTTTATAAAAAAATATATACATATTTATTTAAATAGTAAGACTTTATTAATTTTCAACATTGCTTTTACACCATGCACAACAATAATAATATACAATAATATTTGTTTGTGACCCAGTGCATATTGTGGGTCGATTTAACGTTATTCGTATAAAGGTGCAAATGAATCAGACGAATCTGGTATCTAGTTTAGGCTTTAAATAATTCCGTTGCAATCATGCCCAGTGTGCAGCGCTAACATAATATCCACATCTTTACAAAGGGCGCAATACATTTGACTGTTGTCGATTAAAGCGGACTTCAGATATAATAAGTTGCAACCATGGAAGCCAAACTTGCTTATATGGAGCTGAAGGTGGAACTTAATTAAAAAGGCTTTAAAATAATTGAAAAATTTCAAACATATCCTAACTTTGCTGTAATAAAACTACATATATCCTTTTAAAGTAATAATTCTTTTTAAGCGACTACAAATAAAATGAGGTTTTCAATTGGTCTTTATTTTTTAACCCTTCTTGTTTGAAGGAACATGCTTGTAGTTCTGCAGATGATTATTAATTATCCCTTAACTTCGCCATTTATGAACCGATTCGCAAATGGAAAGGTCATACTTAAAATATAAACTGGCTGCGCCCGTCTTATAATCTATTTTGTCTTGAAGGTGAGTTTTTTGTCACAATTATTTTTATGTATTAATCCGGTTACAATTTTATATATTAATTTAAATTATTCTAATTTATCGACTTTTTAGTTATATTATATTAAAAATTTTTTCCAAGCTTAAGGTCAACTTTCCAAAATTTCGCTTTCTCTATGGAAAGCTTCTGTAGAGATGTAAATAAAAATTAATAATTACAATTGTTTAGTTTTTAAAACAAGAAACTTTCCATAGAGAAAGCGAAATTTCGGAAAGAAAAATTAAAGTTTTTATTTTGTTGTAGTTTTTTTGTTGTAGTATAAAGAAAATTTCCTTTCGATGTTGTGGAACATGTGAAAATTCCAAAGAAAATGTTTCTCAGATCGCAAAACATAAAAAACATATCCATAAGTTTTTTTCTTAAATTTTTAAATTTATTTTTTTTTAATCTGGGGTTTTAATTACCGAAATTGTACAAAATACTTATTTCTGTGTTTTTGTTAAATGTTTTTTGATTTCGGAATCTTAAACTTGACTATTCCTCTTCTATGGCTGTATAGAAATTTATACAGATCGGGTCAGTTGTTTAGAAATGCCTAATTTATTTTCTAATGGCCTCATTCACAAGCGATTAATAAAGTTACAGTAGGTTTAACTTTGAATTTTTATATGATAAAACCGGTTTTAATGAACACATTATTAATTATTAATTCTTTTCTTTTCAAAACTCAACAAATACAGCTCGTTGTAGAACCGACCTCGTATGTCTCGTATAACAAAATGATGCTTAAGTTTATGTTTCAAATAAATACGTAATTGAATTGTTATTAAGCTATTAAAAATCACTCACACAAGTTAAAGCTAAAAGAAAACAAGCAAATATTTTATTTAACTCTCATTTTACAGAGTTCAGACTCAAATGTAAAAATCTGTTGTACGGGAAATGTGTATGAGTGTATGTGTGAAGTCTTTAAACAATAATGTACTCATATATTGTTGAAATTTAATTTTGTTAAGTAAGTCATTAAGCAGATCATTTTGTTAGGAAACTCCATCATCAATCAAAGTAATCCACATCCTAGATTTTGTAAATGTCATTTTTTTGGCGCAGAGTGCTGGTGGGCATATGCCGCAGTATGGGTATCTTGTTACCGACAATAAAAAATTAAATGAATTTATAGTTCAGTACTATATTTTTTATGGCAAATGAAAAGCAATTCAATTAAAACTTTTGTCAAATCATTTTATATTTGGTTTTACTAAATATACATAAGTGAAGTTTTTTGTTTTGCAAACTAAAGGCACAGGCAGCTATCCAATAGTGCACAGTGAGGCACAGTAATGATATTTTGGAAACAAATGAATAATTCCTATACGGCTGGTCCGAAAAGAGCATTTCGGTGTTGAATTTCCAAACTGATAAGGAGAGGTTAGGTACTTCTTCTTGAATTTTGTGTACATAACTTTTTAAACGAATCAGTTGCTCAGAAGATACAGCTTTATTATTCACTGTGGGAATGCCCGCCCCTCTGTTTTTTTTTTGCTATAAACAGGTTACAAAACAATCGTTTCAATATACTTCCATTTTCTATAATTTTAGACTCGGCGAACGTCTGTTAGTTTACTCGTACTTTGGCCTTTGAAAAATTTGAAAAAATGTTTTTTTATTTGAAAATATTGATATGCTTAGAGACCTTTTCCATTTGTCTGTATTTATATATATTTTTTATTGATTTATAACTTAATAGGTGAAGGGAATACAGGATTCGAATATAACTTTTTTGGTTGTTTATTTTTTATATTCCATCCATCCATCCATCATTCATCACCGGTCCTATTAAAACAAAATATTACCATAAAGATTCACCAGATTTTATATATTTTTTAATACACACACGTGCTTATGAAACTGTATATGTATGAAAGTATATATATATGTATGTGAGTATGTACATGTATATATAACTGTTGAAACAAATTCACAGTCATGCAAACAAACAATTTGAATTTGAATGAACGATAGATTGAATGGACGGTTGGATGCTTGTTAAGCTTAAACAAGTTTTTATTTTTATTTTTGCTTGATGTTGGTGCTGTTAGGTTTTCTTGTGAAGAGGTTTAGCTTGGTATACTTATGAATTTTTCTACATTTGCTTAAGTAAAAAGGAACACAAAATGAAGATTATAAAAAAACTGACTTTTAATAGCATTCTGTGAAAAGTATTCATTCAACAAGTGTGTTTACATAGACTCATCCTTATGCTTGTGTTGCATTACCCATTGAACAGGAATGGTTGTTGTCAAATTAACAAAATAAAATAAAATAGATTTTATATTGTTTCATTTGATATCACTTGTATTCACTTTTGACTTTGTGTTTTTGTTGGAAAAGTACACAGTGATTTTACTACAATATATGAAGTTCGCTAATCTAGATAACAAATTTTCGAAATATTGGGCAAAGATCTTGCAGATGGCAGAAGTTATGCTGCCACATACCTTAAGAAATTTTTATTATATGTAATTTTGAATAAAAATAAGTACATCTCGACAACAGCGCCACCAAAAACTTCTTATTTTTAAATTGGAACCAATCACTTACACCTACAAAATTTAATTGTAATCAATTTAGCGGTAGATTAGCGTATACGTGATGTTTATAAATTAAGATAACTCATACGAGTCATTGCCACTAAAAATAATTTACCCATGTAAAATTACCAAAAATATATAAGTAGTACAGTCGTTAAGCAGCTCTGGGCTGAAGAACAGCTCTTGCGTCATCGTAATTATTTCTTAAGTGCGGTCAGGCTCGCGTGTGTTGTTTGGCCTTCGAGAGTTTTTCGTCTCACTCGCACTGGTTGACTGATTTGCCACGGATAACCGTATAGTCTTACGGTTCTCTTGTGGAATTTCGTTGACAACCACGTTGCTACTTCCTATGTGAAGGCATAGGTCGTGTATAGTCAGTCACAAAAACTTTTTTAAGATACTGTTAATAACATCTTGGACAGTATTGTCTAGTTACCGGCGCCATTTTTGTGCAACTATATTCTGCAAATTTACTTTGCAGAATATATACCAATAAATAAATAAGTATAAGTAGTAGTAGGTTTCTGAATGGAGCAAAAAATTTGAATGCTTTTCAAATCCGATATTTTCCAGCTTCATGTGCTAAAAGATGATGGAGATCTCTCAATTTATTTTTAAACGTAAAATAATTTAATCACTTCCTTTGATAAATGGAGACGATAGATTCAAAACAATGCACAATTTAAGCAGCATCGATGTTTAACAGTGTTGTCAACTCGGTGCTTTTAGCACTGTTTTTAATGCTTTCAGTTCCAGTTTAGGCGGACTTCCTAAACGTATCAATACAAATATATAGTCTGTTGAGGTATTTACATCGTGTACATAAGCAAAGTGTCGAAACATTACATCAACTTTAAAACTGATGTAGTGATTGCTTTTTTGAGGCGTTTCTAATACTTATCGACGACGTTCTCTCACACAATACTCTTATATATCCCAACCTTTCAGTTACTTCCAGTTCACACATGCAATTTTTGTTGCAGCAATTCTGATTTTTTCGTGAGAGTGATCAAATAGAAATACCATTTGTATTGTTCTCCCGCTTTTTCGCATTAAAAATCCAAGAATTGCAGCAACAAAAATTGTAAATGTGGGCTGAGAACTACTATTTCACTTTCAAACGATATACATATATATGTTTTCAATTTAGGATGCTCTAATTTTTTTAAAATACCTTAAATGTTTTCAAATAATTGGTACCAAATTGCCTTGTTTTTTGCTTTGGCTTCAGTGCTTTTTGAAACTCAAAAGTTGACAACGCTGATGTTTAACTATGATACGATGAAGAGAATAGATTGAGTGCACTTTTATGTAAAAAAGGAGAGCTCTCAAGTGAGACTTCGCGAACAAAAATCACTCAAGCTGAAAGCGTGCTTCAAAGCAGGAGGTTATCCAACAAGCAACAATTCTCGCTTACGAATCCGCCACGGATGAAGCAGTAATTTCGCTGGCTAGGATAATAAAGATGCGTACCAGCACACCGGAGAGCCCGTTCATAAAAATGAGGTTAATAAATCTGTATCTTCTAAACTACTCATCAGATTACAAAATGGTAGAGTCCGATCGAATATACTTTTTCAGACCGAAACCGAACTTTTTTTTTATTGAATAAAAATAATTAAAATGTTTATGATTTAATTACTCTATAAAAACAAAATTAACTCATACAAAAAACCTTTTTTTCGATAAAGTTGCTACTTTTGTACTTTAATATTTAAGAGGGTTGGATTTTGACGTATTTTTTATGATATACAAACATGTGCAAACAATTTATATGTAGCTCGTTGTTCGGCGAAAACTTTACTGAACACCGAACATCAATCGAACATAGCATTTCGCCGAACTCCAACAACGAACTCGAAATTTCGTTAGCACACTTTAAAATTGTATTAGCGAAAGTTGTTGAGTAGAACCTCAGCTTTCTGAAAAGAAAACCCTTGATCAATTTTTCGGAATACACGGTGAACTACGGGGCGTTAAATTTGATCACAAAAAATTTGAATATACACAGAAAAAACAGTAATAGAAAAAACCTAATAAAATAGAACAAAATTAATAAGATATCTCTATGATGTTTTTTCAAGAAGGAAGTCTTATTATTTTAATAAGGAAAACCTTATTGGTTTATTGGCTATTGGTTGACAATAAAAGTATTTTATTAGGCAAAAGGAAAAAAAATGTAATGCGGAATAAATGTAAATGTACTCTCCCTTTGACAGCTGATATCTGATTGCATGTACTGTGACAGTCGTAAAGCAGCTCTGGGCGAGTAAACAACACGCGCCGTTGGCAATTATTTTTTAAGTGCAACCAGGCCACTGTTAGTTTATTGGTTTTGCGTCTCACTCTCGCACGTGTTAATGGTCTACCTCGACTAACTGTATCGCGCTACGGTTCTTTGTGGAATTTTCATTACCGCGTGCAATCGTTTTTAACTATACTGGTGGAGACCATAAAAACTCTAGGAGTGGATCTTAGGAATTCCACTTTCTATACGAAGGTATAGGTCGCTTGGCAGTTCCTAAGGAAAGCACCTATTCGTGGGATACCCTGGCAATTTGCGTACTGCTATGCCATTTTTTTTTTTCAAATCAATCAATCAATCAGCATGTACTGTGAGAAAGTTTTAAATAATTGAAAAAATAATATAAAATTGAAGAGTTAAGGCCGAGGCTTTTTTCGAATAACAACTAAGT
Source organism: Gymnocheta viridis (assembly GCA_956483585.1). Taxonomy (NCBI): domain Eukaryota; kingdom Metazoa; phylum Arthropoda; class Insecta; order Diptera; family Tachinidae; genus Gymnocheta; species Gymnocheta viridis. The sequence continues at coordinate 123,477,076 of OY101441.1, read as the reverse complement.
TGAAATACAGGTTTTCTTATGAGCTTTGTCACATTCTGTACGTCTCCGTCAACGTACTTTTAACGTACGTTGAGTACTTTGAAAACTATCAGTTTTTTTGCGTCGTTTTTGTTTAGGTTTTTGTGTTGTGTGGTGACAAAACTAAATTAAATATAATTTAATAAAAATTACAATTATAAAAAAAACTCCAGAATATCCTCGGATTCTATGGAAAATGTTTACTTTAATCAAATCAAGCTGATTTAAAGTCCGTCAACAAGTACTCATTGTGTCAACCTCCTCCGCCGATACTTTAATGTCAGTTGAAAAAGCAACGGATTCTATGTGCCTCGGCCTTTAGAATTGACAATTCAGGAGAATTATCAAGAAAAAAATCTTCTGTTGTTTTTGTTATTGTAGAAAAAAACTTACTTGAGAGATACTTTGATCAAAACCTTTTGAAATTAAATTGTAAGAATATCTCGAATAATAAACGTACTGCGTGTTAATAAGAAAACATAGAAAAACAATTTATTGTTAAAGTAATCTTTGAAAGTTCAAAAAATATTTGACTTAGGATGTTCTGTTTTTGCAAATTTCTTCGGTAAAAGCGTTGTGAGAATTCTTGAAAAAATTGTGATTTGAAATCTTGGTTAGAAATATTTTCAAATAATACGTAAATTACTTGATGCCTTAGAGAATGGTATTTGAAATTCCCCATAGCTGAATGCAGCACTATTACTTGTTTATTTCTTCTTCATAATTTAATATAAATAAAATTACGATTTAATAGCATAAAACATAATTTTATTGCCGTTCATAAATATTCCACAGCAGATTTATTATGTTTGGCGCATGTTCGTGTTAGACATGTAATGAAATTATGAATTTGCTGTCACAGCCGTGGTGTTTTATTTACACTAGTCGGCATAAGTATTTTGACGAAACATTTTTCTGATTGTTCAACCTAGCTTAGCTTAGTGTCGTCAAATAACGGTGCGAAAATGATGCACAACACAAAGAATCTATTTTTAGCTCTTTTAATGCGAAATATTATATTGTTTCCTTTTGCATTCTCTTTCTGCTGGTAATAATGCATGGAGACAACAAATTTTTGCGTGGCATAAGTATTTTGACGGTGCCTGTGTGGGCTTTTTCTTTGCATTTTTGAGCACGTTAAAGCGGAACAACTTTTGTATTTAAGTTTAATTAAAAATAAAATAAAAACTGGTTAAAAGGCGTTATGAACCATGGGTAAAACGGCAGAGTTGAGTTTGGTTACCAGATCTTCGATGGTAGCAAAGTTTAACGCTGGAACGGCAGTAAAAGACATTGCAATGGAGTTCAATGTGTCGCGTCAAACTGTGCACTATCAAATTAATAAGTTTAAAAAGCTTAACGACGTAAAAAACTTAACGAGATCAGGTGCAAAACGTAAAACAACGCGCACTGAAGACCGAGTCCTTCTACGAGAATTTAAAAAAAATTGTTTTCTGAAGCCTCAATCCGCTGCAGATCAATGGAATTTGACGGCCAAGAACCCAATCAGTGAGCGTACTGTTAGACGACGTTTAAAGGAAGGAGATTTTAAGACAATTAAAGCTAAGGACGTGCCGTACATAACAAAGTCAAACAAGCTTAAAAGACTGGCCTTCGCAAAGGAACATTTGCACAAGCCAAAGGAGTTCTGGAGAAGCGTTCTATGGACAGATGAAAGCACCTTTGAGTATAACTCATCCAAAAACAAATTTTTAGTAAGATTACCAAAGGTAGTACGTCAAAGGAAACGACCAGCTTGTCAAAAAGTGAGCCATGGTGGAGGCTCTGTCATGTTCTGGGGATGTGTTGCGTATAATGGGCTGGGTGACTTGGTTCCTGTCACTGGCTCGATGAACCAAAACCAATATTTGATTACGCTAAATAAAAATGCCTTTCCTTCTGGTGATAAGCTTATTGGGGAATCATTTATCCTGCAACAGGATAATGCCCCGTGCCACAAAGCCCGGATGATTACTAAGTTTTTAAAGGATGTTGGTGTTAATACTTTAGACTGGCCACCTCAAAGTCCAGATTTAAATATTATAGAAAACGTCTGGTCTCTTTTGAAACGCAAAAGAACAGTTTCGTTAAATAAAACCAGAGAGGAGACAATTTCTGAGGTCACTTCCCTATGGGAAGAGATATCTCCAGAGATTCTTAAAAATTTAGTGGATTCAGTACCAAGACGCCTTTTAAAAGTTATAGAAGCCAAAGGAGGATATATATTTTACTAACTTCTTCTTCTTTTTTTACTTTTGTTAAGTTTAAACATTTTTATCTTAGTATTACATTCTTGTCAAAATACTTATGCCAACACATGAAATTACAAATTAATTTACATCTTTTTAAGTTTCTATGAAATAATATTTGTTTGCTTATTTTTAAGTTGTATAAGTTATAAATAAAAAGTAAAAAATAAATAAGAATTTTTAACAAAGCCGTTTAAAAATTAAATGTAAAAATGCACGATTTTTATTTCGTCAAAATACTTATGCCGACTAGTGTAAATGTTTTATGAGAATAATAACAGCAATTCGTTTGTTATCTTTTCATAATGTTTTAAGTCACCGTTTAACAAGACATTCAAATGTTAAATCTCTAATTAAGCGTACTTAGAATAGTAATGATGTTAAGCATGCGGTAAAACCATTTAAAAGAATTTGTTTATTTTAATTTTTGTGTATTTTCATCCTTTTATTTGGTGATAGTTATGAATTTTAAAGAACTCTGAAGAGGACTAGCATTTGATAATCTTTTATTTTATAGAAAGAAAATAAGAAGACTTTGTATTGAGGTGTTTACTTCTTTAAATTATCTTTTAAATTTAAAATATGTTGAAAGCTCGAATTTTTAAGTTTCCGTTTTTGCTCTTGACCTGTATTTTGTTTTTCACAAATAGGATGTTTTAGCTTTGTTACAAATATTTAAAAATAATATACTTTCTATTCTTAAATCAATCCATCTGCTCAAAAAGATAATTGAATTAAAAACTTTGAAATTAATTTGAAAAGTCGCTAAGTTTTTGAAGGATTTATGCTCAAGGTTCTATGGAAGTTATATTAATTAAAAGGTATACTTAGTTCGGCGGCTGCAAATTAGAATCTGATCTCTCCGGAATTACAAAAATTTTGTTCACAATGGAATAAAGAGAATACATATATGTATATGAAACGTATCTCAAACTTAACGCAAGATTTGAATTTTGTGCCATTTGTGCAGTAAAGTGTTAATATCCTTAAAAAAATAACAATTTGACAGCTGACATTTTAGGGCTTGTAAAAAAATGTAGTGTTACACGGCAAAACCATCTTCTTTCATTTCATTGAAAAACATCTAAAAAATAATGAAAAAACTAAAAAAATTTGTTTTCTATTTAATTCAAATCTTACGTTTTTGGGACACCCTTTATATTTGTATTTTGTGAGCAAATTTAAAATAAGTAATAAATAAATAAAAAAGAAAAGAGAAAAAAATATTTAAACAATTTATTTTGAAATTCAGGACAATTAAGATTTTGTTGTTGTAGTAAAAGCAACCGTACTTTATTAAATATACTTTAGGTTTATGAAAAAAAGTTGGTTTTAGAAAGGACTAGATTCTAATGGAATTTCAAATTAATATAAGTGTACAGCATTGATCGAAAATATTGAAAGGTGAGGTGATGACTTCTGCAAAATTCTGGCGTATGATTGAAAATATACAATTTTAAATACTAACAAAAATTAAAAGTCGGGTAATTTTTTAATATAACCCTTGATCCTTTATAATTAAAATAAACATCAAGCAAAACTTATTTGAGAATGTTTCATTTATTTTAATTTTGATTGCGAAGTAACTAAAGATTAAAATATTTCCCGAAAAAAAAATCCGACTGCAGAATAGACGAATGTGTGTGAAAAAGCACATTTATTTCGCATGGGCATGGCACTGCCCACTATATTTCTATATATCCCTGGGAGCATATGGTAAGTGGAAATTTGAAAAGTAGTAGTAGTTTCATAAGAGTCGGCTTAGTAGAAGTTGTTGAAAAATATTATTTACTTTGTATGGCTTTTGAACTGCCCACATTTATGATCATAATTCAATATGGTAACGTGAATTCAATGTTTACGCAAAGTTTCATAAGGGCCGGTTAAGTAGAAGATGTTGAAAAACAATATGTATTTACTTTGTATAGATGTGAGAGTGCCCACTTTCCAGCGGAACCAATTTGAAAATACATCTTTTAAAATAAAAGTTCAAAAGCGACGGAGTTATGAGTGAACACACATAACGAACGAAACGAACTGATAACTTTCTTCTTTTATTTGAAGTCGGTTAAAAAATAAAATCCCCCTCCCATTCGTTATAAAATTCATGAATAAATGTCAAAAAAATCTATAATAAACATTTTGAATTGTAATGAAATATAAAAATTAAGCGAAAAGAAGAATATAAAAATGAATAGAAGTCCTTACCATGAAATATATATAAAATATAAAGATATTTATACTATGCATACATACATTCATACATTTAGATGTACATACTCGTACACACTTATATTCTACATTTTTGTATATTTCTTCTTTAAAGTTTATTTTTACGTTTCCTACATCCTCTTCCTCTGTTTTAAGACCTTTAATCTTTAAAAAATAAAAGAAAAAATAAGCAAACAAAAAAACCCATGGCTTCCTTGCGATGATTTTGCCGCGGATTGACTTTTCATTTGTAGACAAGCCATTTTTGTTGCTCTAAGCAGTAAAACAAAATTATACTTAATTTTCGTAACAAATTCCTGGTGGATCCTTGAAAGTTGAAAAGCAGAGGGAATAAATTGAATAATTTCAGAAAGTGCGACTAAAAGCGTTTGCTTTGTCCTCCCTCATCAAGCAAATGGGGTTAACATTCATTTAGTAATTTGGTTTATAATCAACAACAGCAATAAATAAACGAAAAATGTATAATAGACTAAAATATAAACAAGAAAATATAATTGCTCGTCCTTTTTGAAACATGTCTCTCAAAAGAAAAAAAAAGTTACTCACACTTTCAATATTTTTTGTTCCTAAACGCTAGCGGGGCCTACACACACACACTGTCATATTTGTGCTTGTGTATGTGATATAGCGGTAAAATGTATGAGTAAAGAAGCCTTCAAGAAGGCCTCATTTAGCTGACACATTGACACCACGTACCTTTCAAAGTTCATATCTTTTTTTCTCACATTGTCATTGGGACGTAGGCCTTCCATACTCACTTCCACTTGGAGGGATTCTAAGAGGCTTCAGAAACAAAGTCTTTCAGAAGGGCTCCCTTAGAAGCTTTTAGATAAAAGGTTTCAGAGGAGAGCATCATCAAGCAAAAGGTTTTTAAATGATGGTTAACTAAAAGGACTGTAATCTAAAGGTTGCGAAAAGGTCTTCTGTTATTGTTTAGCAACAACTACAGACATAGTTTTTCACATTTATCTTTTTACTTGTTAAAGGCAAGAAAGCTCCCAACAAAAGTAAATAAATTTTGGTTTCTTTCTCTCGATTACATGTCATATGGCTTCAACAAAACATGATAATCTTACACGATTTGTTGCAGTTGCTTTCGTGTCTTCCCATGTAAGATTGCTCTGTCTTAGTTCTTGGAATATCGTGCGTATTCATGTATTCTGTTGCCGACCATGGCTTCTTGAGCCTTGAGGATTCAACTCTAGCGCCATCCTTGTTATACTGTTTAATTTTTATTTTTACTTATTTTTAATTACTTCTTGTTCTTTGCTGTTGTTAACAAAATAAAACATAAAATAAAACTACTTCCAGCTTACCTTCCAAATAAAGAGAAGTTGGAATGTGTACGAGATATATTAGAAGAGAGAGGTTTGACCTTTTAGAACCCCTTCTTTGGAAAGCAAGAAAACTTTTTAATAAAATAATTGAATAAAAAAGAAGGGCAGAAATTTGAAGGCCTTTTGTATTTTACCGCTGGCTGTAAGTTTCATATACAGTGTGCGCATGCAGACGTCCGTCCCTAAATCAAAGTATGATAGCGAGTATAGGAAATTGAAAAATTGGCTTCACTGCTAAAGGCAATGAACACGGTCTTCGCTGTATGAATGCTGTGAAAAAGGTAAAGCTTGACTAGAAAAAAAATTTACGAAAAGACATTGAAGAAAGCAAAACTCAATATATTTAGAAGGTATGTATGAAAGTATGAAACGAAGCTAAAGCTAATCCCTGGGACAGAGTATGCTTGAGGCTAGAAAGAAATATTGAACAAATTCGTTACATAAATTTAAATTTTAAATTCATAACAGCTGTCATTGTGTCATTTTTTATGAATTTTTGTAATTCCATTTTTCTACTGTATGAAGACTTTTTCCGGTGGCTATTTTATAAATTCAAAAATAGGAAATGATGTTGTCGGGAGTGCCAAATTTTACATTTCAACTTATATGAGTTTGTTTCTTGTATAAATGATGATGAACTGATGATATTGATGATGATGGTGGTAGAAACTTGTATGAGTATATTGCCACTCGAAACATGAGACCGGTACTCATGCTTTTGTTTCATTTTTATTTATTTATTTTTTTTTATTTTTCCATCATTTGATTAGTGTGAAGGCAATCAACCGGCGCTGTTTTGTAGACTTTTATATATAAATAAAGCATTCGTTTCTTACATGCACAAGCAAAAATTATATGTCATTCCATGTAACGTTTTACACACTACAAAACACACACAGTATGCTTGAGTAACCTTTCTTCCTTCCTTCCTTTCGCTTGATTTTTTTCTTTGTTTGTTATACTTTCTCGAAGAAATTTTAGTCTAAAGACAATAAATTGTTATCAAGAATTTATTTCGACATTTGAGAAACATTAGTTATTTAAAATTTTGTACAAATGACGGCATGTGTATGTTTGGATATATCTTTCACATTTCTTATCTTCCAGCAGGATTTTGTTATAGCTGGTGAAAGAAACAGTAGGTCTGCCACAAATTGATATAAGTATGTAGGTATGTAAGAATATACTATTTCATCTCAAAGTAATTTTCAACAAGTGCGTTGTTTTATGGCTGTAATGAAATTGAATGTAAGTTGAAATTAATTAATGTTAATTTTATCCCTTGTTCCTTTGGAATATTGTGTCATATCCAATTCTTTCGGACTACAAAATGGTTACAAACTTCAGAATAATAATAATCCATTTGGACTAACAAATAGTTACTGACTTGAGCCTTGCAATGATTACTGTTCTTTGTCACATAACTATTTAAAATGTTCAAATAAATCAAAAACGTAAATAGATGTAAAGAGTAACAATCAAACGGAATGAATAATAAATTAAACCTAAATAGTTTGTCTTAAGTAAAAATCAAAGAGTAGAAGAAATGGTACAAGAGGTAAGACTAACTTGTGACAATGAGTTAATTAATTTTATTAGTGAACGTTATATTAGTGAACGGGAAAGTTCAAATAGTGATCGTGGTGAAGGTGTGTTTGCTTTAAAAACAATTAATAATACCTACCCTTATACATTTTCGGGGCACAATTTGTATAAATAAAGATTTGAAATCACATTCAAACGAGTCAAGTAAAAGTTATCGAATACATGGAAGTCCACATGAAAACTGATGATGGGGGTGCATCGACCCCCGAAAAGTAGCGTTCTTTCTGTTCTGTCATGTAAGTTGAAATTCAATGAAGTTAATTTTCCTCTTGTACCTGAAGGCGGCAGTGGTGAAAATAGAAAAACATTATATCGGGTATATACATAAATTAATTTTAATAAAAAAAGAAAAGGAAATTATTCATTTGTTAATTAATTGTTATTTATTTGTTAAACAATTTTTCGTCCTGAGGAAAGTGAGTGACACAAATGAGTAACGAAATATCGATAATAAATATGTTTTACATTGACAGGAACGGTTTGGCTCAAGTTCAAATCCGAGTTTACCCATTTATTTTTAATTTAGAAAATTTTTTATAATTTTTGGCTTGAGTTCAAATCTGAGTTTAACCATTTCTCCTTAATTTAAGAAATTGTTTGGATAAATTCGTTATTTTATTTTAATTTTTATTTTTTTATATATTTTTTTATTAATTTTTATTTATTTTATTTATTATATTTTTTTTTTTGGAAATAATTTTTTATTAAGAGAGTACTATTCGGAACAATTTCATTATTTATGAGACTAGCAGAAAGGATCAGTACTGAGTTCGAGGTCGCTACACAATCTCATGAGCGTTCTTTGTTCAATTTTACTACTTTTGACGGCGGATACTAGTGACTACGAATAGCAACTATGTAACCGTATTATTTAACGAATTACTTACAAACATTAATTCATAATAAATTTTGATGATTTTTATATAAAAGTGACCTCAAGCTCGGTAATTAATTTGAAAATTATATGAATTATGTCTATATATTTTTTAAACAAAATAATGGATAATGTGCTAGACTACTAGTCGGTGGTCAATCGCTTTACAGTGTCGAATCGACCAACACCAACCAACACCCTGTGTTCCTGTAGAAAAGACGAAAAGTCAACGCAGTTTGTGTTTGTTAAAAAAATTAATTCATAAGATCAAAGACTACCCCAACTTTACATGTTTTTGTTTTTTTTTTGTTACTTACTCTTGATATTTTTTAAGACTTTAAGATAAATGAAATAGTTGTTTTTTCTGCTTTTCTTAACAGCAAACATAAACATTTTTATTTATATATATTTTTTTTAAACTACATGTTTTTATTATTTCTAACACTTATTATTTCTACTTAAATCTAGTCCTACAATGCAAAGTTTTTGTTAATGCCTGTCTGATTTTGTAGTATATATCTATGCATGTGTGTGTATATGTATACATGCATACATATATAAATTGTTATATTTTCGGCTAATCGACTAATCGGCTAATCGATTTTTAAAATAAATTTATAAAGATATAATATAAATTTTTATGCAGCTAATTCTGTATTATTTTTGCATCTTGCATTCAAACATTTTATTTATTAGTTGTAATTGATAATGTGTTTTACGCTAATTATTTATGTCAATTAGTAATTATTATCGTAAGCTCTGTTTACACCAGCCATTATTTGTAAAGTACAAAAAAAAAATGGAGTTCTGTAACGGGCTTTCACAAAAATATATGTAAGTAAATATGTTTTAGTAAATACATTTTTGGGACCGCCGTATGTTTACTATATACTTACATACATACTCGGTTGTATACTATATGTACGTACTCGTATATGTTTCTATTTTATCCCAAGAACAAAGTGCGCATTGAAATGATAAGTTTAGTTACTCTTTGTTCTGTTTACGTAAAAATACAAAGAATATTTAATTGTTCTACTTTGAGAATATCTAAAAATGATACGGTTGTGTTCCAATAAAGCAACCATAACATTTACATATTGAAAAAGACAAGGGGTCTTAAGAAATGCCGGTTAGCAATATGTTCCTTATCCCGATGACAGAGTGGCCGCTACAAGCGCCATCTTATGTTAAAACTTGTGTTTTCTTATGCGATCGCGAGTGTGTGCTAACAACCAGGTTCTGTAATGGTTTCTTGTTTCTTGTAATGGTAGCTTGTTGTCTGATGGCTGTATGGCATTTTTTATAAGATTTTTAAAATTTTTTCCCAGCCTAGACTTAATTTTCTTTAAAATATAATCAAAAGTGTCATTCTTTTATAGTTAAAAAAAATTTTCGGGATACTTTCTAAGTTCATCATATAAATTGTGGAACTGATCGACTTCTCTTTATTTCAAATATTCCTTTTTTTGCAAAAAAAGTATTGAATGTATTGACATGAAAAACTCATTGTTAGAATCCATCTTTCATATAAAAGCAGTTATAAAACACTGAAAAATTAAAAAAAAAGTGAAGGAAATCGCTTTGTTCAATATGGCGTTCACTTCGACACCTTCTGTCACAAACTATTATAGTTTATAGTGACATCAGCGTTAACTATGTATTGAATAATAATAAAATTTAATTTATTATATTTAACTTTTCTCCTGTAGAAGATGTTGCCATAATTTTTTATGACATTCGAGATATTCTCCCAAATTAAATGAAAAAATTTGGGCTTAGCTAGTTTTTACCTTTTGAACGTTATAGCAGTTTAAATTTCTGACAACAGTGATCACGAACAAATAAAAGAAAGAAAAAAAATCCCCAAAAAAATCACAAAACAAGAATAGCAATAATAATGCATCGCTACCTGCATTCATCTAAGAATAAAAGTGTCTTTCAGTTTCTGCTCGGTCTTAATATATTTTTATTTTAGTTTGGTTCTTTTTCACAAATATTTTGAAATCCTTGAAATTTTTTTAATAAATAAATTTCAAATAAATTTCGAAGTTTCTTTCGGTTTTCGCAATTTTTCTTGATTTTTGTTAATGTTGCGATAACATAGATTGTTTCCGAGTTTTGCTCTATTTTACATTTCGAATTATATTTTTAACATTTTAGCGAGAGTCAGCGAATTTTTATAATTTTCGAGATATGAGCGATATGTGGAATATTCGGTCTGTTTTTACAGTTTTTACAACATTCAAAAAACTTTGTGAATTTTCGCATTTTGCCATTTTTTTTTTGATTTTCTTGATTTTTAAATGAGTTTAATTAGATTTTTTATTTAATGTGATTATTTTTCGAACAAATTGGTTGTTAGTGTTTTTTTTATCCAAAGTGATTACTATTTGGCTAAAAAGTTCGTAACATTTTGTAGTCAGAAAGGATTAGACATGAGACAATATTCCAAAGGAACAAGGAACTGAAATTAGATTTTGTTTTTCGGTTTTGGCAATTTTTTATGCGAATATCCGTTGTTTTTATAAATTTAGCAATTTTGGTTGCTAATATTTCGATTTTGAGTGATTTGTTTCGAGCTTTAAGATTTTTTGGAGATCTCACGATGTAATAAATCAAATCCAGGGCTTGTTTACTAGTCAAAAAATGGCAGTTGTTATTACATTTACATTATATATATATGATAAACGTTAATGTTTATCTGCCTTCGCTTTGTGTTATATAAACAACTTGTTGCTGAGCAATCTTATCACTTTGACGCGCACCTTAAATGATTTTCAATGTCAGCATTATAGATGGGATCAGTACACGCACTAATTTATACGTGTATTGTTTGTATATAAACTAATATACGCCAGCATTAGTTTGTATTTGTAAAGTATTCTTAGCAGCTTAAATTTAAAGAAACATTTTCTAAATATAATTAAATTAATTTGTTTTTTTTTTTCTAATATATTTTTTTAGAAATAACATTCAAAGTTTTTCAGAATTTAAAAAAAATAAATATTTTTCTTTTATTTTATTTGTATGCAAGTTTTAAGTTTTCAAATATGTTTGTATTAAATTTTGTTAAAATCTTTTTTTTGTATTTCTCTTAAATTCGGTGGGTGTCTTATAAATTTTTATTTCAATTGTTTTTGTATTTAATAAGTAAATAAGCGTAATGAGATGTTTTATTTTAAGATTTTTTAAGCATACGTTTTGCATACTTTCTTATTTAATAATATTTTTAGTCTTATTGAAAGAAAATGTATTTCAGTTTTAAAAGTTGTAGAGCTATGGAAAAATATATTATATGCTTAATTATAATTATACTTAATTATAATTATGTACTATATATGTTTTTATTTTAGCAGTTTTTTTATATTTATTTCCATTTAATTTGTTATTAAAAAGTTATATTTTGTGTTAACTTCATTACGAATCATTTAAATTTAGAAATTTTGTTTAAACAAAAATGATTGTTACTACTACAATTTGTTATTTAAAGTATATTATAAAAAGTAATAAACGAGATATAACATGAAAATGATGCTTGAATCATCTGAATTATGTAGTTTCATATGAATTCATGTAGTAATAAGCGTAACCACTATTTTTTTTAGCAAAACTTAGTTCAGTCAAGCATGTCATGCTTTTAAGATATAAATAATAATACAATGTAAAGTAAGAACCAGCCTAAAGCAACTAGTTAATATTAAATTTCGAATAAATAATTTTAATCGCCCAAAGTTGGCGAGCAATCACCAAATTACTGTCATATTTTTTAAGTTTTATGAACATTCTTTCGAAAGATTTTTATTGTTTTATGTATGTACAAATGGCAAGATTTGGGAAAATAAATTATCTTAAACCTTGTTTACGAAAAACTTATTTTGAATAACAAAGAAGTAAATAAAAATACATGCACACACCAGTCAAATCGTCAAAAACTTAACAAAAAGGTTTTTTATTTTTTCGCTCGATCTTTACAGATAATAATACTTTTGCCTCATAAAAAGAAAAACAAAACTTAATCAAAATACATTTATTTTAGAAAACTTTCTAAATCATCATAAGCTCCCATATTTATGTATGTTTCTCATTTGATAAATGGAATTATTGCAAATATGAAGCAAAATAAAAATAAAAAGAAAGGAATATAAAAATACAACTTTTTGATGAATTTTGAATTTTTGTTTGTCTGCTTATCACTTTCTCATATAAAGTTAACGAAAACAACGATAAAACTCAGTTGTAGTAAGAAGAATCTTTAAAGGTGTTTCATTATAAATTAATTAAAAGTTTGACATCACTGAAAACATAATCTTTATTAATTTTTATTTATTTATTTATTTGAAAGCGACAAGCCAATGACAAAATTCAAAGAGGAAAAAAATCGAAATCTATGTAGAGGATTTAGAAGAAAGAAATGGACAAAGAATGATAAAAAAAAGCAAAATTGTTACAAGAACGGGATGATATTTTAAGAAAATCCTTCAAGCAAAAGACAAAACTTTTAAATTGACATATAAAAAAGTAATTTACTGTTCAGTGTTTGTAGTGCTTTCTTAAATTGTCATTCTAAAGATAAAATAAAAGTAAAGTAATGAGTATTTATTTGAAATAGAGATTGGTTGAAGTTTTTAGCAGATTTGTTGTTTTTGGGCATGGCTTTTGGGCAGAAAATCCTTAATCTGAAGGTCCGCCGCTCAGAGAAGCTTTTGTAAGAAAATTATTGCGACCGGCCGAAAGCGGTCAACATAAAAATAACATAAACATTTTACGTAATTTATGTAATCATACAACGAAACTAAAATAAAATACCTTTACAGTTGCATTTTTATATTACAAGAATGAAAAATTAATGGCGTTTTCTTTTCTAAAAAAGGTGCAGCATTTTTTGCTCTTTCTATTGAAAATTTGCAATATAATTATTTTATGATATAGTGAGTTTATTAGAAGTTATTATATCATCACTTACGAGGAAGAATTTTTATCTTAAGAAAACTTTGAATGGCAAGTTTTTAGATAAAAAGTAAAAAAAGAAATTTTTTAGTAAAGAAAACGACATAAGTAAACAAAATTTAAATCTCCTCTTTACAAACTTTATGGTGTTTAATTAATTTTTGTTTTGGGGGGTTATTTCTTGAGCAGTTATTGGATTATTCTGATTAATTGCTTAAATCAACAAAACTAATGTCTATCTTCAATCAATGAACATTAAAACTTTTACAATTAGACGATGGAAAAAAATTAAACAAATTAATATTGATGAAACATTTCGCAAATTTTTTGAAGCAATTAACATCAAAAAGTTTGGCTGTACAATTTCTTGTATTATTTTAGTTAACTAATAAGTCATTGTGAATTCCGGCCTAAAGCACTGAAAGCGTTTTAGAAACTATTAAGCGACAATTGCAAAGGGTAATAAATTTTGTAAATATCTGAATGCTATGAAGCTTGAATTTATTTTCTTGTTATTATCAAACTCGTTTCGGGGAATTGAACTCACAGCCATCCGATCTAATGCATCACTAAATATTACTCTCACGATGCATCGAAATTTAAATTTATACTATAAATTAATAGGCAATCTCCACTTTTCTCGTAAAATTTCTTATCCAAATTCACGCGAAACCTTTATATGAATTTGGTTCAAATTTACTTTACATTTTCTCTCGAATCCCATCAATTGAATACCATAAAATGCAATATAATAAATTTGTGCATCTTTCAATAATTTAATTTTTTAAATTTAGTAAATAACAATGATAGATCTGCACCTGTATACAAGTATATGTTAGAATGAATTGTTCCCTTGTGAAAATGAATGAAAAACAATGTATTTTCTCTTCCTAACCAACCTCAATTACAGCAACAGTTTTTGCCATATTTGTTGCTGTTCCGTCTTTCACAGTTGTGATGGCTTTGATGTGGATTTCTATTGTCTTCTCGTATTTTGTATTTGTTCATAAAATCATGACTTACAGACAACTCGGCTAAAAGAAGACCTTGCATAAATTTGCATAATTTAAAGAAAAACTGAAAATATATCTTTTTTCTTTTGAAGTGTTTGTATGCTTGCGTGAATGAAATGTCACCATTAATGTGGGTCTTGTGGTGAATCCAACAAAATGTGTTAAAATGGAAATTTCAACCTGCGGTATTAACACCTCAGGTAGTAAGATAATTACAATAAAAAAAGAAATAAAAAACAACTTCAAAGATTTTAATTGATTCAAATGTATTTTTTCAAAGGCGTGAAAAAAGAAAATTGTGGGTTGCATAAATGATGTTTCCAATTTACACCTAAACATGTTACTAAGCAAATGTATATATAGAAATTTTTAACATTTTTAACATTCATAGAACATACAACTTACTCCGTATATTGTGAATTTTAACATATGTTTTCATGTAAATTTAATATACAATTTTTTTCACGAAAACAACAATTCATCAAGAAATCACAAACTTTTTAGTTCCTTTCTTAATATAACTTCCTATGAAGTCATAGTATATTGATATTTTGGAATCAATTAATTTTTTTGTTGTGATCCCTAATTGTTTTCAAATTAAAATTTGTGTTTCTGTGTGTGTTGCAAAAAAAGTTATAAGCAAGCCTCTTTGAAAAATCCAATTGTCTATCTGTTACTGTTTAAAAGATATGGCCCTGTGACAAACGAATGGACAGACATCACAAATCTAGTAAAACGGACCCTTTGGAAACCTTTTGGCACGTAATTCCATTAAAAAAAAATCATACATAAGTTATGCTTTTAATACCCCTAGAGATATGTGTTTTTTATAGCTTTATTCGATAAAATTTTATTCGAATAATTATATAACAAAATTTTTCTATTTGAATAATATTATTCGTAACATTGGTATTCTCCAATTCAACTATTCGCGTAATTTTTAATAAAATAATTCTGTTAGAATGCAAAATATTATTCAAATATTTGTTTATATTATTAATTTTGTTCGAACAATTTTTAATCGAATAATTTTAACTCGAAATTCGATTCAAAATTCTAAATTATTTTAATTCGATTAATTATATTCAAATACATTCAAATAACTTTCATTCGAAAAATTTTATTTTAAAATCTTTTTGTAATAGTTTTTTTTTCAATTTTTGATTGGAGTAATTTTTTTAATGGTTATAATCTAAAGTGATTATTATAATGGGATATGAGACAATGTTCCAAATGATCAAGCGAAAAATTAACATCAATTATTTTTAACTTACACGAAATAACATTTTTTAAAATTAAATTTATTCAAATAATTTTGCAATAATTTTTAATCGAAAATTGTTATTCTAATAATTATATGAATAATTATTAATTTAACTTATTTAAGGTCTAGGCCAATTTTTAAAAAGCGTTAAAATTTTTCATTAAAATTCCGATATTTCCCAACTTCTTTGTGTGGCTTCCTCAGAAAAAGAAGAAGTGGCGAAATATCAGAGTTTTAATAAAAAATTTTGTGAACGTTTTTTAAAAATGTACCTATAGCTTGATTAAATTCGATTAGTAAAAAAGAAGGTCGAATAATATATGAATAATTTTCAAAAATGCTTCGAAGCAAATTTTTGATCGTTTTATTATTCAGACAGTTTTATTTGAATAAATTTACTCGAATAATTTTATATAGAAGTATTTTTGTTATAATATTATTCGAATAAAAAAAATCACAATAACTTTTCTGGGTGCCATTTTAAGTTTAAGGGACCGCAAGGAACAACCCGACGTCATCTGCAGATAGTGCGGAAAACCTCACAGTGAATTGTATTTTTTCTTACATATCTACATACTTTGTTTGATATACACATATAATATGGATATTATGTATCTATATGTAAACATGCCAAACGCGGATCTTAGTAGAGCTGAGAAATCACATTGTTACCTCCACTCCACAAACTATTAAAGAATGTTAACACTTTAAAACTGTTTTGTTTGTTTTTAGATTTAAGTACTTTTTTTTAATTTGCAATTTAATTAAACAAGTTGTCAATTTTTATTTTACTTGGTTTATCTATTCCTAATTAACTTATTATAAATATTGGGAAAAGTTGAATTAGTGTTTACTGTTGGGGAAAAAAGAAAAGTAGAGGGAACGCCAAAAATGTGAAGTTAAATGTTTCCTGCTCCTGTAAAATTCATAACTACGAGTACATAATTATTTTAACAAATTATAATGGATTTAAATGTGTTTAATTTACAAGTATGAAAACAGTAAATTCTAGGTAGTTTTCTCAAAGTCATGAGTTGGTTGTATACTAGATTTTGATCATTTAGTTTTAATATAAAATTTTATTATAGATAACACTTTAAGTTTTAAACATTTATAATTTCAACATACAATTATATAAATAATTCTTTCAATTTTTTAATTTTTTAATATAATAATTATTTTGTTTAGTTTAATTAATATAAGCGTATTCATTGATTTCTTATTGTTTAAATAGATGCTAAGCTTTAACAGTTTTGTTTTTTAAACACAATACGCGAATTCACAAGAGTATACTAAGTGTTGTATCGGTTGTATGTGCTAAGGCTTATAAAAATTCTTTTTGATATTTGGTCACTCGAGTTATATCATGTGAGCCATGAAACAACATATTTCATAATTGCCGAAAAACTTTAGCACATACAACATCTTGAGAATTGCTTTAATGTTAGATTCAGTCGTATAAAATTAAGTTTTCTATTATTATTTTTCATATCTCAAATTATGATATGTGTTGCGCATTGTTGAAGTTATGATTTGATCAATCAATCAATCACTTTAACACTTTCAATATAAATACATACATTCATACATACATTATTATGTTTTTAATACGTATGTGTGTTTATCGCTTGACGCCAGCATTGTGTTCATGCCCTCAAGTAAAATGTTTGATAATTTTTAAGATGGCTAGTTAGTCAGGTTTTGAAATAAATTTACTCTTTTAATATTCTGCTTTACTTTTATAATAAAAATTATTCTAATTAAAATATTTCATTATGCAAATTTATAAAGTCTGATGAAATAACCATCTTTCGTAGACATTTTGCTAATTATCAATTATCAATAAGCAGATTAATATTGTTATCTGCTTAATTATTATGTTAATGTATTAAATTTAATTAGATTTTTGTTTAACTTTGTTTGAAAAAAAATCAATATTTTGTAAAATACAGTCAACATTTAACAGTCATTTCGATATGATTTTTAAAACGATTTTTTTTGGAAGAGACTTAAAGGATTAATTATTTTCATTAAGTTAGTATTTGGAAATGATTTGTAAGTGTTATAAATATAAATATGTATATATATTTTTTTGTTAAGAAGCAATAGCAAATTTATAATAAGTTAAATAAACAATTTGTTAATTCTTATAGAAAATTGACATTCATAAATAGTATTTAGTCTAAAAAATAATTTGTAAACAGTTTATAGTTTCCTGGTTTTTAATATTTCTTGATTTCTTCTTTATTATGTAGAGTTTTAAAAATTAAAAATTTATTTTTATTATAAATAATTAATTAAATAAAAAATGTATGCAAGTTTTTTGGCAAATGACATTTGTGACCTGATTAATCCTAGAGTACTAGTGTTTGTTTATTCATGCAATACGGCCCGTTCCTTATTGATTTGTTTTGTTCTAATGATTGATTCGGGTAGTGGAGATAAATAAAAGAAAAAGACATATCGGAGTTTTGATAGTTTACACCGCACGGAACAGAAATTTATTTATTTATTCTTTATTCTTCTCTTAGCTATATTAACATTGGCCGATAAATCAATGCGATCATAAAATTTTTTAATATCTGAACAAACTCTACGAAATGGGTCGAAATTCATGAAATTTGAACTATGAAACCGTAGACGAAGGGGTTCATATGATCTAAGCTGCCTCTTATGAGTTGATGTTTATTTCGCTGTGAAGACAAATAGAGTAAATTTTCCCTTAAAACAAGTTTACGAAAAATACTATGTTGGATACAATCCTTCGGCTCTTCAATGTAGGGAGGTTTATAAGTGCCAATCGACTACGATAAGGCGGCAGGTTCACAGCTGGATTCCACTGCAGATTACGAAGGCAAAGTATTAAAAAGGGTTTTTGAACTGATTCAAGCATTTTAATGTATGTATTGTACTGGGATCCCAAATTATAGACCCATATTCAAGAATGGGCCTTACTAAAGATGTGAATAAATATTTTATTATATAAGGATCATTAAATTCTTTTGCCCATCGTTTTATGAAACATAAAACAGCAGTAGCCTTATTAAACGCAAATGTCACATGTGTGTTGAAATTAAGCTTTTTGTCGAAGTAAATGCCAAGATCTAAAATTGAGACAACAGCTAATAGCTCAGTGCCATTAATAAAATAACTTGTTGAATACGGTGAGTATGTAGAGAAAGTCATCAATTTACATTTATTTAGATATAATTTCCATAGGTACACCAATTATAGAAGTTATTCAAGCCAGCCTGGAGATAAATGGTATCATCATTTTTTGCAATGATTGAGAAAAGTTTCACATCATCGGCATAGATCAGAATATTACACAATTCAATGGCTTGTGGTAGATCATCTATAAAAATTAGAAATAATAGTGGTCCAAGATGGCTGCCCTGAGGAACCCCTGAAATTATTTCAATATACCTAGATTTGAAGTTATTGAAAATAACACATTGTTTCCAGTTTTTCAAATACGATTTTATCCAATGTAGGAAGCTACCGGTAAATCCAGTTGCACAAAGCTTCTCAAAAAAAATTTTCTGTGATGTCATTTTTTGTATTCTGTTTTATATAAATATTCACATTTGAATACAAAAAAAATTGTTGATCCAGTAAACAAAAATTTTTAAATTTTCTGCGATAACTCGTCATCGTTATATTTGACAAACAAAATTGTATACACTGATGGATATTCAGGTAATTTCACAAGAGAACGATATCGTTCGACATCATGGACCAGGCAGTAAACTTATCTATCTGTTCAATATTTTAGTTATTAGAAACTTCAAAAGTATTGATTACGCAAGAGCATATATTTTTATTTTAAAAAAAGCTTATTAGAAAAGGGCATTGTTGTTGAATCGAAGATTATTAGTTACAGCGTGTGTAAAATATGGTTAGTATTCCAGGGTTGAGCAATTTTGCAGCATGTTGCAGGATGATTTGGCTAGTTTTATTGTAACCTTTATATTTTTCAGAATTTCATCATAACATTGCTATCACTTGTTTCATTCTCCCTTCTAAGCCCTCAGATTAATTCTATTATTTTGGTAAAAAAATCGATTCGATATAAGGAGGAAAAGAAGCAGGGGTACATTTTGTACAACAAATTTATTGTCTTCAATACAACTCTTGAAAAATGTTCAGTTAGTAGTTTCAAAAGTAACATCGATTATTAAAGTTTTATTAATCGAATTTGCTGCCTAGGAAAAAAATCATCCCCACCTTTTCTAGTTTAGTTGATATGTTGATAAAATTTTGACAAATTAATTATTCGTTCATGAAAAATAATTTGTATTTGAGATGTATTTTAAAAGAAAATGCTCATCATTCAAAAAGAAATTATTTTGTTAAATAATTTTTGTTGTCCTTAATTTCATTACTTCAATTTTATTTCTGCATTTCTTTGTTAAAATGTTTCTTTAACATATCTTTTTAAAAACACCTTATTTGTACTCGTACATGGAATTTTATAAAACTTTTGTCATTTACCTGATACAATTTTATTTTCGCTTGATATTCTTTTAATATATATTTTGTTTGCGTGTATGTTTGTTTTTTCGTCTGTTTGTTGAACAATACTGAGTAAAAAAAGAAAACTTACAAAACATGAAGATTTTCACAGCTCTTGGATTTGGAAATGTCACTAAGGCAAATTTTGTGTAGAATTTCTTTTGCCATTTGCAAAGATATGTGGGTACGAGAAGTTTTCATTTTCGAGGAAGCCTTCTTCTCACGCTTTTCCTTCAGACGCATCTAAAAATGAAATAAAATCAAAGTGTATTATTAAATAAATACAAAATTTGTGCTTTTTAGTTTTTTATGCTTTAAATATAATTTTGTGCTCCTTGTTTCTGTTTTCTGTTTATAAAATTAAATTAAATATTTCATTAATTTTCAATAACATTCTAATTGAATGACTTCTTTCATTATCGTACTCGATAAAGAAATTAGATTAAAAAATATTTCAATATTTAATAAGTATGAAGAAGTAAGTCTGAAATAAATTAAAATGTACGTGCCTGTTTTAAAGTGCCAACAAGTAATTCATCTACATTATGCTGTATGCCACTGGACGTTTCTATGAATTTTGCATCGCGTGAGGCCGCCAGTGATTTGCCTTCTATAATTAAATTACATGTAAAAAAAGGAAATTAAAAATATGATATTAATTACTTATTAAATCGTTCATTTGCTCATACAGAATCATAACTGAAAAAAATGGTTCTTCAGATAATGAGCTTAAATTTTTTAAAAGCGGGTTGCATGAATTAGCTTTTTTCATGTGTTGAATGATTTTATCAGGCATTGAGCCAATATAAGTTTTCATATACCCTCGTATCTCGGACTCATCACGCACACCACCGAGAACTATGCGAAAAAAATCACCTCCTACTTCCTATCTCTTGCCATTGACTTAGCTAAAGAAGTTTTACCAATGGAAAATTAAAAAAAAATTGTCCCCTAAACTGAAGAATGCCAAATAATGCTGCATTCTAAAGTAAAAAATCTGGTTATTTGAGTTTTGACTTTATGTGAGTAAATGAACGAATTGATTACAGGTGGAGAATATTTGGCTTTTTGTTATGTATATTAAACATAAATTTACCTTGCGATGTTATTACTCTGGAACGAGCTAAATCAGCTTTGTTACCAACAAGAATTACCGCTTTATCTTTAGTATAATTTTCTTGCCACAAATAATTTATTATTTCCTCTGCTATGCGAAATGAAGATTTATCGACTATAGAGAAAACTATAACACATCCATGGGGTTCATAAGTCGATAAGGAATTTTCCACCTTGAAATTGATGAAGTAAGCAGAAACGAAAAAAAACGGATTTTCAAATTTTTTTTAAACTAAAAAAATATATTGTAGCTAAGTAAATTTATTATTCGTTACATTCTCTTAAATTAATTACAAAAAGTTTTGTTTGTTGGAGGTTGGGTTAGTCTACAAACATGCATTTCATTGGTTTAAGGTCTACAGATGACTTGACACAACCCCCAACAAACAAAACTTTATGAAATATAAAAAATATTTTGTTTTATTTTATATAAAGTTTTGTCATAGGTATATTATTTTAATTAAAAAAATGTAAAAGAAATAAGTGTAAAAACACGGCTGTTTTATAATAAAAAGTTTAAAAATTATTAATAAAAAAGAACTTACGCTCATTTCCACACTGGGATGATCAATGAACACCAATTCAGATTCTTCATCGTCCAACAAAATGCTTACGGTCTTCTCCCCAAATTCGTCATCTAAAACTCAAATTTGTATTATTAACTAAAAAACACCAAGTACATTTGACAATAAATGGCAATAGACGGTTTTCATACACATACAAACTACATTTACACTGGTTATTTGGAGCAAAGGAGATTGGGATTGGACAGTATTAGTGATTGTTAGTGAACAAGGGCTTTTAACTTACTGTGCTGTGATTTTAAGAATTGCGTTCTTATAAAAAAAAACTTGCAAAAGCTAGCAAATTTCTGCATATATTTCAGAATAACGAAATGCCTCAAGATCCAATAAATTATTTATGTCAACTTACCTAGACTGGCATCGTAGGTGTGCATATATTCCGAAGTCATAAATTGATTGACTAATGCTGTTTTGCCAACACCAGCATCACCTAGCATAACAACACGATATCGTGGTGGGGGAGGAGGTTCGTAATTATCCGAATCATCGTCTTCTTCGGGAGAAGCTGGCACTGAATCGACATTGGCATAACCGCCGCCACAACAAGATCCCTCAAACGGAGATCTCTCGCTGGCTCTACAAATGGAAATATTTAGTAGTTCCTAAGGTCTTGGAATTGTATATTAATAAATATTTGTTTTATATAAGAGAAGGAAATAGATAAAAAACTAAAAAAGATTGATATATCAATCAATCTTCCATCTTCTATATTATGAATAGAATCCAGTAGATTTCGACAAAACTTTTCTATACCATTTTAAAGTTATTTGCTGGCAGATGTGCACAATCTATATTTTGTTAAGGTCGGTTTAGTATTTTGGGAGCTATAAGCATTTAAAGTTGCTACTAATCCATGCATGCACATGCATGCATCGTTTTCAAGTTGCTAATTATATTTGTTTATGAACAAAATATGTTGTGTGTTGGTTTTTTTTTTTGTTTTTGCAAAGAAATGAGAATAATAGTGGATGTATGGAATTGTGGGCAGTCACAGCTAGAGATAACGCAACTAGTCCTTACACGCATGTAAAGAGTATTCCAAAAAAAAAAAAAAAACTAGAAATATAGGTAGTCTAAATGTGGCCCAAATATATGGAGAAAACATGATCAGTTAAACATTACGATGGCCTACGGCTGGGCCATTTAGGCCAGCCTTGCAATACATCAAACTCACCCAAAAATTACTCCATGTCCTTGACACAAGGATCACTCGCTCACAAGCGATTTGTGTGCAAATAGTGAGATCGTTAAAGCACGAATACATGTCGTGTAGCAATAAGTAATTGCATCAAAGAGACATGGATCATGGCTGCATTACACAATGGACCGCGTAGGCCCATATTAGGAGCAGTAATTGTTGCAAAAAAAAAGTTCATTAACTTCAAGCTGCCTATTTTGAATGTTTTCGAGTTTTTATTTCATCGTAAGTAATTAGAACTAAAATATGACCGTCATCTACTCTAGTGATAAATTAGTACATATTGTGCAGCTCTTGCGAATCTATGTGTATTAATTTATGTACATTAAAGTGACTCAGTTTGAATGAAGACCAAAAACGTATTTATGTTAACCCTCTGGTATTTAACGCGGCTTGAGAAGGCCCTGCAAGTGATGTCATATTACAAAAATATAATATTTTCAGACATGGCTCAGCTCGCAAACGGTCACACAGAATGTTTTTGAAGTCTTCATAAGACAACCCCATCTACAATCTAAAATAAAATGTTTTTTGTCCCAAAAATCGCCCTAATGTACATTAATATATTAATTTCCAATCCGTTACCAGTACTTACCGACTATTTGTTGAATTAACACTTGTATTACTGCGCGAGCGTCTCGATATAATCGAATCACCACAATTGACCACATTTCCTTTGCAAATCGAAAAGTGACGCAAACGATACAAATCATCACTGGCTCGAGGATTGTAAGGACGATCTGGTAGTGAGCAAACACGTGGCCTAAAATGATCGGGCACTATGGACAAAATGAGATATTTGTATTAAATTAATTTAGCATTAATTTAGATTTTTCCCACCTGGGAGTTCTAGAAAATTTGAAGTTCTGCGTTGACGACCACGATTTGAGGCCTGAAAGGCCAACGGACCAATATCATCGTTCGAGACTAGCGAGGCATTCGAATAGGCGCTTTTCATAGATTCTCGAGAGCTGCGGCGACTGGCTAAATAGGCCAAACCGCCTTTAGAGCTACCGCGTCTACGTGGCTTGTAGCTACCCGCTGCGGGTGTTGAAGATTCACCATGTTTGTGTATATTTCTATCATTTTCATTATCTTGAGTTAAGTCACTTGTAGATTTCCTGTAACGCAACGACACCACACTATCCGAACAAGTTCGATCCAAAGTGGAGTGTGAACTGTGCAGAACCTGAACATGCGGTAAAATAAATGGCTCAAAATGAAATTGAAATGAAAATGCTGGGTATTAAAGTACCTGATAGCCAGGATTTGAGGTTATATTTATGGCATGTCTGCGCTTGCGCATGGTAGCAGTTGGCTCTACCAAAGGACTTGCATCTTGGGCCTGGTCCGATGACGTTTGTCTTGTGGAACTATCCGAGTAACTAAAAGATGTGGTAGTAGTGGCTAAAGTGCCTGTTTCCGACTCCATAGATAATTGTGTACACTCAGTTACACACGAGTCACGTTTCACATAGTAATTATTAACACCTAAGCCTTGATAATCACCACCCGCATTCGAAGAAACCGTCATTTCCCATTCATCACTGCGCTGACACGTTTGATTTGTAGCGCTAAATCTAATTGGTTCAGCCACAGGAGTTGAACGTAACATTTTTTTGGAATTCTGCCTCATGGGCTCATATATCTTGGGCGACATAGGCGTAGGGTGAGCTTCATAGTCATGGTCTTCATCCTCAAGATCATCGTCTGGTGAAACTGGTTCATAATACTCAAACTTGCGGCTAGGAGAATCCATTACCGGACTGATAGCATCAAACACAAAACTGCGAGGAGCATGAGGACTACGTCGGGGCGATGCTGGTGTCTCATTACCGCAATACAGCAAGCAAGAAGGTGAATCCGTTGAGTTCTCTTGCGAAAAAGTTCCTTTAGGACTGCGCGCTCCCGATGTCGGTGTGTGATAGTAGGAGGCCGACGATTGATCACCATCATCGCTGCAATCATTGGCAAATGTGGTTGTAATTTTGGGACTACGCGGTGGCATATCTCGGCTACTTGATCGACTGCTTCCCAAAGATGAAGGAGACGCTGCGTCCGAATAACTACTTTGGCAACTGTAGTTGCTGCGCATAGAAGGACTGCGTTTTGGCAGCGACGACGTCTTTACACCTGACTCGTAGGCATTGCCACCAATTTGTACATGGAAGTTTCTAAATAAAAACGCACAGATGGCAAAAGAAAACCAACAAATGATAGAAATTTAGGAACTCCTAAGCGTAATGAACTATCTTCAATTAAAAAAGAAAGTATTCCACGTAAAGTGAATTTGTTTTATGGAATAATTCCATGAAGTTTTTGAAAATAAATTAACGTTCATACGTTGATATTCTTGGGAATACTTTTTCTTATTTCTACATATTTTTAATGTCCTTTTAGTCCTTTCCTCAGGTATTTACTTAATAGAATATCTTGAAGTAAAAAAAATAATTACATACCTGGGTGGCTTGGGACATTTGTAGGGCAGCGGCGAAGATGATGCTCTCATGGGAGCCTTAACTGATGGCTGACTTTGACCAGCTAGCGGCTTCCCAATATTCGTACCTTCGTCCCAGCTGTAATGCTGTTGATCCATTTTGGGAATGTAACGGGGACTTGATGGTGGATGTCTTGTGTTGGACATATTGTAACAAATTGCTTTTTTAATTTCTTTTTTATTTGCAAAAGTTTCAATTCATCTTGCTTACAAGTTTTTCTTTTTTGTTATTAATTTCTTTTCTTTTTTTTCACCTGCACAAAGAATTGTGTGAGTGGGCGTGTAGAAGAATATCAAACAGGCTTATAAGTATTCAAACTATTGTGGCGTGCCTTCTAATCGAATGTTTGCTTTTGTACAAGTATTTAGCTAAAACACAATAAAAAGCTTTAGTTGTCAAAACTAAATTTATGTTACAACCTTGTTTTCTGCACGTTTGTTTTATTTGTTTATTTCTGTCTGTTTGTATATGTACATATATGTATGTAAGTATATGAATGTATTAGTTTTTTTTCAAACAGAAAAACCTTTAGCAAATATATACAAGGTGTAATGAAATTAGAGCCTGTCGTCTACGCGAACATAAAGAAAAACATTTGTTATCATACTTCATTTATTTGCTTAAGTTAAACAAACACACTGGTATCATTAGGCCTATTCACAATCTTGTGCAAATGGTACTGCTTAATAGCATTTGCAAAATGGTTGGGCGTATTTTCCCTCTACCATAATAAAATATGCTGAGATGCATGTGCTAATGATTTGTAAATACGAGTATGCAACATTTAATTGCAAACTGACAAGAGTGGGAAAAGACGAACGTTTCGAAGCGGACGGTGCATGAACTCATCGGCTTGAAATTATTTACCCAGTTTATCGGCTTCAAATTGATTTTGCTCACAAGAGGATTGCATTTGCGGTTGTCTTTTAATATTATTCTTTGATACCCACGTTTGCTACATTAAAAAAATCGAGTCGCTGAAAACGCTTGAGGCCCACTGCCGTGAACTAAAACTATATAGCAGTCCTCGATAATCTTGGATCGCCATCTTTTTTGAAGTTCGGTGACAACATAGGCCGTCAGTTGCAAGCAACCGGTCCAAAAGTTGATCCTTTTGTGATGTCTCATGTTAGCGTCGGTATTAAACCAACCTGATATATGAATGAATAAGTTTATTCCTTTTAATTTGCATTCCATTAGGTTTGCGTGCTTGGATAGAGGTGAATTACCTAGATACATGGCTCAGTAACAGAACAGAGCTGGTCATTGACAGAGGAGGTGCTTAACAGTTTCTTACTCCTCTTCATTTTGACAACTACTGCTGAAGTCGTGGTTTGGAAGATTCAATCTTCTAGCGTGGACATCTATTGGACAGTGCCCCGTGAGAACTGCAACGAGTATTCGTAGCTGATGTCGAGGGATCTCCAGTGTGATGGCAGTTTTTCTTCGATCATACTGAGATCAGGTAGATCTAGGGACCGCTCCTACGGTTTCGTTGAACCATCTGGATTGTACTTTCCCTAATAGTTGCTGATGTATGTGTAATTTACAACTATTAAGCAGAACTCCTATAAGCCGATCTATGTCCCGTTCTAGCAGGCGAGAACCTTCTTTAGCTAGCTTGCCCGCAATTGTGTTGCCGGGTACACCAGCACGCCCTGGTAAACAGATGGGCTCCAGTTTGGAATGTGACGCCTTCTAATATAAGGATGTCCGGTTGACAATAACAAAAATATAAAAAATTTAATATGGAATATCCAAAATCGTGTTAAATGAAATAAGCTTAATAAAATAACCGGACCGATTAGGATGTAATAAAAATATTAAATTATCTTGAAAAAGCTTTGTTTAGTGAGAAATAATTTTCCTTTTTACCGATCACCAGTGAATGCCGTGTTTTGCAACAATTATTGCAAACCAAATCAAAAAAGCTGTTCACAATTGCCGGAAAATGGTTACAATTGCACAAATTTGCAGTTTTTAATGCACAAGAATGTGAATAGGTCTACTATGTTTTACAAAAGCAGTTTATTTTGAAATGGGCCTAAGTCCATTTATGCAAAATAAGAAGATAGATCTTAAAACGCATCTCTCCATACTTAAATAAATAAATTATAAGGTTTCCAAATATGTACAAATATACTTTTCAGATCTCATTACTGAGAAATATATAAAAGTTTATCCATAAATTTCTTACTCTATTTCAGAAACTATTTTTCAAAAATGAATATCAGAAATATAGACAGAAAATTAGGAAATATAATTAAAAAAAATATATTTAATGTGAAACTGCTAAGAAAGACTCGGTAACTAAGTTTCTTGCTCGTGAGCGTACAAGATCGTAAGTGAAAAGTTTTCTCACGTTCTTATCTCTTAAAAAATACGCACACGAGCTAATAAACAATATTGGATTTTGTTTACTTGTCATAATGTTGGCTTTTATGTATGTGTATTCATATGTATGCATGTGTGTACTCGTGCCATACAATTATGAAGTTAACAAAGATACTCGTAGATGAAGCCAACGTACATACATACATAAATACAAAAGTTATAATACTTATTTACATACGCCTTTAGCCACAATAAAATTGCCGAGCAAAAGAAACTTGTCGAACATGGTCTATATGTGCATAAGGACGATTAATGTGGTTGCTCTAACCACAAAAGGAGCAAAATTATATTGGTATACTTTTATTCTTCAATTATGGCGGTGAGTATGAAAACAAAAGATTATGTGTTAGCAATTCGCATTTATTGACAAAAGGGAGCTTTTTAGTTTTCATAATAAGAAAATATATTTTTATATATGAGCACATATCTTTAAATAAAATACTAATCAAAAATTAAACGATTGATTACGAGGGCTGTCTTTTATGTTCAGCAATAACGCACAGTGTATGCCAATCTGCTATTGAAATCATAAAATTTTCACTTTTTAGAATATTTTCTGATACGTCGACCTTGCTAGAAATTTTTTGTCAATTGTCCTGTGAACTTTAAAAATAGGAGTGATACAAAAATCCACGTAGAGCGGAAAGCCGAAAATTTTTGATGTGTCATATTTTTGTAATATTTGAACGAATCATTCATAAAGTACTACTTTATAGTAGTTTTAAAAAGTTGCAATTAAATAAATAATGCGCTCCAATTTACACTGAATTTAATGAGCTTTTCAAAAGCACCTTTAAAGTGATTTACGATTTCATAAGAATAGCAAATTTATTGGGTATTTTTTTTTTTTGGTCAGTACCAAATAACGAGATAAATTACTTTCATAAATAAAACTTTTTAAATTAAAAACCTTGTTATTGCTCTTTCATTTCAGAGCTACAGTAGTCACTTATGTGCATATGACTGACTGTGTCGTCTTTATTTAATTTCGAAACCTGTTGGCATTTTACAATGACAATTCAAGTGTTGAATTAAATTCTGTTGTTGTTCGTTTCCTTTTAATAGGCAGCCTCAAATGGAAATATGAACATATGTCGGTATGTATGTAAGTTTATATATGCAAATTAGAGTATCCCGATGAAAATCTTTTTTTTTGTCCCTTTCATATGAAACCTTTCATTTTGTCATTGTCATCTAGTGAAAAACATATTGCTCATGAGTTGGAATAACTGCGGGCAGCTTTGAATATACACATAAATACCTTTTTTCAAAATTTATTCAAAACGTAATATTTTTCAATTCAAATTTTTAAATTCTTATTAAGCGAAACAAAATGCACAGAAGGCTCCAAATATACAGAAAAAAATAAGAGGTGGGGCTAAAACAAACACAAATTCTTAAATGTTTTTATTTTATTTTTGTTTAAAATGTAATTTTACGAAAGAAAGAATTCGTTCAACATCATGGGTCTGGCAGTTAGACTCAAGTTCTCAAAGAAAACATTTTTGCTGATACGTGAAGATAACTTCGTCTTTGAGGCCTCACATGTCATACAATCACAATAATAAATAATGGTTTGAAAAATTATACGATGGAACACTCTAATCAAAACATGAATGCAAATTTATTTATGTCAGCCTGTATGTCAGCCAGTATGTGTGGGAGTAAAAAAAATTCATTTTACACAATTTTCTTGTTGCAACCATGAATATCCTTCCGTAATTGCATTGAGTGGTCGTAACGGAAAGTCGTTACACATGTCAAATAATCAATTCTGTTGTTTTCTACCACTGAGTATGTAACTGAGCACATGTTTTTAAGCAAACAAACGTATGAGGTTGAGTATTTCAGGTTCCCCGTTACTTTTGTGCACCTTATTAGCAAGTTCGTGCAAAAAACCGTGTTAGACTACTTTTCCACATGCATAGTTTAATTTGCAAAGTCTTGTGATTGAGGGTGAGAAGGGAAAAAAGAATGGGGATGAGTACAGACTTTGTTGCACTTTGTTCTTCGTTTGTCGTTTTACATAGTTGTATTTGACTGCAAGTTTGTGTGTTTGATTGTATGTTGATCCAGCAAAAGAGCAAACAAATTCTCAAAGTAAACTTTGCGTGTACAAAAATCAAAGAAAGTTTAAAGGAAAATTTAAAAACCTTTGTCAAAGTAAGCTTTGCGTTTGGAAAACTGATCTTGTTAAAAGAATATTCGCTTTATAGTAAAATAGTGTAACTGAAATAACACATAAATCCAGGGTTCACTGCATAATTTTGAGTAATTGCACGCACAATTTCTCCAATATTGTAATGCAAACCCCTAAAGTGTTCTGTATGCTTGTAGTTAGGCGAACAGCCGTTGGAAACTTTTTCTTTTCAAAGTTACATAACCTATAAAAAGATTTCTTATAACATTTCAGCTGCCGCACACAACATACTGACCAATAGATGATGTAGTTGTGTAAGGATTTCTATCAGAATGAGTAACATTGTCTAACAAAAGTGAGGGGAAAAATGCAAAATAAGGAAACGCTTTATGAAATCGTATAAAAACTACTCAAAATTTAAATGAGGAGACAAACTCAAAACAAATACTTTCAGTTAGAACTAACGAAAATTCGGTTGTTGGCAAATTGCTAAAAAAAATCATCAAAATTGTTTAAAAACCTTTAAAATCTGTAAACAAACATGGAACTCGAAATTAATCCAGCATTGCAAAAGGATGACTAAAAATTTATAAAAAAAAATTAAAAATATAGAATAAGATTTTCAATCTCGATTAATAAATTTAAAAATATAAAATAAAAGAAAACTTTAGAATGGGTAACAAGATCGCGATCTTCACATCCCATTCCAACCTCCTTTTTTAATAACTTGCTGATATATGAAATTCTATTGCTGCTGATGGAACTGTCTTAACATTATTTTGTATTAAAATAACTGATACAGTGGATAAATACATTTGATTGTATCACTGTTTTCACTACAGGATTAAACTAAAACTGAAGCAAGAACTTAAACGTAAAAAAGATATAACTATGTATAAATAAAATAAAAGTTTTTTTTGTAAGAACTTTTGCACTTTAGTACTTATTGTGGTTGGTAACTTAAGTAACAAAAGAACAGGATGAAGTTCGAACGGGTAAGTGGGTAGAAGAAAAGAAGATTTTCTTTATCGATTTTATGTATATTTTTAATGATATGACATCCTTTTATCCAATAAAATTTTTTGCATGTAAAATATTTAAGTGTGTTTTTAATACAGCAACATTTTGTTTGTTTTGTGTTCTTACGAACCCAACCGTCCTGCCATCCATTCATCCCATACGCTTATTTTTTAGTTTGAGTTTAATAAAATTTCATGTTTATTATTTTTTACGTTTCTTTTTTAAAGTTATTTCTATAGTGTACATTAATTTATGCATAATAGGGTGACTTAATACATGTGTAACTTTTAAGAAACTTTTCAATAAATAATCCTCCATGTTCTGTTAAGCGAATCCGACAAAAATTTTAGTTTTTAAAACAAATTCGCATATATTGGGGTTCTCTAAAACGATAGCACATCATTTTACTCGTTTTAAAAACAGATGGAATGCTGTATGTCCCGATAAATTCTTTCTAAATAATAAATAATACTTATTATTTAAAATTTAATACATTTTTTACTTATTTTAAATTAAAAACATCTTTTAAAAAAAGACTTTCAAATTTATTCGCGGTCATCCCAATAAAATCGAAACTAAAATATATAAAATAAAGAAAATTTGTATTTTATTAGTTTTTCATAATTTATCTTTAGCATCTGCAAATTATTTGATTATGCTGCTCTTTAAATAATTTTTGTATTTAAAATTCTGATTTGTAATATCGTTCGATTTACGAAACACTAAATTAAATGTAATTTTGTTTTGAAAAATCACTCGATGAAAAATCGATTCGGCTTACGGAACAGAGGGAAATAATATAAAACTAGTTTAGCTGGATCTCAGGTGCTGGAACAATTAGTCATCAGAGATGAAATTTTCGTACTAACCGAAATTGGTTGTCCTTGTAATCCTAATTTGTTAAATAATACTTTTTTATAGTTGACATTCCTAGTCACTAGTATCCACCATCACAAGTGATAATATCAATCAAAGATCGCTGATGAGATGATGTAGCGACCTCAAAATCAGTACTGATCCGTTCCACTAGTCTGCTATATAAATGTTCTAATATTACTCTCCTTAATAAAAGTGATTTGAAGTTATCCACTAATTTTTTAAATCAAATAGAAGTTGGTAAAGTCAGATTTTAAATTGAGACGAACAATACATTTCAACTGAAAACTTAATTTTAATCTCGAGGTGGTCGACTTTAATACTCTCATTGTGTATTCTATTGCACGCCATACACGTTTCGACCGTTGATACAAGTTGAGGAAGCTGTGCCCGAGATTGTAACGTTTGTGGGATTGTTGTATGAAGACACAACGTCTTGGTTGTACGAATGATTACAAAAATTTGACTTTTTCTCATTTTGTACAATTTAATCGCGTGAACGTGAATAGGCATGTCATACAAACGTATTCTGTTTTGTGCTTATTTTTGCGTTGGAAACATCAGGGGGTTACTCTGTATTGCGATTCGTAAGCATTTTCACTGTAACAATACTATGGTTTTGTACCATTTTTTATTTTCGCATCGCAATAGAGAGTAACTCCCGAGAAAAAACATTATGTGCCAGTTTCATGTGCCATATTTACTCAAAACTTGTTTGCAAAATTAAGTTGTGAATGCGCTTATACACAAAATTGTTAAGGTTGAGGGAAAAACGTGTGTAACTTGATTAAAACAAAAATATACCAACGGTCGCAAAGTGCATGGCTTGTATAACAGGGCGAAGACGAGTTTGATTTTTAGATCCTCCTCATTCCTTAACTTTGCGTACATAATGTGTACTTGTATCAGATAATCGAAAATAGCTACTCTTATGTTTTGCAGTATTGTAAATCATTTTCCTGTATTTAATTTTTAATAATATATTTTAAAAATAATGGTTTTAATTAGCGAACTCAAGCCTGATTCAATAACTTTTTATTTCCCCGCTTCATTTAATTTTTCTGTCTACAAAAGACCAGATAAAATGCTTGTGCTTATGACATCTATAGCGATTATATCGAGCCCTTACTGCCAAAAACGCATATACATTACGACTTCACAACTGTTAAAAAAAGAGCTTTTATAAATTTTATACAGAAGCAATTTCACAGTGAGTAATGCTGCGAGTATCACTCACGATAAAGTTAATTGGTTAAAATTTTATGCTGTAAATTTTTTATTGTTTTTATCCTTTTCTGACAGTTAACGCTCGCTTCTTATTTCAAATTAAAATTATAAAATTATAAGTACATATAGGGTGCTTTCCGTCTCTGGTATTGCGTGAATATTTAAAAAATACTTAGAAGCACTTTTATACTGACATTTACAACAGAATAAGCATTAAAATAAATATGTATGTACATAATATATTTGCATACGAACAAGAAAACCTGAACGGCATTGAGTTTCCTTTTCTTTTATATTCTTAACTCCCCACCAATTAAATAACATTCAATATTATGTATTTAATATTCATGAATAAATACACACAACAATCAATACTATTTTCCAAGAAATACTTAATGTATTTTTCATGTGATGTCTTTTTGTATTTCAATACAGTAATGCTATTGATATTGTCCGCTACTGTCTGTCATCTCAATGTTTTTGTTAAGAAAAAATTTTCCTTTTTTTTATTATGTACATATATTCGTTATGGTAATTACGCCCAAGACAGTGATCTAATAAAATATTGCCATTTTAATAAGTATGCATGTATGTATATTGAAATGTATGCATGTGGACGGACGAAAGTTGAATTGTATTTGTTAATTCCTTAAATTGAGAAATTTTCCAAAGTTGATGATAAATCCTTCAAAAAATATTACAAATTAAATTTAAGTAGTTTTACTAATTTTTTTATACAATAATATTACTCGTTAATTAAGGAAAAAGAAAATAATCTGCAAACATTCACTTCAGAAATCACTCAATTAATATCTTTGAATTAGCTAAAATTATCTCTTTGTCTTTATTGTAATTGTCTACTTTTCAATAACAATGACTTCATTTAATACCTGTGGCGCGTTCAGTTTGAACTTTCCTTGTTAACTTATTTTGTTAGAATCACCACAACACCTAAATTAGTGGTCGCATTTCATTTACGCAATCAAACACTTAAGAAGACAAATACAAAGAAAAAAATCTTTTCTATTTTATTTTTTAATTTATGCAAATTTATGCAAGGTCTTCAGCCGATTTGTCTACAAGTCATGGATTCCATCCATGAATACAACAAATACAAGAATACAATAGAAATC
The DNA here is from genome assembly GCA_956483585.1 of Gymnocheta viridis. Classification (NCBI taxonomy): domain Eukaryota; kingdom Metazoa; phylum Arthropoda; class Insecta; order Diptera; family Tachinidae; genus Gymnocheta; species Gymnocheta viridis. The sequence continues at coordinate 123,442,833 of OY101441.1, read as the reverse complement.
GAAATGAAAAACAAGCACAATTGTGGGAAAAGATGTGGCAGCAACTGTTGCTGTAACTGAGATTGAATGAACAGTGGTCTATTTCATATAATTTGCAATTATTTCATAGAGTTAAGATTGGCTACAGAAGCGACAGCACACAGTGGCATAAACAAATTGTTTTTATTTCTTTATTTATTTTCAAAATTTTGTTTTTTTTCATATAAATTTATTTTAAAATAAATTTCTTGAGTTTTTGGAATTGATCCCATAATAAAAAAAAGAAGAGAAAAAAGGAGTTCACCCTGATTCTCTAAAATTTATTTTTCATGAGATCTCGAGGTTTTTAGGGCGGTCTGTTTTTACGATGATGTGTGAATGTAAAGCTCTCAAGCATTTCGATCGGCTGAAACGAGGGGAGAAATGACTGCTTAAGGCAAATTGGTTAAAGCGATCAGTTAATCGAAATGGAAAGTATTTCTACGATCCTTAGTAAAGATAGTCAAGTCAACTCGTAGATCTGCGTACTGATCCCATTACATCCGCTTGCGACCTCCAGTGGACCCCCTCATAACAAGAGGTGGAAGTAAATTCGAGTGATGGTATAGAGTTTATCTGTCTCGCCATCTGATTTCGTGGCGTCTAAATTCTAAGATGACTTAGACTAGTCATCCTACCATTGAAATATATCCCGATTACTAAAATGAATATAAATGCATTGTTCTCAATGTTCCGCTGGGAATTAAAGGACTCAATGTATTTCCCTAATTACAAAAAGTTTATACCTTTCTATGTTCCTTTTATATTTTAAATTGAACCATTGATTTCTTACAAAAATTATTCAATTGCAACAAAATAACGACATTCTATTTACCGACTATTGTACGAGTATTGTGTTTGAAATATGTACCTTTCATTTACTTAATTTTCTTTAATGGATCTGCATAAAGCAGTCTTCTCAATAACTACTATTAATCCCGACCATTAAGGGCTCGTACTTCATCTGATAGATAAATTAATATTGAGTTACACAATTTTTTTTTATTTATTAAAGTAATTAAATTCTGACATTTGATTGGTATGATGGAGTCTCAAATATCTTGGATTTATAATTTTTTTAATCCAGAAACAATTGTCTGTGGATCATTTTCAGACGACGCTTCATTATTGCCTATAAAGTTTCAATAAGATTAAAATCTTGACTGGACGCCAGACAATCCAGTACAGTATGATTATTTTCTGTAAAAAATATTTATTTTGTATGCAATAAATTATGTATGCACCATCTTGTTGGCAGATGGATGCATTGAATATTTTAATTTTTGCTATCTATGGCAATAAATTTTCTTTCAATATGTTGGTGTAACATACTGCTGTGTTAATGCTGTTTCCTATAAAACATAGTTGGCATAATCCTTTGGCAAATTATAACGCTAGCAGAGAATTTAAAGGTACGTTTGCGGCAATCCTTGTGACATACGACAGAATTTTCCAAACATAATTCAAATCCAAATTCATTACTGAAAATAATTGGGTACTAGTCTACAGGATACGTACAACAAATAACTAGAGGAAAATAATGGAATACATCAATTTTTACAGCACATGTTATATAAAATTTTACAGTGGTTACCTTTAGAGGACATGGTATAAACCGATACGGACTGATAGACTTTGAAAATTTCCGAGACTGATCGAATGCAAAATGAAATCCTAAGTCCTAAAAACAAAACTGCCTGCCGTCGAAAAAAAACATTTTTAATTATCCCAAAACTTCTTTTCAAATCGAATAGTTAGCTAATGGAATTTCCTTCTATACTCTATACATGGCATGACGAATCAAATAAACAATACGTGCTATCTTACTCTGCTTTCAATCGATGGCGGTGAAGCTTGCAGTTGTTGTCCATATTTGTCATACAGTATTCTCGAACAATCTTGTAAGTTCTCGTTACATTTTGAAAAACCTTCCCGAATGTACTACATTTCAGAGTTGCAGTTTGACTAATTTAATGCTGGCCATACTGTGTCCAGGGTTTATTCCTAAATATTTAGCCAAGGCTGTATTTTCTTTTTCCTTACATTTGAATATGCTTTTAAATCGCAATATTTTTCTTATTATTTTATATATTAAATATTACAAAGTGTTTTAACCTGAACTCGCTGTATGCAAGCAGAGCACAACCTTCAGTGGGAATAGAGAGCTCTAGTTCCAGATCTATAGCTAATCGTGGCACCTCTTCTTTAATTTTTTTAAGTATGTATATAATTTATTTAAATAACTGTAACCTTATTGTGCATTAGGGTTAGCCGATTTGTAAGGACAAAAATTTGCCGATATTCTGCAATTTTTCTTTAGCTTTTGCCACATCAAAAAAATCATTTTCGAGGCGCCCAAATTTCAATTTTTTTACTTTTTCTCAACTTTAATTTTTAAGGTTTTTTCACACATTTTTTTCCACTCACAAACAAAGAATTTTTTTAACTACTTTGGTTTCAAAAACAAAGAAACACGCAAAAATTCATAGTCATTCCTAGAACAGCGGTAAATCAAAATGATTTTTGTACGTGATCATAAGATTTCATGCACAAAAGGTTTATAGTTTTGAATTTATTAATAAAAAAAACTAAAGTAAAAAACTAAACAAAATAGAGAATCTTAATTTCGTTTGCAAAGTTGCGTTAATTGAGGTCTTTTTTTTTGAAAAGCTGTGTTAACAGAGTCATCAATGTTAAGAATTTGGGTGTTACGAATATCGAGGTGTTGCGCTTATCGAGGGTTGCGTTAACCGAGTCTGCACTGTAATAATAATTCAATAATAAATTTCACCTTGGGAAGGTATAATTTAAAAAAATTAAATCAGCCGATTTTTTTTATTTCCTGCTAAAAATAACCTTAAAATTAATAGTTGAGAAAAAGCAAAAAAATTGAAATTTGTGCGCGTAGAAAATTATTATTTTATTTATTTCGCAGTGGAACTTTTTGAGCGATTTCCGTATCGCTAGTTCAGCATCTAATTGACGTATTCGAAAAGTATTTCCTCACTGGGAAGTTTTATTTTTATTTATTAACACATATTTTTCAATTCAAGCCACTGTGCAATGTTTATTTATTCGTGAGCACGAAGTGTAAAATTCTTTTTAACAAGCATACACTTGCAGATCTGGCGGAAAATGCCTGTGACCTGTGAAATTTGTTCTAGGGCTTGTTTTTATAAAAAAGAAACGTTAAAACAAATTTTCATTCACAATTCAATGTTTTTATTTTCTAAAAAGAAAGCAGTTGAAGGATTTCGGGTCAGAGATATAATGCACAATAAGTTTTGAAAAATCTTAGCACATACAAACAATACAACAGTTGATGCGTACACCTTGTGAACGGCTCTAATAAGATAAATTTATTATTTTTATCCTAACTGCAAACATTAATTTTCATGAAAATATCAGCCGCATTCATAATATTTATTACTAATAAAGTTTGATCTAATAAAACCAATTGCCCCAAAGGTTACAGAAAAAAATATAAACTGTATTAAAGAATCGTAGCTTTACACATTTTAAGCAAAGTTGTGCTAAAGAAAAGGAACATTATCACAATTTGTTGTATACCTGGTTGTGTATTTTTATGTGTCTGTTAGATTGGGTCTACAATCTCTAATACATAGAAACACATCGAACAGCAACAAGTGTTGCTATTTTATTTATTATCTGATATACAGATATATATGTACACAGGTACTCATGTACATATGCATGTATGTGTATCTGTAATTCAATGTAGCAAAATGAAATAAACACAATATCCTTGCTTTTAATCTATTGCCACCCTTTATGTATGTTTGTGTGGTGTGTGTGTGTGCGTTGAATATTTTATGTATCTCGATGTTAGGACCGCTTAATTGTTTTATTTACTATTGTCGTGAGCGTTTCGCTTTTTTTTGCTTTTATTTTCTGTTGTTCTTGTTTTTAAGTGTCAAACATGTTTAGTCGTTGACATGGCTAATCTGTTGCTGAGTACTTATGCTTTGATGTCCATGAAATCTGAGCTGCTGCACTGATTTTTTTCGTTTGTTTATTTTTTCTTATTGTTGTCACACATAAAATTATTACAATTCCAATTTAAAGCCACCGTAATGCAACGCACTGCTAATTCTGAGCTCCCCACTTTTTTTTCTCTTATCGATGATAGACTGACTATGCACTTTTACTTGTACATATATTTATTTTTTTTTGCACATGTATGATTTTTTTTTTTGTATATTCACAATTATACAATTAGAAAATATATTTTTCTACTCTACAGTAAACGGCTAATTTATACTCGACAATGGTTTTTGCCACGTCTTTTCGGTTAAAATGCTCGTTTGGAACTGTTGTTTAGATTGTGATATTAAATGTATTTCTAAGGATTCATCAAACGCCTGGAAGAAAGCTTGAAAGCGCTGCTTGTTCTCTCTGTTTTCATAGCCGCAAAGCTTTTGCTAATTCAACATAGCTTTTCATGTGAAAACATGGCATATGTTATACAAGTTATGTTTATCTTTCAGATACTTTTTTTCGTTTTGTTAAGAAAGAAATTTTCGGAAAGTGATATATGATACAAAAAACTGTTAGCTATTATACGCATATCATATGTTAAAAATTAAAAAAATTAGGTGTATTTATATGTGTGTATTTCTAAAGAGTAAAAGCGAAAGGAAATAAAATGGTGGAAATATCCTAAGATTTGAATTTATGTTTACTTTAAAAATTTTCAAAAGTGCTGAAAATATGAATATAAATAAAAAATTTTTAAATCAGCAACACTAGTTGGTAGAGTTTGATCCAACTTTTGATCAAACCCATATAAATTAAATAGGTTTGATGAAAGGTTTTTGTCTAAAATGAGCGGCAGAACAAGTTGGACCCAACTCTACTAGTTAGTAGAAGAACTAACGTTGCAGTGCGGGGTCGGAGTTAGGGAAAATCTTAAGACGGGTATATTTTCGGCGTTAGAAAAATTTTCGTCCAACTTTGCATAAATTGCTTGTACATGTTTGTGTGTCATCAAACATGGGCAAATATTAAAACCTGTAAAATATTCACGTACAAAATGTAAAACGTTGCCGAAATGAAAGATTTTTATTAGAGTTGGGTACAACACGTTTAGCCGCTTGTTTTAGACAAAAACCTTTAATTTATATGGGTTTGATCAAAGGTTTTTGTCTAAAAAGAGCGGCTGAACGAGTTGAACCGAACTCTGGTTTATTAACTTTGGTTTTAATAAATTAAAGAAAATAGCTAAAATTAAAATTGTTTCCATCTAATAAAAAAAATATTCCATTTCGATTTCGACATCGGTTCAGTTTCGGTCTGAAGAAGTGTATTCGGTCGGACACTACTATTTTGTCACTTGATTAAAGTTCACATTAGTGCTTGTCTTAGCTAATAAATTCATATTAATTTATTGTTTTAGTTTCTTCCGGTGTTGCTGTATAAACAAATTTATCAACTATTTGCCTCGTCTGACCGTACCTTTAGTGAGCGCTGTTTAAAACTCACCTTAAAATATGTTAATGTTTTCATTAATTTTTTTACTGCTATTGAGCGATCCCAGTTCAAGGGATTTTTGTGTCTGACGACGAATATTTTGTGTTGGAGATCTGGGGATCTTTTGGGGAATAACATATTTCTACTGAGGGTAAATTTTGTTGTCATATCAAACTATTGGTTCAAAAAGATTACTGATTTTAAAGTATGTAAAACTTTAGATTAGAAACAATTTACCATTAAACGATTCCAAAGTTATAATATGAAAATAATTTTTATAATAAAGCAAATCACTACTTAGGGAAATTTTCGCGATGAACATTTTGCATCCCAACAACACTTTAATTGTACCGCCAGTCTCGCTATTTCCAACAAAATTAATTTTAATTTAATGCAGTGTTTCTTGTGATGATAAAAAATCAAAAAACAAATTGTAATGTTCACGTTATCTTGTGTACATTTCAATAAGATAATATGTGATGAAAATAACCATTGCGTACTTTAATTTTTTATTATTTTTCCTTTGAACATAAAAGATATTTTCTAGCTTTATAAAATTTCGCAAATATGGTTTTTAATCATAAAGAAAGGAATTTATTTATGATACTAAAAAAACTAGGAATTTAGATGCGTTACAACATTAACAAAGGCATCTCCTTATGAGTTATCCGATGCCTGTATTTGGTTATAACTTCCCATTGATGCTGATTAAGGTTTAATTCGTATACCCCACTTTTAATCTCTTATAACTTTACTTTTAGTGATAAAATTTTTAGAGTAAAAATCTGAAAGTGTTATCTATCTAACAAAAATAAACTGAACATAAAAAGCTTTGATTATGTAAAAAGGCGACGAAGGGTATAATATTAAATAAAATTCGTTCAAATAAATTAAAATTTTGTATAGATAAACATTTTTTGTAAAAGATGTACATGCATTTTTTTACAGCAGTGTAAATTCATGATTCAAGAGGAACTCAAAACAACAACAGAAACACTTCCAGTACTGGTTGTTTGTTCGCTTTCTGTATTAAAAGTTTTCCAAGTAGCTGAACTAGTAAGAAATCGTTTTAATTTTCATGAGTAAACACGGTTATTAAGACTGACTAATATTAAAAAATAATAATAACAATAATTCAAGTTACTAGTACGTTAACTGCTGAATAAATTTTATATTTTAACATTTCATTTTGTACAATTGCAATTTTAAAATCAAACAGTTTAAACCAAGGAAAACACTTACACGATTGTAATTTGCAGACAACTTGAATTTCCAATAGCAGATATAACAAACAATTTGTTTTTATAAAAATATGATTTGGCACATATTTGTTTATTATTTGTTTTGTTTTTCTGTTTTTCTTTAATAAACAGTTTTATTTCTTAAGGTTACAGATAAAATAGTTTTTAGTCTAGCACTTAAAATTATATAAAAAATGGATTAAACGATCTTAAAATTAGGAAGAACTTACATAAATAAAATCTTTTTAATAATTAAATAAAATATGTATTTAGAAATCATATCAGAAATACAAATGATTTTGAAGGCACAGAATAAAAAATAAATCTGCGCAAAAAACAGGTAGCAATTTAGCTGCAACTTGCGTCATTCATCAATGACGCTGGGAATAAATTCTTTATCTTACATGGCGGCAACACGTTGTTTAAGTTGCTCTAATTGATTGTAAATTTCGGTGGGCAAATCCGCACCAACTTGGCTCTCGAAATATTTGCGAATCTCTTCGGCTTCTTCTGTCCAGAAGTCCTTAGGCAATGAAAACAGTTCTTGCAAGTTAATGCCACTTAAACCCTCAATATTTAATTGGCCTTCCACAGGTATCTGGCCGATAGGAGAGTCCACGAAACAATCTTCGCCATTGCAGCGGCGTAAGACCCATTGGAGAACGCGGGCATTATCACCGTATCCGGGCCACATAAATTTGCCATCAGCACCTTTGCGGAACCAGTTAATATGGAAAATTTTGGGTACATTACCACGTGATTCCATGCTCAACCAGTGCTTAACATAATTGCCAAAGTTATAGCCGAAGAATGGGCGCATAGCGAAGGGATCATGCATGATTACTTTTCCCTTGTGTTCAGCAGCGGCAGTAGATTCACTGCGCATAGCGGAGCCAATGAATACACCATGAGCCCAGTTGCGGGCTTCATAGATGAGTGGCACACCAGCAGGACGACGGCCACCAAAAAGTATGGCACTGATTGGGACACCGGCGGGATCTTCCCAGGCATTATCGATGATGGGGCATTGACTGGCTGGAGTACAAAAACGAGAATTAGGGTGGGCAGCTGGTTTTCCGGATTCTTTGGTCCAGGGTTTACCCAACCAATCGGTTATCTGTACACCTGGAGCCAAACTGCTTTCCATACCTTCCCAGTAAACGCCACCATCGGAGGTGTATGCAACATTAGTAAAGATGGTGTTTTTGAAAATGGTATTCATGGCAATGGGATTGGTTTCCATAGAGGTACCGGGAGCAACACCAAAGAAGCCATTTTCGGGATTAATTGCACGTAAATCTCCATTCTCGTCAAATTTCATCCAGGCAATATCATCACCAACACATTCGACCTTGTAGTCGTGGAGCGATGGGTTCAGCATAGCAAGATTGGTTTTGCCACAGGCCGAAGGAAAGGCAGCAGTAAGGTATTTCTTTACGCCTTTGGGATCGGTGATGCCCAAGATCAACATGTGTTCAGCTAACCAGCCTTCACGCTGGGCAATGGTGCTGCCAATACGCAGAGCAAAACATTTCTTGCCCAACAAGGAGTTACCACCATACCCAGAGCCATAGGAAACGATCAAATTTTCAGCTGGCTTGTGCAAGATAATGGTGCGCTCGGGATCACAAGGCCAAGACGGGTACTCAATAACGCCATTAGCGGGCGTACCAACAGAGTGTAGAGCCCGTACGAATTCTTCTTTCTTTTGCAATTCATTTAAGACAGCAGCGCCCATGCGAGTCATGATGCGCATTGAAGCAACCACATAGGCAGAATCGGTAATTTCAATACCAATCTTAGAGAGCGGAGAACCAACTGGACCCATGCTAAAGGGAACAATGTACATGGTACGACCTTTCATGCAGCCGGGGAAACGTTCTTTAATAGCCTTTTCCATATCATTCGTGGAAATCCAATTGCCCAAAGCTCCCTTGGTACCATCTTGTGCAGTAGGAATGGCTTCTTCCTTTTGTTCGGTACAAATAAATGTCTTCGATTCAACACGGGCAACATCAGCTGGATTTGTGCGAGCCAACCAGCAGTTATCGTACTTGGGCAAAGGAATTATGGTACCAGCTTCGGTCATCAGCTTCAAAAGAATTTTGTTTTCCACTTCTGAGCCATCACAAATGTGGACTTGATCAGGCTGACAGAGAGCTATAGATTCCTCTACGAAAGCCCTGACGCCGGCTGTAAGATTATTAGCGCAGCCATAAGAGACATTAGTACCACGAATGTGTTTGTAGAGTCCCCAGTTATCCTGTTTTGCCTTGTTTTGAATGGGCGTAATGCCATTACCACTAAAATGAGAAAATAAATAAATTTGTTAAAAAAATGTTCGGCCAGATGTTACAGTACTAGAGTTTTTCTTTTCCCGAAGTTTTTTGTTTTTCACGAAATCGGAAATTAATTTCCTTGGATTCTGGGAATCCCCGCTCCATACAAATAACTTAAAATAGCTTATATATTTTCTAATATACTTCTGTTGCAGTTGTTCTCAGGTGCGGAATCAATTCAATGATTTTATTTAATTAAAAAATCTATTTTATGAGATAAAATGAACTACAACAAAAAACATTAAATTATAGAAACAAATTTAGTTTCTGTCGAAACATTTTCAGAACAAAAACAAACACAAATAACATAATTTAAAGTTTTTTTGATAATGATTTTTTTTTTTTAAATCGCAAATCGGAATCATTCATTCGAGTGTCTATTTTTAATTTTGGTTTCAAATATCCCTGTGATAGGACACACACACTTTTCTTCAATGGATTTATTATGTTCTTTTGTTTCCAATAATTGTAATTAATTTTTAATGCACACGATCGCTTTCATCAAACAATTCAACCTTTAGTTCATCAATATTATCACCTAAAAGACGGTTATAAATTTGTTTTGTGTTCAAAATTACTGAAATTTGTGATGCATTTGAAAATAAATTTTTTTTATTCATTAAAAATGACGGAATTATTGTTAAGTATATTCTCGCCATAACCAGCGATTTGCAGCGTGATTCAGCACGCAAGATCTCATTTTAGGTTTCAGAAAACTATATTCTAATTTTCATTTTCAAATATATGAATATCTAGCGATTTCATAGTTTCATTTAGAAAGTTTTGTTGAAAAATGCTACAAACAGCAGTTAGTATAATTCGCGAGAATTCCCATCAAAAGCTCTATAGTATACTTAAGTAATTTCATTTTGTAAAATAAAACGTTTGAAATTTGTACACAGAAAAAACTAAAATAGAATTTCAATTACAAAAACTGCGAATTCAATTAATTTCTTTGTTAAAAAGTTCAGCCTAAGACGAAGATATTCAATTACTCAAAATTAAAAAAATATATATTTTTTATGCAATTACGAAATTAATTTTTGATGCATAAAAATAATTTATTTTTGCGGCATAAAATTTTCTGTGTATGGAAAAAACTTAAATTTAAAAAATGTGTAAGTAGTTTTCATAAACATTTTAAATGTTTCACAAAAACTAAGTGTATAACACTTCGAATAAGTTGTATTAGGTGGAGCAAAGAGAGACTTCTTCGTTTTGCATATGAATTTTTTTTTATTTATCTCAAACACTTATTTTTTTTGATGGAATAACTAAAAATTCTACCAGTGCTATTTTCCAAGGATTTATATACGAGTACTTACATTGCTTTACTTTGTTCAACGAGCTCAGGCATTTTTTGTTTTTCTTTAGTAATTTACAAAAATATTTTATGGAAGAAACACTTAAAATAGGTACTTGAGTTTGTGTAAAATTATTATAAATAAATGCAAAACACTTGTACTCGATCACAATTGTAAATATCACAAATTAATTGATTTTTTTTTGTATTATTATTTGGCTTTAAATGTTCTTGATTTCCTTTTTTACAATTTCATATGTTCTTCCAAAGTTTTTTGTCAAATATTAATTTGTTTCGTAGATCACTGAGAACTTCACTTGATCTTTCCATTTACTGAGACCTCGAGTAACTGATGCCACGCTCTGTACTGTGAGCGCTTTTATACCCAGACCCAGGCGATTGTAGCGTGGAAGGTAGGTAGGCCACGCATAGTAAAACACAATATACAAAACAATAACAAAACGTTGTTTTTGTTTTATTATTAAATTATTTTTATAACGGGTGTGTTTGTATAAGTGTCGTCTAGAGGCGGCTAGAACTCGTTAGTTCAGTTCGGTTTGTTATTGTTGCGTTATCTCTTTACTATATCAAAGATCGGCGTCGGTTGTAAGTGTGTGTGTGTGCGTGCTTGTGTATTTGCCATAAAATATTGTGAGCGTTCGTCTGCTTTGTTATGATATTAGCTGGAAAAACGGCAACTGAATGTGTGTGGGTCAAACTTCGCTTGTTGATTGGTTGCTTTATGGGGGCTCGTCAGTTTGTTTTGGCCATTAAATATTTTTTCTATAGAATAGTAATTAGGAATGCTAGTGTTTAAACGTATCTGTGTGTGTGTGTGTGTGCGAAACATAAACGAACCCAAATTTAATTTTATTTTATGGCTTTTTTTCAGCTTCTTGTTGTTTTGCTTTATACACATGTACATATTTCTTTATTATGGTTTTTATTTTTTTTTCAATTATTTTGCTTGTGTAGCAACAAGTTGAAGATCTAATTTTAAATTTATAGAAATAAAAATGTGTTGAAAATTATTGTTTTCAAGACATTTATCTGTAATCAGTTTTCATTATCGGTTCTTTATTATCAAAAAAGTTTGATTACCCTTCACATTTTTTGTGTTATTTTTATTTAAAATTTTTGTTAATACATATTTAAATTTGTCTGGTTTTCCATTGATATTAGACAAATTTTTGCTGTTAAAAAAAATATTTTTGCTTGCGATATTATTATATTATATTATATTATCAAACTTATTTCTATTTACCACTAGTATTTGTTTTTTTTTTGACTCAAAAGACCTTTGGACTGTAAAATTTAAAAATTTTTGTTTTTCTTTGTTTCTGATTTCGGGAGGGAAGCTTTGAACTCTAACTCGTTTATTCAAAACATTTTCAAAAAAGAGGCACGTTTAATGGCTGTACGTACATGTACATACATATGTACATACTTATACATATATAAACATACAAATGTGAGTATAGTATAGTATGTGTGGATAGTAAAACATTGTTGTTATACAAATTCCTTATCAAAATAACAAAAATAAAAACAACTTGTTTTATACAAAAAAAGGAGGAGAAAATACTAGATCAAACAGCCAAGAAATATAAAAAGTGCCTTTAAAAAATGAATAAAGATTATTTTATATAAAAAAATTATAGTTACGTAGATACAGAACTACATACATACATATGTACATACGAGTATGTATGTTCCAGTTACTGACGCAAGAGTGTTCTTTAAGGCCTTTTTCATATGCAAAAAAAATCTGATTTATATCTCAATCTGAACTGCATCAGCCAGCCATTTGCCTGCTAAAATATTGTAGACTAATGCGTTTTCTTTTCTAAAATAAAGTGCAACATTTTTTACCCTTTTTATTGAAAATTTTGCAATATAATGATTTTTTTAAATAGTGAGTTTATTAGGAATCACTTACAATGCAAAATTTTATTCTTAAGAAAACTTTGTTGGATAGCAATTTTTTTATAAAAGTAAAAGATTTTACATTTTTTTCAGAAAAGAAAACGGCATAAGTTTAAGGTTTTTTAAAGATATGAATGACCATGTGGCAATAATGGAGCGTTATGTACTCACACATTTATTTTACAATTAAATGCGATTTCGTTTTGTATTACCAGGAACAGTTGCCAGAAACAATTTTCTTTGTTTCCAATTTTAATGAAATATTTATGTATTTTAAATAAAGAAAGAAAACTTGTTTGAACGCCATTTGTCTTTACTTCGGTTTCTTTCGATTAATTGGTTCCATATTTCTTTAACTATCAACTATTATTGATTTCTTTTGTTCAATTAATTGGCAGAAATCAATCAAAGTCCCTTTAATGCGCTTCTAGTTTTCTGAGTTCCATGTTGATTCATAATAATATTATTAATATTGAAAATTTTCCACTTTAAATAATATACTAGTACTCTGGACGTCTGAATAATTAAAAAAATCATTGCCTCTACACGCGCTTCGTTATCTTTCAAATAAATATATAAAAAAAATATTTTTTGAGATTAGTAATTGTTTACGGCGCTTTGAGGAATCAATCAGGTTTGTTAGATAAAAAGGGTAACTGGAATATTAATTTAACTTTGTCAAACACTTAATTACAAACAAATTTATAATTTTGTGATTCATTAAATTCATTAATAGCACAAAGGTTAATGTTTGTTAAGCTTTTTATCGCCGAATTGCAAACAAATCAGTCATTACAAAAATGCTAGTCTGATTGATAAAGAAACATTTTACAAAACCCGAAGTTCCAACAGAAAATCTTGAATCTTTATTGAGTGTTTGCAGAATTTTTTTGATAAGAGGCGAACTTTTATTTTAGAGTTGAACAATTTTTTTTGGTAATTCCGATATTTATCCACGATTTGGCATTACTGGGTAAATTGTCAAGTTGCCAAATGAAAGCTTACACATGTTCATGTTTTTTAAAGAACAAACAAGTTTCTGTTTTTGTTTCCTAATGAAAAATTTAAAACATAAATATGTACATACATAGATACATATGCATATACATGCATAGATATACATACATATATATAAAGTATGTACATGAAGATCGTCCAGTCATTCAATGAATCTTGTGACTGGACGAATTTCATGTGATTTAAAATGAGCAAAACAAACAGCACATTTTTGTATACATATTTTGCTCTTGTCTAATTATATCCGGGTAATCGAAGAATATAACTTTTAAATGTCCGCTCCTTTTACAGTGCGCGTATTGCAAAATATCAAACAAATAAACAATATATTGGACTATAATAAAAACAAATAACAAAGGAAAGCAATCTATACACTCAGAGAAAAACTTACACTATTCGTGTACAAAATGACCACATACGGTGTCAAAGTATAGGAAACATGTGTGTGGTCAATGTGTACACGGCGTTGTCAATTCGACAACGAAATGTTTGCAAATATTTGCGTTGCTAAATTGACAACAAATGTGTAAATTTTGTCACCGGAAAGTTGACGAAGGGGCAACATACCAGTGCCAAGTTGACACCATACTGGTCTCGAATTGATACCATACTCGTGTTAAATTGACTCCATACTGGTATCGATTTTTAAACACCCAAATAATATTGAAGGCCATTGAAAAATATTTTATTTCATTTTTAAAAAAGTGATTTATTTATTTCTTTAACGACGCAAGTATAAATTTTAATTAAAACATTTCTTAATTTATTTTAAGCCTGATAAAACTACTGCAATATTCAAGCAATTAGAATGAGGTGTGCTTAGGATTATCATTGCGTTTGCATCTGGGATGGAACAGACACTGTGTCCCCATTAATGACGAGCTATAAATTTCTTCAGACTTACGAGTAACTTATTATCATGGAAATAATAAAACTATTTTATTAAATAACTTCTTCAAGCTTAAAATCAACAATATACATATAATATATTTATTTGATGAGCGGAATGTCCTCAAGGGTCTTGCTTATCCCCGTTCTGTACAATATTTTCACATCAGATTTTCCTCTGCTTGTTAGTAGTTCTTCATCGATATTCTCCGATGATATTGATATCTTATGTCATGGTATACTTGCTGAGGGCATTATCAACAACCTTCAAGATGACTTAACAGTACTTCAGAAAGTGGAGAATACTTATTAATACACTGAAAACTCAAGCAATATACTTCACTCGAAAACGAAAATCCATTTTTATACTGCAAAGGGATCTCTTTTTCAACAACACTTATATAAAATGGGAATCACAGGTTAAGTATCTAGGAATTATCCTAAATAAATAAATTTTGGCGAGCATGTGTCCTATGTAATAAATAAATTAAATAAAGTAGAGAGTATTGTACTCTTTTATAAATAGGAAGTCATATCTCTGTCCAGATAATAAAACCATAATATTTAAACAAATTTTTGTGTCTATATTGTGCTATGGAGCGCCAGTATGGAATGACGCTTCTGAATGCCATGTAAAAAGGCTTAAAATTTGCCAAAACAAATTGTTGAAAATGATATATAATCTACCTTGGCATTATTCTACCGAACGCCTACATTCTATTAAATAATATTGATACAGCTAAAGACAGAATTGCAAACATTACAAACAATTATAAATATTATAGATGCGAAATGTCTGAACATGAACATACTCGTATTAACAGATTAACTGTCTGTTTTTGGAAAATGAAAACAAAATTCTGAGTGAGAATTTATATTGAAAACTAAAACAAATTTTCGTATTTTATTGTTGTTTTCAATATTAATTCTCACTCACAATTTTCTTTTTATTTTATAAAAACAGGCAGTAAATATGAACACAGAGTACAGCCGAACTTCCCTATAATGAATATGCGTAGGCCTTTTATTTTAATGCCTTGTTTTTTTATATTTGATAAAGTGCTGGGAAGAATTTCAAACTGCTCAGGTGTATCTTTTTCTCCTCCGTCTTAAATTTTATTAATTAATAATAATTAAAAAAAATGCTTCTTCGGTTGGTCATTTTTATTCACTGAACACGGAGGACAACTACTCTCTAAATTGTTAGTGATGGGACTTTGTTTCTTTTCGAATTAATATATTAATTTATTCTCGTCACACAGTGTTCTTAGTATGCGTAACGGAAACTTCTTTGAAATAATTCATTATATGGAGACAGACGCGCAAGAAACTCAAATTTACATCTGAAAAATTGCTTCATTGTAAAGAAAAATTTACTGTATAGAAACGAGAGAGCTGCGTTTTTGAAATGAATTCTTAGTAGGGAGAGCTTCATTGTACATAAGTTCACTATAGAGAAGTTCGACTGTACTAAGTTTTATCTTAAAATCAACACTTTTTTTCTTCTTTATTTCAATGGGGTTTTATTACTCTTCCACTAAATCTTTATATTATTATTATTAAATTAGTAAATAACATTTATTGTAAATATTTTTCGTTTCTAAGTAGAAAAGGTCAGTTATTGCCTGAACTCTTTAATTGTTATAATACCATTGTAAACACCATATTATTTTGAATAAATAAATAAATAAATTAATCTTATCCAATATTCGCTTTCTCGTTGTAAAGCTTCTTCAGGGATATATGTTGACCTGAAGCTTGAAGAAGTTATTTAATAAAATATAAACAAAAAGGTCGAAAAATTAAAATAATTTTTATTATAAAACTATATTACATCTTGTTGCAACGCAATCAGTTTCTCTTTAAATTCCACTCGTATCTGTGATCTTAGAATTATCTTTTTTCAATATTCCTTTTTTTAAGTAAAGTTAACTTCTATTGTTTATTTGTGTGGCCAGCAAGATATGAAAACATATTAAATGTTGTTGTGTCAAACACTGATTTACTTAAATTTTAAATGATCAAAAATGTATTCTATATTTATGGTAGTGATGAAGTCCTTAAGTTTATTATCGACACAATCTTCAGCACTATTACTGCTTGCACAGCAGGTATCACTTACCACCACAATATCTCTATGTATCTCATTTAAATAATTATGATATACAGGCACTTTGTTCCTTTGTTTTTATTCACTTATAATTTGTTTATTATTTTCATTCGTTCTCACTAAATAAAATTTTACATCATAAAGAAACAAGATCTACTAAAAATTTCATGTGGTGTACAATTTGACAGCTTAACGTTGTCAATTCAATTACCTTCGTTTACAATTTTGCAATGGGCGTTGTCAAAAATTAAAAATATTGGTGTTTTTGTATACTTTGAAAACATTCAACTGGCTGTAGTAAATTAGCGCTGTCAACAAAGTGAAAACGTGGGTGTGCCACAACGATCAAATTCGTTGCTGACTTTGCAACTAAATTTTTCCCTCAGTGTACTACTTACTAATGAATATAATATATTTTTACGATGCCAATATTGATGATAATTGGCAAGTCCAAAGTATATTTTCAAAATGCACTGTAAACAAATAATAAAAAATTAAAAATATATTTGTAAATTTACATATACACGTATGTATGTATGTATATTTAGCTAACTCAACTATATCAAATGTGTTATACACAGATTCAATTCACTTATATTTTGATATATATCCTATCTTCCTCGTTACAAAAAAATACAACAAGATATATTTGCATTCAAACTCAAAATGTTATGAGATGTTGAACAAAAGTGTTGTTGAACTATTTTGAGATTATTTGCAATAGTTACTTCTTCGAAATCGTCATTTGTCGCTGTAAAAAAGAGCTTACAAGGAAGTCAAGAAAATTTGGATTCTGAAAAAGTGAAAACTTGGACTTTTTCTAATTATTTTGTACATAAGCTTGTCGTTGCTTCCCTTTTTCATGTCTGTTCATGTTTAGGAAAAAGTGATCTTTTGGCATTCTGAAAGTAAAAAAATTCCAAGCATGTGTTTTCTTGTGTGAATCTAGACGTGAAATATCTGCCGAATTTACAATATATTGTAGTTTACAATAGTTGTATGTTGTTCAAATGTTGAAGGTAATTTATATATAAACATTTGCTTGGCTTTAAAACTATTACCATTTGGTTTTATTGAAATTGGGTTTAAAATAAACAGTTCCTGTTTGATCGAATCCTAAAGTACAATCATGTTGCCCAACTATTTCCCTAAAAAACATCATACAAACTTTAAGAATTATGAATTCATTCGAAATATGTATATTTTATTTCAAATTTGAGGATAACGAATAAATTGTCTCATGTCCAAAATTGGTTGTTTAAGTGACAATTTTAGTGCCTACATCAAGGTATATCACACACTTGTATAAACAAACACAAGTAAAACATGTTATCAGAAAAATGTACTTTGGACACGATCATAAAATTATTAAAAGGTAACTACATATTGTTTACTGTAGTGCATTGCGGTTCGAGCGGCATAGTCTACTGGCAACATACAGTTAGGAAAACCACTGACAATGATATAAGACGGGCCTGCGGAGTTTGCTGGCACAAACCTGCAAAGTATTAAATTGGGAAAGCTAAAAGAAATCTATACGATTCAGACGACGGCATTTCCAGCTTAGGCGATTTGCTTTCAAATCGGGAACTTTTTTCGTATTTCAATACTAAAATTTCGTTCAAAGGATCTAGGGATCTTTATCCTTTTTGTATTCATATCGTTGTTATATGTTTGTATATGTATATGTCAGGTTTGGAAAATACTAATAAATTAGTAGGAGTTTTTATAAAAATTCATCATTTTAAATTAAAACTTGTGAAATATTTGAAATTCGTTAATTGAGGTGCAAGAGTAGATTTTTTTGGTGATTGTTTTTTGATTTTTTCTGTTTTATTGTACTGTTTTTAATTTAATTTTTTTATTTTATTTTTTTAATTATTTTATAGTTTTTTTTCGTAAGTACTTCGAGAACGTGAGTTTTCATGGTTGTTAATTTCTTCCACAAAAATGAGCGTTTATGAAAGTGAGCCAAAAATATAGGATCGTGCATGAGCATATATAAGTAATTTTTTTTATCGCGAGTGTTCATGAGCTTGATTGAAAAGTCACTCACGATCCCATCTCTACTGCCAATGTCCAATGAAGGGGAAACGTTGCTGCCGACTGTCACCATCAACACGCTTTAGTTGGAAAACCCTCTACAAAGAAGCTGTTCGACACTGACAGAAAATGTGGTTGAAAGTTGTGTATAGATATTGCCTTTTATTTAAATACTTAAGCTTTAACTTTCAATTGTTTAAACATTTTTTGAGCCTATAATATGCAATTATGAACGAGTATTTTATTCTATTTAGAATTTTATTATACTTGTGAACATTTTTCATTTCTAATACTCCTACGTACACAAGTAGGGCATTCATTAAACAAGCCATATGCGACCCTACTACACTGATAAGATTATTAAATACATAAATATAAATATATATGTGTATATATATTTTTTTAATATATGTATACTACAGTTGTACTTGTTAATCCAGTAATAAAAGCTTAACAGCAAAATACGAAAAGTGTTTAAGTTCTTATTGAATTTACGTAGAATAAGCAAAATCGAGTTTAACTTGAAAATGTATAAAAACTGAAGACATCGAATTTACGTCAATTTAAAATTCGTTTGATCTTGTTTCTTTTCTTATAAATACGTACATACTTATCTATACATACAATACAATGTATTCGTATTAAAACAAAACTTTTGCTCTTTAATATGCTTAAGATGTCAACAGTTTTCCTAAAATATTAGTGTCTCCTCGATTAAAACAAAAAATGCGAAAATATTTTGCAATAACAATATTTTCAAATTAATTGGAAACTTAATATACATATATGTATGTATGCACTCGTATATGTATATTTGCAATGCTTAGAAATAACATTTGATGAACTCGTAATTAAAATAATAATTTTCATCATATGCATTTTGTTTTTAAAAATAGACATTTATTATTATTTTTGTCGTTGACTGATAGGCACAAGATCGATCTCTCTGGGGGGTAAATTATTGAAAAAAATATAAAATCTTAAAAACAAAACAAAAATAAAATATATTTGCTAATGGAAACAAAGAAGAAGAAAACGAAAACACTGAAACTTTCTAACAAACAAAGTAATCTTATCTTCTTCATAAATTATTAAGAGTGTTGTTTTCTTTTTTATATGCGTCAACCAACATCTTAGCGTGCTTCTAAACAATGTAAAATAATATGCTGAAAGGAAAAAGAGGTGTGTTGAGATTGGAACGCTTACACATACATTTGCAAGCTTATCAAAAATTTTTGTATATATGATAATTTATTAGCATCTGTGTCAACAGCCAAAAACTTACGCAACAACATATGGGCTCCTTAGCGATAAAAAGACGCAAGCAACATGATTTAAAATTTTCGCATTTTCATGTAGAGCAATCTTTCACGATCAATGAATCTGAAAAACCCTGAACTCCATCATTAAAATAAATCTCACAACTCATTTTTATGCGCATTATTAATTAAATCATATTTTACACTGATCTCCAAAATCGACTGAAAGAAATTGTGTTCTTGAACCTCGGGTTAACTAAAATGACTGCAATTAAAATATTTATGTCACATTATTTATAGTGAGTAATTATGAGCCATAAATACTGATATTGAATTGAAGAAAAATGGTATTGAAAATGTTTAACCTTGACCACGATAAGAATTGAAATTCATTATATTCCTTTGTTTAACAGTTTTATTTATTCAGCATTTAAATTTATTATTTATTCTTATTTTACTTGTAGTTTTTTACAATATTTATTTACATGAAATAATATAAAAAAATAAAAACAAAAACAAAAATATGTTATTTTATAAAAATCGATATTTACATTGTAAAAAATTAATTATCAGCAGTTTCAGTCTAAGGAGTGAGTATTACCTGAGGGGTGTTTACAACTTTTTAATGCGATCTTTCAAGCTTTGCAGCTCGCTGTCAATGTCTTGGGGCAAGTGTGAACCGATTTCTGATTTAAAATATTTCTCGATGTCGGCCAACTCCTGTTGCCAGAAATCTTTAGGCAAATGGAAAAGCTGTTCCAAATCTACATGGTCAGCTAAACCATTCGTGTTTAGAGAGTTGTCTGCAGGTAACAAACCAATGGGCGAGTCTTTATAGCAGTTCTCACCATCAACATGGCGGAAAATCCAATCAAGAACTCTGGAATTGTCACCAAATCCTGGCCAAAGGAATTTGCCATCGTTGTCTTTGCGGAACCAGTTGACATGGAATATTTTGGGCACATTACCGCGAGACTCCATACTCAACCAATGTTGCAAGTAATCACCGAAGTTGTAACCAAAGAAAGGACGCATAGCAAAAGGATCGTGCATTATGACTTTGCTTTTGTGCTCGGCAGCAGCTGTAGCCTCGCTACGCATAGAAGCTCCCATAAAGACACCATGTTTCCAGTTGCGTGCTTCATAGACTAAGGGTACACCAGCGGGTCGCCTACCTCCGAATAAAATAGCGCTTATTGGCACACCAGCAGGATCTTCCCAAGCCGGGTCAATTATGGGACATTGTTGAGCAGGAGTGCAGAAACGTGAATTTGGATGAGCGGCAGGTTTACCTGATTCTGGGGACCATAGCTTGCCCAACCAATCTGTGACTGTTACTCCCTTAATATGAGACTTTTCCAAGCCCTCCCAATAAACACCACCGTCCGATGTTGAAGCAACATTTGTGAAAACTGAATTTTTAAAGATCGTTTTCATGGCTATCGGATTGGTAGACATAGAAGTACCAGGTGCCACACCAAAGAAACCATTTTCTGGATTTATAGCTCTTAAAACACCATTCCCGTCAAACTTCATCCAGGCGATATCATCACCCACACATTCTACTTTATAGCCCGGCAAAGTGGGGGTCATCATTGCCAAATTTGTTTTGCCACAAGCCGAGGGAAAAGCTGCTGCAATGTAAATTTTTCTGCCCTGGGGATTGGTGATGCCCAATATCAGCATGTGCTCCGCCAACCAGCCTTCCCTTTTGGCAATAGTACTGCCTATGCGCAAAGCAAAGCACTTCTTGCCCAGCAACGAATTGCCGCCATAACCCGAACCATAAGAAACTATTTCATTGTTTTCTGGTTTGTGTAAAATTATTGTTCTTTCCGGATCACAAGGCCAAGAAGGCACTTGGATTTGACCGTTTTTAGGAGTACCCACTGAATGCAAACACTTGACAAATTCTCCAGTGCCTTTATGAAGTTCATCCAAGACTTTTGATCCGGCTCGTGTCATTATTTTCATAGATTCCACTACATAAGGTGAGTCGGTAATTTCGATGCCAATTTTCGAAAGAGGTGAGCCCACAGGGCCCATAGAGAATGGTATTACATACATAGTGCGACCTTTCATGCTGTTTGGAAAACGCTCCTTTATGGCCCTTTGCATATCTTCAGGAGATATCCAATTACCCAAAGCCCCAGGTGTAGCTTCATTGGTCAGTGGCACTGCTTGCTCTTTACGTGGAGTGCAGATAAAGGTGCGCGATTCTACACGAGCAACATCAGCTGGATTGGTACGTGCCAACCAACAGTTTTCATATTTTGTCAAGGGAACAATAGTGCCCTGTTTAACCATCAATTGTTTCAGCGAAATACTTTCTTCGTTGGAACCATCGCAAATTTGAACTCTTTCGGGGCGACACATATCGATGCATTCGTCGACATATGACTTGGCTGCACTGGTTAGCTCGCTAAATTTGGCATGAGAAGAGCAAAGGGTACGATATGTTAACCGGAAATTATACCTCAGTGTGGTTGATGATACTTTTGAACTGCAAAGAAAATTGAAAATAAAAAATTATGTAAATAAACATTTTATTCGGTGCAATGTTTTAAACAAATGTTTAATTAAATAAAGGACGAAGGCCCCTTTAGCCAGTTCCACATCTTTGTATTATTAATTTGTAAATTTAATTTATCATTAATAAATAAAAATAAATAAATATATGTATAATAATTAATTAAATAACTGCAAGACTACTTCTTTTTGGAAAAATATCAAGAAACGGTACCTTTTTGTGGGATCTTTTAACTGAAATGACAAGGACAAGAGCTAATTTCATCTTTAAAAGCTTTTTTAATATTAATACGTTTTGTTTGGTTTCGCTGGCCAACTGCATCTACACACATTCTGTAACAATAACATTCAGTATGTATTTATAAAATTATGTTGTGCTAACATTGTGAACATGAATTTTTATTAGAAATTATACGAGCTTTCAAGTTCAGTAATCTCATTGAATTCTTTAGAAGGTATTTTTTCACTGAGTTAAATTATGATTAAGTAAAGCATTAGAAATCAGTTAGACGACATATTCATACATTAGCAATGGCTTTATTATGATAAGACATGTTGCCCTTATATTATGGTTGTTTCAACCATGTTTAGATTTTACCTGTAGTAAGGAAATTAGCACGTTATATCGTTGTCCCGAAATAAAAAAAAATAATAATAAAAAATTAGATAAGACCGCCTCTCCTAAAGAATCAATACTTACGAGTCAAACATGAGGTATGTGAACCGGGTGTAAGAACCTGAACTTGTGCTCTGGAAGTCGTGCAAATTCGGATTAGTTAAACATTTGTTTTGTATATTATGTTGAAGCTTCAGACTCAATTTCCAAAAGAACACTTTTCGGAGGTACGTGCAGATAACTTCGGGACGACATATTATGTCATTTCCTACAACATTTGCCATTTTTTTAATTATTAAACAAAAATTGCTTATTAAATTTTCTTTGCCATTTAAAGCTATTTTTAAAGTCTGGGAGCGAATTACGGCATTCGATATCGAACGAATTCCAAAACAAAAAAATTGAAAACACAGAAATCCAAAACAATTTTTTTGAATTTGTATTGAATTTTCGTTCTGTATCGAATGCCGTAATTTGCCCCCTGACTTTTTCTATGGAGCTATTTTTTATAAAAACACTTTAAAGTAAATTCCTAGCCATCTACCGCAATAGAACAGTTGCGGCAAGGAACAGCAGGTAATTTTCAATATATAAAATTTGCTAACCAAAAATGTAAGAGTTGCCGTTTTCGAAAATGTTCAGACCAGGGGTCTAATCGTCGCTTTCGATATCGAGCTGATTCGATAGAGTTTTCTTAGTTTGAGATTATGACATTCGATATCGTATAATGTATTTATATTGTTCGATAGCGAATGCCATAATCTCAAACCAAGAAAATTATATCGAATCAGCTCGATATCGAAAGCGACGATTAGGCCCCAGATTCATCAGTGCTATGTTGTAAAAATACTTAGCCAATTCCCAAGGTGATCTATTGTGATCAATTTGTGCTATTGTTAAAAATTAAATGACTGTCATAAAAATGTTGTTAATATTTTTCATATAAAAATATTATATGACAATATAATTGATTCTTTAGTGTGATATTTAGTCAGCTATTTTTTGCTTAATTCTAATGAAAAAAGTATTTAAAGAATTTGCAATATGTACATTTATAAAAATATCAAAATATAAAAAGCAATAAATGAAATGGAAACAGAAAGAAATAATGTAGTTAGGTAGAGACTGAATATAAATTTTAGTTTGCAAAAATTTTTGAAATAAATTCTTGTCTGTTTTGTTGGGTATTGTTTTTTTTTAATAATAATTTGTGCATTTTCTCTGTCATTTGTGTTTAAACTTTATGAAAATTTTTTATACGGCAATACAATAGACCGTTCATAACAGTGCTATTTGGCCTTAAATAGTACTTTATTACGTATCAATTAAGAAGACTTTCTGAATTGGCTAACTACATTTGTGTTCAAGCATTACAAAATTGCAAACCGGAGACAGTTATTGATCATGTGGAAATATGTATTCAAGATGCCTACAATTTTTTTTATCATACTTACATATAATAAAACTTTCGCAGCGAAACGCGGAGCTAGAAACATTGAGTATTTTAATAAAAGCCAAACGGATGCGAATATTGACAATTCATCTCAATCACAATTCAATGAAATTTAAATTTGTTTCAGTAATATCTACTATTGTCGATCGTGTCTTTTCCAGACATTATTTTCTCTTTGAAAATTAAAAAAAAAACATGATTGAACTATGCAATCGAAATCTTATAAAATTAAATTGTTTTAAATCTACATATGTATGTATATATTTTAGTTGTTTGTACCATTTTTAATGCTTTTTGGTTCCATTTTGCATATCTATTTAAATAATTTTCGTGACATTTTATACTTGTTCTGGTCATAACAATTCATATTTATAAAAAACATCGCTAGATATTGTATGTATGTATGTACTTTAGAAATAAATAGGAATGCAAAAAAGCCAAATAAAAAATAAAATCTTTAGGTCCGTATTCATAAAAAATAATTTGTATTTGATATGTATTTTAAGACATATTTTTCATAAAATTTTTAATATATTTCACACTTAAATTATTTTTTTATACGGCCGTTAATATCTAAATTTAATTTTAAAAGAAACTTTTAAATTTAGATATAAAATGGCTAAATTGGCAACACTAATGTCGTGTTTTAGAATAAAAACAAACAAAAAAAGAAATACTAATTTTTAATGTTTTCCTTTTTTATTTAGATTCTAAATAAATATGTATGTACATATTATGTATCTATGCATGTTTGTATGTATATGTAAGTACACGTATTTCAAATTCGCGTGTTTTTCGGAGAGTTTAAAATAAACCCAAATAAAATACTCGTATTTATAGAGATCGAAAAATAAAAAATAAAACACAGCACATTATTATTGAATTTTGTATCTCTTTTGGTATTCTGTTGATGCAATATTTGTACGTTGAGTTGCATGGTACATGCATGGTGTATGTGTGTGTGTGTGTGTATTTGAATGCCTTGATTTTAGATCAGTCAGTCAGATTGTATGATGCAATATTTCATCATCATCATGACTTGGAAATATGACGACACAAAGTACTCTTATTGAAAACATCTAGATAGTTAGTTGGCATAAGAAAATTTCGCTTTCGCTAAAATTCAAGAGATACACAAATTCTTATGCATGCATGTACGCACATCTGTGCAACCTACTACGTAGGTACGTGCATACATATGTACATACTTGCATATGTATGTGCATGAATTTTGTGTTAATAGTATTTGTAACTGTATCTTGAGAGTAAAAAGCTTTGTTCTAGAACAGTCACAGATACTAGTGCATTCGTACATTGATCCCTTTTGCAGATTCGAACGATCAAATACTTTATTTGTATCTTTGTATGAATTTATATAGTACATAAATATGTATGTATGTATGTTTGAGATATTTAGTACGATACTAATTGTAGCATTTTGTGATACATAAGCAGTATGTACATACTATTTATTAGTTTTGCTTAGCGGTACTGACAGATGTGCTGTTTCTCTATTTTTTCCTTTTTTCAATTCTTATCTAATAAAGTTGTTTTCCTTTTGGTACATTTTCATTTGTTTTTGTATTTCGGTTCAAATTAGACAAATTTAGAACAATTGTGTCTATTTGAGATAACAATTTATACATCTTTTTTATTTGTTTTTAGATTTCTTTAGTTTATAGGTATGTGAAAGAAAAAACTAAGAAAAATAACCATAAGAATACGCAGCAATCAGCATGACGTGCATATTTTTGAAAGAGCCAGTTCTTATTTGTAAAATATTTAATTCAGAAAAATTAGTAAAAAATTTCGCACTCATTTGGAGTTTTTATTCCAAAAATCCTGCTCTTTGGAATTATTTAGTGAACCATTGCAACGTTATAAATCTTTCCTTCAATGGTTCTTTAATAAAAAAATTTCTTTTATAATTTGTACACTCGGTAGTAATTCCAGTAAAAAATAATACAATTCGACTTTTCCATATTGGCAGCACTGTGTATTAAAAGTTTGTCAATAATAGCGCATGTTTTTTATTATAGTCACCGGTTATAAAATTTAATAAAACATATGAAAGTAAACACTTGAGAATCTCAAGAGCCCGATATCGAAATCTTAACAATTGAATTATTTTATGCACTTTTTCGAACTGTATTTGTTTAATTGAAAGCTACTATATCAGGCTTGAGTTCGTTAATTAAATTTCTTAATTTACATTGATTTTATTGAGAGAGAGATATAGGAGAAGCGAGTTAACAATATATACGAACTATCACTGGTTTTTTTGGCCACTTCATCATTCATCACTCATGCTATTCCAAGTATTTGTTTTTAATTTTCTCGACCAAAAATTTCAACGAATTATTTAATGGTAGATATGCTGGAAAAATTTTAAAATATTAATCAAGTCGGTTGGTAGGAACTCCCTTTTCAGACAATAAGTTCTTTTCTGGCCCAACCGAAGATTCGGAATAAGCAAAAGAAAGAAAAACATATTAATGGAATTCAATATCTCGTTCTGAGTGTTCTAAAGGTTGTACGGCGCTCCGATACTGTGCACAGAGTCGCGGCTAACCTATGACAGTGCAAATCATGTATATTGTAGCCTGAAGAGTCTTCTTTCAAATGCTTTTTAACATTTTTAAATATCTTTATTACTTGAAAACTTATGATTCTTGCAACGAAAACACTCAAAAGACCCCACTGTGCGGCGATACGTTTTTAATATTTTTTTATTATTGTTTTATCAACAATTGTTTTTAGAATTGTGAATTCCTTTATTATTTCGCTTTAGATCTTAAGAAATAAAATATTTAAAAAGACGTACCAGTATTACTTCACCATACCAAAATTATTTTTTCTCTACTCCACGCAGCAAGTTTTATTGCCAGTAATTGTGAAATTTCAAATTAAAAAGAAGCACGTTTTCTTAGTTTTTATTTTTAAATGTGGAACTGTTGGAATTGCGATAATCAAAATTGCTACGTGTAGACGTAGGACTAAAGAGGAAATTCATGCAGTTAATCCTTTGATATAAAAACAAAATACTACTACTATTTTAACTGTTAAGTAAAAATTTGATGCAACAGCAGAACATTTAAATTATTATCTGTTAAATAAACATAAAATATAAGAGTTTTATATACATTTTATTTCGATTCAATACAGCATTTATAACTAAACAGTTTAAGTTTAACTAATTTGTTTGTAACGTCACGAAATGAAATATTTGCATTAGATGTAAGTCATATATTATTATGAGTAAATTATTTATTTTCGTATAAAAAAGTATTAAAAAAAGTTCGGAATATATGAGCACGCAGGACACAAGAAGTTTCATTATTGTAAAATTCTGAGTTTCATCAATGTGATTAATTTATCTTCATACTCGCATCAGCGTTCTTATTTGTGCGCTCGTGCACAACTAAATTGTACAATAATTTATCAATTATTGCTATCGTTTTCGCATATCCATCATACATATAAAAATATTTTAATGCATTATCTGGAGCACTCATTTTCACAAGCTCTTCCAAGTGTTCAAGGAGAATGTAATTTCGGTATCTGCTACTTGCGGGAAACTCGTAGACACTAGTCTAGTTTACTAGACTGTTAGTCTGGGTTGCAGTTTAAATTCCTGCTTAGACGCTAAGTGTTTCTGCAGAAGAGCCAAAAGGTTTTCGCAAATTATATTTGTCTTTAAAAAAAATAAATATATTCGTCCTTTTTATAAAATTACATCAAATATGTATATTAAAAACTCAAGGATATTGAAAGATATGTTTCTTAAAAGTATATTGCTGGCATCCTTTTTAGCTAGGTCTAACTGTCGCGTATGTGTACACCTTAAAAACTTTGAGCAAATAAAATGCCAGTTTTACTCGATATAAAGGGTGCTTTAAACACGATAAAACTTTGAATTGCCAACACTGATTTGTTTGACAGCCGAGTTGTGGTTAATTTTATTTGTTATTTTATAATAAATATATTGTTGCTAAGCTAACTCTTACAAATTGTTGTAATCTTTAAAATATTAAAAAAAAACTTAAAAACTTAAATTTGAAATTTGGTCTTCAAGATCGTGTAATCGAACTCAATTAGATTATTTTTTCTGGCGATATGTCAAGTTGCTTGTGTACGCCGATGAACCAGAGATAATTGAATTCTTGGAACACAACATTCGGCAAGCTATTGGCGAAGTACGAATACAATTATTGCAAAAATTTTATGAAAATTTAACATCCAGATTGCGCCATCTACGCGCTAAATTCGACACCCACATGAACGATGCCACATTCAAGCATTAATTGCAAACATTTATCTTTCGATTGAAGCCAAATTCATAGCAATTCACACAGTTTTTCTGCTTAATTTGAACTTCTATCGGGCTTAAAAAAACAACCTTTACATAGCGCCTAGTTCGAATTTTATATCGTCCGGTTCAAGTTTAGATAATAAATATATATGATCGTACAGTGTAATGAGCAACAAATAATGTGAATCTCACAGAGCAAAATAATACAAAATCTAGAAAATTTTTATCAGTTTTATTTGTAATACAATTATTTTACAATCGTTGTTCTCGTCATGTTCTGTAGTTCTAGTATTTTCGTGAAGTAATTATTTATTGGTCTCAATAAAATAAAATTAAAATTAGTTTGCTTTATTATGCCTTCTGCGTCTATACTTTGGCGCGACACTGTATAAGGCACACTTCTGGTTTTGTCGTTAATTGTGTAAATTTTGTGACGTCACACACTACCCACAATAATTTTTTTTTTAAATGACCATGATCGATGGACTTTGGACCCACATTCAGTGTAAAACTTGTATTTTTTTACTCATAGCAACAAGTACAGCATGTTGTATGTCTTTAATTTACATTTTATTAAAAGTGAGCGTATGAATTATATTCAACATCTGTGTTTCTGGCTGTAAGCATTTTTTGTTTTCTTTTACAAAGAACAAAGAATTTCATTTCATTTCAAATCAGAGCAATACTCGTTTGTGTAACATTTTGAAAAATTTTCATCATTTCTGTCACTCAAATATTTAAAAGTAAGATAAGCAACTGAACCGGTTTGTAAGTTCTAAAACGAAATCTACGCTTTTTTGTTTGGCCCAAGATTAAAATAAATGTAAATGTACGTTTTAATTTTTAACAACTTGAACAGTCTGATTTGTTCAGCATAGGACTGGATTCAGCATGCATTTAGCACGATTTTCGATCAAAATTTTTGTATATCGTTATTTCAACAAGACCTTGACGAATATTATACCTATTTTGAAGTTCGGAGCTGATTAAAAATTTCAAGTTTGTTTTCACATTGTTTTTTAGTTTTGTATTTCAATAATAAATCACTTCTTTTTAAACCGCCTGCAACTAGTATTAACCAAAGTCCAAATATTATGCTCATAATTATCATGTGAATATTGAATATAAGCGCTTATCAAAATTATATTTAAAATTTAATAAAATTAAAAATTTACTTTATAGATTCCGTAAACATGGAAAGATTTGTCAAATTTTGAATTTCTGTATTGATAAGTTAAATGTTAAAATTAATCGCGTAACTGTCTGCGCTTGTAACGTTCAAGATATTGGTAAATCATTTGTAATTAAAACGACAGTATTGCGATTTAATTTAAAATGTCTACTTAAAGTTATCAACAAAACTTTAAACTAAAAAAATATATTACTGCGCACAAAGTAAATTTCTGATATTGATCATATAATTAAAGAAAAAAATTAATCAATATAACGCAGATACATTGCAAGAAAATATCGATAAGTTAACTGAACAGGAAATAACTAAATTTGCTTTGAGTTTTCAAAATCATTTGAAAAATCCATAAAAAAGAAATTGCATTGTGTTGCATACACAATACTCTTAAAATGAAATTCGCAATAGAGTTAAACCTGAACTGTATGTAATGCTCAATTATAAAAATTCGAAGAGGAATATTTGAAAGAAGCATGCTGCTACATTGCCCCCAATATCTAGTAACACAAGAGCACGAAAATATCTATGTATGTACATATATTCAATATTTTTTCGTACCTATACATTATATTAAGGCCGATTAAACAGGTCAAGTCAACAACTGATCATTTGTGATTCATCCTGAAGATGTCAAATCCGATATAAGAAATAAATTTTTTAATCTATTTACACTCTCAAGATGTTAACGTTTTTGTTGTAGAGATGCATGTACCTGTATTATTCTAACATGCATTATATCTTGGAGGACAATTACAAATAGACAAAGAAAACTAACCAAGAAACATTTCCTTTGATATGTTGGTACTTATCAAGATAAATTATAAACAGGTATACTCGATAGTGCAATAACATTACAAAAACCACACGTATTTTGTTTTTGAAAAAATCGTCTAGAGATGCCAGAAACAGCTGTCAAGAAGAAGAAATTAAGAAAAACAATGCACAAAAAATATTGTTCATATTGAAGTCAATAACTAAAATCAAAACGTTTTTAATTAGTTATGGCCTTATTCACAAACGATTAATAAAGTTAATGTGTGCATTAAAACCGGCTTTCCAATATAAAAATCCAACATTAAACCTACTATAACTTTAGTAATCGTTTGTGAATAATGCCATTAGTATATAAGGAGGAGCAATTATTTGCGTATAGAGAATTTGGACATGATACTGCCAACTGCGAAAGGGTGAATAATATTTGCTTAAAATGGGCATCTCCGTTACTAGTTCCACATTGCCGTTTTGCAGATAAATCTTATCCTGAACAAAAACAATTAAACTTACATAAACATTGTTTTGCTTTTGTTTAAAAATATAATTTTTCGGCGGCAACGAGTGCTGGCAAACTTATTAATAAAGGGTGAATAAGAACACGCACGCATATTGTTTTCTTTTACAATTGCTTTATTTTTGCATATTTTTCTTTTTAGGAAACACAATTCACTAAAGTAAACAATAAACGAAAATTATTTAAACATTTTTTTTTAATTTTTAATATTTTTCTTTTTAGGAAACACAAAACGATAATTTTGTTTACTTTATTTCATTTGAACCTCTTTTAGACGTGGTAAGTAGAGCAGATATACTTCATATTTTTGCAATTGAATATTAATCAAGGTTACATACATATGTAAATGAACACCTTCTATTAAAAAAACAGTGCATTTCTGTAACAGCTGTACATTTTAAATAAAATGCTCGCCTCCAAAAAGTTGAGCAACAAAATAATCTGGCAAACAAATATAAAAAAAGTAAAATATTTTATTATTGCAATTAAAAAAATCAAGACTGTGGAAATAAACGAAGAGCAATAAGAAAAAAATGTATAAAAACAAACACCAAATAAAAACATTGTAAAAAATCGTAATCAAACATGATGGAGTAAAACTAGAAGAACAACAATACTCGTAGACGTTTGTATACATACACACAACACAAATATTCATAAGACAATTTGAAAATATAACATTCGCTAATTATACATAAGTACATATTAGTTCACGAACATTCAATGACTGCATAATGCAGAAGTTATTTTTAGGTGGGTTTACGTCAAGAAGTAGGTATACTTTATATATGTATGTATGTACATACTTATATTTATGTATGTATGTAATTATGTAGAATGTAGTATATTGAAATGAACTGAACTGAAGAAGGGGCTCGCCTGATTATATTGGAGGTTATCTTATGACTTGTTTTGTCTTTAAGTGATGGCACAGCAAAACAAATTTAATGCTTAAAAATTTGCACTGAAATGTATCTACAAACGAGAGTAAAACCTGTTGTGTTTAGATCTTGTATACACATACTACATATGTATATAGGTACATACATATGTATGTATATAGGTATTAGAAATTTATTTAGACACAGCTGTTTGATATTTCCTGCCGTTCCCAAGAAGAAGCTCTCACCAGAAAATTAATCGCATTTAATTTTCATACATGTACATACATATATACTTATGTATGTACTTTCTTAAGTATGTATGTATATATGTATGTATGTATATACAAAGATATCTTTATGGTGTGCTTAATGCATTTGTTTTGTTTCAAATACTTGATCACCCGTATATGTATGTGTAGCCAACATACGGATGAAGTGAGGATATTCGAATATGTAATAACCATAACGCTGCTATCAAATCGATATCGAGTGTTCAGCCAACATCCAGATAGCCGGATGTACATACATGTATGTATGTACATATGAATATATCTAAGTTATGTGGTGAGACATTCAGACTGGAGCCCTTACACAGCGCAATTGGCTAGCGTCTCATTGAAATAATGCAACACTGGACACGCGCTGGCTAGATTATCAAACGAATCCACTTGATCGGTATCAAAGACTAACTTGACCTTAGATATATTACAGGGACACTGAAATCTTGGAAAGATCTCTGTGTTACCAACTACGCACAATGGTGGCGGTATTAAGGGAGGAAGTTCTGTTACAAACCTGGTTTTGATCAATTGCTTTTGATCGATAAAACTGCCTAAATGCTCTATAAAAAGGAATTTCGGCAGTTTCCACTTAATGTTTTTGAACAAATTTATTATCTTCCGTCTTTGTTCATAAAAATATATAAAACCATATTTTTAAAATTTTATGGATCAAATATATGTACATATATTTTTTTATATTTTCATACAAATTCGAGACATTTCGAAAAGTTTTGTTTTACAAAATGAGGCCAATAATCAACAGATTAATTTTCTAAAAATATCGAAAAAAAAAATTTTCAACCTTAAATGCAACAGATTATAATCCCATTGCCATTGTCGATATAATTTATCTTATTCGGACGAACCGTTCTCAAGATTTTTAACACAAATTAGAAAAAATTCGAAAAACAGTTTTTCGCTAATATCAATGTGATATTTATTTCGAACTTTTATTGGGCTAAATTTTTTTTACATTAGTCCAAGAGAAGCAAAGTAAAAAAGAACTGATTGATAACATTAATTGTTCCCTTGTTCCCCTATGAAATATTTTTTCATAACCAAAAAGTCGTTACGAACTTTAGCCTAATAAATCATTTGTAATAAATTATTTTATTTTTTGTGATCGGCAGCCCAAAATTGGCTTAGAATAAACTTTTTTTAGGATCATTTCTGTTGTGCTCTGGTATAATTTTTAAAGATTGAGATAGAGTGTCGTATTTAAAGAACGCCATAGTTTATTCGCATACTTATATGTATGTGTATGTTTATATGGCTGCATATATATACATATGTATGTATATGTATCGTTTTTAGTCGTTTTGGTCTTGTGTTTGTTTTTGTTTTTGATTATGAATTCTCGACATTACACAGGCAAATAATATTATAAACAATAACATCACTATCATGTTACTTTTCAGTACAAACTCGTTATGGCTGTTAAAAATTAATTGGAAAAAATATCACGAAAAAAAAAATGTAAAAAGATAAGACAGAACTTTTACGCACAATACCAGTAAACAAAAATTAATATTTATGTAGGTACGAGTACTATGTAAATAAATAAGAAAATAAATAAATTAGAAAATATTAAACTGAAAAATATTACGTCATATTTATATTTATAAGATAAAACTTTTTTTAAAATTTTAAAAATTTATTGTTTTTCTATAAAATTCTTCATTAAAAAACGCATAAAAATTAGGGAATTTATAAATTTAAAAAAAATATTCTTAAAATATCACGTTTGTGTTCTGTTTTAAGCAATATCCAATAAATTATGTAGTGATCGATAAAAATATTAAACACAACACTTAATATTAGAAACATTTGTTTGAGCCATCCCACCTCACAAAAATGTATGTAACACTATTTTGGTCTAGAGGGAATACTAGTTAGTGTTTTACATTATTACTTTTAGTTATTATCTCCAAATTGGGAAAAAAATTTATCGCTGTTGCCAACTGGAAACTGCCAGTATTTGTCTTGGGGTTTTTACTTGTATCTCTGGTTTTGTATACATACATTTACATATACATATGCATATATACATCAAAATATATGTATATATAATCTATGTATCTCATATAGAAAGACTATTTAACATTTTTACTTAATATTGTTGCTGGCCCTGTTTGCATTTGTGTAAGGATCCACTTTAGATATACATACATATGTACATATAAAAACCATTAAGAAACACTTGTCTTACAAGTTTATTTTTTATGGATGTGGTTTGTTTGAATACTGTTGGCTGATGGATGGATGGATGCTTGTGCGGGTGGGAAAGTGTGATCAAGCATGTTTTTACAATTATTTACATATAAAAAATTTTTAGAGAAAAATGAACCAATAAAAATGCTGGTCAAAACAAAGAAACGATCATTATATTGCTAAAAATGGAAATGAAAATGTAAAAATATTGCATATCTTAAGGCGCATCATAAATAATTATTTTAAGTAGTTGCAAACTTCGGTTAATATTATAGCGTCTAATGAGTGAATGAGAAGAATGATCACTCTTGCTCTCTAGGGACGTGTACGACAACCACAGCAACAGCTGTAGAAAGTAAGATTTTGTTCACCGCTACTTGGATTTAAAGTTTTAGAGCTAAGGTTTATAGTTATTGTAAGTTTAATTAATAAAAATAAAATAAATAATATTTAAATTAAATAAAATGGAATTTATGAAAACGTAGTTCTATCCAGCACCTTATAGAACGATCTACTTTTATTTCAATTTAAATTTTTCGAACTAAAAACGATGACCCTTAAAGATTTGGACAAGACATATGTTATTATTGATAATTAACTGCAAAAGAAACAAAACGCTTAAGAAAAAATAATCGACGAAAAAAAATATACAAAAATTAAAGACATTTCACAGACTACAATTTTTAATCTAAAGCCATGGAAATTTCCTCAAGAAGAGTGAATGCATAAAATATTTAAATCAATGGCACACAAACAACAATTGTACAGAGAAGTGGAAATAGCATAAGATGAAATTAATGTGGATTTATCTCGTTTACGTAGTAGTCAACCTATCAAAAAAAAGTCGTCTTTTGTTTTAAAATTACATAAATATTTACAGCAACATAAAATTGTAAGCAATGTATAAAACTGAAGATCATTGATTGTGGTAGTCGTATATGTATTTGCATACAGTGGGTCGGTGAAGTGATTTGAAATGATTTATAAAATGCTAATAATCGTTTTATAGATTTAAGACACAATAAACTAAAATTTTCAATTTAAAAATAATTGCTTTTTGAACTATTAATGTCATATGTACACACATAAGTACACTGAATATTGTTAGCTGAAATGCCAAACCAAGAAAACAAAAAAAACTACAAATCTTTTAATTTATTCTATTGTGGAACATTAAACACTATTATGAATTGAAATTATGGTTTCAAACTTTATGATATTTACGCGGTTTTACATATCAGCTGACGATATATACTCGTAGCTCTTCAAGCACTATTAAAACAATTATTAGATATAGGCCCAAATACTCAGTCTCTAGTTAAGTTATGATGATGTATAAACTATTGCCAGTAATAAACTTAAAAGACTTTGATTGGGGGAAAATGTTGCATGAGTGTGAGGCAAAATATGCTTGATCGAGTGACTTAAATGCTATTCGCGACACCATCTCCACTGTGTACATGTATAAATACATATAAAAATGAATAAATTGATTCAATAGTAATTGTATTTAATCTGACACATACCCATTATTCAGCAGTTGTATTGTTTTGATCAGCATTTTAATTTTGTTGTTGTGAATGATGCTTCTGCAGCGGCTGCTCTTGACGATTTTTGAACTTTACTGTTCTATTTTTATATCAAATATATACTATGTATCTTGTAAATACATTTAATACATGTGTAACATACATACATATGTATTTACGTGCTAGTAAACTTAATACAACTAAAAGATAAACATAAAACGTAATTGTTTTGCATTGACACACTAAGGGAGATGCCCATTAAATGAAAATATACTTTTGCTTTTTTAAACTATTTTATTTACATATGTAGATATGTACGTAAGTAAATACATATGTATGTATTATATATTTTGAATAATTTAAAAATTTCCGAATATTGTTTTTAATTTAATAATGTTTTTCTTGTTTTTTTTTGTATCCAGCTCTTGCGATCTGTACGGCAACAAGCAATAGTTGCTACTGAACAGTTTTTACCAGCAACAGCATTTCTTATTTCATTTTCTTTCATACAAAGCAAAACATTTATGTTTTTTCCCTTCTCACACTTATTTAAGTTGGCAGTTTTTTGTCGTTCAAATTTGTTTGTTGGCGATAAGATAAAGCAGGCCCCCTCTAGTTGTAGCTAGTTTGGTATAACAATTCGTCTTTAATAATGCATGCTGATAATAATAATAGTATGTATCGGCAATATGCATATGAGCACATTTATAAATATGCGCACTCGATACACTTTCAAATGCTCGTTATTGCAGACCAGTTCAGTTAGCTTAAGAAATGTTACTAAATTGTTATTGTAATAATCATATATTGTTTATTCCGTTATCAGATTTAGGGGCGACCCCAGGCTTATAGGTGTTTTATATTTTGCCAAGGGTTAGAGAAGCGGAAATTTTGGGAAACATTTATCCCAAATTAATTATATATCTAGGCGCATCATAATACGCCAAGCCAAGTTCAGGCCAATGCACACAGTGTGTATGTTACACGAAACCATATACCCCGTTTTTAGCATCATCATCCCATTGTTATAAAATTATACAATTTTGAACACAAGTTAACTTTAAATAGGAAACCTTGTGCCTAAAATTTCAAAGCTCTATCAATTCCGCGATATAAACGTGTAAAAAGTGCATATTTTGGTACATACTCACTGATTCACTGACTCATCGATATTATGGGAGATTTCCACTACAGCTAGAGAGCTGAAATCTGTTGTACAGATGGGCCTTGATGCACAACTATTGAGAAAAATCTAAGAATGGGAAATTTTTATCGGGGGTTAAGATCCCCCTAGAAACTATTGCTAGAGAGCTGAAATTGAATATACAAATAGGGCTTGCTGAACAACTGATGATAAAAATCTAATAGTGAAACATTTTCATAAGTGGGCTTGGACTCCCTTTAATTGTATTTAAGACCCTCCCAAACAAGTGGCGTTTCCAGTATAGTTAGATAGCTGAAATTCGGTATACAGATAGTCCTTTGTGCACGACTAATGGAGGTTAAAGAATTAACGAATTTCTTACTGATACAGGCGTCGTCATATTATGAAACACAATCATCTGTAAATTCAGAGTCAACAAATTTTTTATAAGGAAAACTTAGAAAAAGGTGCAGATCCGTAAAAAACATAAATGTTAAAAATAAGGCCAAGTTCCTATCGAAAAACTTTGGTCATTAAAAGTATAGAGATCAAAAAAGGGACCAAGTTCTTGATAGGTAAAATATCATTTCATTTCTAGGCAAACTTCCAAGTTTGTAATATTTTTTACTTTTATAATAAAAGAAATGTTTAATTTTTGTAATATATACACTATATACACTATAAAAAATTTAGATTTTTAATAGATTTACCTATCTAATATCGGAAAAACCTATAGAGAAAAAATTTTTGCAAAGTTAGAAGTTTGCGTAGAAATAAAATGAAAAGAATTTGGACCTCCTTTTAATGGTCGAAGCTTTTGGACAGGAACTTGGCCTTATTTTTCACATTTATGTTTTTGTGCGGATTACACAGTACAACACATGATCTTGGGAATCAATTCTGAGGATTTCACGTAAAAGCAGCCCCAAAAATAATATCTTCTGAATCATTCGTTTTGTCTGTCATTCGTTTTAATGGCCGTACGAATTTTTTTGCTCAAAGTGGATTTTTATCACTTTTTCTATATTTTAAGGCGGTTATATCTCGGCACGTACACT
The DNA here is from genome assembly GCA_956483585.1 of Gymnocheta viridis. Taxonomy (NCBI): domain Eukaryota; kingdom Metazoa; phylum Arthropoda; class Insecta; order Diptera; family Tachinidae; genus Gymnocheta; species Gymnocheta viridis. The sequence continues at coordinate 123,404,705 of OY101441.1, read as the reverse complement.
TGTTATTTTCCACATTGAAATATTCATTGCTCTTCTAGTTTTAAAATGTAATTATTGATTATTAATGCAGCCAACTTGACAAAACGACTAATGCAGAAGTTGTTATTTTTTGGGGGTCCTTTTAAGTGCAATTCTTAGAATTGAGTCCCAAATCAATGAGCTGAAAAATGTTGTACTGTGTTATCTCTACTTCGATATAATATTACTTATTATAATGGATTGATATATTTCTAGAAAGTTGAGTTCAACTGTAAAAAACATATTGAAGATGCCGCAGAGAGCTAAAAGCTTTGAAAAATTTTAATATCAGTTCTTGAAAACGTTAAATTAATAGAAAAAAAGTTTAAATAATAACGAGGGATTCTTGAATTACTGGAAAACAACGAAATCCCTAATGTGCCTAGAAATAAATAAAAATAAACAAACAAAATATTGCTAGCTGTACACACACAATGATTATTTAATTGATGTTTTAAGTGGTGCACTTCTAGCAGTGTCATCTCACGTTTGTGTTGTCAACGAAATATATAAAAAAAAATACAAACTTAAAGATAAGCAATATAAAGAAGAAGTAAAAGTACAAAGGCGAAGGCAAAGCCGCTGAAATCAAAATCTCAAACTGTTTTCGATGCCACTGACAAATATATGGATAATGTTTGAAAAGCGTTTGTAACCTGGAAATTGAAAAACAGAATTTCTGATGTTGGACCGACTAGTTCTTACCTGCCGGCAGAATTGTTGAAAGTCTATAAAGTCTAAATTATAAATATGACATTAATTTTTTTTTTGGAAACGGAGTCATTTAACAATCGCTTATTATTGAAAACAAAACATAAACGCATATCGCTCATTTGTGATAAGGTTGTCCATTTGATTGGCTTTGTTTAATATAATGTTTAATATATTAAAATATTAATATTAATATGTATAATATTTGCTTAAGCTTGTATACATACATAAATATATGCTAATAAACAGATTGTTTTTTATTTGGATTGACGTTTACTTTCAGTTTCATCATTTTTTAGTTTATCAATATGATCTCTCCAGCGAAGATAGTGTCAGACGTGGCAAATATTTGGCGAAACAAACCTAAACGCTGCTTATTAAAATTTATGTATAAAATGAAGTTAAATAAAATAAAAATCTGTATATATTTATTAACTTTATAAGCTATTGTATGAGCTGTGTGTTTTGTATAAATGATGTCGATAATTTCCACACAAATATAATTCCAAACATATATTTATACAACTTTTTCTCAAAATACAACACTTTACCACACTGGCTGTTAATTGGGCAATTCCCGTTTTATTTCTTGTAAGTAAAGTAAAGGAAAAAGAAGTATATATTATTTAGTAGTTACGCTTTTTTCGTAAAATTTGTGGCGTCTGAACTTAGCTTTAGTCTCTGATTTTTAAAAGCAACAATATAAATTATGAAGACAGCAAATATGCTTGAATTATCTTGTGAAACAGAATGCCCCCAATATTATCTATTGCAATTCAAATATGTTTATATTTGAATAGCAATATGATTTGTGTCTCGATCTGAACTAAAAATGTCATGCAGAAACATAAAGAAAGTGTAATTTCAAAAAGAGCTTTTAATTTAGTTTTGCTGTGAACCGCACTAATGCTTGATTATTGGTTAATTTTATTTTTTGATAAACCGGGATTCTGTTTTAATCGGCTAATAGTACGATCAATTAATAGAGATTTTGGTTTAATCGGTTAATGAAAACTTGGATTTTTTTAAAATTTTCGAGGATTGAGGAAGAGTGACCAAATCCCAATTCTAAACCCTTTTTCGGTTCGTCCACAATTTAAAATAATCTCTCCCAGAATCAAAATTAGGTTATTCAGATTTTTTTGTTAAAGAATATGTACCTTTTTGTTAAACAAAACTATATTTTTTGGAAAAAATTTTTGAGGATTAAGGTAGAATGACCGAATCCGACTCCTAAACCTTTTTTGGTTCGTCCACAATTGAAACTAAATTCATCCCAGAATCAAAAATTCGGTCATTAAGATTTTTTGTTAAAGAAAATGTAACTTTTTGTTAATTGAGTATTAATCGCTGATTACTAAAAACAGTTGCACAAGTTAATTGATTTCAATAAGTAAAAAATAATACATTAATTATTAAATTAATTACTTTGAGAATTCAATAAAATATATGTAATTTAAATATGTTTAATTACTACAAAATATATAAAATTTTGTTTAATCAGTAGTTAATCGACCCAAATTAGCTGCCTTAATCGTTAATCGAAAATAGTAAGTTTTAAATTAATCGAAGTTAATCAGTTAGTAATTAATCGGTTAACTGATTAAATACCAAAATATTGTCTCATTAGGATATATTTTGACTTCAAAATTAATTTTTTTTAGCATTTTTGATTTTATTAAACTTAAACTACTTATATTCTATACTTATTTACTTAAGCGATGATAGAATTGTTGTAATAACATTTAAATCGGTTATATAAGAAAAGAGAATTTAAGGTATGTTTCTATCGGTCCACTTAAAAATTATCGGAAACATTGCCACAAAGCCTGACTTGTGGCAAAAAAACTTGCATGCTGTAAATCAAGTTTACACCATTTTTATTAAAGAAAAATATTTAATATACCAAAAAAATTTTAACTTTTATTTCTTACCTTTTATTCCATTCATAAAAAGAACTGCTCTATCTAATTTTTTTTTTTCAACTTAACCAACTATTTATTTTATTTTTGTTTCTCGAAACGTTTCTGTTTTGATTTCAAACAATAATTTTGTTAATGTGATATTTTAAAATACAATTTACATATATTTAATATTTATGGATGTGTGTATGCTTTTCAATAGAAACTAAGGTGTGTATGTATTGGTAAGTCGTTTTATAATTTATGTCCTTAAAAAAAATTTTTTCTTTGCTACAACAAAAAAATAAAAACAAAAATTAGTAGTATTAAACAAAATGTTGTTGGTGAAAATATTGTGAACGAAAGAATTCCTAAAAATTTGCTATTGATTTCATATTAAACTGAATTTTTACAGTAAAGATCAAATGTTTTACACTTTTGATACATTTGAAGAATTACTATTGTTAATTTCGGTTAAGTAAAAATATTATAGTTATTTCATTTATATGTAAAATAATATTATAGTAAACTTACAATATTGTATTAATAATTAAAATGAACAATTAATTATTAATATATATTAGCCTCAACTATGTATTTTAAATTTTATTTATGTAACTATAAATTTGCTCATAAAACAGCATTACGACCTGTTTTAAAGTTTTCTTTTTTATATGTTTTTTTTATTTCATTTTAATAAATAGGTACATTTATCTCTGCATTTTATATGGCGCTTTGATTTTTTCATAAGTATCTTGAAATAATTGGAGAAATGATAAACAGGCATGAAAGTTGAACTTGTAAAAAATTTTGTTTTATACTTCTTTATCGAGTGGTAAAATAATTTTTTAATTTAATTTCTTATATTTTGCTTTAAAATTCAGTGTAAAAAGTATTGTTTTTTCCCTTTCATAAAAAATATTCGCTTATTGTCTTCGACGAAGTTTTTTCATTAATGATTTAACTTTTTACTTTCATGGTTTGAGAGGGTAGAAAAATGCTTCAATAAACTAAATCATAATGAAGTGTAAAATAATTCTGGGTAATAATGTGTTTATAGCCTTTTACTTAAAAACTATTATTTTTTTTATTAAAACAATTATAAACTATTCACAGCAGTTTATTTTTTGTCTTATAAAACATGTTTTCAATAAAACACAAATATTTAACTTCTAAACAATTTTTTGTTTTTGCCAACAAAGTAATATTTCATATTTTAATTTCTAAGAACTATTAATATAAAGTAAATAGTATATAATTAATTTAGCATGAATTGTGCGCGTAAAGAAACCATGGATATTGCATATAATATATAAAATATGATGTTCAAAATCAGCGTTTTATGTAAACCTTAGGATTTTATGCTATAACAAGCACGAATTCATCCAAACAGGAGTTATATAAATTTCGTTTACATAAAACTAGAGCACGAAATAAAAAGTGTATGTACATACATAAATGTATCAAATTGATCACATGTTGAGTGCAAATTTTAACAGTTTGGCATTCCATATAGTGATGCAGAGCTTTGGATTACCCGGTAATCGAGTATTTCTTTTTTTGCGGATGCTCAATATTCAAAAGTAATTAATCAGTAAACGGTTCTTACAATTAATTGAATCCAGTGCTGTTCTAAAAAACATTTAGCAAAATAAATGGATACCTTATGAAACTCTTAAAATCTTTTTAAAATGTTAATACTCGTATTATTCAATCTTAGTAAGTTTCGTTAAGTTTTGGACTATATTAATTTGTTGGATCGGTTTGGATGGAGTCTTCCATCGGTTTCGACGACACAAGTAATTCAGAAGTGTTTTTCCTTCAGTAGCGGCTTTACGTAAATTGCAGACTATACAATCAAAAACAACCGTGTTTTGTAAGCTGGCAAATCGTAGTGTACACTACAGTTTTTTCTTCCTAAGAGTTAACGTACCCGGGACACTGGAAACATACTTAGACCGTCTTGAGCATGTATAGAGTGATCGTCCTGTATCGTTCATTTGTTGGACAAAGTCCTACGGCAGCTTGTATCGCGTATATTTCTAAAACTGTAGGGGATTGTAAGATTTTGGATCACGATTTACATTCAACATGATGTTCTCAAATTGTAGCAGTCATTTCAGTTTCATCCTACAGATGTAAATTTCTAAAATTATTTTGCATTAAATAATAAGTGCGAACAAAGTAACCGATTACTATTAGTCTTTCGCCTAATCGTGTAATCACTACAATTGACAAATGCTCTTTCAATACAAGGACTTAAAATAAACTGCTTAGTTTTCTACGACACTGTCTGACAAGATCCCTAATGTATGCTTTAAATATTAAAACTCAACGTTACAACATATGCAATAGTATTGAGGTTAAAATAAACTGATCGTAAATAAAAAATTAAATAAAATGAATTATTAAAACTAAATTTTAGCATACACTTGAATTTGGATTTATACGTTATTTTCATTTATTTATTATATTTGAAGCTTCTATGGAACATAAGTTTTTAAGAGGCAAAATCATATAATTAAAAAAAAAACAATAAACAAACAAACAATAAATAATACACTTGTCATTTGCTTACATACGATATATATTTTCTTAAATTGAAACATTTGAATACGCTTATCACAAAATCATATATGGTTATTTGAGTAATCTTATTGGCTTATAGGATACATATTTGAGGGTAAACAAAACAAAATAATAACTTTAGAGTTAAACTCTGTTTGAAAATGCGTTCTAAATCTCAACTTATTAAAGCAAAGTTTCATATGAGACAATACTCTGTGTCTGGCTTTTAAAATAGTATTATTTTGCAAGACAGAAACTAATTTGTGTATTGTATTTCGGATAGTTTATTTAATAACTTAGAAATACATGCAGTATGCTTAGGAAATATATATTTATATGTATGTGTAAATAAAATCAATTAGTGTAGGAACACAACAAATGACGGCTAGACCTTTAGACGAAAATTTGACTTGATTTGCAGTTCGATGGCAATATCGCTAAAATAAAGTATCTTTGTTTTATTTATTTTTTTGTTTTTACTGTTCTCACATTATAAATAATTTATATCAATTTAAATAAAGAAAAATTTATTTCATTCAATTTATGAGAATTACAGAAATTCTTAAATAATAAAACCAAATAAAATTTAGCTGATACAAATATTATTGAAACAAATTATTTAAAAATAAAAATATCCAACGATATAAATGTTGCATTATAAATTACGTTAGCTTGCTATGGCTATTATATTAATTTTTCCCAGCAGCGTCAAGCCGTGTCGCTGACGTATTTAATTGTGTTCCCACACTTGAATTTATGTATAAATTATTTTATATCTCTTTTTTTAATTAATATTTTGTAGATTTTTTTGTTATACTTTAATCTTTTATCTTAAAAACTACTTTCTTAAAACTAGAAACTATATAATTCTTTAATTTACAAATACTTTTGTTTATCATCAGTTTTTTTTATATTCATCGTCGTCATCTTTGAAAACATGTTTAACTATAAATTGTTTAATTAATTTGTTTTTGCTGTTAAAAATTTACAAATACATAAAATTTGTTATATTTTAATGTTTCGTATTATTTATTTTTTTGCTATTTCAATAAGTATTATTTTGACTTCTTGTTATGTTTTTGGTTTGTCCTTTTTTTTAAATTTTATTTTAAACTCTAATTTAAAATTTTAATTTTAACTTACATGTAGTTAAAACAAAATAAAATTAAATATATCTACTTAAATTGTTGATTATAATTAATGACAAGCTTACAAATCGAATACTTCCATTTTAAAAGGTTTTTTGCTTGTTGGCACATCTAAATGATTGCCAGTGACACGCATCATTGTCGAACGCATTGTTACCGGCTTATCATCGTCGTCATCATCATCGGATGCGTCGCTATGCGTTTTGACATGCCCTCCTAAGGATGGACCACTGAAATCATTGTCATCGTCATCGTCCTGTAATCACGACGAAAATTTTATTAGTTCAAAGAAATTTAAATTTAAATCATTGAAATATGTACATAATAAAAAATTTAAGTGCTGCAAACTTATAAACAAAAAGGAAAATCTGTTGCGTCTGACATTTCGTTTGCGAAAATGCATAGAAAGTCAAGGTTAAGTAAATGCATTTCTAACTGAATGCAGGCGAAAAAGTCAGCATAGAGATTTTCCTATTATTCTTAAAATAATAACAATTGAATATGGTTTGAGTACACAATATAGACATTAAACTTTTACACAGTTTGAAGAAATTATCTGTAAAACAATAAAAATGCTTTGCAAAATATGACTCTTAAGTTGAAAGAAAAAGTCAACCCATAGTTTTTTTGTGTTCAATTTTAGCTTTGCTGTATTTCTTACAATACTTACAATAAAAAGGAGATAGAAAGTTATTTTAGATATAGGCTATATTAATATTTTCATATTTTTTGGAGTAAAAGGCTTGATTGATAAAGACAAACAAAAATTTAAGTTTGTTTAGAAAATATTTTTTTTTTGAAAAAAATACAAATATATACAAATAGTAAAGTATATGCAACATTTTTGAGAGAAATAACAATGTCATTATAAAGATGGATTTGTAAGTGCAGTAAATTAAATATTGCCGTAGTTGCCGTAATGTGTGGAAGAACTCTTAATTTCTTGCATAAAGAAACTTTGAATTTAATAATTTACCCTGATATAACACAATCAGGCTAAAGAATTTTTAACAAGAACTTTCCATTTGAAAATGAACATGTAAATGCCCATTGGCAACTTAAGTTGAATGTGATAGTGTGCTGGGGGCGAATTACGGCATTAGATATCGAACGAAATCCCATACAATATTTTTTGAATTTGTATGGGAAATTTCGTTCGATATCGAATGCCGTAATTTGTCCCCTGAACTATTAGTCTAGAGGTCGCAGGATTGATTCCTGCCACGACCCTTGGTGTCCCCGAAGACAAGCCAAAAAGGCTTAAGCAGCTTTTGTTTGTCGACGTTTGAATGATATACGTAATTGATTTGTCCAAATTTTAATGTGCAAAATATTTAATCAAAAATGATGGGTTATTTTCTTTTCAAACTGGAGTCATATTTGCAATTACAAAAATGAACACTTAAATATTAAATAAATGGCATAAATGTATATTAAACACATAAAATAAAATATATAAAACAATTTGCAATATTTATATTGTAATATTTTAACTTAAATGAATTCTCACGTTTATGAAGGGAACAATTTACCCTCTTTCTTTAAATGATTATGTTCTCAGCAAGGTTTTTTATATTGATCTTGACGGGAACACCAGAAAAGAAAAAATTCAAACAAATTATACAAAATAAATTTATGTAGATCTTCTCGAATTACCGAATCGAAATCAGTTTATATGTTTAGCAGCTATGATGCCACATAATGTTTCACAGGTGCGCTGTTCCATCGATACACACGTTAAGCTTATAACACCCCTTTTTTACGGAGCTTAAAAATAAAAGGTATTTAAAAATAAAACAATTTGGGTTACTTTATTAATTTTTTCTTGCAATTTTTTTAAACACTCAGCTGCGGACACAACTTTGTAGCGTGTTCCAATAAGATGATTCATCTTGATATAAATAAAAAATTTGTACTTTTGAGCGAAATCATCGCATGTTTATTTAATAATAAAGAGGAGCGTATGCCATTAATAAAAGAAAACTATATCAGCCAAATTGCAGCCATGGCTACCTACTATTGCAGGACCATATTCTTTTCATGAAATTTTTCATCACCAATTCGCACATCTCTGAGGTCTTGACTCAATTTCAGGCTTGAGGTTAAGATGTCAGTCGTAGGGTTGTCAATTATTCGTGTTTTTTATTTGTTCGAATAAAATTTCATGATATATTTTTTGTTCAAATAAACGAATAATTTTAAAATTTTGTTTGAATAATTCGAACAAGCAAAGAAAACAAAATTTACGGTTAAACAGCATTAAAGATCATTTCAAGTTTGTTTGTTCTTTTCTTGGATTTTTCAAAATAGTTCAGATCATCATCAATACTCTTAACGATTTTTGTGTTTGTACAACTTCTCACTTTATTTATAGACTTTTTTAAATCAGTTAATAAAACGTTATTAGTTACCTCAGAAAAGTCATCTAATTCTTCATCATAGTTGAAGTCATTCTTAATACATATTTTTAGCACAAAATAGTCCGGAAAACATAGGATTTGCGTAATCCTTTGTTTAGGTTCTTGTGGCATATTGTAAAAAGCTGCTATTGGATGGGATATTCATAGAATTCAGGAAAAATATTAAAGTACGAGTATTCAATGAATTTATACGTCGTTTATTAATTATTCGAATGTTCGATTATTCGACAAAAATTATTCTTATAATTCTTTATTCGAAATTGAAAAATGTTTGTGCGTTCGAACAAAAATGAAAAAAATTGTTCGAATTATTTGAATAATTTTTATTCAAACGACAACCCTACTTAAGAGCCAATTGAGATGGGCTCTTCGAGAAATCACACGGTCCGAAAATGTTTCACGCAAAAGGGCGGTGATATCGTGAGTTCTTCTCTTAACTGAACTGAGATTTAACCCTTTATACAAAATACGGTGTAATATTGTTTATGGAATGTACATTTCTAATGATCGACAAGAAATGGACTCTCAGTTGTTCTTGAGCGACGTTACGAGTTCGATTCTTCATATCACTAACTTGTCCTAGCAGCTCAAATTTTTCCACCAGTTTCACAATTGCTGGGCCGAGAAGGTGCCTCACGGCAACCCATAAGATGCTTCAGTTTTACGAACTGTGAACGCGCAGTTTTCACTATTTTTGTAGTGAATTTTAATCATTTCAATGCGTTGTCGAAACGTATATTGTTCTATTTTTTATTAGTGTCGTAATTGTTATTTGTCATCTGTCAGGTAGTTATCTGATGACTCATGACAGATGTAAAAATGGCGGGCTATTGAAAATGAGATGTCTTATTGGAGTATTTTTGAATATCTATACCACATATTACCAAAAAGTTGTTAGTAAGGATCAACAGGTACCCCATATTATGTAGAATATTATTTCTCCAACTTCTAGAAATGCGTTATCTAAGGAATTGTGATTCTTATGAAATTAAAGAAATAAAAGAACTGCCCACAAGAACAATATAAATAATCGAGTATACTTTTTAGGTAAAATCAGTAGGAAGGAACTTTCAGCAGTTTGTTTCTCATAGCAGAACTAGGATTTTTATTACTTTTCAGTTCTAAGCAAATTGCTGTAAATTTAAATATGTTTTGTTTTAACAAAATTATGTATGTGAGAATTCATTTTTTAAACCATAAACATTAAAAATCCAATTAATTATAGTATATATAGGTACAGTGTATAGTAAATTACCTTTTAAGATCATGTTGTGTGTGTTTTTTAACCAATCAAATTGAACCAAAGTACATAAGTATGTACGAGTATTTAAATAGCTACGAAGTACTAAATGGTATGGAAGTACATACGTACATAAGAATGTATGTATGTATGTATTTTAGCAGTTGACGTGATTTCTTATACAAACGTTGCATTTTACAAACAATCAAACAATTAAACAAATAAAATAATTATAATATGAATTACAATCAACAATTACAAATATATAGTTTAAGGGTTTGCCAATATGTATACGAGTATTAATAATAAGAATATTATTCACCAAAACAAGAAGAAAAAAAATGGAGTTTAAGTTTTTTAAATAATGACTATTAACTAATACCAATTTAAGTAAGTTCATCTAGTTATTTATGAATGAGTGTTTTAATATCCTTTCTTAATAAATAAAACTTTGCACTAATTAATAGTCTAGATTTGATAAAATGATTATTGTTTGCTGATTTTATTTAACTATTATTAGACTAGATCATATGCAAAAATGTTTATAAAATTAAAATTTTTTAAATAATGAACATTTAGCAGGGATTTTTTTTTAAATATTTTGTTATTCTTTTTTTTCTGCTATAATATTTAATTTAATTTAATTATTAATATCAATAATAATTTCAAGTTAATTAATTAAAACTACATACTCGTTCATTATTAAAATGCATTTGCATTTGAATTTTAGTTAAATTTTAATTTGTAAAGTATCAATTTTTATTTAATAATTTTATTAAAAATTGTTGTGGCTGTTGTATTTGTTGTTGTTCTCATGCTACTCGTCATCATTTCCATCATTGATACAGAGTAAATAATTAGTTGTTTAATTTATTTGGTTTTGAATTGTTTGTTGTTAAAATATTGTAAATAATTGCCATTTTGAATATTTTCTAGTTGCAAAATAGTTTTTCGTTTGTATGTGATTTACATAAGTTTATACGTTTTATGTTGTTTTTTAATCTCTGGATTAAAGTGGTTTTTAATTTGTTAATAATAAATCATTAAGTAGGCGGTCTTCTCCCTTACACATCATGTTAATGTTTCTTGTTTGGAGTTTTTAATTTGTTAATTGCTTTAATATAATTGTTTATCTTCTATTCATACACGTAAATTTAGTTGATGTTGATTAAAAGCACTTTTATTTTTCTATTTTTTTTTCTGTTAATGTCTGCTGAGTATTCATGAAATAAAATCAAGTGAGCAATTAGGTCATGTTTAGGTTGGTGTGTGTTTGCAGGTGTAACAGATGAGATAATTTCTTGGATAACTTTTATTTCTAAGGTTCTTAATGTTGTTGTTTGCTGTTATTGAATTTTTAAGTTTTGACTATTTTTATATTCATTTAGGAGGTAACCGTTATTTTTTTAAAGTTCTTTAAAATATAACATGATCGAATTTGAAAGCATTCAAGATCGTTGTTGGTTTTTGCAAATTAGTCATCCTTTAATGTTGTTCATACTTTTTTTGCATGTGGTGTAGACGATTTTTGTTTTTATTATTAAAGCGTTTTGAAAATGTTGTTTTTACTATTTATATTATTTTTATTATATATTTTATTTTAATTCTGTACAGAAAAAGATTTATATTGGGAAGCGAAAAAGAAAAAAAAGTACAAAGAAATACGATAAAGATACAGAAAATTAGTAAATATATTTAATAATTACAATACGATTTTTATTAAAAACCACTCAGACGCTAATACCTTGATTTTAATAACAATATTTAAAAAGAATAAGGGAAACAATTAACTGGAATAATATTAAAATATTTTTGTTTATTAGCGTTTCAATCATTTTTGTAAATAATGTGTGAAATGCTGTGCTAAAAAATTAAAATTTGAACAGTATTTTATATCTCAAAATGTTTTTTAAAATCCATAAGTTATACTTCAATGTCTTCTATTGCTTTTTAAAGTATTTTCTTGTAATTATTTTTAGTCTTTCAAAGAAGTATATGTGACTGATAACGAAATATTTAACTGATTTTACTGAAACGCCCAACAAAATAATCTATCTTATTTTTAAATCATTCAAATGCCCTCTAATCTGGAATAATTTATTACTTAAGGACATCGCACTAGTGATGTTTATGCACATAAATCTCTTTAATATTTATTTAAAAGTTACGGATAGAAAAATTATCACGCTTTTGAAAAATTAATTGAGTGACTTCCTGAACTGTTCATAAAAAGTATTTGAAATAAAAAAAATATACATTGTATTAACCAGGTGACATCATTACGGCAGCTGATTTGAATGTCAAAAAGGGTGCTTTTATGTTTTTCTGTATTTGTCTTTTTTTTTATTGTTGTAATTGTTGTACTAATAATTTCACCTATTTAATACGCCTTCCATTGTAGGAAATTATAAGATGTCAAAAAATAGTTTTATGCCGCGGCGCGCTGCAATTTCAAAAAATTTAATTGATGTCTTTATATGTAATGTAGCGAGTGAGCAATCTTCGATTGAAAAAATCACGTATACGCTAATACGCAGGGCCGAGATGTTAAAATTTTAACTTTTTTTAAGTAAATTATATATTACACTTTTAACAGATTACTCAGCTAAAAACACATGCAAATTCGAATGTTCACCCTCTACTTAATATTTTTTAAGGACGTCTGTGGGAGAATTACGTCTGTACGAGTCACTAAAAATATCCATTAAAACCCTTAAGTCTTGCTACTTAGATTAAAGGATTTGAAATTGATTTTCAGAATCGTATTGTAAATATAAATTATTCGGTTTGAATTCAGCAAAAGAAAAGAAAGCATTCTATCTACAACTTACTTCAAAGTCTCCAATTGTAAAACGTGTCGCCGCTAATGAATCTTGTGGTGGCATATCCGGACTCACAATCTGAATGTTTATAGTAATTTCATTTTGTGAAATGATGGTTTGTTAATATACAAATCAAATACGAGGCAACGTAAGCATTTATTAAGAAACAAAACGAAAATGAGACGAAACATTAAAGTGAATTTAAAATGGAATTGTGTGGCAAATACTTAATTGTATATAAAAATATAAAATTGTCAGCACAACATAAGGTTTCATTTACATACATATACATAACATCAACTTTGTTGACTTTGAGCCCATTTTATGTTCGATATATGAGTTGAGGCCATCATACATACATTATTTTAATAAAATACCTTAGTGTAAATACATAGCACACAATAACAATTTATGTGTTTTGGAATTTGCTTGATAATAAGAGTTATATTTATTTACAAAAATGTCACTTACATCATCATCATTGTCAATCATTTCCTTGGTGGAGGCGGTTGTTTCATTTCTTCGAATTGAGCCTTGATGAATATCCAAATCAACTTTAAGGCATTGGAAGCTTCGCATTAGGAACACTATGGGCATTGGCAGAACGCCAGCTAATATCATAGACAATGCAATAGCCATAACCCATGGTGGATAGTCCTTAGGCACAACCTTGCCCTTTAAGGAAAAGCAAAAAAAAAATCTTTTACAATCAATCGCATATTTGTCTAAAGTAGTCTAGTTACCAAATCGCCATCCCAGGCGCCATAAGTGGGATTCTTGACAATCATAAATACCACTGACGAAACAAGAATGCACACCATAATAACAGGTCCAAAATAACGCCAAGTCAGTTGCCAATAGAGGCCAGGTCGGTAGCCAGTCATTTGATAGATGTCTTCAGTAAATCTTTAAAATAATTATTGTTTTATTTATTTCTTGGCCCTCTAAACCGTAAATATGTATATAAAAACTATTATTTGCATACCTTGCATGGCCGTATATATAAACAACGGCTATCATTTCCATCAAAGCAATCACTACCAGACCAATTGTACCGGCAAAGGAGTCGAACATCTTCAGCCAATACTCGCCAGCACCTGTACAGAAGATGAAACCGACAATAAAGCAGAAAAGACACACCACTCCAGTAACATGTTGTTTCTTAACCCGCTTAATGATGTCGATGTCAAACAATGTGCACAGCATGCCCTCAAGTATTCCAATCTGTGAGCCCAAGCCCAGGGACAGCAGCATGGTGAAAAATAGAACAGCCCAAAATGGTGCACCCGGCAATTCCACAATAGCTTGTGTGAAAACAATAAAAGCCAATCCTGTTCCTTCGGCGGCCTAAAGAAGAAGCTTATTTGTTCTGTTTTAAATTGTTTTGATTCAAATTGTACTTACATTGTCTAATTCATGTGCCAAGCTGCACTCTCCAAGCTCCCATTCTTTGGTTTCGTTCAAGGAAACTTTTTCCATGGCCTTTTCATAGACATCATCTGTGACGTTGTTGGAAGGCAACAAACTATGCTTAAATAAAATGTCTTTGTTTCTGAAAAAATCAAAAAACTATTAAAAGATGTTGACTTTTTTTACAGAAGACAGCAAATGAAAGATAAATGATGTTTTAGTAAGTTTTGTTAATACGAGTATCGGTCGAAAGAAAAATAAGGGAAAGGAAGTCATTAAGTTGAGACTATATCTGTGACAATAAGGAAAAAGTGCTTAAGTAAAATTTTACCGTTTTGTAGGATATCAGTTTTTAACTTTCAAGTGAATTTTTGGAAGTTTATTGTATTTAAAGATGCCAAACTAGTTTCCAATTTAGTTCTGCACTCTATAACTAATATATTTAACTCAAAATGTATCAAATTATTTTTTAAATCACGCTGTTATTCCATATGGTATTATACGGTGAATAAAAATAAGAAGAAATTCATTACGCTATAACTTACTAAAAAAATAGTGCAAAATAATTAAAGCTTTGCCCAGGGTTACTTTTGAATGTGTAGAGTATTCACTCAAATTTAGCTTAAGTCGACTTAAACCCTTATTCCTTTTTACCACAGATATTTTTACTTCTTAGTAAAACTTAGTTTTACATGCTAAACATATTAAACTGGAAACTAATCTAAATATGCGTTAACTGCCGCAGGGAGGATTTTGGGAAGAAGACATTGAAAATCGATAAAGACTGTATGGCGATTCTGAAGGCCTTGAACTATCAAGACCTGAATTATATAAAATCCCGTTCTCAAATCTAGACACATAAATCATCCTAACTTAGCGTGGACTTGTCCATGACAACAAGAAGAGGGATAACTGTTCGAGAACAGGCTCAGAAGTAGTGGACGTTTCCGAAACCTTCAATGTGTCTGCACCATTTTTCCATCTATTGAATCATATACGAATATATAAGAATTGTTGTAAGCTTACAATTGATATCAATATGGGAATCGATTCACAATGAGTATGAAAAGGAATCGCTTGAGCACTTGCTATATTTGTGTTTAGTTCAAAGGCTCAGACTCGTATTCTTCGGGCAGAGACACTTTGAGAAGCTGGCTGTGGTTTCAAGTGTAACTCTAATCAACCTACACAAATTCTTAGACAATAGTAAATTATTTCATAAATAAACCACAGAGAGTATCTCAAGGGGTCACCAAATCTTCGAGTGAACTCGTCGTAGGGCGCTCAACCTAAGAAACCTAAACTAAACCGTAGCTTAATCTGCTGGTTTCCACTATGAAATTAATTTCTTTTAATTTCGATAGCACTTTCTTTCAATGCTGATGTAGAGATAGAGAACTTTAAATTGGAAACATATTTTTTGTGACATCTGATTTCGTTAAACTGTATATTCAGTTATATTCTTTATATTACAGTTACATTCTTGATCACTTTTAATTGCTTCTGTTTTACTAAGCGTCACTTTACTCCACCCAAAATGCTTTCTCTCATTCTGTCATGTTAAAAATCTTTACAAGTAAACGAGTGTAAACTAGTAAAATCAAGTATCAATTTGTGCAAATTATTACAATTTAACAAATACAAACGCAAATCAATTCAACACATTTATTTATAAACTTGTATTTTATAAAATAGTTATTTCAGCATTTTCTTTATTTTGCTATTTTCATTCGTTCTTGTATGTTATTGATCAGGAAGACTCTTTAATATAATTTACTGCAAATCACCTTCATTTATGTCAATAAATAATTTCAATCATGACATATTTATAAATAAAATAATTAAAAATGATTCTTTTTGTTGCAAATAGTGAATAAAGAATAAAAAAAATTACGTCTCAAAAACGTACACATCGGTACAAGCAATTAATGGCCATAAATAATTGGAATCTTTATTTTTATTTTTCTTAAATGCCACAAAAGTCAAATTAATGTAAATATTTCGAATGCAGGCATATTTGATTACATATTTGCGCTAACATAGATGAAATTTAATGCCCGACTTTGTTGCCCGTTTAGATTTATGAATGTTATTCAATTAAGTTGCTTAATTAGTTACATGCCCATATTCGGGATGTAATTAGGAAAGCGTTAGAAAGATAACTGTCCCTTTTTAAAATTAACTAAAAGCTAATTTCGAAGCTTGCATGGTTTGTATAAAAAATTTCCCTTTAAAACAATTTATACAATATTCATTATATTTTAATAAAGTAATGGATAGTGCACTAGGCTGTTAGTCGGGGAGTCGCAGGTTCGATTCCTGCCTGGACCCTGGATGTTTATGCAGGTAAGCCTAGAAGGTTCTGAAATTTGTGTTTGTCTTCAAAAAGATTTGAGAAATCTATTCTTTTCTATGGATGAGATAAAAACTAATTGGTTATTCAGCTGTTTTCAACTATTAATAAAAAAAATTTAAAGTGTTTTAACTGTTTCATTCCTCTAAGCGCGTCACTCCCAAATTGGTCAACAGCGACCAATTAGGATCGATGGCGACCTGCAAGACGTATATGTCAGTGAAAAACATGAATTGGAAATCCCTGCGATGTAAAAAGAGGACAGTTGATCTCATTGAAGACACGCAGGAAACCTTCTACTGTAACAGCCTTCTTTGTCAATCAATAAATACAAGTTACCTTCACAAAGAAAAAAAGCCTCTTAGGAAGAAAATCCTTATCCAAACAAGCCGGTAAATAAAAATCGCCCAGACAAATATTTTGACATATTTGAAATGAAAAATCACCATAAATACCGATTTTGTAAAAATACCTAAAGCAATGGACGATTTTTTATTGGCAGATTTTACCTTTCGCAACTGTTCGTGCAGACGTATCGAATTAGTATTTTCAAAAATCGCAGAATTTTAATCGTATTCATTTCTATAAATCATACGACAAACCAGTTATTGGAAATTCGAAACATGCAAAAACCCAAAATAAAATACTTATTCAATTGATTTTGCTGATGCTGCAAAAAATCAGAACTAGGCAATTAGTGTGAAAAGTTTAGGAACCTCTGGCCTAAATGATCATACAAATTAATTGCGACCACTTAAGCACACAAGCACACAATTGATTGAATACGGACGTCGTTGGTATAACAACCCATTCGTTCGCCCGCCTAATTTGTCTGTCGAAATGATGGTCTAGCAACTGATGATTCTGGCTAAAAATAAACAACAATTGCCATACAATTGTTATTTGAAGTTTGAAAATGATATTGAGCAGTTTATTTATGTATGTATGTCACAGAATTTGTTAAAATTTTACTTACACTTCAATGCAATGATCCATATTGACAGTGGCCTTAAAGCCCAGAATAGCAAATATAACTACACTTGCATAAATGGCGGTGATGGCATTGCAAACGGATACTAACAAAACATCGCGGACGCAATTGTTCTTGGGCGTGTTATAGCTGCCAAAGGCAATCAAGGAGCCAAAGGCCAAACCAAACGAATAAAATACTTGCGTAGCGGCATCCAGCCACACTGTTGGATCTGCAAGTTTTTCAACTTTCGGCGTGTACATATGAATTAGACCCGCACTGGCACCGCGTAAAGTTATGCCACGAATAAAGAAGATTGTCAGGACAATGTAGGGAAAGAGTGAAGTAAAATACACCACTTTACCCGAACTCTGAATACCCTTCATCACAATAAAGAATACAATTGTCCAGGAAAGCAACAAACAGAGAACAATCCACCACTTGAGGCCACCAGGTTCATCCATGGATGGGGCTGCATCTAAAGTTGTGCGATACCAGAAATATGAAGTTTCCGAAGAACGCGCACACTCCTCCTCCACTACGCCCGTACCATTAGTGGGACATGATGCCCAGGGCAAAGGATACTAGAAAATAGTAATTAAATTTTAAGAAATCAGCAACTTCCACATGAAACCTAAAGCTTGTTAGTTGCCTACTTACCCGGAAACTATTAAATAAATAAAAGAACACCCACGTTATAATCACGTTGTAGTATAGTGCCACAAACAACGTTACTATACACGAAGAGATACCAATACCACCCAGCCAGGGGTGTATGGTATTCCAAACGCCTAAAGCACCCAGACGCATGCGCTGTCCCATGCCCAGTTCAATTAGAAACAATGGTATACCTTCCAGCACCAACATTACCATGAATGGTATTAGAAATGCACCTGCAAATAAAAGAATCAAGACAATATAAACGAAAGAAATAAAAAAGACAATCAAACTGTGTGTGTTTCAAATAAGTAAGCAATTTGTTCAACAATTTCCACATGGATATTCTTTGCACATGACATTCATTTGTTTCTACTGACACAAAATCAATTCAAATTTGTTGTTAGTGTTGCTTTTTTATCTGTTTTTTTTTTCTTCTCTTTGGCCCTGGCTGGCTGAATCTAATCAAATTGGATTAGTAATTAATTGCAAATGAATTTTGCATGTAGATGCACGAACAAAATAAAAATGAAATTTAATTAACAATTCATTTTACTGATAAAAGTATTTATTGTCTTTTTCAAATTTTATTTAATGAGAAAATTCTGGAAATTTTAATACTCGAGTATTTTCAAGTTCTTGGTAATAACAATATTAGAGGCTACAAACTAATAATATAATTTTCAACATGGATTAACAAGTTTCAAGGTTCAAATTGAATTTATTACGAGCGGATCTATTATGACATATATTTGGAACTTAGAAAGAATAGTTCGGTAATTATCATCGATTATTATGTTTTGCTCATTTAGGCTGATAGCTAAAAAAAATGATAATAGAATGTACCTTCTAGGCTACTGATCAGATGTGGATGAAAGTTATTTAGCACGGTCATAGCCTTCAGAAAAGCTCTTGTCAAAGTCGACCACCTCGTGTGTTAAAAGCCCTTTAAAGTTCGTTCTTTTTCCATTGAGGCGTGAATAAATTAAATACTTCAAACGCTTTTTCTGAAGAACGAGTTTTTTTGAGTCATGATGCTGTTTAATTAAATAAGCGATATGTTGAGAGTTTTTCTTAAATCTCAATACGTCTACTGGTTGAAAATAATAAAAATCTACATATTG
Organism: Gymnocheta viridis; assembly: GCA_956483585.1. Lineage (NCBI taxonomy): Eukaryota > Metazoa > Arthropoda > Insecta > Diptera > Tachinidae > Gymnocheta > Gymnocheta viridis. The sequence continues at coordinate 123,385,363 of OY101441.1, read as the reverse complement.
AAATGTATCTGAAAAATTTTTAAATTAAAAAAAAATATTTTACATTTTCTCAATAATTAAAAAATTTTTAATATATTACTGAATATAAAGTCCTCCAGACACGTTCAAAATTCTTGCTAAGCATGGTTATATTATAAGTGAAAATTTCATGGTATGTGTGACACCAACGACGCTTGATGGAAAATCAAAAAATTTAGTATTTTGGCATGCTTGCTGGCAGTTGTTTGTACATGTATAGTATTAACCCATCAAGCACGAGCAAATTTTTAGTAGAATTATATTTTCATTGTGAACAGTTGTCAAAAAACCCGAATTCAAAGAAAATTAGAAAAGTTACTCGTGTTCGAATTAAAAGAAAAACAAAGAAATGACTGATAAAGAAAAAAGAAGTGTTAGATCTTATTAAATAACATTTTTGTTATTAACATTTCATAATTTAGCGACGTTGTTATATTTTTTTAGCTAAACCAGCAGCACAAAATCAAAGTAAAAATAATGCTTGGTGGGTCATCAAGCGTAGTAACATCAAGCCAGCAAGCATTTTGAACGTGTCTGAGACCCTTAAAAAATATATATGTATTTTGGGAAAAATGTGATTATAAATTTTAAAAACTAAAAAACTATGTTTTTATAAAGTCGAAATGCATTTGAAAACAATAGGCTTGAAAAAAGATACCCACGTGTAAACGCTACGTCCAGCATTGGTCAAAACTATTGAATTCTCAAACGAAATTCAAAAACATATAAGAAAAAAATGCGCCCAATTTTCAAAATTTCTTAAAAAATTATAATGCCAATAAAGGATTGAATTCCTCTTTGCAAGTTTCGGTTATATCTTTTAAATATCACATCAATTACTTTGGAATAACATTGAACATGCTTTTCAAGCTTAATCAACAAGTTATTGGTTAACAGGCACTTGATAAGACTTTTTGATTTATGTATTCGCCCGCTAATGATGTAAGCGTTTCCCACCCATATGGTTCTCAATTTCAACACATACACGACAGTTGGTCATGTTACTACTGCAGTTTCTATAATCTATTTTTAATACATCCAACTAATTTGTGTCCTAAATATAAAAATTATCTTATTATACTTTTATACATATATTAAATCAACTTTCAACTTTTTACGCTTTATTACAAACAAAAAAGCAAATAAAAAAATACTTTACTTTCCAAATACAAAAGAAAAGTTTTTATAAAAATGAAAATCAATCAAACTATTTACTTGTGAGTAAAACATTCACTGACCCCACTGAATGGTTGAGTGTAGCTTTCTTCCTTTTTGGAATTAATATTTACAATAATGCAGTCCAAACAAAGCAAAAACTTAAACTATATCAAGTACGAAATAAGACATCAAAAGCAATCAAAAGTAAAGAAATTTAAATAATAGACACGAGTTTTTTTCATACAAAAGTTAAACAGATAATTTCTCAATGCAAACAATGAAAAGTGCTAAAACAATAAATCAAATTCGAATAATTTTTTCTAGTGGCAGCAGTGCTGTTGCAGCAGTTATAAGCAATTAAGTTGAACTTAACAAATAGTAAATCAGCAAACCAAGTTTTATGAGGCATTTAATTGTAATTTATTGGCAGGTTTATATTTATGCATGTATGTATGAATTATAATCATTTCCATATTGGTTGTAGATTGGGGCTATTATTAGTTTTCTTTGCAAAATTTATACTTATCAGCACATGATAATAAATCAATAACAAAAATTGCAGTAAATGCACATTTATAAACTTTTACAGAGCATTTTTTCCTTTTAACAGAAGCTTGGCTTCAGCCCGAATCTTTTAGCAAGAGGTCGCTTTCATTTATTTACTTATGCCAGACTTCTTTTACTTTTCAGAATCGGGATTTTTGCAATTTTTTAGCCGGCTCGCTCTGCTTTGGGACTTAGTTTTATATGTTCTAGGATGTATTTCTTTATCTTCAAAAATAGTAGTCATTGCATTCTACTGTCATCTATTTGCATGAATCAAGCCTTTAGCACAAACTATTCAATATTAAAAAAAACAAGTTCCACGATATTTATTTCATTTCTAATACCTTGACAATTGTCTGTACCGCAGCAAAAAGTGTAACAAAAAAACTATAATTGTTTCGCATATTCATTTTATATTTGCACTGTCGCCATGAAATGCGTTCACAATTCAAACAATAGTTAATTAAACTTAAACAAACAAACAATTGATAGCGGAAAAAAATTAAAAAAAAAAATTAAACACATAATAAATGTGTAATAAAAAGCCAAACAAAGGGCATTTACCACTTAATAAATGCAAATGAAAACAAATCAAATAGCGCCAAATTGCAATTGTTTTTTAAATAGAATTTCATTTAATTTCGTTAATTTCAGAGTCAGAGTCAAATGAAATCATTTGCATTGCTATTTTTATAACACGCGCTACAAAATGATAAGGTCGCTTAATTGGTCGTTCTTTTTAATGCAAATTTGCACAGATTATTGTACGAGTATGTAATAATAGTTACTTAAATGTTTTTAGTGTATTTTTTGTTTATAAACAAAAATTAAAAATCATTCACATTTTGCAATGCATTAAAATCATAAGGTGCAACCAATAGCTGCCAAAAGCTCATTTAAAAAAATTAAAAAAAAAAATATACAGTCAAACTTCCATAACTCGAAATTTTATAACTCGAATTTTCTCTAACTCTATCCAATTCGATTGGCAGTAGCGTTAAGAGAAAAAATAACTTACAATTCTCCTTCCGTAACTCGAACTTCCATAACTAGAAGTTCTCCATAACTCGAACGAAATTACATGGATATGAATTCTATAATTCGAAGTATTGATTTTCTGACTTATCAGCTGGCCTGTTGCATACACATTACTGCAGTGCATTGTTTTGAATTAAATTATTTTTATTCGGGGGATCCCATCTTAGGAGGAACGGCGAGAGAGTTCGGTGGAAGAAACTTTTCAGTAGCCTTCCAGAAATAATGTAGAAAATTCTTATCGAACATTGAATTTGTATTTGCAGACTACAACTGGTCAGTAACTAATTTCGTAAATTTATCAGTCGAGATATTTTATTTCAAAAAAAATTCAAAATATTTTACTTCAATATAACTTGCTTATTATATGTTGTTTTCAGTAAGTGCCTGTTTTAAATAAAATATGGATGCAATGGTTTTTTTCCAACAAATAAATTCTAGAACTCGAAGTCTCCGTAAGTCGAAGATTTTTTGCGGATACTGGTGATTCCAGTTGTGCAAGTTCGACTGTAATAAAATTGTAAAATAAAAATTAAGCGAACTGACTGACAACGCTGTACATTAACAACATTATAGGTGAGAACCTAATATGCCACGAGCTCTTTCAATGCTTTTTCTGTTTAAGGATAAGCAGGAGCAGAAGTAGAAAAGAAAGACACGCACACCTTAAGATTAATAAACTGCCACTGTTCGTATTTAATGGGCCAAGCTAGATCAAGTTTGGGGCCTTTTCATATACACACAAGCTACCAATAAATATTAAGTAAAACCTGAAAGTTTTTTCATCCTATCTAATATAATTGTTTGAAACTATACTCAACAGCAAGATAAATATGTGCAAACCATAAGTGCAGTACAAATTTATTTTAATGCCAGCCAATAGCTTACACTGAGTCTAATTGTACGAGTAATAAATTAATATTTTCTATATCTGACAAACTAACTGAGATTGTGCGAAAAATTCTGATTGCAATTCTGGTTCTATTTAAGTCTGAGAAAGTCATAACAACATAGGAGATCTTTTTCTAAAGTTTATTATTACAGAATTTCTAAAGAGAATTATGTAAAATGACGAAGCGGACTTTTAAATACTCTAATAATGCACTGAGGGGCAAAATAATAGAAATATATAAATAACTTCTTTTGTTAACATCATTTATACCGCTAAAAAGAACAGGTCAGATTTCCTGTACCACATTATCTCTTATAGTTTAAAAGATATTAAGCAAAAAATTAAAATTAATTTTGCATTTTTAGAATTGACTGTTTTTCCGTTGAAATTAGGGATGTGTGATCAATCGGTTAATCAAACATTTTGATTAATCAGTACTAAATAAAGATTTCTGATTAATCCCAATGCTGATTAACCAAATATTTTCAATTTGTTCATGAGTAGCTTAGACCTACGGAGAGCCCTGGTAGACTAGTAAACAGCGTACTAGAATATTAGTCCAGGGGTCGCAGGTTCGATTCCTGCCTAGAGCCTGGGTGATTCTGCAGACAAGCCAAAATGTCTTCGCGGTTTGTGTTTGTTCCTAAAAAAAAATATATCTATGACATACACGAAATCTGACAAGCATGGAATCGATCGTATTTGTATTTACCCTATTAATGCCAAATGTCCAACATGAATGTTTTAAATTGTTTCAAAGGAAAATTATTGTTTGTTAATCCAAAGTGCTTATTATAGGGCTAAAGTACGTAATATTTTTAGATAGAAAAAATCGGATATGAGACAATATTTCAAAGGAACATACAAACTAACTAACTACTAACAAACCAAAAATGTGTGTCTTAAGTAAAAACAAAGAGTAGAAATAAAAATGGTACATGAGTTAAAACCAATGTATATTAATGGGTTAATTTGTATACCAATGGGTTCATTTAATGTCAATGTAGTAAAAATTGGTCGCGGTGAAGGTGTGTTTTCTTTAAACAATTAATAATACCCACCACAATACAAATAAGTCTCGGATTATTTTCGCAGACATTTGTATTAAAAAGATTTGACCGAGCACTCTACAATGTGGCAAATTCATGGAAATACATTTGACCACGGATGATGGGGGTATGGCGGCCCTCGAAAAACAGCGTCGTTTCTGTTCTGCCGAATATGTTGAATATAATTGATGTCAATTTGTCCCTCGTTATTTTGGAATATATGAGACAATAACTCAATTCTTTTTGACTAATAACGTTACGAATTTTAGCCTAATAAAATTATCACTTTGGATTAAAAATTAAAGAAATTTTTATGTATTCAAACATATTCAAAATCAATTAAATTAAACTTACACAGTCAGGCATACCCTCCAACATAATGTTAAGTCAAGGACATGTTGATATTAGGTACTCTTTATTCACACAATTTTATTAATCAAATAAGTGTTTCATCAAGTTTTGATTAATAAAATGTTTGAAAAATTATCGCACATCTTGAGATATAACTTTTCCTCTATTGGTATTTCAATCAGTAGTCTAATGAATTTTAAACGTTCGGAAATCATCACTTGCCAAGACATTTTCCTGTCAAAATAAAAAATTATGCAAGCAACCAACAATGATGCTACACATTTTTGTAACTACGGCAGGCAACATTACTGTGGCATAAGTTTTGCAGACAGGTTGCACAAATTTAATGCATTTACGTCTCCCCATTTGTTCTGGGAGAAGCCCGACTATGTGCTATTTTACAAATAAGCTATGCTTTCTATTATACTCAATCCATGCTGAGAATCCGAATTATTTAATACAAACAATCAATTGCGATTACTTACCGCCACCATTTTGTTGGCATAAGTAGGGAAACCGCCATATATTACCCAAACCCACTGAGTAACCAATAATACTTAGAAAAAATTGCATTTTTCCAGACCATGCTGCACGTTCTGGTTCACCAGGTATCTCCACAGTACTAACGGAATTTCTTTGAGGTGCAGTCAGAACAATTGTTACACCATGTGTGCCATCTCCGCGAGCTCTAGTATTCAACGGCGCCATTTCATGGCCATTGCGAGGCGCATCAATAATTTTAGTAGCAGCCATCAACAAGTGAAAGAAAACTGCAATCAATGAGAGTGTATTTCTTCTTTTAGTGTTCCAAACGTAACAGTCTACTATTTAAGTGAACACACGTGTGTAATATAACGATGTCAATAACTGAAAATATAAAAAAAAACAATTAAATACATTATTTTCACATCACTTAATTTTCAAAATACTAGTACATTTTTATTACAACTCATATAGAAGTATAACAATAATATGAAATATTGTTTTATCACAAATCTGCAGTTCATTGTACATTTATTCATTTCCAGGTTGTTTGTTTAATTATTGCATACCAACTGTGTTTTCATAAAAAATACGTAAAGTTTTATTAGTTTATAAAGCAGCCTGAGTAGTACCAGTGGCGTCAATCTTTTTAGTTTATGAGAATTGCTCCTAGTTCTAATAAATTTTAAATTTTCCCAAGAGTTTCGTCATCTTTGCTAAATCTATGTTTGTTCTTTTGTTTTCTTGCTCTTTTAACTATAATAAACCATTTTGCCATTGAAGCGTATAAAGTTAGCGATGTTGTCACTGCGTTGCTTTTGTTTGATCAATATCGTTTCTCTTAAACGTTCAGCTAGTAAGTATCCTTTTGCTGACGATTATATTGTTTTCATTATTTGTTTTGTTTTTTTGTTTTTCTTTTAGGGGGTTCATGTACAGAATTATTCTTCAAGGACCTGTCTTTATTTGCTATACTATGTAAGTACAAATTGATTTGAAAAAAAGTACAGAAATAAGATTGGCGACATTCGCAAATAAAATATGTATGTATGTAAATATTTACACATGTAATTATATAAATTAAATTCACTTTGGTAGTTTTTTTTTCATTTTCTATAATAAAACTATGATTTGAAAAAAGGTAAAAGATCATAGAAGTCATTCAGTAAACTTTGTCACCAGAAACTTTTTGAAATAATTTTATTAAGGACGTTGTCTGAAATGGTTTGACACCTTAAGGACAATGATATTTATATCAAAGCATTACAAAAATAAATCGAGAAATCGAGTGCTAGATGAGCAGAAACTTGAATATCTAGAACGGCAATGATTACTTTCAAAAATACTACAACGTAAAGAGCTTCACATAAATGTTGTTCTAATCAATATTGAACTGCATCGTGTAGTGTTCTCTGTGCTGCTTACAAGAAATTCATCATTTTGAACCTAAATATTCGATTAATGGAAATGAGGGTTTCAAACTCCAAATTTGACTTAAGACTCTGCATGATATGCAATAGCTTTTTATTAAATAATGCAGAATTAATTTTCACATCGTTCTTCACGTTGTGTAAAAATGGCATACAAACATCTTGTATACTGAGAAGAGGAGAAAGTTATTTTAAAGAAGTTGCGAGTAAATTGAAAGCTTCTAGCTCGTTTTCTATAAAATCATTTTTTTAGTTGTCATTCTAGTTCCGCTAAGGTTCGTTGGGTAATTCATTCAGAAATTTGACACCTAACTATCTTTGGTGAGTGATTACAAATAGCACCGTGGGCACTTAATTCTCTAGTTATAACTATTTGCTGACACTATTACCACTTCAATAATAAAAATTAATAAACAAAAATTAAAAGACTTTGTGGTTTTCTTTTTAAAATAACTAAAATGGCTCAAGGTTTCATTTATGTAAATAAGCATAAGAAAATCTATAAAATTGTAATATTTATTTTTTGAAAAGTAAAATAATATTTCATTGTCCTTTTCTGAATATAAAGGATTATATTTATATTAAATGTAATGAATGTCACGCAACAAAAAAAATTACTTTGTTTTGAATATTAATTTTTGACATTCTTTTTTAATTTAGTTTTGGCGTTCGTTCATTCTATTCAATTTGTTATTTTTTTCTAATATTTCTTATATTTTTAAAAGACAGAATGATAGTAATTCGTGTATAGACTATTGCCAATGAATTGTATTTCATTAAATTTGTGCTGATGCCAATATCTCTGTATGGTTGGTTATTTACTTATTTTTGTCGGTCAGAATAATTAATTGAGCTCGCGAAAATGCGAAATAAATTTTCTGAAGGATATTCTTCACCACTCTGCTGGAACAGCCAACCGATACAACAATTAATAAATGTTTTCACTTTCTAAAACGTTTAAAGGTCAATTTAATATGCTGGAATATGTTTTATTATTTCACATATATTGGCGGTTGACCCTCATTGGAGTCCACATATTTCTCATGCATTTACATGTAATAGAAATACATACAATGTAAATATGAGCGAATGTATGATGCTAGGCTGCGGATTCAGATTCATTTTCTTCAATAACCACAACTACCCATGTGATGCAGGTCAAACTAAATTGCTCGAGTTTTGTGCAGCCAACTGTTTATTGGAGTCATTAAGATGAAGTAAATAAAATATCATAAAAATTTCTCATACAAAACAATAACAGAATTCGGTAATTTTCTACACACACCGAATTAATTGTAATATTCGTAGATAGAAATTTTTTTATATTTTTTACTTTTATTCTATTTTCAAGGCCTTAAACTATTGATTTTTAACCTTCGAATTGCACTCTCACTCATACACATACAAGCATTTATTAAACAAATCGCAGTAGTGGCTAAAAATAAATATTATTGCTTAAATCGTAGTAACCGTATAACAAAAGTAACTCTATTCTGTTACATTTATTTGCACTACATATTAACACAACTCCTACACAGCTTTTAAAAAATTTTGGCACGAGATTGTTCAGGACAAACAAACTGAATGACGGTCATGAGTCATTTAGCGTCATATGGCACAGATTTGTAACAATGTAGTAAAAGATTTTAAATTTATTATTAAATTGATGATTGGTTTAGTTACTTTTATATTTTAATTTCAAAACTAATGACATATATTTTTGTAATAATATATAACATTTCTCTAAATTTAAGATTTATAGGGAAATTTTTAGTTCCGCACGAGTTCTCAGTATTTTTCATAAAAATTTAAAACGTTGAAAAATATTGTACTTTACAATATCAGACTTCAAGTACAAATTGATAAGTCAAAAAGTGTGAAGCAACAAATTCCATCGTTTCACGATCTATAAGTAAAAATTAAATTTACAGAATTTGAATTCAGAAGAAATTATAGCACTAACGCACAGATTAGTACAAGTTATTAGGAAAAACTGTTACACTGCAGATAAAATTCAAAATAAATATATTTTATTAGCTTAATGAAGTCAAGCAAAAAAATTTCCATCCTATTTTGAAACTTAACGAACTAGATTTTAAGGACAATAAGCCCACCCACACACAAGCTTAATACTTAATAAGCAAGGGTTTTTGTTAAAGGAGATAAATAAAGATGACCAGCACAAAATAATATTAGGTTTTTGGAAGCAGTACAAAATTTTCTATTTTCCGATAAGCGCTGTCTTGGAGCGCTTCCAAGGATACGCAAGAAAAGGTCAAATTATTTTTAAACACAAAATAATTTTCACTTATTGAATGGAAGAGAGAGATTCAAAGTAATTCACACAATTTTATTCATTTTTTTGTTGTTCAACGATATTATACATATATATATAAACAACATCGAAGTTTAACGATGATACAATTGGATGACGACATAAGATAAAGAGGCATAATTCTAGCTTCCTTCAAGCGCATTTCGAAGCAAGGGGCACAGCAAAAACCAACAACTCTCACTTATAAAACTGCTCTGAGCGAAGCCGTATTTTTGGCTGATAAGATACATAAATATACATATGCGAGTACATATTTCTTAAAATTTTTATTTTTTTTTTTAATTTTTTTTTTCAAGAAAACCAATCCATGTTCTAGTTAAAACTTTATATTTGGTATTAAATATTTGAATGAGGTCCTAGCAAAAAGTAGTAAATGTACGTGCAATTTATTGTGGGTTTCATGGTGTCCAACTTTCACCGGAGACGTTGTGATAAGCAAACTCAATTTACAGTACCAGGCTTTTGAGACTTCTTGCGGTACGGTACATCTAGAATGGCAAAAACTCTATTCAGGCTCGAAGATCCTTAAGAAAGCAGTAATTGGTAGCTGCACCTATTCCCACTATATGACGAAGAAAAGGAAGTGTTTGAAGAGCATAAGTATAAAATTAGTGGGTTTTTTCTGCTACACATTTTGCCACTAATCTTTGTGTTAACTATTGTGGAGTTTGTAAAAAAACTCAAGCTTACAATTATATTTGATCGGAAATCATAGAATCAAATATTCTTTAAAATTTTAAATCCTAAATTTTCAATATCCTTGTATCGCCAGTAAGATATGCCGAAACAAAAAAATTTAAAAAGTGTTTTAACCAATTGATTTTCCAGTTTTATAACTTGCACTCGTATTAAGGCCAATACGCATATATTTTCATAGCAAAATATGTAGCTATATTATTTTCATATGTACATACATATGTATGTACTTATATTATACATAAGCACAATAGCATGTACTAAATTCATTCACCCATATTTTTGACATTCACTTGAATATTTCAAGAAGCAGAAATAAATTCTTTGTATTTATGTGCGTACATGTATATATATAATAATGGAGGCTCGTCTATTCTGACGTAGTTTTAAAAGGTTGTACATGCAATTAAACAATACCCAGTACACTCACATATATGTATGTACATGTGTATTTATGTATGTATGTGCACTTTAAAATAGATACATACACATATAAATGTATACATTGTATGTGCAGTATATACATACATATATATTTATTTAGAAACTCTTAGTATATAGTTAATATCTATGTACATATGTATTTGTTCGACGGCTCATATCTGAGGATGCGACTTAAAAGTCCTTTTCGTAGCACAATTTACATGCAAACAAATACCAGGACATTTATGACGCCACGAGATGTTTAAACAAATGAAAAATAACAATAACAAAATATATGTGTTCTAGTTTTGTACACACATACATACATATTATGTATTTACTTCCCCACTAAATTATATCTTGTGTATGTTTGTAAGCATATGATGGGAATGAAATGAAATTGGGAGAAGTGAAACTAAAAAGAACAGAACTATAGAGCGACAAAATAAAGCGAATTGCCAAGAATTCGCTTTTGATTTTCTTCGTAAATATTTTCGTTTGTGTGTGTGTGTGTATATATAAAAGGAAGATGCGCGCTCAGTAAAATTTACTCCTGAAAACGCAAATAGAAAGAGAAATAAAAAAAAGTAAAATCTGTCAGAGATGGCCAGAGAGACTAAGCCAACTGTAAAAAGAAAATAAAGTTAAATCATGTGAAAAGGCATTCGTAGGCAAATGATTGATAACTAAGGCAGCCAGCGTATCGTGTAAATAAATCAATTGAAATTAATCGAACACTGAATCAACATTATTTAAATCGCATTGTAAATAATGCACCCACGTGGCGTATACGTAACGTACAAATACTTTGAATGCTTTGATTCATGGCACATTCACTTTGTACTCGTATTTGATGTTGAAATTTGATATGTATCATTTGGTTTCTTTTGTGCGAAATTCATACACTTTCTTAACATTGTTTTTATCAAATGTGTCTAATAAAATCTCGCAAATAAATAAAGCAGAGCGGCAAAGATGTTGTCTTCTTGTTTCGTAACTTTTTGAAGTCAAGTTTGGTACTCGTACATGCGATAATCAAGCTCTTTGCCTATTAACTAGTTTGATTGAATTCACTTTGGCTCTCGAGATATCAAAAATTAAAGAGGTTTTAAATAAAAATTCCGAAACCCTCCCTGCGGCCGTAGTGCAGCAATAGTATTGCCCAGTGCAATTTGTTGCTACCGCAGTATTTGATTTTATTAGTCCGGGCAACATTGTTCTTTTTACAAATCAGTTTGCATTTAGAGCTTGTGCTCCGTGCAAATTTCCAAGAAATATTTTATGGAGACGATTAAAATTAAATTTTTCAATATTTTAATTGATGCGTTAGCATATGGAATGAATTTATATCTGCAACAATTATTGATTTGCCACCAACATTACTGCATCGAATACCAATAAATATAATTATTTGATGTTACCAAAGCTTTTAAGATCTTTTCATTAAGTTTGTTTGGATGTGAATTCTGAATTATTTGATATTATTAAAGTTTTTAAGTTCTTTTTATTAAATTATTTGTATTTGAATTTTGAATAATTCAAAAGCTTTTAGTCTTCTATATAAATTTTTTGGATTTGGATTTCGAATTATTTGATATAACCAAAACTTTAAAGATTTGTTAATTAAATAATTTTTTGGGGTTGGTTATTGAATTGTTAAATATTATTAAAGTTTTGCATTTCTTTTAACGAAATTCGTTGGGATTTTGAATTGTCCAGATTCCAAATCTTGCTCAAAAATATTTAGCATGTTAGTAATACTTCCGAAAATCTAAATGAAAATAGTTTTTGAATTTTCATTCGAATTACTCTTATTAGGAATTTAAAATTAATTGTGCCTTGTTTTCAAGTAGCATATGGTGAACGTGAAATGAAAAGTTAACTGAATCACTGCAATAAGCTTAAACATCTTACACTATAATCACGTGTATTAATGTCTGCTTCTTAAAATGTGAGTTTGCAAGCTAAATGTCTGACATATAGAGAGGTTCTTCTTCTGGTGGTAATTGAAAGTAAATCGCTTTAATTTTAAGATTATCCAAAATACTTATTTGAAATGTAACTATATTTTCAGCCCGAATTTCAGAAAAATGTTTCGATATTTTGAACATTTAAAAAAAAATTTAAAAAAATTAAAAATTAAATTAAAAAAAAACAATCAAACCAAATTTTAAAAGGATTAAAAATCAGACAAATCGCCAAAATCTGAATAAAACTTTGAATTTGGCTACAACTCATTTGTTTCCCAAACACAGTACAACACATGATTTTGTAACTCAATTCTGAGAATTGCACGTGAAAGTAGCCCCCCAAAAAAACTAGTTCGTTTTGTCAAGACGGCTTCGTTAATAATTTAAAGGTCATACGAATTTTTTTATTCAAGGTGAATTTTTATCACTTTTTCTATATTTTAACACGGTTATATCTCGGTATACCTACCATACGTATACTTGTTATTTTTTATATTGAAATTTTCAATGTTTTTCTGGTTTTAAAATGTAATTATTAATGCAGCCAACTTGACAAAACGAATGATGCAAAAGTTCTTATTTTTTGGGGCTTTTTTCACGTGCAATTCTCAGAATTGAGTCCCAAATCAATGAGCTGAAAAATATTGATAGCCATACCTGCACTGTGTTTTATAAAATTCTACAGCGGCAAAAAGTATCTTCATGACAGAGTTCACGTGACATTTTAAAATGTTTCAATCGTTTTAAATTTTAACAAGTAAAAATTTATGTATGTATATGACATACAGTATACGGGAAGATTCATACAAACATGCGGAATGACGGTGAAAAATTTTCAATTGTCTACTTAATTAATGTGTATTGTTATTGCTGTTGTCATTTCTGTAAATGATTTGAAAAAAATCTATTAAATCTAGTCTTATGTATTGCAATTTAACGTTTCTATACAGAGAAATTAAAATAAATTTAATGAAAACGATTTTACAGAATACATAAAAATTATTTTATTTTGCAAACGAATTTGTGAATTTGTAGAGCTTGCAACATCATGAATAGTCAACACATACATTTGTACGTGTTACAGCGTACGTCACAGATATCAGTGTTATACGTGTCACCGCAAAGAAAAAAAAAACAAATTAAGGAAATGGTTTTCTTGATATGCCCTTGTACGCATATGAATATACTCCTCCACTTTTACAAGCTATTGTAGGAGTTGTATGAATGTTGTTGGTAATACAATATGCAATTCCTACAATAGGCTCTGGACTGAACAAATACATTTATTACATTGTAATAGTGAGTTCACACCCAATTTTACGGAGGGCCCACATGTGAGACTTATAAAAAAAAATTAACTATTTAATAAACGAAATAAAATAATTTTAAAAATATCAGTTCGAATTATTAAATAGTTTAACAATAATTACAAGAAGTAACTGGGGATTTTAAGTTTTTATTCGCATAACTATCAAAGTGTTTTAAAGGCTGAAACGATTTTACACAAGGTGTATTTAACTAGTTGGCAGTATTAGTAAAACAGTTACAACAATACAAGAACACCAGGCATTTATGTTTGTGTAGTTTCATTACGTATGTCAAAAACATAACCCATAAAACAAAGAAAACAGATACAGAAAAAAAGTTGAAAAAGGCAAAAGCATTTTGTGCGTATTTTGACATTCGCAACGTAAAACACAAGCGAAGCAAAAAATAGTCAGCTGCTGCCACCTGGTTAAATACGCCTTGATTTGACATAATTGCAAACTACTCTACTGGCTTCAATATGACATATATAAATATATAAATTTGTTTGTACAGTTATAACTGAAAATAAATGTTGTTCTTTAGTTTAAATGTGTCGTTAAAATCATTTGAATAATTTTTCAATAGAAAGCTCCCAACAAAGGTATGCATATATTTACAGTGACAAGCAAAAGTCGTTACTTCTCTGTAACATATGACTTTTGAGGACCTCAAATACCAAGAAATACAATAACAGCATATACACTTCTTATATTGAAATTGGTTTGAATTAAAATATAAAAATAAAATAAAAATAAAAATATATTTTTATATTTTAATTCAAAATATAAAAATGAAATAAAAATAAAAATATATTTTTATATTTTAATTCAAGCCAGTTAAATTGCAATAACTCTTCCAAGCTATATTACTCCAACAACTATTAGTAAACAAATTCACTCGCTTGTGCTTTTTTTTCTTAGACGCTTTGAAGAAAATTTCATCTCTAAGAATTATTATGTGTATTTTTAAATATTGTAGAAGCTGTTGGTGCCATTTTTGCTCGCCACTGCTTACATGCACTCACTCATATTTCATTTTAAACAATTTGCAAATATGTACACAAACTATACACACACATTAACAAAAAAATCCATTCGTATATAGAATGTATTCAAATATTTTTGCACAAAACATTCCAATCAACCACATTTAATTTTATTTATTTTTTCATTAATAATTTTTTTCCATCCCGCTAAAACAACACAACTTTGTTTAGAAAGAACAACAACAACAAAAAAGTGCACCAACCAATAAAGATATATTTATTTTTTTCTGAAATAGACGAAAAATAATTCATTTTATTACACAACATTTTATAAGTTACGTAAATATTAAGCAAAAAAAAATAAAATAAAACACTAACCTACAATGGGAAGAGCAGAGAAAAGTAAATCACAGACTCATGACGTCAGTGTTCGATAAGATAACTTCAAAAACTCAATAAGCATTACAAAATATTGTAAGATGAATTACATTTTAATATTGTTTGTGTATTTTATTTCTTTCTTGTTTGGCATGCGGAATGTTACTTAAATAAAAAATAGATAAACATAAAATATATTATCCTAACATTATCCTTATGAAAATAGCATATTTAATAAAGCTTTAAGCTTAAGTTGCATAAGCTTCTTGAATGTTTTTCGTGAAATAATATATGTGTTACATAAAAGTCACTTAACACATGTCATGTATAAAATGTTTTTTTTCTATATATCAAACTCTGAGCGCTAAATAGTCCTAAGTGCCGAATCCAAACTTTATTATTTCTTTATGAATTCGAAATATATTTTTTTTTAATTTTTAAAAGTTATCAATAATTTTTATATTTGCAAATTTTAAAGTTTTAATAATTAAATTAAATTTTTAAGAAATGTCGCTTACGATTATTTACTAAGAAGTCAATATGCCATTCCCGGCAATAAGAAATCTTTAAGCTAAAGTTTAACTCATACAAGTTAACTGAGTGTCAATGCCACCTCGAAATGTCTTTCGCCACTTTTATATATCTCTTATTAACTCAATGTTTACTTTCTTTCTAGGTTGGCAATATTTTATTTTGTCCCCATAGAAAAAGTGCTTATCTACGCCAGTGAGTACTACATTTTAAAATCTGCTGTCTAAGTGCAATACTTTAGTGTAAGCAATACACGCTTAAATTTAAGAAAGACAAACGTTCTAAAATCACGTATTTTGTTTAAAATATTTTTATTTTTGAATTGGCTCCGAAATTAAAACGAATATTTTTTTTTATTTTTATAAGATTTTACTACAACGAAAGTTTAAATCACGATTTAGAATTGAGAAAATAATTACAAAAAATAAACATATAAAGAAGAAAAGATTTCATTGTGCTCCTAAATGTCTTACAATTCTATAATAATAGTTTTGCAAATTTAACAAGTTATGCCAAATGATATTGATCTGAAATGTATGTATGTATATGGGTGTAATAGACCCTTTGCGTTATTATTCTAGCTAGCGGATTTATTTTATCATATAATGACGGAAAACTATTACCAGCCACAAAAGTTTTAGCACCGCTCGACTATACGCGAAGTTTGATTAATACATTGAAATATTTTGACGTTTGTTAACAAAGTTTACTGAAATATACAACAAATGAATTTCATGTAATGCATACACTTTCTGTAGTATGATATTTTCGAATTCTTATTTTGTTAGTATTAAAAATAATATAAATTGTCAAGCTTTACTAGCAGTAAAGTAACTTGCAATATAGCATCGTTTAGAATTGCACGATGACCTTGTGGAACCAATCAGAATTTTCCTATCATATTACGATCATGTGAAATCATATTGAAACTTCATGTAAAATGGAAATTTCTGACAAACACACTTTATATGACAGTATGAGAATATGAGTAATAATTTAGAAGTACTTTATTACATGAGAAACTTTCTATTTTTGAAATCTTTTGTGTTTTTACAAAAAAAAATTTGGTATGAATAAAAATTTAGTTATTAATAAAAATTCACAGCTTAAACAGTTTTAAGATTTAGTAATTTATAGAAGCTTAATGGCAGTATTGATAAAAGAAATATATAACAGGTTTCTGAATTTTCGGAAATAAATTGTTTGGTTCTTATTACACTTTTTAATTGAAGGATATTTTTAAATTCTCTATTTTGCTAAACTATCTTAAATATTAACAGCTTAAGTGTTAATAAATATCGAATAACTTTTTCTGTCCAATCTTTATGTGGGAACAAATAACTAAAATTTCTATTTTATCATACTCTGGTTATGTTTTCTACAAAGTTAAATTAGGTCATGTCTGTTGTTTTCCATAAGAAAATCTTATGAGTAATTAATAACTTATGTATATTAAAAAATTCGTTCAAACTTAAGTCGGCCTTCGAACTAACTTTTTCATTTACGGTTTATCGTACATCGTGGTAACGCTAAGGACCAACACGGTCTGTGCGAGGTCTTTATGACAGGCCATCTTAACCTAACCTAACCTAATAACAAAATAAGAACTTTATTTTTTCCTTTCCGATAGTGTGCATTTTTCTATGGAAAGCTTCTTAAGGGATATAAATAAAAATTAATAATTTTTAGTTATTAATAAAAATAAAGTTTAATAATTAAAAGTTAAAATTAAAACTATTAATTTTTATTTATATACCTGGAAGAAGCTTTCCATACAGAAATCGAAATATCGAAAAGAAAAAAAAAAGAAATTATTTATTTTGTTATTGTTGGCCTTAAGCTTGAAAGAGTTTTTTAATATAAAATCAATAAAATGTTCGCAAAATCGCAGAATAGTTTTTAGTAATTAAAAATAATAATTATCATCTATGGGAATATTAATTAAAGTCTTTCAAAAATAAGCCAGCAAATGCCCATAAAAAATTGCGCATAATCAAAACTTGTATATTTATTTTAAACGAAAGGCAAATATTCCATTAGGGCCAGCTTATAATTTTTAAATTGTTTGGATAAAAAATTGGAAAAGTTTTTAATTTTGTACATACACAGATAGAAAACATTCAATCAAATTATGTGTTTATTTAGAAAGAAAGTCTTTAATTGAATTTATTAAAATCTATAAACACGTTCGTTCGTATACAAAAATATGTGGCACAATGGCAGTGAAATCTTCTGTTTTAATAAATACAAAAAAAATAAACAAAATTATGTATGTAAATACTTTAAATTAAATGAGTTAAATCCAATTCGTTTGTATGTATATTTGATATTCCTTATAACTCAAAGTGACCTAAAAAGTGAAATAAACAACAACATGAATACTAATGAATAGATGTTGCTAATGTATACGAGTATTCTTTTCATCTGTCCTGTAGAGTATTAAAATCTACAAGATTTTGTTGCAATATTCTTTCCCTTTTATTATGTATTTAAATATTTAACAACAGCTTAGACGCACTTGTGTATTTTACTTATTTTGTTCCATTTGCACACTTCCATGTCACATGCAATCAAATGTTCTCAAACGCATGCATATATATGTATGTATGTATCTTTGTATATACATACGAAAAGATTGCCAGTTCTACATTGTATTTTTGTATGAGTAGTTATATATACTCGTATATAGATATAAATGTTTTATTAAGTACTCTCTCTCGCCTTAAGGTTGCTTTTAATATTGTACAAAAATTGTTTTGTTTAGACAACAAATAATAGAAAACATAAACATAAAATCCATTCAAATTAATTAAAGTATTAAAATAGATTATTTCGACATATATATTTATTAAAAATGCAGATTTCATTAATTTGATGTAAGCTCTGATTATATATTTCAATATTACAGTGTGAATGGAAAATATGTCATTAATTCAACAAAGTGCCGCATTGACTAAATTTTGATGTAGCTTTTCATTAAATAAATGTTGAAATATTTTTAAATCCATGAAGATAATTCTTTGAGTGTAGGAGACGGAAAAAAATCTACATAAATTTACTTACATAACACAATACATGATTTAAAGTCTTATCAAGTTTTCAATTAAATTCGCGAAAAATAACTAATGATTTGTTGATGTTATTTATTGTTTTACATTAACAAAGCCGACAAAACTTTTTTGTTAAACGAAATTGCCTGAAGTAAAACGAATCGACCGCTACAAAGCTTATTATTTTATTTCTAAATAAAACTTGGAATATTCTTACTCTGTCTGTTCGTCCTTAATATTCAACGAAATCTTTATCATCCCTTATAGTTTTGATCTCCTTGCCCATCAGGCCACATGTCTTTCTAATGAATATTTCAAGTGTGCTGTGT
Source organism: Gymnocheta viridis (assembly GCA_956483585.1). NCBI lineage: Eukaryota > Metazoa > Arthropoda > Insecta > Diptera > Tachinidae > Gymnocheta > Gymnocheta viridis. The sequence continues at coordinate 123,366,396 of OY101441.1, read as the reverse complement.
ACATGGATATGTGTGACATTCATTTCTAAAAGCCAAAAAAACAACAAGAAATGTAAAAAGCATACAAAAGAAAACAATAGAGCACAACAACCGAAAAAGGTCCTTAACATGATTTGCGTTCTTGTTCTGTATACATTGTGCTACAATAAGCACTGCTGCTATTGTAAACGAGTTCTACCGTAATGTAGTGTTGGTTTTAAATTGAAGTATTTTTGCGTCGCAATTATTATTTGGCAAACTACTTTTTTGTGTTAAACTTTTCAAGCCCACCCCATAATAATACTGAAGAAACAGACAAGCATGTTGTAAAGTTTGTGGGTACAGTATGAAAACCTATGTATTCATTATAAAAATTTTAAAAAAGATATCATCAAACAAACTTATAGGCGATTTCTGAAAATCATTGCGTTTAAAGACAAAATGAACATTAAAATTTAGTGCTGGATGTACAGAAGTAAACCTCATATTTTATTTTATATAAATAGAATCTTTTTGCCCCTTAACGCCAAATTATCGTAAGCGCCAATTTTAAAAATATACATCACGAGAAGGTTTTTTAAAATCATGCACCCTACATTGCTTGACGGGTGAACAATTTTAAACTTTTGATTTGTCCATAATATTTTTATTTCAATTTTGAAACAAATTTTTAAAAATTGTCGCTTACCATAATCTGGCGCTAAGGGCTCGGTTTGTTTATTAGATTTTTATATAACACTCTTACTTATTACCACTACCAATAAACTTTCGCACAAACACATAATCATAATGAAACACACACTAGCGATGATTGTTATTTTTAAGTCATACTCGTTGCACTCGTAGTCGTCACTGTGGAAAAGTACTGACACTGAGATTTTATTTAAAATAAAAACAAAATATTAAAGGTATTCATTTCAGTTTTTTTTTTGTTGGAAAAATGTAAAAATGTAATTTTTTTTACAACAAACACAGGAAAAAAAATTCCACTAAAAGTTGAATTTTTACAAACTATAACCGTGTGTAAAAAAATCGGGATAAAAGGATGTAATTTTCCGCTTAAAACGTCAACCGAATAAATAATCAATTAATTCACTTTTAACACTTTTATTCGGCATCTTGAATAATATTAATTATTTGCAAGAATTATTTGAATTTTTTACTTTTTATTTAAAAAAAAATACCGTTCACATCCATAAGAGTGTAATTTTTCATTTTTCCATTTTTAAAACCAAAAAAACTGTGAAATGAATACCCTTATTACTACAAATAAGTAAAAAATAGCAAACATGTATACTTTACGTTTAAAAATAGGTATAAGTATATGAAGACAGCGGCGTAGAAAGCTATTCCGGAGAAGGGCTTTTGCTATCCCACAATTATCAAAATTTCGCTGTATATTTTTAGGAAGATGGTGAAGGATGAGGCTAGTGAAATGAGCTTTTAATTAATCCCTCTTTCTCTATAAAAAAAGCTGCAGCTACGCCAGTGCATTTACTAGGATTTATATTAAAGTTATGAAAAAAAATATCTAAGTCCTTTGAGATATTTTCTAAGTTGTCTTGAATTTAGGTGTTTGTAAAGAGAAAGTCTCTGTCTCTCTGTCTCTCTCTCTCTCTCTCTTTCGCTAGAATTTTGTTGGCTGTGTAAATGCATACATATATATGAAATAAAGTTTGAACATTTCCTTTAATTGCAACCCGAATTGTTTAAGGTAGTATCATCCTCAAAAATAAAATATTAGTCCAAAAACTTGAATGAAATACATACATATATGTAGGCCCCAATTTTGTTCTTAGAAATGTCAGTTACGTTGTTAGTTATTTGGTTTTACAAACTGCCTGTCCCAGGATGTCACACATATTCGTTCTTTCGTACAATTGCATTTAAAACAATAACAAAATTTCAGAATTTGTTTTTGTTTTAAGTGTAGTTGTACGAAAGGACGAGTACTTGTGACATCGTGAGACTGGCAGAAAATGTTTTTGTTATTTTCAACTAAATAGTTTACAGTTAGCTTTACTATTTAAATTGTAAGCATGACTGCATTCTAAGTTCCGTAAATTCTTTTTTTTAAGTGCACATTTATGGAGCAATTACCTGCACATGAGCAAATATCTATAGTATTATTGTATTTTGTACAAAAATTATCATTTAAGAAAATTTTCTTTAAATTATAGTAACCGCACGTGTGTAAATTTTAAATGAGTTCCGAAATGCAAAAATAAACCGAAATAGCATCGTACACACAACTTTTGGCAATGCCAAATTTATTGTAAACACTTTTAATAAATATATATTTTTTTTTTAATTTCAAACAAATCAATTTTAAAATTTTGGCTTTTCTTAGATCAAAGATAAATACTTCAAGAAAAAATTATGACAAATGATTTTCATTTCATTTACATAAACACTAGTGCACACCGCATCAGACACACACAAACACATACATGTACATAAATGTATTCCCCTCTGTAACCCGCTTATTTATTAAAATGACATGTAACATAGAATCAGAAAATGCTAATGAATTATTATTTTAATATTTGCAATTTTTAATAAATAATAATTTGTGAACATTTTGATGCTTTTTGGGAAAAACAAAACCCAAACATCTCAACAACACTCAATATATAAAAATTGATTTTCTGCCAAAAGTACAAAAATCGTACTGAAGTCAAGAGAGAGAGTGTAAGGCCATGGCAAAATCTTACATGACGAGAAGGAAGGAAACTAAGCTCCACAAAAACCATCACACACTCATATTAAAATATATATGTATATATTTATATGGATGAGTGTGCAAGAATATATGTTGTATGCCGTTGTCAGCTTGTAATGGTAGTTATGGAACAAAAGAAAATATACGTGTGTGTGTGTGTACATAGCAAAATAAAAAGTGGAAATCCTCATAAATAAAACCAATGCCATTGCCAGCCTCACTGCAGTATAAAAAGGCCACTAATGCTAATACGCAGGAGCGCCACTTTCATTAACCCCAACAGCCACCAATTCAATACCATAATACCATACGTCCATAATGCCATCATCATTGTCATAGATTTTGTTTCCAAAATGAACAAACACTTTTTCTACCACTCACATCTACATACTGCCGTAAGTATTTTATATACACATCCGTTTCCATGCTACTATCTGCCAGTTTCACCACGTCTTCGTATCTCTTTCACTCACTCTCTCCCATCCCACTATTCTCTTTGATTTTTGTAACAGATTTTTATTTAAGTAAATACACTTAAAGAAATTAACTTTCAGTTCTTTAAAATGTTGTAATGTCAACTTTTGAGTAAAATCATAAATGATTTTAACGATATATGGCTTGTTTTATTTAAACATATTCATTTTTACACTACACATCTTATCGTTTTTGTTTTGGTATGTAATTTTGAAAAACAAAATATATTTAATGTAGTTTTAATTTGTAATATGTTTTTCTCCACGTTATTATTTCACTAATTTTTTTATTAATATTTCTGTTAGTCACAAGCTATTAAATATTTCCGAAACTGTTGATATAATTTAATTTTATAATATTTGAAAAAAAATTCTTATAGTAACTTTATGACTAACAAATTTCAAAGTTTTCCTTGTTAAAGGTTTTTAACTATTCTAAATACTAACAAATTTCTTAAAAATAAATAATTTTTTAATTGAAATTAACAATTGAGGACGTTCCCAATGTTCAAAAGCACAAATAAGGAAACTGCGTACATACATAAGCGCTAAATTTTAATTCGATTCATGATTTTTCCAAAAAAACTTTATAACATTTATACACTGAAATATCAAAAATTTTAATTCACAAAAATATTTCTTGAAGTGCACAAATGTTTTCGTTTTCAACGAACAAACTTTGTATATACCAAATGTTAATATCTAATTGATGAAGAGGATGAGGTAAATAGACCACCCTCTTGCGCCACCCTAATTACCGAAAATTTTAAGACACCTAAAGGTTTGTGTGTGTTTTTGCTTAAAATGCTCAATTTGCTTTTATATATTTGAAAATTAATGATTTTTTTCCTATTTGCATAAATACAAGATGTTTATTGTCTATTTTTGAAACCTATAAATATTCAAGTGAATAATAAATTATTGGAAAAGACAAATAATTTTTTGGCGTATTTTGGTAGAATTTCAGAATTTTAAATTCATTTTAAGAAATTTTCTTGCAAAACGATAAAACGTTGAAACTATTAAATATATACATATTACATACATATGTTGTTTAAAAAAATAATAAATCCAATTGCCTTTTTTGTAAAAAAAAGTTAAGATAAAAACAATGTTGTTGAAGAATATACACAGAGAGCTACCAAGCCAAAAAGTGAGAGGCAGAGCGTAAAAAATTGCAGAAAAAAATGCAATTGTTTAAACAGATAATTTTGCAAAAAAACAACGTAAAATAACTACAAAATTTTAATGACGTTTGCAATATTAAAAATTCTTGTATAATTAATTTGTATAATTTTTTCCGCATTAAAACGAACGCAGACATAATACATATACAGAAGCATTTTCATACACACACTCACACACATACATATATTTAGCATTTGCGTACATAGGAATAAATTGTTTGTAATTTTTACAAAATATATTTTTGCAATTATTCAGTTTTTATAAAAAAAACAAACACACATACGAAGTGTATGGAATTTATTTTCACATCTAAAAAAAGAAGTTTTAATTATTATATATTACATATACTATATATGTACATATGTATATATGTATACATATGTATATATTTATTTACTATGTACATACAAACGTTTATACTTTTAAAACTTTAAGATAATTGTATAATTCTCCCAATTAAATATATTTTTCTTCTTTGTTAAAAAAAATCCTTTATATTATTAATGTTAACATACACTCACATTTAAAAAGAAACTACACATATACGGCTTTTAAAATGTTTCTTTAATTTTAACTTTTTCCAGTCGTTGTAGGGGTAGTTTACTCCCATATAACGATGTTTGGCTGTTTAGAAGTTAAATTATATTTTTTCTTCAACACTCCATAAAGAAAATCAAGGTAAAATTTTTTAACTTTTTCGTTAAAAAACACTCCCAGACTGAATAAGAACTCACTTCTTTGGATAATAATATCTTTTAGTGCAGATTTATATAAGTTTTTATTTAAATTTAATATTAATTAATATTTGTTTTCTTCACTTTATTGTGTTTTTTTTTTTTTCTTCAAAATTATTTCACAATTGAGACACTGCGTTTATTGTTTCGTTGGCTGCCGGCTCTTAGAACTTTCCGTTATAAACTGATTCATATAGTGCTGTTGTGGAAATTCGCCGTTTGTTTGTTTCGTTCTATATGAACCGCAAAGGGTGAAACTTTATTGGTATTCGTTAATGTTTAAGTACATGTGGCTGTGTATGTGTATTAGTTTTCTGAAACAATTTTGAATCAAAGCATTTAATGAAATACGAAAATGTTGAAAAAAGCTTATAGTGGTGCTTGTATGCATATGCGCTTAACATACCAACAGAATGAATAAAAAGTTTCTGAGCTTTTTTCGTCCACATGGTTTTAAGGATAATACAAGCAAAGCGTAAAATAAAAAAAGCACGTGTGAATAAGAAAAGGAAAAAATTAAATACACTTAAAAAAATGTTACATTAACCGATTCATAGCACTTCGTGATTTTTTTAGCCTTTATTGGTTTATAAATGCTAAAAAGGATAATATTTCTTCAGATAACGCGTATTTACATATATACGAGGGAAAGTCAGTAAGTATTTTCAAAAACATAGAAAAACACATTTCTTAGTTTTTTTTTTTTTTTTGAACACAACCTCATATACTAGAAATTTTTCAATCAAATCCATGAGTAGTTTAATTTTCTTTTACGAATATATAAATGTTTAATTTAAAAAAAATGTAGACGTTGAAAAATTTAGCCACTTAATTTAAAAGATATTGGGATTTTTTCCTTCGAATTTTTTTTATGTAGAACTAAGTTTAATTATTTTAATACATACCTAAATTTCTTTATTTGACTTTATAGCCTTCTATAGAAAGTCTTAGTTGTTAAGGGGTTAAGAAAGAAATAGAATATTGATAGTTTTCAAAGAATAATTTTTGATTGAAAAATATTTTTTTCAAACACCCTGGTGGATTTGAAAAATATGATGTTTTGGATGTCGCCACATCTCCCCATTCAAAAATCAAAATTTCCTTAAAAATTTATATTTATCGAATACTGTAAATTTAAAAAAAATAAATTTTACGAATGAAATGCCTATTTTTATAGAAGATCAAAATTAAAAAAAGGAATTTACAAAAAATATATATGTACGTAAGTATATACTACATACATATTTTACCTAAAAATTAATAAAAAAAATTTAATTACATAAAAACCTAATTAAAAATTTTAATTTAAATCTATCCAAACCGATACTTCAATATACCATTTTTAATTCTTAACGAAATCGACATTTTACCGCAAATTAAATAAACAGGTTTCATCAAAAATCTAAATTACAACCAATAGTCGAAAATTCAACAATTAAACGAAAAAGTAGTAAACTCAATTAGTATAGAATAGTGAGTGCAGCGTTCGACTCAATCGATCGCATTCTAGAAATTAATATTTAACATTTACATAAATTCATACGATAAAATACAAAAACAAAAAACATTAAAAATAAACAATTTAAAACTCTGTCTCATTTCTTTTCAAAAGCAAATTGGAGAAACACACATACACATTTTGTTTATTTTTAAAGTTAAAGCTGAAACTTGCATGTGTAATAAGTGTACATGGGTTAGTAACAACTTTAAAAGCTTAAAGCTCCCTAAATATGTAACCAATTTAAATAAAATTAATATTGTGCACATCTATGTATGTAAGCACCAATTTAAAAATATATAAATCTTTCCAAAATCGGTCCAGTTTGCCTAGTAAGAATATAGATTACTGAAGGGAACACTACGTAAGTCGGAAAATACAGCCAATTCGTTATAAATTGTTAAAAATTACACAAAACTCAAAACGCCTTAAACATGAAAACCATTTACATTGCGATAAGTTGAAACTGAAATATTTTAAAATGGAGCCGCATTAATTAATTACAGCATCAATTTGTTACAGTTAAAAACGGAAATTTTAATATAATTTTAATTGTACGTTTTAACAGTAAGCGCTCTTGCGGTTTATCTTCTCTATTCATAATCCCTGCCGATAGCGCAGTGCACGTTTAACATTTAACTTACACTGGCAGTGCTGTGGCTATTGTGAATTGTTGTATTAAATTATGCTCATGTTTATTTCGAATGTATTCAGATATATAAATATGTATGTCTCTTAAGCAAATAGATGGACCGGTAATATTAAAATACGAAGTAAATCTCTTAAAAACATATTTTCATATATTGTATATATGCAAAATTTTCAAAATTTGACAGTAGTTGATGGGACTCGGCAGCCCTTGAAACAAATGCATTTGACCATCTGTCAAAACTAAACGGAGCGCAGAGTTATTGTTGTAATTTTCGCTGCTTGCTGCATGTAACTTCATAAATAAAAAAGTAGGAGTCGTTTAAAATCGATTTTTTGTTGCAACTTGAAAAAAGGAACAAGAAATCATTAAATATTAAAAATATATTTAAATTAATATCAATTAAAGGCACAATAATGGATGCGTAAGTAAAGAAAATAATATACAGAAGAAATACAATTGGTGTTAATTAGAAAATACTTTCCACATACATACATAGATTATTAGACGAAGTAGAGTCTTTAGAAGCAATTCTAATGGACGATGTTCTGATAGAAAGAGATTCAGAGAGGTATACATTTTATACCAAGTATTGTAACATCAACTTATGTATTTAATATTTCACTGTTGCGATTTCAGTGTTCCAAAATTAATTGAAACCACAGTGTTTCCAGAAGTTGCTGACGATACAGACCAGCAGTATGTTTGTGTTACTCTGCAAGTAATTCCTACACCAGGCTATCCAGATGTTAGTCCCGAGTATAAGCTAGTGCGTCCACGTGGATTAGACGATACACGAATTGCAGAAATAAAATCCGCTATCCAAAGCAAGTTGGATGAATCTGTCGGGTTCCCGGTAGTATTTGATTTAATTGAAGTTGTGCGAGAGCACTTGACAGGCAGTAATTTACCTAGTGGTCAGTGCGTAGTCTGTTTATATGGCTTTTGTGATGGCGACGAATTTACAAGAACTGAATGCTTCCACTATTTGCATAGTTATTGTTTGGCACGTCACTTGAATGCTATGCGGCGCAATTACCAAGATGAATATAATAAATTGCCAGCGTGGCAGCAGAAAACTGCTAAACCATTTCAAGCACATTGTCCTGTTTGCCGCGAGAACATAAAAGACGAGACAGACAGCTTACGATGTGCTATGCCACCTTCTGATTTGGAAAATGCACCCGATTTTCAGCCAACACCTGAACTAAGGGAGCTGCAACAACGAATGTCGTCATTATTTTTGCATCAGAAAAGTCGTGGTGCCATTATAGATTCTGAAGCTGAAGTAGGATCTGTTTTGTCCATAGAAACAGAAGAGGAAATTCGCCGACGTCGGCAACGTAAGCAACAGGAAGAAACTGCTGCTACAGAAACTCCGGAGAGTGTGGGTAACAACTTCAACTCTAGTTTCGTTGAGGTAGGTGGCGGCAGCAGCAGCGGTTCAGCAACTCCGGAAGCAGGACCACTAACTGAGCAACAGCTACAGAAGGTATGTATGTAATTATTATTACCTAAGAGCGGTGCCATATTGAAATATAGTTTTCTCTCATATATTTGATAAAGCTTAGAACAAAAAATAAATTATTAATATTATAATATTTAATATTTTTTAGGATACAAGTGGATCAACTAGTAAATCTTCTTTTGGTCCAATTGTTCAAAATATACAACGTGATGATCCAACTAATAATAATCATCAAGGTGGTAGGCGTCATCATTTTCGTGGCGGCCGTCGTCACCACCATCATCATCACAATCAGCATCAATCTGAACGTGATCGGGAACGATTTCAGCACAACCATATTCCTTCGGCAGCTGCGGCTACCTCTTCTTCATCGGCCGGAGGAGGAGCCAATATGTCTAGTCATTCCAATAGTTCGCAGTCCATGCAAACAAATCAAAAACAAGCAAAGGCGCATGCAGCCGGTCATGGACATAACAGGTGACGATGGCCTCTCTACATATATGTAAAATGCAATATTGAGGCTCTACACAAGATGCTGCTACTGCTGCCATTATTGCTACTCCCATCCCTCTAACCATTACATCAAATTTGCTAACAACTTGTTTATCCTTTATTATCTTGTTCTCTTTTGTTTTTATTCTTCTTTTATTAACTCCTTGCCTTTTTTCAATGAACATATTCAATGTATTTAATGACAATATATAGTTTTTTATTTTGTTGTTATTGTATTTATTAAAATTATTTTAATCTCGAAAATATTAATTTATTTTTATATATAGTTTGCATATGTTTTTTTTGTTTTTATGTATAAAATTAGTTTAATTATAAGTGAAAATCGCACACACCGTTATAAGGCTCATAATTGAAAACACTACTAATACTATAACTCAAAAACACTCTCTGTTGCTAAGGGCTTGTTCATGTCCTTTCATAGAGAATCTTTTTATTTCAAATTTTCATTATTTAGAGTAAAATATTTAGCATTAATTGTTAATGTACTAAAATATAAATACACTATACATAACTTTAAATTTATGTATTTTTATTATAATTACTTTTCAGTTAAGTTTATTTTACGTTTTTAAACTTCTTTTTAATAATATCAAAATGGTAGTCACACTTGGAAAGTGTAGCATCATCTTGCTGTTTTCAAATTTGCTAAATATAATTGATATTAACGAAAAGCAAAAGAAAATGAAAAACTAAAAAAACGGGCAAATGTATGAACTAGATTTGTATACAGGTGTTGGAAACTGTTTTGTGCTTTCATTATTAACTTATCTAAATCTGAATTTAATCTCTTAAGTAGATATTAATGATTAAGTATTGATATTGATTCCATGCAACCTGTCATTCAAAATTAGTAGTCTTGCACAATACAGTATCCCTAGTCATAGAAATTATACACAAAGAAACTGCATTTTTTTTAATTTTTTTGTTTATACTGCATGTACGACTACATACAAAAATATTGATCAGTTATTCGAACAGTATAATAAACAAAGCAAAAAAAATATTTCCCAAACTAATTACAGAATCAATGAATGTAGTATCTAAATGATTTGTGTCAAAATAATAAATAAATAACTTAATTAAAGTAAAATGAGTTTTATTTATAGTTGGAAAGGATTTTGAGTATATAAGAATGTATTTAATATTTCAAATGAAATAATTTTAACCATTACAAACCATTTTCGGGGTTGCTCACATATTACGTAGCGCCCATGTTAGCGAGGGGTTTAAAAAGTCGTTGGGATGGATTTCTTTCTGAGTTTTTTTAAATAAGATGTTAAAATCGGCAAAAATAAGTGTTAGGGGTGTTCACATATCACTTAACGCAATTTGTAGTATGTCTTCGTAGCGCTTTTTCAAAAATACATAAAAACTCTTCTGATTGATTTTGGTTTCGATCGAAAGGTATAGTAGTTAAAAATTTATTTAAAAACATGTTTTCAAAATTAAAATTTCTCTAATTAGATTGCAGATTGGGAAATCTTCCAATTTAATTTGATAAAAATTATTTACGTGTGACAGATTTCAATTGTTGAATGGTTATACAACTTGCATTCCGATTCTAAAGTTTAGAAGTCTCTACGAACGGTTACGCTTAAATCATTTTTAGTTTTTAAAATTTTTTATTTTGAATTCTTTGAAAAAAGATATCGAGTCTTGTCTCGAATAATAAATTTAATAATTAAATTTTTTTCCTTAAATTTATCATTAATCGCCGCAGGAAGTCAATTTCAGTATGAAGTATTTGACGTTGGCAATCGATTATCAACCAAAAAAATCGATTTATCATTCACTACTGTGTTTCGCTTTGGCGAAATATGTTGTGAATATCAACATATTACATGTAAACGATTTTTTAAGTTTAAATGAATACACAATTATTTGTTAATTTTTATAGAATCTTTTATTAATAAGGTTGTTGTATTTTATTTTTTTATGATATTAATAATATTCAAGAGCTTTTCTTTAATTTTTTCATTAAATTTTTATTTGTTTTTATAAATTCAATAAATTAATTTGTAAGTAAAATTAAAGTATGTAGTTCCTTTAATAATAATTTATTTAAAATTAATTCCTTTTATTTTTTTTAATTAATTGGCATATTTCTTGAACGCATTCATATTGAATGGATTTTTTTTCTTTTTTAGATTTTTATATTATTTTAATGCTATTTTAAGTTAAATTTGTATGTATGTATATTGTAAATTATTTAAGCAAACAAATTATAATATATAAACTAGAGAACATCTTAGATTTGTAATTTTTATAAACTAAACTTAAGCATATTTAAACAAAGAATTGTTTAAGAAAGAAAAATCCAAAATCAATATAAACAATTTATTTTAATACACATTTATAGTTTGGGAGACAAATTCCAATCTATTGGCATTGATTTTCCTTTGTTTTGCTAATTGTTCTTTCTTTTAAAATAAATTTAATTTTTCTTAATCTTTCAGCTACTCATTCACCAAAATAGCGATTCATAACAGGCAGCAAGCAAACAGTACAATGTTATAACTAAATAGTATTTTATTAAATCATATTTGTATATAAAAGAGATTTTTGTTTAGTGATACAAATGAATTACAAAATTTGATTATTTTTCCTAAATCTCTTTCATTTTTTTTGTATGTATTTCATAAATTTTGTGTAAATTTAAACTAAATACTAAAATAATTTTTTATTTAATTTATAAACAAAAAATCATAAGAATTATAAAAATAATAAGAATTTTGTGTGCTTAATTGAGGAGTTTTGTTGCAGCATTTTTTGATTTATTGTTTATTTCCTTTTTATTATGCCAAAACGTGTAAAGAACATGTTGGTCTTGAGTTTATATCTATAAGAAATGACTTTTTTTAATGTTTAATTTGATATTTTTATTTTAATTGGTAATTGAAGAGAGTTTTTGGGTAACTCCATTCACAGTCTTTGATTTCAGGACATCATTTTCATATGAAAATACAGTTTCTTTGCCATTTTCATAGACCCTAAAAATAAATGCAATTTAAATATAAGAAGATTGCTTTAATTCAAACATACTAACGTCTTTTTCATAAATTTTTTGCCATTGACAAATGTTGTCGACGTTGAAGTACGCTTAACTGCTCCATTTGGGCCGCCATTGTTGGTGCTGCGACCACTGCCATTTGACATCGTAGAGTAGGATGAGAATGACGTAAAACCATTGCTGGGCAATAAAAAGTCCATCATTGAATAATTGAGCATGGGGGAAGCAAACGAAGAAGACATCTTTGAATTTGGTCCATGATGATGATGATGACTGCGACTACCGGAGGAACCATTGGTACGCCGGCTACCTTGATGTGAACTGTAATGGACATCTATAAATTTGCAAATAAACAAGATTTGCTCATTGTTAAAGAAATACATATGCGCTAAATACTGTTTTTTTATCAGACACACCTCTAAATAAATCAGCAAACGGAGAATTTACTCCGAAAAAATCACGGAAAACTTCTTCTGGCGGCCGGAACACAAATGGAAAACCACCCATTATATCGAAATCATCGAAATCATGTGAATGGTGGCCTGATGAACGATGGTGACCACGATCACCCAATAAACCTTCTTTGCCATATTGATCATAAACTCGGCGTTTTTTATCTGTAAAATAGAATATTGAAAGAAATTATTGTTTATTTATAGATGTTATAATCTAAGCTTTTTTATTTTATTAGTTCCAAACAAAAACTAAAACAAAATCAATTAAATTCATGAGTTCATTTTTAGTTAAATAATAGCAAAGTTACAGAATAATTACTTAATCCTAGTAAAATGTTCGAAGTATTCAATTTCGTAAAAGCTGAAATTGTTCTGATAGGAAAAATAATATAATCGAGATTTTCACACGAAGTACTCCATTTTTTTAAAACACTCTTCTGGGCCTTAGGCTCAAGATGTATATACACACTTAAATAGTGCCCAGAATAATTACAAACTGTTTGGTTTTTTGTCAACATATTTCGGAGATAATAGTCTGAATATATTGTTTATGAATTTTATACTTAAAAGTACCAAAAGTTTAAAAGAACCAAAAACTTTTTAAAAGAAATTGACTTCAAGACTCTAAAATAAACACGCTGTTAACCAGAACTAGTTACAAATTATTCTAACGATGAAAAACATCTATAAATGAAGGGCTCAGAGCTGAAGTGAATCAAGTCATAAAATATGAAAAATTTCAAAACTATTGCGAAATTCTCCGCGGAGTTTAACTCTATTTAGTTCTGTAACCGACTGAGTAAAAAAGTGTTTCATTCCTTAGGTAACGGTAAAAGACCCAAGTCAATGGCTCTCATTTTATATTTTATTTATGGCAGTTCATTTACTGAAACTCAAAATATCTTTGAATTGTCTTTTTGTGACTTGGTTGGCTTCAGCTCTGATCCCTCCAAATAATAGTTACAGTAGTTGAGTCGTATTTTAATTAATGTTATTTAGTACTTTTCAGTCGCGAATAACATTAGGAGTACAAAATTTCGTGATTTAATCTCCGGTTTATAACAAAACCAATTAATAAAATCTACGCTATAATAGTTCCTGGAAAATGTCCAAAAGAATCAGAGTAAAAATATGTTAAGAGCCATTCGAATGGATTGGAAAACAATGAGTGAATCACAGAAGCTATGAAAAGCTAACAAAATAGGTTTTCAGTCCAATCCATGTCAAAAAGGAGCTATATCTAGAGGAGAGAAACGAATAGCCGACGGTAATCTAGACATTATTACTGCTCCATTAAAACATTGAACCATTCAAGCCAAAAAGTTTTTAAAAGAGACATTAGAAATAAGTAAAACAAAACTAATTTACTAGCAAAAAATCCACAAAGGGTTCGGAAATTGTACAGTTAGAATACGAAGAAGAGACTGCTGGTATTTGCGAATCAAAGCATGAAAAGTTTATTAAGGAAATTTCATGTGCGCCATCCCATAAACATTCGCTGTATACGAATTACGAGTAAATTTCACGAAGGATCTGCACATTGAACCATGTAAACATATTAAGAATATTAACGATATTCATTGCCTGTTTGCCGATATTGAAAGAAAATTTTCTTTCGTAAATTACATTTGAAACAAAAACAAAATTTTAAAAGTTGTTTTTGTTGTGCAACACAAGATATCTGTGAATCGGAGATCCACAAAAATTATACTACAAGCGAGAGAATCCATAAAGCATTAAATTTAAACAATTTTTAGTTACTTTGCATATTAATTGAATGTAATAATGCATACTCATTTAGTTTCTGAGATCCTTGCAACTGATTTTCTATGATATATGACTGAGTATAAAAATCGGCAAATTAGAGCAGATATTTTTTAAAAAACATGTTGCTTCTATTATTTTTCCACCACTGTATGGAAGTAGTATTGAGCACGTGTTTCTTTAGCTTAAATTAGTACAAACAAATGATTTGATGAAAAATTTAATTAAAAAAATGGGTTTCTGCAACAGTTTTCCAATGCCACAAGGCTACAAAGGAAAAACTGTTTAAAAAATGAACGTATATGCAAATGTTTGGCAATGTTTTGTTAGTTTTCAAACGCTTTTCAATGAGTTAGAGAATAAAAAGCAACAATAACAAATAAATTATCAACGCGAAATGCTTTAAACAGTAGCAGTTAGACACCTGGGCAGGCAGGCAGCCGGGCAACATGGCACTATGAAACATGAACACAGCATTGCTTGCAGCATTCCAAGCATCCATTGTTTTTATTTTAAATGGTTTCTTTTTGATTTTTTTCAATACATTTGGAGTTATTCGGTTTTAGTAAGAACAACTGATTTTAAATATCAAAGGAACAATAGAAAACCAAAAAACGCTTGCAAGTCTTTATTTTGTTAATATTTAAATTTGACTTTTACCAAAGAGTTTGTGGAATGGTGTATTTTCGAAGAGATTTCTAAAGGTGAACATTTGATAGCGATTGCCACGCTTTGATGAACCATAACTGGGTATATAATCATCGTAGTCTTTGCAACCTGTTGTACGATAGCGATAACTACCGTAACCATTTGAACTACCATAACCACCACCAGCCGACATATAAGATGATGAATTGCTGTAGCTGCTTTTATGTAAACTTGAGCGAGTATCGTATATTTTTCGTTTGCGTTCTGACCAAATGTGAGAACAACAATCAGTTGATAGGTGGTTCAGTTGGTTTATTTAAAACAGTTCATAAATATAGTAAATACCATAAAATATTAAAGAAAAAAATAAATAAATACAAGTTCTATAGAAATACAAAAGTTTAATTAAGAGATTCGTTTGTTTCCATAAAGAAATAACTAATAAAGTCTGGGAGAATTAAATGTTTAGATTTTCAATTGTACTCACCGTCTGAGAGAACTTCATAAGCTTCTGATAATTCACGAAAACGTTTGTTGGCCTCATCTAAATTGTCTGGATTTTTATCCGGATGCCATTTTAATGCCAATTTTCTGTAACTAATTTGATTACAAGCAGAAGAGAAAAGTAATAGTTTCTTTATCGAAAATGTTAAAAATATGTACTTTTAGAGAACTTACGCTTTTTTTATTTCAACTTCTGTGGCTTGGCGATGTACTTCTAAGACTTTGTAATAATCCACCATTTTGTTAGAATTTTGTGTTTAAGTAATTCAAATAAAATTAGTTTTTGTTAAAGGATTTCGATACCAGTGGTGGAGTTTTGCACAAAAATCCTTTCACTATTGGAAGTGATCACCAATTGTCAGATTTCAAATGCCCTTTTGAATAATGACTGAATTTCTACAAAAGTGTTTTATAAATTGATTTATTATTAAATTATGATATTATCTGAAAAGAAAAAGAAATAAATATGTATTAGTTAATTTAAAACAAAACATATTTACATGAATGTTTACATAAATGAAAAAAGATTAAATATCTCAACGTTAATTAAGGATGATAAAATTGAACTTTTCAAGCAATTTGGGATAATAATAATTCTCGTATTCTTTTTCTCGTACATGATTTACATATATTAATAAGGCTTTAATTTACATACAACCACCACGAATTCAAACTTCCTGAAATACATGAAATGCAAATAAACTCTGATGAAGGGGTTAAACGGTTTAATGATCTAAATATTGCGCGAAAAATTGGGTACAAAAAAATACGAATTTTTTTACAATTGAGGATAAACTGAAACATATGATCGGTTCAGTCGGTCCCGTACCTAATAAATTCTTTCGGCGAGAAATAGTTATTTACGGATTCACTAGTATACGCCAGAAAGGAAACACTCCGCGCAAAAATATTGGAGTCGAAAGAGAAGGTCCTCACTGCAAAAAAGCCTGTATTGAAAATGGATCTACTGTATGTATTTACCTTGCCGGCCTAAGCCCAGCCAGCAAATGCTGTTTTCTTTTTCCCCTGCCGAACGTCGTATCCTATCACTCACAAAAACACATTAAAAATAGTCTAAAAAAATTTAACAAATCGTACAAAAATTGAAACGTGCAAATCGAGGGATAATTGTATTTATTTATTTAACCATTATTTGAAATGGTTTAAAACGTGTAGTCATGTTTCAATATAAACCATTGATTGTATTGAACTAAAATTATTATAATTACTAATAATTTTTCTGATTCATGTTTTCTAATAAGCAAAAAAGAAAAAAAAAGCCAAAACGTACAACCGTACAATATAAATACAATTCTCCAATTCACAACCCATTGCGTATCAGTTGTAAATTGCATACATGTTATTCGTAATTTCTATTAAAAAATTTGTTTAGAAACATGTTTTTGTGCAAATTACGAACAATATTTATACAACATACAACTCATACAATAGTTTGTGAATTGAACAAATATTTAAAGTTAAGTGTGGCAATTATTAGAAATCATCACGAATAAGATTTAAGAAAAAAAATGGCAAAAAATAATTAACAAATTATAAAGTGAAAAGTAAATAGAAACTGGTCCATAAAAACTTTCATTGTTTTATTTTAATGATTAGAATTAAAGCATTTATTTAATAATGTTCACACAGCAATGAAAGATGTGAATGGGAAAGGCAAATTCGAACGTTGTCTTTTGAATAGCAATCGACAGTCAAGCGTCCAGATATATTCGCACTAAAAAATTAATGACACATGCATGCGTATGTACATATGTATGTTTGAATATAAACAACGAATGGATGGGACAGACAAATATTAAACATGACAATTCATTTAAAAGAAAACTTGCCAAGAAAAAGAAGAATAAATCATTCAACTTAAAAAAAAAAGCAAACAAACCCCCAAACAGTAAAAAAAAATAATACAGAAATTTTTCGGCGTTTAAAACGAAAGCACAAACGGGTTTTTGAACTGTTTTGCTGAGTAGGAGATTCCATTGTGTTTGAACGAAAATGTGTTAGTATGTAAAGTTTGGCATTTGACGATCTAAGTTCAATGTCGGCCAACAACAATATAATGGCATCATACAAATAAGCATGTGTAGTACATACTTAGTAAGTTTGAATGTTGAATAATGTATTAACCACCTACTAACGGAGTTACTCAGGCAGTTATTAAGTCTGTCAGTGAGCCAGCTATGACCAACGAGAAAGAGAGCGAAACGATTTCAAGCAAATACTTCCACAGAGTGATAACAAATTTAAGAAACAAAAAGAAAAAAATCATACTTTAATCAAAATTATATCATTCCGCGAGCTTTTGGTAACAAACCTTAAAAAAACTTAAAAAAAATTGAAAATATAATAAACTTTAAAAAGTTTGTACAAGGTGAGCAAAATGAAGGAAGGTTATGGTGTTGAAATGCTTTATAACTTATTTATTTGGGAGATTTAAAATAGAACAGCCCACAGTAGGACAATGAACAAAAAATCATAGGAAAATAAAATTTTCCGGGCTGCGTGCATATTGTCGACATTTTAATATGTGGACTGGATCGTTTGGCTACCAATTTTTTTCAACTAGGTTCGGCAAGGAGTCTTCCTGGTGCCAGAAAACCACATAGGATGCAAACATCCATAAATATTCAATTTATACGCGAGTATGCTGAAGAAAATCCAAAAACATCCATCAGTAGACGTTCTTGTCAATTACTTATTTCTTCTGAAATTTCTGTATTGTGGCATTTTAAATTTCGTAAATCATCTTTACAAAATCAACTTAAACAAAATTAAAAAATGTAAAATCAAAAAGATTAAAGCCTAAAAACCATCACGTTAATTTTGTGCCACTCTACATTTTTTCATTATTTGTTTCCTTAAAACTCCGAAATTTATGAACCGAATACCAAAACTTTTCCGGGCTTACTTCCAGATTGGTACCTCCCTCGCATTATTTTAATTTTTAAATTTAGGTTGAATGTCCGTCTGTCCGCCCTTTTATTAAGAGTCGTTTCTGTTTTTTTTGGCGTGAAGTCTCTTTACTAAAATGTTTAAGCTGGGAAATTATATTTACAGTAAAATGATGGCCATGTAGACTACTTTATAAAACTAAAGAAAACTTTTTAATTGTACTACTAAAGAATTCATCGGTGTAATATTTTCTTTTAAGTTCGAATATTATATATAATAACTAGCTGCGTCCCGCGGTTTTACCTGCGATTAAAAAGTACGTCCTATTCCTCAATGTCATTTTATGACCCCTATACACTCACAATATTATTACAGTAACAGACTGCACGTTATTCAAGAAGTAATCCGTTCAGTATTTTCAAAAGAATAAACATTTAAAATTGTAAGCAATTTTATTTTTAACTGATTCTAACATTCATTCAAAAAACTAAGGACATATATAATAATACGGATTTTCGGTTACATTCAATACTGTCCGTTGTTTTCAAGTGCTGTTTTTTTCTTTGCTTGCTTTATTTGATTTGTTTGAGATTTCCACTCCTACACAAACAAAGGAAAAATCTTTTATTTTTACGGGCTTAAATCAATTAATTTTTTAACATTAAAAATTAAAGGAACTTTTGGTTAAATTTAAATGAAAAATGAGTAGATCAGGTTTTAAGTGAACTTTCATTTATTTTAAATTACAATTGCAGTTAATTTTACGTACAGAATATTTTGAGTGTACTACTACAGCCTGTGCAAATGCGCTATTCCAGACTATAATCTATCTCTGTGCTGAAATTCATCCAGATCCGTTCAGCCGTTCTGGAGTGATTGAGTAACTAACAAACATACATCCATCCATCCAAACTTTCACATTTTATAATATTAGTTAGAATAGATGTTCAAATGTAATAACTTTGCCATGCGTGATACAGACACAATTCAAAAGCGAAAATGAAGTAGCAGTAGAATAAGGACAAATATTCAACAATTATATGCGTGTGAACTGATTTCGCATTTAATTGTGGGTTTTGTTTTAATTTTACATATGAACCACACACATAATTGTGAACATGACTGTTTCAGTTTTTGTCGGTGGGTTTAATGTGGCACGTTATTTTTTCTTTTATCTAATGTAACAAGTTGCAAAATAAAATAAAAAACAACTCACACAAATACCTAGACTTTTTGCAGATGTAGCGTGCAAACAGATAGTGTACATGCTTGACAACATTTTTCATTTGTATAAAAGTGAATTTACTTTTCTCGTTCTTTTTGTTTTTTTTTTTGTTGGTTTGTAAGTTAATTCCATAGTTTACAATTTCCTTGACACAATTTCTGCAAACAAAAAAAAAACACAATTCAAAGCAACAATTCTAAAAGATCACATGCTTTTGGTGCTGTTTGTTGTACATATTTCTGATACACGAAGGTTCTGTGCGTAGGTTCTCAAGTTCATGTTGTTGTTTGTTGTATGTTACGACAGACTGGGGGGTTTGAGATTTTTTTCTATTTTTTAATTATTGCTTAATACGAGTAATAAGTCGATTTTGAGGCAGCCGCCATATCTCAGCCATTTATGGAGATATTTTTCTAATTTTAAATAATAAATTCCTCGAAACTAAATCTCAAGGAACGATTAACAACATGGCTCACAACCAATCAATTGGGCATAGTTAAATCAAATCGCCATACATGCATACATACTTCATGCGTACGGATAGATAATATGAATATTGTTGAAGTTACAAACGGAACGACAAACGTGTATTCCTAGCCAGCGGTGCAGGGTATTCAAAGCTATTTAAAGCAACATACATACATATGTATCTAAAAGTTCTCATGCTGCCGCTGTTGTATTTCTGAGGCATGAAGATTCTGTGCGTAGGTTCTCAAGTTCATGTTGTTTGTTGATTGACTGACTGAGTTTGTGTTTTTCTTTAGTTTTTCTTTCAAAACTTGTATTACAAAAATTCAAGTAGTACTTCTTGCTGTTAAATATTGTTTCTCAAATTTCAAATGACAAATGAAGTGTTAATGAATTCTGTACGAGTATAGACATTAAATTTGTTAGTTATGCTTTTTTATTAATAATAACTACACGCTTTATTTGTTGTTTTGTAATGAAAAGATAAATTAATTTAAATATACATACATATATCGTGCTATTTTCTTGATATTGTTATGCTTAACGAGAATTATTGAAAAGTTTAATAGAATTAATAAATTTTTTTTGCGATACACATTTTATAAATTAAAAAAATTATATTTATTATACCTATTAAAGCTTTTGAAATTGTTCGCTATTTTTAAAATCTTTAAATTTATTATTCATTGTTGTGGGTAAGCATACGCACGTGCCTTTCATTGGTGCTTATGCCAAGTCATCGTTAGACCTTTTACCATATTTTTGAAAAGTTTCATATCAATTTTTTTTTATTTTTCAATAATAAGGTATAAGGTCTCCTGATTAGTTGGTAAAGCGCTTTTCAACAGGAACTTTGCTTTTCAATTGTAGCAGCACCAACAACATGACAGTTCTGAGATTTACTTTTTTGACGTGTTCTTAGTAGATGCATTGGCAATTATTACAATGAATTCAATTTTCCTCAAAAATCGCATTAAAATAATTAAACTCCACTATGAAAATGGTGTTTCTGTTAAAGTTACATTTCGTAAAATTCGTGATAATTTCGGACAACATAATTGGTCTTCTGAGACTGCTATTAAGAACTTGGTCGTTAAAGTCGACAGGCTCGATATAAAATGTACCAACACCAGCGCGTGTTCGACCGGATCGTTCAACTGAAAACATCGCAGCCGTGAGCCACATTGTTGAAGAAGATCCAAATTTGTCAATTTCTCGACGTTCTCAACAATTTGGGTTATCCAAAACCACCACATGGCGAATTTTGCGTAAGGATTTGGCTTTGAAGCCTTACAAGGTTCAACTGGTGCAGGAATTCGAGCCGACCGACCATTCACATCGCCGTAGATTCTCACAATTGATTCAGGAATAACCCGCTGGTTTTTCTGAAAAAATAATTTTTTCTGACGAATCCTATTTTCAATTGTCAGGGTACGCCAACAAGCAAAATTGCTGCATTTGGGCTTCTGAAAATCCTAGCGCGATTGAGGAGCCTTTGCATGCTCAACGTGTCACTGTATGGTGCGCTATGTGGTCTGGTGGCGTGATTGATGAGGCTGGAAATGCGGTAACGGTCAATGGATCACGCTATCGCGAGATGTTAACAACTCAATTTTGGGATATTATTGATGACGTGGATATCACTGACATGTGGTTTTAACAAGACTGTGCCGCATGTCACATAGCCAATGTAACGATCAGTTTAATGCAAATTAAATTTTCCGATCGCATAATTTCACAAAAATCAGCTGTTAAGTGGCCATCCAGATCGTGTGATTTAACACCACTGGATTATTTTTTGTGGGGCTATGTGTGTCTATGTGAGTCTACACGGAGCCAATCGAATCGATTGCAGCCTTAAAACTTAAAATCCGTGACGTGATTAACGAAATAGACCCACGATTTTGCCAAAGTGATTAAAAACTTTGATGAAAGAATCGACATCTGTCAGCGTAATTGTGGTACACATTTTTATTCATAATTGCCTAACGTTTCTATTCGTAATACAATAAAAATTTTAATCATATTCATAAAAAAAATTTTTTATTTTGTTTTAGAAAACAAAGTTCTTGTTGAAAAAAAAACCCTGTATAAGCACCAACGAAGTATATGGATATATAGACTAGCTTACCCACAACAATACCTAATAACATAAAAAATATGTAAAATTTTATATTTTACTCGCCCTATTACGAGTGTAAACACTGGACTTAGCGTTCCCTAATAAATTAATTTTTATATTATGAGTCCTGGGGAATAATGACGAGTTTTTAGTTAAGACACAATTACAATTGTTTAATTTTGAAATAAACGACTTGCGTACACTTCCTTTGTAATGCCTGTGACGCGTGGAAGGAAGTCCCGACATGTTTTTTTTTAACAAACACAAAAGAAGCAGATCAGAACGCAAACAGTTATAAACCGAATTTGATTTTATTAAATAAATTTAATTTATTGAGTTCTTTTATGCAGATGGGAGCTGTTGCTTAAAAAATTATTACTAAATCTGCAGTTCCTTAAACCCTCTGCACATAATATTTAGAAATTCTGTTTCCGCTAATTATTATTTATGTGTTAAAGAAAAATTTTAGTTTTGTAGTGAGACAACTTGAAGAGCTCACACAGTTGGTGATTGTTGAAGTTACGGACGGTTTCATGTTGTACCACAATTCAATAGTAAAAATAAATAAAATAAAAATATGCCAATTCGATAAATAAATAAAATAAAAATATTAACAAATGCGAAAATGTTGACTCTTTTGTACACCCAATTGTACCGGTCTGTAATTTTTTAACAAAAGATCGATCCTCTTTTGTAAGCAAAAAAAAACTGGCTTTATTCATGAACAACAAAAGTAAATACTTGAGTACATACATTCGGACATATAAAATGTATATATGTATATGTATATACATATGCGGACCAAAAAAATATCAACCTATTTTTTCGCTTGATTGCAGACTGGCTTTGACTTTTAATAAAAAAGGAACATCCAATAGCTTCCCTTAGCAGATGCAAACCCATCTGCAGCCAAATAAAAAATAAATCACCTTGAAAAGTATTTCATTAGTTTTGGTTTTACTAAACAGTCGCTAGATACAATTTAAAATACATTGTTGAAAATTCTTACATACAAGAATTTTCTAATTTTGTACTTCAACAAAAGTTGATGTAATAATCAATGTGTTCGATTTCAGCTATTTCTCTAATTTTTTTTTTGTTGCTTGATATACAGATTTATACAGAATTATTAAATGTTTTAATTTTAGAACGTTAATTATTTTCCACCTTCAAATACTACTTGCTTTGTCTTATTTGGCTCACAGTAAGTGGGAGTACTTACTTGTCATACATTCAGCGGCCACCACACCAGGTTATCTCACACACGCTGTTGTGTTACCTGTAGTGATGATATGATGAGATTATGAGACAATTTTACGTTCGCTAAAAATGAAATTATGACAACAAACTACAAAAGCATAACAACATTAAGGTAACGGTCAGACAGGGCAAAAACTATTTTATGAAAAAATAAATCTTTCATATGGTATATTTCGATACACAAAAAAAAAACTTCAAGGAAACTTTTCTTACTTTTCTTATATACATTTACAATTTTTACAATCAAACGCTCCTATGTAACTTTTTAAATAATATTGACAATTCGATCTGTGGGCAATTTACGGCATTCGATATTGAACGAAATTTCCATACGAATTCAAAAAATTTTGTATGGGATATCGTTCGATATCGAATGCCGTAATTTGCACCCTTTTTTAAGTAATTTCATATGAATCAAAATAAATGTCGCTGTCATTCACATCATTTTCACTTCCTGTAATGTCTGCTTAATATGAGTGTGCATTTTTGCGGGGATTTCTGATTACCAAACTTTACTTTCGAGACATACTATACATGCAGTATATCAGTTTTTCAAATATGTAATTGTATTTTATTTTCTAAAGAAACTTGTAAAAATTAATGCATAATTGCTTAAAGCAGACACAGAAAAAATCACTTCTTACAAATGTTCAATAAACTATTGGGTTTAATTAATTTCCCCATTGAGTAAATTAATCGTAATTGAATATGGATCAGTTTTTGATTATTATTCCGGTATGTTCTACATTCCACTTTGAAATGGAATGCAATTGAAATCACTTCGGTTTAAATTTTTTGTGTTCTGCATTCTTTTTTTACATTTGAATTTCAATATTCAATGCAAATAAATATACTCTACTTTCCCAGAACATCAAAAATGAAAAGTCTACATTTCATATTTCAATTCCACTACTTTTGTAGAACATGCCTGTATAAGTATGATTGATTATAAGGTTCGATTCCAGAATCTGGGGGACCATTTTGCATGGCATTTTGAAAAGAAAACTATACAAATATGTATTTATATTATTTACGTTCCCATATAATTTGTATTCGTATTTGTATATTTTGTAATTGCATTTGTCATACATGTTTAACAAATAAATAATTTTTTTCTTCCATTCATTTCATCAACTATTTGCTCTGTCTAATCATGTCTTAAGAATTATTTATACACTGAGAAAAAGCGTTTGGTATAACCTTTTGCTGTTTTCGTTTTAATTGAAATTCTAAGTTCTTGGACAAGGAGTTGCTGGTGAACAAATTATATATGTATGTATGTAGTATATACTTAATAGTGTTTACGTTTTCTTGTATTTTAGAATTATTTTGAATTAAAATTGCTGTTTGACAAGAAAAACAATAGCAACAACTTTATTTATTTATTAGTTATAAAATGTTTAGCAATGCAGTGCAACAAAAAAAAAAGAAGAAAGAATTTATGTAATTTTTTTATTGTTATTTTGTTGCTGTATTTTAAACGTGTCCAAAATACAAATTATTTTGTCCGACTTTATTAATGATGGCGATGAAGCAACAAAATAAACCTCCAATAACCTAAAACTCCAAATGGAAATAAAATAAAATTCTATAAAATATGCAAAGCTGAGAAGGCTTAAGCGAAGAAAAACAATTTTTATTTCATTCAAAAGAAGAAAAAAAAAGACAAGAATTTCTTTCCAGTGTACGTGATTGAATATAAAATACAAATATAGAAGACAGAGTCTATTAACATCGAATATTCATAGTAAAAATATACAAATTTAAACATATGGACGGACTAGCATATTAATTGTTGCCTCCTCCCTTGTATTAGCAGAAGATAAATAAAGATTAGTGGTGGTGGTAGTATGCATGCAAGCGGTCTGGCTAAAAATATGCCAACAAGTAAGTTATAAATTTATTTTGAATAAATATCGTATCAAGTAGTTGGAGGTGGCCCAATAAGGCAAACAAGATGATAACGCTGCGGCTGAGTTTGATGCTGCTAGAAGAGTGAGAATTTTTTTTTAGAAATTATATTATCTGGTTAATAAATAAATATGTACTGAGTTTTCCATGTCTGTATCAAAATCTACACAACACCCAGAATACAAATATATACAAACATATTCAATAATAGTTATTAACGTCAACTCACTTAAATTCAATTATGACATTTAACGTATGTACATATGTATCGTTACCTTAATATAGAAAGGCCCTAAGTATTTTTTTTCAAAATCGAGTGTTTAATCTATTTCGATAAGAAATCCTTGAATTTATTAAAATATGCAAAAAATCTCTATTTTGAAAAAAA